>OX246748.1:21836781-22124876 GCA_945910005.1 Isoperla grammatica
TATAGTCTGTTGATATGATTCTACTCTCTTGTTTGTGACGTAGGTCAATGTTAACTTCCTATTGGGTAGTTGACTCATCGCTCGGACTGTATATCGAGGGAAAGTAGGATAATACGGTAAATCTATAAATCGTACGCCTAAGCGGATATTTGCACTTAAATATAACTTGGTGTCCTAAATGCCTTTATAGCAATAATCTGTGCATGGTTAAACGTTAAATTATTATATTATATTAATATGAAAAAACTATACTTGTCGTGCTAGCCAGCTCACGACATCACCCCCATCGCTCCAAATTTTGAGGTACCCTTCCATAAGGGTGCATCAAAATAAAAAAATAAAAATTGGGAGGGTGAATAGAATCGATGACAAATGAGTAGTAAAAGTGAAAGTGAGCATCGTACAGGTAACACGCGATTATGCCCGTTGCCAAAAGGCTTCCACACGTGCAAGTGTTCCACACAGGACACTGAGAGGAGGCGACCCCTAGCGTCCCGTATTTCCAAGTGCAACAATGTGATCATACGGAGGAAAACCTGACAAGACGTCGGTACCCGGTATGCAAGAAGAAACTTTCTTGTGTTGCCAACAGAACGGCAGCGCATACCGCGGAAACCCAAGATGCTACGACAAGTGAAATGGAAAGTAAGTCAATGTTGAAGCTCAGGTAAGTAGGCTACATTGTACTATTACCATCTTAAATGTCATAATCAGGGGAAATACCAAACAATAAATACATAGTTGGAGCAATCTGTGAGTCAAGCGGCTGCAAGCAAAGTAGATTGACGCGTGCGGAACACAATCATGTTATGACAGTTAATGAATATATGATGAAAATCCGAGCGTGAAAAGCAAAGGTAAAAGAAAACAGAAATGAATAATTAGATTATAAATAAAAATAGAACAAGTTACTAAGTAAAACAAATCAAGCGACTTTGAATAATGGGAAACTACAAAAATGACAATATAAAGACAAAATCAAAACAAAGTGAAAGTGAGCGTATCGCGGCGCGTACGTAATCAAAATAATAAGAACTGGGAATCACATGAACACCAAGGCGTGTCCAGATTGCATGCTAAGTCACAAATAAAAGAGTAGCTAAATGGAGTAACACAATTAAAGAACTTATCCAAAAATGAAATATATAACAAAAGTAATAAATTAAAGGAAAACGAACCAAACATAATCAGTGATACACAATATGAAAACAAATTAAAAATGAAAACATCCCAACATATTAACATGTTACAATAAAAGCAAAGATAAAAAAAACCTGGTGAGTCTGTATGTAAAAACAAACATATATCGTAACAAAAGCAAAGTGTTACGGTGAGCCAAACTTAAATACAAAACACGATAAACATACATATACCAAAACAAACCAAATGAACAACATCAGTCGTACCAAGTAAAATATGAGTATAACAATACAAAGAATGAAACAAAACGAAAAGTTAAATAATGTGAAATCTTGAAACATTAAAATCATACATTCAATTTAAAATACGGTTCGTATCTCTAAAGTAACACAAGAAAAACAATGAAAGAAATGTAACCAAAATTATAGTGCATAATTCTTATACATAAAATGAACTCAGTTCCAAGAGTGTCAATCAAGCAAAAGAATGAAATAAATTCCCGTGACATATCATAAAAAACAAACAACTCAAGTCTCAAATATCAATGAAAGCAAAGAAATCATCAACACATCATATTCATACTACAATATCATCAAAAATATTTAACCAAACTCTCAATTCTCAAATACAAATGAAAGCAAACAAAGAACTCATCAATACATCATATTCATATTACAATATCATCAGAAATATTTAGCCAAACTCTCAATTCTCAAATACAATTGAAAGCAAACAAAGAAATCATCAATACATGATATTCATATTACAATCATCAGACATATCCAAACTCTCAATTCTCAAATACAATTAATTGAAAGCAAACAAAGAAATCATCAATACATCATATTCATATTACAATCAACAGAAATATTTAACCAAAGTCTCGATTCTCAAATCAAAAGAAAGCATCAATACAATATCTATTCAAAGGACAGTAACCAAATTCTCAATTCTCAAGTATGCTATCACTGCAGAAAATTAAAATAATGAAAATTAAACCATCCATATTTCATATTAGCCATAAAGAAACACAATTCACAATTCACAAGTATTGCAGAAAACAATTGAAAAATAAACAATATGCACATCATATCCATATGACGCGTATTCAGAAACCATTTAAACCAATTCTTATCTTCAGTTAAAACAAAACAAAACATAAAATAAGAGATACTTATGTATAAAACTGAACTCGTCTCAATCAAAGCAACAGTCAATACAAGGAAAACATAAGATGAACCATTAATACATAGTAAATTATACTTAGCAACAAATAAAATAAACGCAACTCTTCCCAATTAGCCTTCGTTACAGAAAACAATAAAATATATAAAAGGCAAAACATACAATAATAGTTGCGGAGAAAAGCAAATGTCAATCTAAACAACAACAAAACAAGTATAAAGACACTTGCAATCAGTCTCAAATTAATATTTGCATGTAAAATCAGTCTTGAAATGGTATGCAAAGGAACAGTCTAAAAAATAAACACATACAATGAATCCAAAAGTATTAAATTCAAATGAAAGCAGTCTTAACACAAAACACACGTGATATCAGTCCAAAATTGTAGATCCAAAGGAAAATCAGTCCGAAAGAATAGACGCATGCGAGGTCAGTCTCAAAACATGAAATCCATAAAAATGTGGAAGGTGAGAGGCGCGTAGAATGTTCACTCATCACTATCATTTACAGTTGCGTAGAATTCACGAGATGACGGCACCGCGGCAGTTTGATGGATGTACCAAATCACAGTTTTTTGTATGCACCATATTACAGTTTTTTAACGCACCATATTATAGTTTTTAAAGGGGGCGTTCGGCACGTACCGGTAACTCGTACTGAAGAGGGGGGGTGTCCGTGGAGCACAAACGTTGTGGGAGTCAGTGCCAGATGCGTGATAGAGCGGCACACATTACTGAGGTAGAGACGTGAGTCTCAAAGAGGGGGGACTCGGGGGGACATAGAGCTTGTGGGGGGTCCGATTGTGGCTCATCCTCGTCGTAGATCGTCGTGGCAAGGGAGAGTGCGTCCTCTCCGAAGGTGTGATAATAGCGATCCTCTTCCTGTCTGACGTATCGAACGAGGTCCTGGTTCCGAGGTGACAGGAGGCCGTCCGGCCCAGGGTCGATAATATGAAGATCGCGGACCAAGGTGAGCAGGGAACGGATGCTGCACCTCCTGCGAAATTGTTGGTAACTGGTGTAGCCTGGTGGCGGGCCAAGCCTGCAAGTGGCCCGGAGATGGCCCCGTCGGTTGCATTGCCCGCACCGAGGGCGGCGAGCGGGGGTCGACTGGTGGGTCCGAACTGACATGGGTCACAGAGGTAAGGTACAGGCAGGAGTATGTCTGAAATGAGAGAAACGTGAGTGACGAAACACAAGCAAAATGTCGAAGACGCAATGGTTATTAAATCAAGTGTGGGTAGAGACGGGTAGCGCCCCCATGGGTGGGCGTCGGGTGCCCCTCTTCCCCGGGTGCTACCGTAATTGCCCGTACAGCGAATGATTGCCCAGCAGGGCGATCGGGGTCCATAAACGGGACGACCGTAAACTGTGGACGTTGGGGTACCGGCGGAGGAAGCGTCACTCGGTGACGAATGCTCGTACAGCGGTTCCATATGGAGGCGCGTTTCCAAAAAACAATAACCAAAATAATAACGCAAACGATACCCATAGTAGAGGCGCCATACATGTGTGTAGCTGGGCGCAGATGCCATGGTGGTGTCGTCAAATCGTCGAGCTCTCGTTGCCAGGCATGGAACGGGACCGTAGAGGCGGTCCCGTGGGCGTGGCCAAGACGAGATACAATCTCTTTAATTTGTTCGTCGGTACCTAGAGTCCAATTAAACGGGGTGTTTTTACGAGTGAGATCTGTCAAAGGTTTCGCGAGTCGCCATATCTCTTATGTGTCTGCGATAAAAATTCATAAAACCTAAGAACTGTTTAATTTGTTTAGCTGATTGCGGCCGCGGCCATGTTTTAATGACTTCAATTTTCTTAGGGGAGGGTTTAACGCCGTCCTGTCCTACAATATAACCAAGGTACTCGATTTCTGTCTGTAAAAAATGACATTTACTGGCTTTAAGTTTGAGACCAACTTCATGTAAACGCTGTAAAACAAGTTTTAATCGAACCAAATGTTCCTCAATCGTCTCTGAATAGATTACAAGATCATCGAGGTATATTAATAAAAACTTCATTTTATAATCTGCAAACACGGAATCTAAATATCTCTGCCAAGTGGCGGGGGCACTTTTCAAACCTTGCGCGAGCCGCGTGAATTGGTATAGTCCATTCGTTGTAACTATCGCTGTTTTACACTGATCTTCGGCAGCTATAGGAACATTGTAATACGCATCTTTAACATCGAGAACAGTAAAAAACTTAGCATTAGACAATTTATCAAGAGCATCTACAACACTAGGCATAGGGTAATTATCAGCCCTACAAAGATCATTCAATTTTTCGTACGAACATACAAGGCGGTATTCTTGAGGGTCAGATTCATTGTCGAGTTTTTTCTTAACGAGCATACATGGAGAACTCCAATCTGAAAATGAAGGAATGAGTACGCCTTTGTCCAATAATTCTTGAATTTTTTCATCCAATATGGGCCTGAGAGCATGTGGTGTACGATATGGTTTCAAACGAATGGGTGCAGCATTGCCAGTATACAATCTATGCTCTACACCTGTAGCCAATCCCATTGTGTCTCCCTTGTTAAAGAACACATCGGCATATTCACATAATATATCCCGGGTTTGCGACTGGACGTCGCCCGACAAATGTTCCACACTGCATAGTTCCTCAATCGTGCGTCGATTGTCAAGTGTGTTTTCAGGAGCGTTGGAATGATCAAGACTATCATTTGTAATCCTCATATTTACATTCATATCCACATTCATATTCACAGTTGACACCACTGGATTATCGAGGCCATGCGTAACGCACCGTTCAGTTTCAGCTAATTGCGGGGTATTTCTATCTTGTGGAATGTGGGTCGTTGGCCGGCCGTTATTAACGGTTGTCATATTTATAGTAGAAGTATGTGATTGCGAACAACTCTTCGATCCACGCCCTGCCGCTTTGCGCTCGAGAAGTGCATTCTTCTTACCATTCTGGGCATCAATTAGTGCATTGACCTGTGTCAAATTTGGCGACGCAGGCCGTCGTCCAGAGGAAGCTTGAGGTCCGGGGTTCGTGACACAAGGTTTGCTACCCAAAAAATGCTTCATGTCATTGTTAAGGTCAACCAATCTGTCGTTGTCCGCTTGCCAACGCTGGAAGTCAGTCGCCATACTTTCCTGAAGTTTCTGCATATCATTATGTACATTTTTTACTGAAGAACAATTCCTGAAGTCGTTTTTCAATCCAAACTTGACCTCTTTATCATTTATAACATTTGCACCTTCGAATACACGTTGTCCACCAACATCACTTGTTTCTTTATCTGCAACCGTAGTACCCCTACTGGCTATAGCAGCGTAGGTAGGCCTGTGTGTCGGCACACAATTATCATTTTTTATCCTTGCAACATTATCAATATCACGTATTACCGGGACTTCATCGGCTTTTAATACGTTTTCAGTCGCCAACAATAAAACCTTTTTATCCTTATGTACAACTTCACGACAACGGTGTAACTGATGAACAGCGCTAGTTTTGACCGTTGTCTTATCATCCACGAGTCTCGCGTTCGACCGCAGTATTGAATCATGAGCATCATTCTTAACACTGATCTCGTTTGTACGCGCCACAGAAGACGAAGTGTTAGTCTGTAGCGTGTTATTGGCACCCGTAGAAATATCTGTGTGAAGTAGTGTATTTACACGACTGCCTAACTGTGATTCCGAATTAGACACAAAGGGCACCTTCACTTGTTTCTGGGGACACTCTACTTTTTTAGTAAACACTGACACAGGTTTAGACAACATGACAGGCACAGATTGTGTTCCTACAGATGTGGAATGTTGAGTAGCGTCGGTAGTCAAAGTATGCACGTGATCAAGCAATGATTCATACGATATTTGTAGAGCGTTATTGGTCGTATAGACGTGTTCCAGCTTACCCTGCAAGTTGGAATTGTCTAGTGTGACCTTTTGTATACTCGTGGTCAAGTCAATTATCGTCTTTTTTTGGTGGTCATTACTATTACGTAGATCGTGTATATTGGTTTGCAACGTCAAACAGTCAGCAGTAGTCACCTGAATGAGTTTGTCTTTTGATTGGAGTAAACTGTGGAGATAGGTGGACATGGAGGCAGCGTCACGTGCAATATTGTCTCTGTCATGTGCGAGTGATTTCTTATCACGCGCCAGATTATCCCTATCATGTGCAATATTGTCTCTGTCCTGTGCAATACTGTCTCTGTCCTGTGCAATACTGTCTCTGTCCTGTGCAATACTGTCCCTGTCACGTGTAAGTGATTTATTATCACGCGCTAGATTACCCCTATCATGTGTGAGTGTTTCATTATCACGCGCTAAAGTATTAGTAAGGGAGGTGAGGCGTGCAATTTCCGCACGGAGGGCTATAAGCTCGTTATTGGGGGGCGCAATGCCTAATGGTAACTCGTCACCTGACTTAGTAGTTACTATGTGACCCCTGTTTAAGAGCCGTACATCCGTACGCAAAGAAGGCCCTCGTGAAGAATCATAAAAATCAATTACATTTGTCCCCTCAATTAACTGATTCCGACTATAAATCAAATCAAATTTAAAAAATTGCAAAAAATCGTTGCCAATAATGCCGTCATACTGGAGACCCATATCTTGATTAAACACTACGAAATTAGGATAACTGTAACAACGATTACCAAGACGTAAATCCACATGGGCCTCACCCGTGATCGGTAAGGGGTGCCCAGTGACACTCGAGATATATCGTGTGTTACAATGAACCGGGATTTCGCAGCTGTCAGCAAGAGAATCACTCACTAGTGAGACGTCAGCGCCAGTATCCACCAACATTACTGCCACCGCCTCGTGCTGAGGAGTAACAATATCTACTTGAACTAAAGTTTTTTCCACGCCCGTGTGGATTGAGTTTATAGCCGGAGGCAGGTGGATTCGTTTAATCTTAACCACTTGCGTTGGGACCTGCACAAGTGGTGTCGTTAGTTTAAAGAAGGCTGGTTGCATCGTTGCGCCTGAGAAGTTGGAGTATGCTGGGGGGGAGGGTTTTGGGTGCTGATGGGTGGAGTAGGGTGAGTAGGCCTGGGTCGGTACCGGGACGGGTCCAGCTGCCAGCAGTCGCGCTGAAGATGGCCAACCCGTAGGCAATAGGTACACGTTGGGCGGTGGGGGGCGCGAGGTGGTTCAGGACCAGTGGGGGGAGAGGGTAGAGGATCAGCTGGGGGCTGTCCAGGGGGGCTGCTACAGGTGGAGGCATAGTGGCCCCTTCCACCGCAGCGGAAACAAGTAAGAACACGGGGAAGTCGGGTGGGTTGAGAGTGGGTAGAGACCACAGGGGGGGTACCACAGGTCGTAGGGGACGGCTGATGGTGCGGAGTGGGTGGGCATGGGGTGGACGAGGACGTCTGATTGACTACCTGGACCGTTGCGCTTGACCCCATTGCAGCCTCAACTGCTTCCTCCCTTAACGCGACCGTCAGTGCCTCTTCGTAAGTGCGAGGGGTGCTACTCAAAACAAAGCGCTTAACGTTCCCGGACAGGCCTTTCACGAATTGATGTTGTAGGGATGACATCGGGTATCCGGGTATCCGGGTTACCCGAATCCAAAAATTACCCGAATCCGTTCTAAGGATTCGAATCTTGTTCTGGTACATTTTTAGTTGAATTGTTGTATGCTTCAACAATGCGCCAACAATGGTGATAACAAAATGACTTGTTTGCATTCAATAAAATACTTTCCCGCTCCGTTATGTACCCATTATCGGCTTGATTAAAAATAGACTAAGCCTATTTTATGTGGTGTGATTGCTGCGGGCGAGTTCTGGTTGGCCTGTGCTCCTACTGGCTCTCGGCCTACCCCTACCCCTTCACGACCGTCATCACTGGCTGACAGAACGCAGGCTGGCATCTTCTGCCACGGGCGGTCAATGGCCTTCAAATAATGGCGGGTTTACATAACTGACTAGTGCTTAACCCGTGAATAAGCCACGAGCTTCTTTCATTGGCTACAATTGAGAATACTGCTCTCCGATTGGCTGTGACTAAGGTTTGTCTTGACTTGACTAAGAAGTTGAAAATATCTCAACTCCTTGGCCAAGTCCTTAGTCACAGCCAATCGGAGAGCAGTAGTCTCACTGTCGGCCCATGAGAGAAGCCTGTTGCGGCTAGTCAGTTTTAGTCGCTTAGTCGCTAATCCTTAATCACTAGTAAGTTATATAAAACCGCTATGACATGTTGAGCGACGTGATTTACACTTCTAGGATTCGGGTTACCCGAATCCTTGAGGGGCTGGAATCGAATCCAGATTTTACTACCCGATGTCATCCCTAGTTAACATATTCTCATTTAAGATACGTGTACGAAGCCTTCGCTCTGCTTCGTTGTCTGCAGGGATTAAAGTTTTATTTCCAGCGATAACAAGCCGGGTTGCGAATTGCCGCACAGATTCGCCTGGCCTAAGAACGCACTGCGAGAAGTTTTGTACAAGTTGGGTATGGGATTCAGACACGTGGAACCAATTGAGGAGGCTAGTTTTAAGAATATCATAGGTGGCGTTAATAAGGTCGCTGCTATTGAGCACGAACTCGCGGGCATCACCCTGGAGTTTGAGCCTTGCAATAACCGCTTTTTGGATGGGCGTCCAGTTGCCCATAAGCCCAAGCTCATCAATTCGGTGAAAGAAGGACTGTACATGAACGCTACTTTTGGAACCAGAAAATTCCGGCACCAACTGGAGATGTTGCAAGTTACTAATGGGTGTTTTATCTTCCACAGGTGCGGGGAGTACAAGAGGAGGGGTGCCTTCGGGGTCTGTGTGGGCCATGGTGAAGGGGTGGGGAAACAAATGTGAATTGTAAATATAGCGTAAAAGTAAAATAAAGCAAAAATGGTCAAAACCTACCCCAGTGTACAAATTATTTCAAAAAAAATTTATCCCACCGCTGCCACCAGTGACGTGGAGCGGTCCTGAATTAATGTAGGTAGCGTATGCTGCCACCACTCACTCATATGACTGTGGGAGTGAGACCACAAATACACAACAATTAAGGAATATCTTGAAAATGAGGCGTGACTGGGTTCTTAAGCTACATGGTAACTTCGAAATACTACTGCGGTAAACCTTGACCATTTTATTGACAATAGACATATCGACAAACAGACAAATTGACAAATAGACAAATCGGAAAATAGACAAATTGATAAATACAATGTAAATAAAATAATATAGACTCACCAGTATACAGGTATCTTGATGCACAAAAAACACGGTAAGTACACTGAATTAATAAGAAGTGCAGCTAGAGCCTGATTCCCAGATATTACTCAAGGTTTATCCACTGTAACTCGGCCCAACTATGGTTTACCACGGCCAATAATGACCTAGTGACTTGCCAAGAAGGGGGAATTTAAGTAGAAATAAACCAAGAGCTGACGACGACCGGGCATCAGGCTAGGTACTAGCCAATCGATCACACTTCTGACCCCGTGGGTGTGGATCCACCCACCTTATATACCCAAGTCTCTAATTATCCGTTAATCAACTATAGTCTGTTGATATGATTCTACTCTCTTGTTTGTGACGTAGGTCAATGTTAACTTCCTATTGGGTAGTTGACTCATCGCTCGGACTGTATATCGAGGGAAAGTAGGATAATACGGTAAATCTATAAATCGTACGCCTAAGCGGATATTTGCACTTAAATATAACTTGGTGTCCTAAATGCCTTTATAGCAATAATCTGTGCATGGTTAAACGTTAAATTATTATATTATATTAATATGAAAAAACTATACTTGGCGTGCTAGCCAGCTCACGACATTTTATTCAAAACACAAGAGTCTATTGGAAACTTGTATTTTCGATACAAAATGCATTTGTATTTTCAAAAATACTCAAAATAAATTTTCGTATGCTATAATGTTATCGGGAAGTAAGGAACGACCTTCACAAGGGGAATAACAATTTGGATTTTGGTTTGAGCTAAAAGCAATTGTGCTTTCTTAGAGCATTCTCGCCGATAGGTTGCGCTAGGAACTTACTGGACGGACGGGACGATGTGTAATTATTTCCATTAGTTACAGTCAGGTCGCAATCCGTCGCATGCCAAGCAATATTGGAAAATGTAGTTCCTTGAGAAAAGTATTTTGTAAACTACAAGAAGTAGACAAATGTATTTTCGATACAAAATACTCAAGATACCCTAAGCTTGGGTATTTTAAATACAAAAAAAAAAAAAAAAACAACATGTACTATTTATACAGCCCAGCTCTAAGAGAAAGTGAGATCCTAGTTCCTTTGAATCAAATACCTTAGTAACCAGGGAGCAAGTAGAACTGGGCCAAATACTCAAATATTTGTATTGCAGATACTAAATACAAAATACTCAAATAAATGTATTTTTTATTCAAAACACAAGAGTCTATTGGAAACTTGTATTTTCGATACAAAATGCATTTGTATTTTTAAAAATACTCAAAATAAAATAAATTTTCGTATACTATAATGTTATCAGGAAGTATTGTTTGAATCCAACAAATGTCGGGCCAAACTTTAGTGATTGACTCATATCGCACACCGCCCCCTCCCCCCTCGCCACAACAACCGTTATCGAAGGCAAAGCCAGAAACAAGTCGATGCGTAACAACTAACAAGTATCTGTCAACACTGACTTATGTGCTGGCAATTACTATCACTCGAGAGTCCCGTTGTCCATGTACGTTTGCAAATTAGAAAATTTGAGATATAATTGAAATTGCCTATTTTTTCCCAAACACAATCAATTTTGCATTAATTATTTTTCCCAAACACAATCAATTTTGCATTAATTATTTTTGTAGATATCCGTCGATCTTGAAAATATGTCCCCGCGTCACTCCATATTGATAATGCATATTATCATTTTGAAGGTAGGGTACAAAAATCTATAGATTCTCATGCTTAATAGTTTCTTAACTGTTTGTCATGTAAGATCCAGATCCTACACATAGGCGCCGACTACGGGGGGGCTTGAGGTCTAGCCCCCCCCCCCTGACAAATCCCAGGGGGGGCTGAGCCCCCCCTGAGATTTTAAGTTTGTACTTTTTTGTTTGAAGAAAAAGTTCATTACAATAATAATAATAAAAAAAACAAAAAAAAACAATTAAGTCATCAGGTCATAATTCCCACAATTTAAATTAAATTTTTTGTTATTGTTTTTCTGAATTTAAATTTAAAAAATATTGTGATTTCTAGCTTGAAATATCAAATACTTGAAGTCCAGAATGTTCTCAGGTATAAAAATCCAAAAGCAAATTAGTTTCAAGTATTTAAAACACTGATATTGAAGGCAAGCATTATCTTGTAGAATCCCTTACTTACTCCCAACTTCCTAAGCCCCAAAATTAATGACTAAATAATTCTCGTCATCGTTCTAATTTTTGCTGGTGGTTTTTTGGTTTTTGCACTACAAAAACGACAGTATTTCGGTATTGCATTCAGTACGGTATTTTTGTCTGAAACGCTCAGAACGCGCTCTAAATGCATGATTTTTTTAAATTTTGCCTGCGGCGCTATTATTGGGGGCCTATGCCCCCCAAACCACCCGTGTTTTTTCTCCTCGATAGATAATATGAATTATAATAAAATTAATATGAATTTTGAAATATGGTAACCCTAGTTTTTATGCGAGTCCTTTCTGAGCCCCCCCTGAAATGTTAACAAGTCGGCGCCTATGCTACACTGAATCTTCTTGCTCTGGTTGGAAAGCTGATAAATGTAATAGTATTAAGAAACTGGTTTATAAGTTTTACATGATACCCACTTTAGTTGTACCATTTATACCACTGTATCATTGAATCGTCACTGCCATCTTATCATGAATCACTACAAAATATTATGCGCCCACACACAAGCCTCGCTCACGTGGGCACTCACCTTCCTATATAATCAATGTTTTTATTTTTTCTATGCAATGTACTTTGTATCACATGTGAAGTTGAATAAAGCGTGCTAAATCTGAATCTGTTGTGAAGCTGCTATTAAATCCATCGCAACGTGTTACGCTCTCATTAAGTATAATATTTAAATTAAAATACCTATAATAATGTATTGACCCTGATAATTTTGGAAACAGACATCTTGAAATATGTACATGATTGTGTTTATTGTATATCCCTACCCACTCCGATACAAGAGCTGAATTTCAGTGGAGGACATTACACCGATCAGTAAATGAATATTTTGATAGTTGGGACGAATGGCTGAAGGAGCTATTAGGTGCTTTTATCATAACATTCAACTTGTAGCTGAGAAAATCTCGGGAAAAAATCTTTCAGAAGTATCGGTGACCGGCCTCGTACCAGCGCCCTACCGATTTTGAATGTCGTGCTTTACCACTGAACTGTCTCCATTGGCAGAAACAAAATCAATAATGCAATCGAGTTCACTGAGGCAGACAATGTTGTCGTATTTACCTACTTGCATGGTTGCCATTTCGTAGTCTACATTCCTGTCTGATCGCTTGATTGATAAGACCGCTAGGAACGGAATTCTGTTTGTCGAGTGTGTAGCCCAAGTGGCAAGTAGGATCGCGCTGAGGGATGAGCGTGCATACCAATATTAAATCACACTAATCTATGTGTATACATGTCAAATTTTTTAATGTAAACTAAAAAAAATTAATATATGATTGTAACTAATAACTCCCTGGCCTGGCTTAATTTGAAAACAGAAACTTATTATTATTAGTATTTAGTAGTAGTATTATTTATTAGCCTCTTTGAATTCTTGTATACATTTTATAATTCAAAATGTGCAATTTCAGTTGTTAATGACATACAAATTAAATAAAGAAGTATCACACATCATTATATGAAGCTCTTTTAAATAGCATGTAGGGCACGACTGCCACGAACCCGTCTATAAAAAAGTATCTTGAAGTTTTTTTAAAATGTGTATTCGAATTGTTAATAAAATTTTGGCAGGTTGATGAAAATTCTCTTACAGAATAACAACATTTGTCCAATACAAATATGTTTTTGTCTTTTCCTAAATCGAGTATTATGAGTTCTGGCAGGAGAGATGTACATAATATTTTCATTATAACTTATTGTGGCTCGTAAGTATTCTAGGGGGTTTATTTATACTGCTAATGCAGAAGGTCCAGGGTTCAAATGCCAGTTTGGCCATGGAGTTTTTAATTATGGAACTTGACTTTAATCTATCAATATGATATACTGATGTACATATAATCGGGGTAAATCGTAGGCCTACATACAGACTGCGTGACCCTTTAAGATATTTCAGGACTACACTCCTAATGTCCCTCATCTTCATCGGGGAGCCTGAATAGCGCCGAATGGAACAACGCCGAATCGATTGTGTGTACTGCACTTTCAAGTATAATCCTAACCCAAAAAAGTAGACCTTGTAACCTGGAACAACGCCGAATCTTTTTCGGCGTTAATCCACCGGAACAATGGGTTAGGATTATACTTGAAAGTGCAGTACACACGATCGATTCGGCGTTGTTCCATTCGGTGTTATTCAGCGTCCCCATCTTGATCTATCATCCCTGTGGTCTCGAATACTTGATTGCAATAATAGAAACGTAATGACGGCTCTAAAGTCCCCCCCCCCCCCCCCGTGTACGTACTACGCATACACCAGTAACATACAGATAAGATGTAAGTTATATCCAAAGTTAAAACCTCCCGTCCGATTCGTGAATCGAACCCCAGAATTCTTGTATTGGAAGCAGGAATAAACCCACTCGTGGCTCGAATCTCGCATAAAGTATGGTCTTCAAAAACTGTCCTTCATCTTCATCTATCACCCCTCATCGTCTTGAATACATGATTGGCTTGCAATAATAAACACCTAAAGCAACAAGAATGATTATATATTTTATTGAAATTAAAGGGCAAATGCAGTGCACTGTGCCCTCTTTAGCCTGGTTGTTGATGGATGATAATGAACGAGGGAGAAGGAGTATACATTATATTATTATATATTATTAATATATTATTAATGTGATATTATATAATAATTTATATAATTTATATTATATTATTAATAATTAGCTAATATTAATTACATGTATGAATTAATATTAAATAAATAGTATCAGTGAAGAAGTGTGAAAGGTAGAAATAATACAAACATGATAATGAATCTCTTGCATAAGATGAGATTGAGTGAGACCAAAGTGAGACGTCATATCCGAGAGCCTTGTTTGTGTGCGTGGCCTAGTATCCGTGCGACATGAATCACTTAGTCCTCTATCATCGCTGTCTGTCGTGTCTCATCACTGGGCTGGGCTGGGGGAGATCCGAGCCGTACGAACTAAACATTCTTGCTGCTTTCGTTGCAGTTTTGCCATTTAGATGAGACGACTACGAGGATTATCATTATTACTAAGTGATCCGCTTTATGCCCATTCTTATTTTTTACACAATATTTAAAACAGTGCTTTTGTGCACTATATAAATTTTACATAAATATAAAAAATGAGATAAGGAGAAGAGATATCTATCGTGCGCGATCTGTCTAAGTTACAAACAACACAAGTGCTGGCTGCAGAGTAATATAGAAAACACTCTTAAGTCAAACTTAATCATCAACTCCGCCAACTTAATTAACTTATTTTTAAAAAAAAGGATCGTTACAAATAGTGCTATTAATTCCAGTGATAAAAGTGATCATTTTAAATAATTCTTACAAAGAAATCAGGTCAATTAAATAATTTAAAAATATCAATACAAAATAGTATCATTAATGTAATAGCAATAATTATTAATTATCATGTTATTCATTCTTATTATATTATTACGTTATAAAGACACAATCGTAACTGAAAATAAGCAGCGAAATAGGGAAGTAAAGATTACCATTAATTTAGAACTTCTAAGATTTTACTTGCAACAATTAGATTAGCCGGTACAGTAAACGATTTCTTGGAGGACTTCTATGCTGAAATGCGGCTTTTGCTAAATGCTAGCGGCAGTTGATTGAACATGTACGGAACAAGGTAGTTGACAAGCCTCTGATCAATAAGTTTTGACCCGTTTCTACCTTACCGATTTTCTTCAAACTTTGTATACGAGTCCGTTTCCGATGGGCGATGACAATACGCAGGGGTGTATTGGGGGGGGGGGGGGGACGGCGTTCCCCCTGGAGAAATATTATTGGCTATATGTCGCACACCAGGCGAAATAGCAATCATTGACACCTCGCGCTTTGCGGAAGCCCGCTTGCGAATCGGGTAGGAGATTATGTTTTTCGGCAAAGTGAAGTAGTCTTTCTGCCAGTTTTTTGTTCAAAGGTTTTTGCAATGACGTTTATTAGGCTAATGGGCCTGTATGAAGCGGGCTCATCCATAGGTTTTTTACATCTCTCAATCAAAAGTTACATGAAATGAAATAATTGAAAAGGGAAAACCGGAGCATTTAATTGAAGACTTAATGACGTCAGACTTGCGTGCGCCCCCAGTGATCTGAGGCGTTGTCCCCTTAGGTTGTCCCCTTAGGTTGTCCCCTTAGGTTGTCCTCTTAGGTTGCCCCCTAGGTTGTCCCCCTAGGTTGTCCCCTTAGGTTGTCCCCTTAGGTTGTCCCCTTAGGTTGCCCCCTTAGGTTGTCTCCTTAGGTTGTCCCCTTGGGTAGTCCCCCTAGGTTGTCCCTTTAGGTTGTCCCCTTAGGTAGTCCCCCTAGGTTGTCCCCTTAGGTTGTCCCAGCTGCCAGAGGAAATAATTGTTTGGAAATCTCGTGCAACCAATGCCCAATATATTTTGGGGATCACTATAATGATCAAAATTTAAAATGGAAATTCAAAAACACTGTTAAAAAATTGCGTAAAATTATTTATATGTTTTTTTAGACTACGAAACATTGTTAGTACGCAATTACTTCATATTGTTTATTACGCAATTGCTCAATCAGTGTTGCAATATGGCATCTTGGGGCTGGTGGGACTAGTAGAAGATGTGTTGGAACTTGGAACCGTTGAGGGTGATGCAACGGAACATTTTGAAAGTTATTTTGAGAGAACCAAAATTCTATTCTACGTCGCTAGTATTCTCCACATTAAATGTCCTTGACCTTACCCAAATGCACATATATATTATGCTGGTGTATACCTTCAAACATCCAAACAAGTTTAAAGTACGGGAAATTCCGAGATCAAATGCGAGGCATTTAGATACCGTACTCTTTATTTGTACCTAGAAGATACAATACCAGGGGGCAGCAACATGTTGACTATTGATAGCTCCTAAAATATATAACAATCAAACATAAAATTGACCTCTTTCAAGATTCAAGTTTGAAGTAAAAAATTGGCTATGCGGTGTCCATTATACATAGCCTAACACAAGCTGTGGCATCGTCCCTCCAAACTTTATTAATTCAATACAAAACTATCATTCATTTGATTCATTCCTACTTTTCATGTTCATCATTATTATCATTATTATTATTGTTTGTATTTGGAAGTATTATTACTACTATACCGGTAGTGATTATCAGGCGCGCAGGAAGGGGGGGGGGGGGGAATGGGGGGAGATCCCCCCCCCCCACTTTTTCCTGTGATCCCACCCAATTTAGCATGTTAGGCACATCCCGACATACAATACCACACGTATACCCGGGTAAACATTCACCAACTAAATTTCATATTTCACCAGTGAATAATAATTGCAGAAACACAGAGGGCCCCACGCCCCGGAGAAAGCCAAGTTCTTCGTCACAAGACACATTTCTTCTGTCTTTGTTTGCACCTTGTAGCATTACAAAATAAAAGCGAATGGGTGCTTGAAGGTCAGTGGCGTAATTAGGGAAGGGGCGGGTTAAGTCCCTCAAAACGTATTTATTTAAGCCTAAAAATCGAGAAATAACTAATATAGCAAGAACATTTTTCGTCTTCGGCGAAAAGGCCTCCAGCGGCTGGGGCTCCGCCCCAGACCCCTCGAGTTGTTCGCGCTCAATATATGCTCCCCCCCCACAAACTTGATTTACAGTTCCTACGCGCCTGGTTATTATTTATACGTTCTGCTTTTCACGTATCAGGTACTATTGTCATTTTTGGATTATTATTAACATACATTATTTATTATTCAGCCTACACACGAGGTGTGACCCTATGTGGGCTTATTTTCATTTATATATCTTATCAACGAATTTTTGTTATTTAAATTGTATTATTTTTTTTGAAAAGAATAAAATAAATTGAGTTAATAATTTTACCCTCAAGACAGCCTTTCCCCCCCCCCCCCCCGTGTAATGAGCGTGATTTCTGTTTCTATGATCGAACATTTATTATTGCCATTTTCTCAATACATTTGTTTTCTCCAGTTTAGCAGAGTGAAAAACAACAATCATGGGTATTCCCTACAATAGCCGCATAAGCTTATCTGTTGAAGTCGCGCCACACTGCATGATCAAAACATCTCCAAATAAGGGCATATGTTTCATCTCTCTCTCTCATGGTTCGTTACCGCGCAGTGTAGAGGGCGATACTTTGCGAATGTTTTCGACTTCAGTTCCTGTCATTGCCAGCCCTCACTCTTGATCCAGCCTTCGAGCCTAGCAGTTCATCATCTCCAACCAAGGTAAGACTCGTTGTACCTACTAGACGGTTGTTCTAAATGGTTCCAACATCCAAAATTAGTGACTGAATTTCATTTTACATTCAATGATTTTTTTTCGAGTCTACAATTAATTCTGTGATAATGCGAGGTATTTACAATTATTTATTATTATTACTATTTGCAAAATTAATTCGAACGGCCATGATTATTACCCTAAATAAGATGACATAGGATTTTGTCTATCTTTATTATTCGTTTCGTTGTATATTGTTTGTATTCATTTACTTAACTGAATAGGAGATACATCAAACAATTAAACAAACACATCTTAAAATCCCTGCGTGAATAATCTTTGCTGTTACAGGGACCTAAATCCATAATCTAATCTTAAAATCTCTGCGTGCATAATCTTTGCTGTTATAGGGACCTGAATCCATCATCTATCTTAAAATCTCTGCGTGAATAATCTTTTCTGTTACAGGGACCTAAATCCATAATCTAATCTTAAAATCTCTGCGTGAATAATCTTTGCTGTTACAGGGACCTAAATCCATAATCTAATCTTAAATCTCTGCGTGAATAATTTTTGCTGTTACAGGGACCTAAATCCATAATCTAATCTTAAAATCTAGACGAGAATTGAATAATTTGCGTAAATCGTAATTATTTCCAGTTTCTCTCCTTGAATGTTTAGTTAAATGACGTAAATAATAGTCGTAAATTAACATTTCGTTTAGAGAACTCGTCTTGATTGCGCGAATAACCGTTTTGTAAGCGCCCTAAATCCGTAATAAAACCTTATTTTAATTACTTGGCCAATGAGAATAAAACATAGGCTACCGCCGAGAGTAAAATTGATAAAAGTTCAGTTCTTATAAAGAAATAATATACTTATGTTCTGATTGTGCCCCAGCTGTAATATTGTTTAAAGTTGAAAGGTCATTGTGATGAGCATAATAGCAGTTGTGACGTATATTATTGTACTTGTGATCCTAATCAGCGTTTTGTTTCGTCTGCAGATGTGGCCGCGTCATCGCCTGCTACTGCTGACTGGCTTGGTGACTCGCCCCATCCCTTGCAACAACCAGCCTCATCTACAACCTGCGTGCCTGGTAAGCTAATATTTCAGTTATCAATTTAATTCCAGAATCTATAACGTAATAATTAAAAAACTACTTAATTATAATAATGTACTAAATAAATATCTATTGTGATTTTCTGGGAATATATTTTCCCATTTAATTTTTGACGTGGGTAGTTTTAAAGGGAAATAGTTACTAGGAGGGGGGGCAATGTCTATTTACAATCTTTGTGGCGGCATAAAAGTTTTTCTTATTTTTACTTGTCTTTGGAGTAGAGGAATTCATATTGAGGAGCACTATAATGTCTTGGGTGGAGAAGGTAGCCCCCCCCCCCCCCCTCTGCTCACCTTCTGGGACTTAAAATCTTATCTATCCACATTAACGAGGTTACGACCTATTGTCTTTCCCAAATATATTAAGAAAGTTATCTAAACAATATAGAATGTATTATTAACTTGATGTGGTTTTATTCTTTACAGGCTAAGGGTCGAATGCATAGTCGTTCCTCACGTGCTCCTCAACTCAGCCTTTCCTCAGGCTCGCCGAACCACCAATCACAGAGCAGCATTGCCATGTAGACTGCTCTGTGATTGGTGGTTGGGCGAGTCTGAAGAAAGGCTGAGTAAAGGAGCACGTGAGGAACGACTATGCATTTGACCCTAAGGAGCAAGACTTGAAGCAGAGGTCGGGACTACCTTCGTCTGCCTCCATCGTCGCCGTCGGGAAGGAGATTCTGGTGGGACTTCTCAACGCAGCGCAGCGTAGCGGCATCCAGCTTACCTCGAGAACTCCGTTCAGCGTTTCAACGTAGACAGTATTGCACACTCAGGTGAGTTATTGCAATACACACCTGGTTATTCCTGCTTCCAATGCGAGGTCCAGGGTTCGATTCCTGGTTTGGGATGGGGTCTTTTAGCTTAGGAAATTAACTAAGGGTGTATATAGATATTCTGTTGCCGAGAATAAAATTTTAAAAAGTTTAAGATCCAAGTTTTAATTGTTGTACGATCGTACGAAATGGATAATTACATAAAACAAAATAGATATTAACATCAATACACTCTCAATAGAGTTTAATTTCAAGATTAATTGTGCTTTTAGTATAATGAAATTGTACAAAAACCATTATTTTGAATGGTGGCATTCAGTTCGCAGCAACTTCTTCGTGGGGCATGATAGCATAGTAACAGGTGTGACCTAGATTGTACTTGTCCTTATAAGGGTTTTGTTTCGTCTGCAGATGTGGCCGCGTCATCGCCTGCTACTGCTGACTCGCCTGGCGCTGTCGCTGACTCGCCCCACCGCTCACAACAATGCAGCCTTGACTACGACCTGCCTGCCTGATGATCCTACCCAATAGGTAAGCTAATATATCACTATCAGCTATTATATTTTTAATTCCAAGATACATCATAACGTAATAATTAAAACATTAATAATTAATTAGTTTATTCATTTTTCATTTCATTTTTCAAATCATTTTATTATTTCCTTTCTTATACAATGTAGGCCTAGATTATAAATCAATATACAATAAAGACATAATAAAGACACAAATAAAGACCCATACAATATTATAACACACTACAATAATAATTTGTAAATGCCCTTAATCATAATTTGTATAAAATTGTATTTATTTATATTAATTTTCTCAAATATATTGTTTACACAGTAAATCTAAACACAACTGTAGAATGTATTACTAACTCGATGTAGTTTTATTCTTTACAGCAGACTCGGGGAGTTAAAGCAGAGGTCGGGACTACCATCGTCTGCGTCATATCTGTCGGGAAGAAGATTCTGGTGCGACTCGTGAGTATGCAGCGTCGCGGGATCCAGCTTACTGCGAGAACACCATCTAGCGTTCCAACGAAGCACGCTCAGGCAAGTTAACTTACCTTGACACTACACAAGGGGTTATTCCTGCTTCCAATGCGAGGTCCAGGGTTTGATTCCCGGATTGAACTGGGGATTTTTAACTTTGGAAATTAACTTACATCCATCTGTATTCTATATGATACTGGTGTACCTGAACTATGACTTTGGAGCGGTCACAGCAACAAAGCACATAATGAATGGTATTAAATCTGCCACTGAAAATCAGTTACGTATTGTTACTGAGTGGATAGATAATGTATGCAAATCAATTTTATTTATAGTTTCATAAATTAATTAAATTAACGACCCTAACTACTGATGAATTATTAGCAACAACTTAAGGGATGGGTAGAAGGTAAGCAAAGTTTTTGTATTTATTCGTTTTTTTTCGTTCGTGTATTTATTCGTCCCCAAGGGCTTGCTGCCACTGAAAATCAGTTACGTATTGTTACTGAGTGGATAGATAATGTATGCAAATCAATTTTATTTATAGTTTCATAAATTAATTAAATTAACGACCCTAACTACTGATGAATTATTAGCAACAACTTAAGGGATGGGTAGAAGGTAAGCAAAGTTTTTGTATTTATTCGTTATTTTCACATTTCCAAATTGTTTTACTAATTTAATGCATGATTAAATATAGGGAAATTTTAGATTTATCAGTAGTGACATAAATAAATTGTAGAATTTAGAATTGCATATTAGTAGCTAGTAAATACATATTTTACGTTAATGTCATTTCTTGAAAGATATAAAAAAAACTGTACATACTAGTTGTATGATCCTAGCTAAGTCAGAAGGGCTTGGGTTTGATTCCAAATCTAAGATAGTTCTCCATTCTTGGTACATTTAGACACTCCTAAAACAAGATTATGGGAAATAATAAAGACGCGAGTAAGATTACATTATCTTAATCCCGTAGTGGAAGCTTTTCAAACTTCCACGTTGTGGCATGTGATATGGCAAAATGATAGTAAACATGAGTTTCTAAGGGCTGTGGGTCATCTATGAATACGGGCTTTACCACCAGCTCCATAAGGTGTGTTCTTTTATTATATCTGAGCGATCGGTTTGCTTGAGGCATTCTTTTATTGTAATTTATTTTCCATGTTTTGAGCTCTTCTGCTCTGTTACATTGTTTTTACATTGTATTCACTAGCCTATAGCTTTACAAATATTTCAAGTTACATAATATATAAAATGTATATATGGCAATTTGTATTGACGCCATAACAAGGAACGATAATAAGAGATATAATTAGGCCTAAAGATACTCAAATATATATACCTAATGCTAGGCAGGAACTAGATACAGGGGGGGGGGGCGGTACTGGCCCCACCACTAAACTATGCACAGTACTGGCCCCACCTCATTGCACTTTTAATTCAGTCTTAGTTATACAGCTCATTTCTTTATTATTACTTACTAAGCCTATTATTTTTGGGTACTGGGGGCAGTACAGCAGACAGTACACACTACAGTCCATACCATCAAACAATATACAGTACTATCACCAAACCGTACGCAGTACAGGCCCCGTCACAAAACAATGTTGTTTGATATGCTATCTATGCTAGTTCATAGAGACTCTTAACTACTTTGCACTTATTACAACGATACATTTATTACAATTATTACTTATTATTATTAGGTATTGTAATTGATATTAGTATTATTAGGACATTTACTGAGCATTTCTTTAAATTTCTGTACGCTATTTGGTAGGGGAGTTACTATTTGTTTGTCCAAGCCATTCCACATCCTTGTAGCAGACCCCACTAGTGAATTTCTTCCTACTTCCGTTCTAAAGCGCTCAACAAACAATTTATTTTGGTGGCCCCTTTTGCCTATGAATGTAGCTTTTTTTAACCTGTTTTTTATCTCGGCCCAGGCTGGTAGACCTGCTTGTGCCTTGTATAACACACATAATTTGGAGGATATCCTCCTGGATTCTAACGAATTCCACTTAAGTTCCTCGATCATTTCTGAGACACTGTACCTTCTCCCATATTTCTGTAGCACTTTGCGGGCAGCCCTTCTCTGTACCTTCTCAATAGCCTCCTTATGGAGTTTGGTATAAGGGTCCCATATACAGCTTGCATATTCGAGTGTAGGCCTTACTATCTCCGTATATGCTTTACTTCTTACATACGCACTACATCCCCTTAGATTTCGCATGACGAAGTTTAGATTTTTGTTCCCCTTGTTTACTACATTATTAACATGATCCCCCCAGCTCAGTTTTTCATTTACGGTAACACCTAATTGTTTACAGGATTCTGAGTACTCTAGCTGTTTACCTCCAATTTTGTATTGGAATCTGTAAGGTTTCTTCTTAGTTGTGAACTTTATTAACTGGCTTTTGTCCGCATTTAGTTTCATTTTGTTTACTTCTACCCACTTCGTAATTATGTCTAAAGCCAATTGAAGAATCTGACAGTCTCTGATTCCTTTTATTTTACAGTAGAGGATGCAGTCGTCTGCAAAGAGTCTTAAAATTACCTTCTCGTGTATGCCCTCGCCTATGTCGTTAATGAAAATAATGAAGAGTAGTGGACCCAGCACACTTCCTTGGGGTACACCAGATGATACAGGTAGTTGGCTAGAATACTCGGATCCAATTTTGACTACCTGCACTCTTCCTGTAAGCCACTCATCAATCCATTTAGTGATCCTACTATCTAGTCCTAATTTATTTATCTTCTCTACTAGAATATCATGAGGGACTACGTCAAAGGCCTTTGAGAAATCGATCATAATAGCATCTATTTCCCCCTTCCCGTCCACCTCTTCTGACAGGTCTTGTAGCAGGCTTGCCAACTGGGACTCACACGAGTAGCCCACCCTGAATCCATGCTGAGATTTTGATAGTTTTTCTGTTGTGTCTAAGATATGTCTTATGTACTGGCCAATCATAGTCTCGAATAACTTACATACACTACTTGTTAGGCTTATGGGCCTGTAGTTTTCAGGGCTATCTTTTTTACCACCTTTAAAGATTGGCGATACCCAGGCTGATTTCCAGTCAGATGGAATCTGGCTATTGTTGATTGATATGTTAAACAAAGTTTGTAGGAATGGTACAATTGCTACATCCGCTAATTTCAGGAAATTGTTTGAGACTCCGTCTAACCCAGGAGATTTATTATTTTTTAATTTTCTTATGGCTTTGGTGATGCTATTCCTACTAAATATGAAGCTCTCACAGTTTGGGCATTCTTGAATTTTACTTCTATCAAACGGTACTTTGTTCCCAAAGATACTTGCATATTGCCTATTAATCACATTTGCTTTGTCTAGGTCATTTGTTATCCTATCTTTACCCTGCAACAGAGCTGCAATTTTGCTTTTATTTTCTCTTCTACTCCTGATATGTTTGTAAAAGGTACGAGACTTCGAGTCTCCCTCTTCGCTTTCGAGTATGTTAGTCATAAAACTATCGTATGCTTCTCTCTTTTTCTCCCGTAAGATTTTGCTACTTTCGTTGAACTCTCCCCTATTGTACTTCCTGTTCTTATATAATCTGGAACATTTCCTTTTTAATCGCTTAATTTCATGCGAGTAGTACACCGGGTCATGGTTAGGTTTAAGTATTCTCTTAGGTATGTACAGATTTGTAGCTTCATCGATAATCTCTCTGAATGCATGCCAGTATTTTTCTATGCTGGACCCCTCCCTTACAGACCATTTTTTGTGGGCCTCTGTTAGAAAGTTACGAATCCCCTCCTTGTCAGCTTTTTTATAGCAATTTACTTCTACAGGTGGGTGCTTTTCGCTGTTTTTAAAGTCGTTTTCTACGCTGATATCAAGAAGGACTGATTTATGATCCCCTATACCCTCCTCAACCTCACATCCTACTACATTAACACTCGCTGTAACAAGAAATACATCCAGTATATTTGATTTTTGGCTTTGCGAGCATATGCGCGTGCCTTCTGATACCGTCTGTGTTAGGTTTAGGTCGCTCATCATATCGCTAACGAGATTTTGCGCTGCGCTACTGCTAATTTGCTGCTTATCCCATACCACGTCTGGTAGGTTAAGGTCGCCACCGATAATTATGTTTTTGTTTAGCTTACCCAGTAGATAGTCTCCTAGTTTGTCAATTACATCTAATTTATCTGTTGGTGGTCTGTACACTCCTATGATTTGAAATGGCTTGGATTTGAGAATAGCTGTTACACTCATTATTTCATATGTATCGTCTGTCCAATTTATGTGGCTGTCCAGGTCTTCTTTAACTGCAATGAATATGCCACCTCCTCTCGAACCTCTGTCTCTTCTATATATTTTGAAGGCTGCACTAAAAATTTCACTATCAACAATGTCAGCATGTAGCCACGACTCTGTCCCTATAATAATGTCCGGATTATGTATGTCTATGAGGTGTTGAAATTCTTTGTCTTTCTTGAGGATGCTTCGACAGTTCACTTGCAGGATCTTATATTCACTAGCCCTACTTTGTACACTATTTTTTACACTATTTTTACCTCCCACTGACACTAGCATCATCGATGCTATTAATACTACCTCGCAAAGTAGTCTTAGCGTGCTCCACACAATCAGTTTTCCAGGAGCGATTTTACAGATTTGCGCAGGTCTTTTAAAATGATTTGTACATTATTTGCATACATTAATAGGATGCACAAGTCTAACCTGAAATATAGATGGGTCACATCTAAAGTATGGTCAACATGGAATACAAGCTCTTAAAAAAATATATGGTACAATTGAAATCGAATACTTTCAGTATTCATTCATTCATTCAGTATTAGTATTCATATTCAGTTTATAATCTAAAATCAATGATCGTCACTGTTATTGACGAAAACGAGCAGAGTGCAATTGTGCTGTTCTTTAAGTCGTACATGTCTGAAAATCAGTCATGTGATGGAGCATACTCTGGAAGATACTCAGATCTAATAGAAGAACACACCAATAGATTATTCAAAACATAGAATTTGTGATTAAGATAGTTCAAGTCGAGCATCTAAAACAATATTATGCACGTGTTCACAGAGCAATCATTAAATATTTGCAGACCTGGGTAGTAATGCGTTACTGTAACAAAATTACTTTTTTCAGTAACATGCCAGTAATCACATTACAAAATTTTCAGTGTAACGGATAAGTAATTTCACTACTTTTTCACAGTAATTTGGGATTAGTAACGCTTTGCCGTCGGCCGTGCCCGAAACCTGTCATTCCGTCAGTTTTCAAAGTCCATATTTAAATTTGTTCCAAATTTAAATCCATCCAATCAACCTTCTTCCATATTTAAATATTCCAGTGATTACGGCAAATCAAAAAGAGACAAATTCTAATAGTAATTTAAGTAATCTAAATCTTGTCACTTTTTTTTTAGTAACGAGTAACGTAATTGAATTACATTTGTTTGGAAAAGTAACGACACAGTAATTTTACTACATTTTGACCAAAGTAATAAGTAACGTAATTTCACTACTTTTAAATAGTAATTTACCCAGATCTGAACATTTGAGACGGTTGTTACTTGTGATCTATAGACCGAGTTGATGATCTTTCAACCAATTTCAAATTGTTGGTGACACACTTGACAAATTTGTTTACCAAAGTAAAAAATGAAAGTATGTTTTCAATTATGATTGTTTTCTATATGGTCGATAGAAGGCCATGCATTTACCAAATAGCTCGACCAAGTGTTCATCTTTATTGAAGCTCTTTTCTTAGATTATATGTGAACCACCTACCTAAATCACAAAATCTTAGTAACAAATTCTAAGTTTAAATAATCTATGTATCTGGGGCTTGGTGATTTTGCACTGTCTCATCTCTGTTCCCTGTTTTCAGCCGAGCTACAACACTGAAGAGCCACTGCCCATCGAACATGGCTTCACATCGCTTGCGTCCGTCCTACTACGTGACTGAACCCATCTCACACAGACAACTTAGACACAGCACCAAGCTATCCGACATTATATTGCGGTGAGTTGAAGTAACTGAATTACCTGTATTAAGGCTGGTCTACATGGATGTTTAAGAACTTAAAATTTATGATTAACAAAGTTGAAATGTACAGAACACACATATGCATTCAGAACAATTAAAGTCGATCGCTGAAGTGAACTACCCATTCAATACAACTAAACTATTCAAATTGAATGGACATGAAAAAATACTTTTTTTATTCTAAATTATGAATTTCAAGAATTATTACATGTGAGCAGCATTTAATACTGAACTTCTTGAAATTATATATTTTTTTTTATTAATAAAGTATATTTATAGTTTCTAATTTGAGTAGATTTGACGTAAAATTGACACACCAACACGAATATCTCAAACGGATCGCGTTCGACCATCTTTTTCTAACGTATTCATGTTAGTCATGAAGTTATCTACATTTAGGACGAAAATTTGTTACAATATATTACTTTTTGAAGGTGCTACGCAAAGTTATACGATTGAAAGTGTAGGTTTTTGTTCAGTTACAATGTATAACATAGGGAATTCCAACGCATTTCAACACTCAATAAATAAAAAACTAATAGCGGAAGGTGAATATTTTTTTCTACAATATTCACAAGCTTAATCTCAACTTGCAGTACATACAATTTGAATGATTTATATTACATGTGCAGTTATCATCGATCGACTTTAAAGCCTTGCCACTTGTTACTTCTGACCAACAGAGTTGACCAACTTTCAACTTAAAGTCCGATTCACACAACGTTATAAGAATGGTATAAGGTATAGGTATAGTCACAAGCCGAGTTGGGCCATAGGGATTACGTACAAGGGTTCACACAAATGTGTCATTGCAATAGCAATAGCAATTGGTATAAGACTGGTATAAGATTTCAACTTTCTTATGACGGACCAATCATACGTTGAAACGTCACTTATAACACGCCAATGGGATGCTAGCAACTTGAATCAATGTAACAGATGTTTTCATTGTAAATTATTAGTCAAAACAAAAACTCACCGTATACATCTGGTTCACATCAAATAGACCTTGCATCCGGTGACTACGTGCAAAATATCTTCTCCCATCGGCGTCATTAATGATTTAACAACACAACAATAATGAATAATAATAATTATTGTTTTTCTAATTATTTTTAACTATTGTTTTTAATTATTGTCATTAGATTCGATGCCATTTTAAAATGTAAATAACAGCTGCGGGAAGTCAGCTGATTGACAGCCAGCTGTAGTTACTCAAACTGCCGCCAGAGCAAGTCAAAGAAGTCTACACAAAAATGTAGTATCTTTTCAGGAAAGCCTTTGGCGTCCTAAGCTTATACCTTATACCACTTTCTTATACCCTATTCTTATAGTAACAAATTCTTCATGAGTGAAAAAATGGGGTCAAATGACCTTTCTTACATTTCAGTCGACCACCATGATCAAGAGAAGTACTAGGTAATACAAATAGACGCAAATAAAAAAGGCATCATAAAAATCACATGAAATGGACATAATTATTAAGAATTTCCCGCCTGTCTCCAACTACCATACAAGTTAAAAGAAGGCCGTGGACTTGTCAAAGAGCTCCATAAAGATCTCATCTTCGTCTAAATTCTTTAATCCTAAAGTTTTGTGTACTGTACCACTAATCCTAAACAACAAATTGTTTATCACAAATTGTTTATTATAAATTCTAAATCTTTATAAACATCTACGTAGGTGAGCCTTTACCACAACACCACTTCAATACTATTGCTTAGATCTCCTGGTTTTACAGTTCAATCATAGAATATTTGAATACTCGCACCATTTGTACATGTCCAAATCCTAACCGAACTTCCAACATTTTTATCCCAACAATCGTGAGGAACTACTATTACAATCAATAGACTAATTATTTTGTTGCTTTGTTCATAATCGATTCGAGATACGACCAATAACAAACGTAAAATCAATAACGAACATAATGCATAGGACATTGATACATTGTAGGCCATATCTATGGGAAGATAATCATAATAATATATATCTGAAATAATTACTTGAGTTGCGGAAGAATGATTGCAAACTGGGGTTCATTAATGATGAAAAATGTATCTAAAACTCAATAGAATTAACCTAGCTGTTCAATTTTAAGTTAACGGTTCCATGCAGAAGATCGGGGTTCGATTACTGATTGGGGCGATGTTTTTACTTGGAACTTTAATCTGTTTATGTGAAACCGGTTTACTTGTCAACGGTCACTTCGGAGCGGTCAGAGCAACGAAGCACATAACTAGGAAAATGCTGGACGCGTTGATAAGCGCCCATAACTACGAACTTTGTGGCGAAAAGTTCTCAAAGCTAAGAAAAACAACAATTAACAACAATACAAGAATGTGCATTGCAAATTTTTTTCTAATTTCCATAGAGCTATTATACTTCCTGACATTGTTGAATGCTTTGCAACGTGCGTTGCCAAGATTTTTCGTTGTCATTCTGTCTAGTGTTTTCAACACGGTCCGCCACCGTTACTAACACTTATTGACAGCAATAGAAATGTAATTTCTGCCTCTAATACGTATCAGAGCGAGATTGGATAAGTATATTCGTGTCCGGACAAAAATTTACTATAAATTAGCCACCTCACATTTTGCCGTTACTGTGTTTCAGAAAATATTTTCGAGTAACGTTTGTGTAACTTTGTCAATACGTACTAAGCAGATGGCCATAATATGAACATATTCATGACCAGAAAAATCTTTTCTCACATTTTGCTGCCATTTTGTTTCAGAAAAATATTTTCTACTAACTATGGTGTAACTTTTTAACTTTTTGAACGATTTTGTCACAAAACTATTTAACTTCAATCCACTTCGAGGCTCGTGAACGGTCCAAATTTCAAGTTGATCGGACTTTCCGTAAAAAGGTCTAATGGAGGCGCTCGCTTTGCTCGCTTAATAAATTTTATAAAATGTCTCACCACTGAAAAGCAGTTCTTGCAACTAAGTGGAGGCATATGGTACATTTAAATGTATTCATTTATTTATTTAAAGCAGTTTCAGTTATTGAAAACTCAAATTATCAAAACAAGCATGTCTGTGTCCACTGTCTGTGAATGGCTTGAACCAAGTAATCGGGGATTTATAATAATGTAACACCACATTAGTGGCGGCCTTCAGTTTGCAATCATGACAGCAGCACCAATATCCTCGGTATAGATCTAGGCCTATCGCTTAACTTTTGATTTTCATCCAATATAGACTACCGGTATCAATATCTTGGGTATCGATGTATTGTCTCCCTTTAGATTTGCATTCAATATTTATACTATCAATACTGTATCTTTGGTGTTGATGCATCGCTTCACGCTAGATTTGCATCCGATATTTAGACTACCGGTATTGATATCTTGGGTATCGAGTATCGACGTATTGTTTCCTTCTAGATTTGCATCCAATATTAATTATACTATCAATACTGTATCTTTGGTGTTGATGTATCGCTTCACTCTAGATTTGCATCCGATATTTAGACTACCGGTATCGATATCTTGGGTATCGACGTATTGTTTCCTTCTAGATTTGCATTCAATATTTATACTATCAATACTGTATCTTAGGTATTGATGTATCGCTTCACTCCAGATTTGTATTCAATATTTATAGTATCATAGCTTCGGTATCGATTTATCGCTTTACTCTCTAGATTTTCATCCAATATTTAGACTTCCAACAGCGAACTTACAAAAAAACGTTCGAATGATAATGAATCTTAAGGCGAAAGGATAGTCTCACTGTAAAACGACAACAAATAAACGTTGTTTAATTTATATTTTCAGAACGATACACAATATTGAAAAAGTGACGATTGAGCAGGACGTAGTTTCGTGAGAGCTACAATCTGGATTAATAAAATTTCAAATATTGCTATCATTACAGTCGTGGTTTGAGAAGCCAATTAAGGAATTAATTATTGATTGGCTTTTCAAACATCAACCGTAATGATAGCAATATTTCAAATTTTATTAATCCAGATTGTAGCTTTCACGAAACTACGTCCTGCTCAATCGTCACTTTTTCAATATTGTGTATCGTTCTCAAAATATAAATTAAAGAATGTTTATATGTTGCCGTTTTACAGTGAGACTATCCTTTGCCGTTAATGCATCCACGCGCTCGCCCCTTATGAATCGCCATTTTGTTTTAAATTGTGTTGAGTTGTCAAGATAGTACGGTTACCTGTGTGTTAAGTTTTAAGTGTGCGCTTACGACAAAGTTCCGTCTGGTTTTATTGTGCAATGTCGTACCGTCTACCTTTCTCTTACACCACTAATATATCGCGTGCTTGTGTGCAACTTGACAGTAGTCCCCAAGATTGTTTCTCTCGTTTGTCGTAGATTCTTCCAAGAGCTTACAAATCCTATATTTCCTTATGCCTTAAGAGTGAAGGATACCTCCTAGGTCAAAAACCGCAGAAAGTTTTCATTTTTTAATTATATCTCGAGATTGAAACACAAAATCGAAAATCTAAGTAATCATAGCACTGTGATTTGGTAAGCCCTACAGACTGCATGATAAATGTATTTAACATTATAATCAATATGACTGTGATTTTTATTTCCATTAAATTACTAATGAAATAAGTATCATAGTCATACTGATTATAATGTTAGATAGATACATTTATCATTCAGTCTGTAGGGCTTACAAAACCACAGCGCTATGATTACCTGCTCAGATTTCCGATTTTGTGTTTCAATCTTGATATAATTAAAAAATGAAAATTTTCTGCGGTTTTTGACGTAGTAGTATCGTTCACTCTTAAAGTAGAATTGAAAGCTTCCAGACCTGGGTAAATTACGTTTCAAAAGAAGTAAAATTACTCTACTTATTACTGGAGCCAAAATGTAATAAAATTACGTAAGGTTACTTTTTCAAAAATGTAATTTAATAACATTAATTTTATGAAAAAAATAAATGAAATTACTTCAAAATTACTTTCAAAATAAACAATGTCCTTCCTATTATAACTTATCACAGAAATATTGATAAAGGCAACAAAAATAAATAAGTACTTCGAAAAGCCACATTTAGAGCAAGGTGAATGTGTGTTCGTGCAGTCTTTATTAGAGATACATTAATTTTTTATTGCATATTTTGTTAACGTTCCTAAGGCAGTGGGCGCGCCAATAGTAACGCGTTACTTTCCTGAAATAACCTTGATATAAGTACGGTAGTGAAATACCGTGTCCGTTACATTCGGAATATTGTAATGAGGTTACTGGCACTTTACTGAAAGAAGTAATTTCGTAACAAAAACCCGCTACTTCCGTTACGTTACTACCCAGCTCTGAAAATTTCTATAAAACATAAAAAACAGTAAAATGTAGTTAGTGTTAGTGCAAAGCTAAGGAATCTAGGGGGTATGGGTTCGAATCCCGCACCAGGCAACGATTTTTGTACAGGAAATGTCCATCCCGATCCATCGTCAAACCTCATTCAATAGTCCATAGTAGAACACTCAGTAGCTCCCTATATTGGTGCGAGTATATCGATTTATGATTCACAATACACAAATCATGAAAACAATTATGTATTTACTATTTTTTAAAGTAAACAATTCAATATGTTAACTTATATTGAAATTGTATGTGACGTCAAACTTTTGTGTCAACAATACTGCAAGGATTAATAAATGAATTTAACGGGAACAAATTCATTCATTGTGGCTAATCTCTCTGAGCTCATCACATAACCATGATTTTATAAACGTATTTATATTAACATTCTGTAATTATTTTGCTCATGGTGTTAATTCATGATAGAAGTCAATTAATATTCACGAAACAAATTTGATTTTTTTATGTACTAGTAGCATTTTTTTAAAGTTTTATTTACATCCACTTATGTTTGTTAATACATGTAAGCAAAATACTTTACATAAATTCAAGAAATTTAGATTGCAGGTTTAGTCAATTAAAAATATAATTTAGCACATAATAATTAACAACCAGCTATAATTTGAGAATAGGTAATTGACTAATTGCCTTGGTGACAAAATGCTTTTGGCTTTGGAAGCCATGGTTGTTTGTTCAGCACATTTACCAATAAAAAAAATCCACCAAGTTTAATCAACTGAACTTTGTTTAGAGCTTCGCTTGGTGTACGAAGCGTGAATTTGTCAAATTTGAGTTCTTCATATGTGTTCGCGCCTACCTCTCTAGTTTGTAATTTCATATATAGGTTTAAGTCTCTTCCGGTTGTTTACGTCACGTCCTTCTACGCCCTTCGCTCTTATCTCGATTTCCCCTCCCCTTGTGACGTATGCATGTTTTCGTGTTTTGAGCTGCAATGTGCAGTCCCCAGTCTGGTTTCATCTCTCGTACGGCACGTACGAGTACGAGTGTCATCTCTCCTTCGAACCGTTAGCGGACTCCGACGAGCGTCGAGCTCAACTTAGTCTACCCGCTGCTGCTTGTGGTTCGAGCCTCTCTTGAGGTGTTTTTCTTACTCTTTCTTTCTTCTCCTTTCAACCCTGGGTTCTTTATTCTTTTCTTTACCTAGCAAACAACTAGTCTCTGCACTTCGGCATCACACTATTCTCCACTTCACTGCATTCTCGGTAAGTTCATTTCAAAATATACAGTCCACTTTCAGTTCTTATTATACAATCTTTTCTCTTTACTTCCCCGCGCTAACATTTTTTGGTCCTCCGTCGTCCGAATCTTCAGCCAGTTATTCCATCAGTCAAAGCTATCTTTATCATTTTCTTTATTTTTTCTCTCGTCAGTTGCGTCGTCCCGCGCGGACACGTCACTCTCTTCCCTCGCGCTGCAACTCGTCATACAAGTGACGTATTCAACAATACACGTTGTTGTTTTGACAGTAAGGTCAGTGTGCTCAACTACATTCAGCTGGGTTTACATATAACACTGCTTGTGTTGACGGATTTCTCTCGCGTTTTTTTCCTTCATAATTTCTTGTGTTTTCCCCTCTGTTCATTATGGATGATCTTGTTTCTGAACAAGAAAAGCTTGTTGCTCAGCGCGAAGTCATTTTTGCGTCTGTCCAACGTACGTACAAAGCCTTCGCTAATTTAACACCTGATAACCTACACTTAAATAGGCCTAGGTTCGAGAAGTTGTCGACATTTGACTCGAGTTTTCAGCAGATACAATTGGCCATCGCGGCCATAAATTCACAACTTACTGCTCCTGCTAAACCCGTCGAAGTTGACAAGGTGTTTGAAAGTTTTGAGACAGTTTTGTACGCAGCACAATCTCGTTTTCTTGCTGCTGTCAAATTAAGTGAAAATAGCGCTACACCCGCGGATGTGGCTACAGCTTCTCCTAAGAATTATATTAATCTACCCACAATCGATCTTCCCAATTTCTCGGGAGATATTTCGCAATGGACCGAATTTTATTCTCTTTTCAAATCCCTAATTGACGGAAATGATTCACTCGACAACATACAAAAGTTTCATTACTTGAGAACTTCGTTGTCAGGCGCTGCTCTGACTACTATTTCCGGTTTTCAAATCTCCAATGAAAACTACCCTCTCGCCTTTCAGGCGCTGATATCCCGTTATCAGAATAAACGTTTGCTGGCTAGTTTGTATGTGCAGCAACTGCTGGACTTCACACCTCTGAAATCTGCGTCACATGCTAGCTTGCAAAGTTTTCTCAGCGTGCATCGTAACGCGATTGATGCATTGAAAGCATTAGAATTACCCGACCTAGGTGATTTTTTGTTACTCTCGTTGACCTTGGCTAAGCTCGACAGTTCAACTCGTAAAGCTTTCGAGAACAAACAGTCTTCCAACACTACTCCTAATTACAGTTCGGTGATAGAATTTATCGAAGAACAGTCACGCACATTCGAATTATGCTCTGTAGGTAAACCTACTGCCAGTCCTACCAAGGTTTCTTCCCCTGTGAAGAAACTGAATTCATTTATCGCTACTAAAGAAGCCACCCCCTCTTCTGGCTCGGGACGTGAGCGCTCTGAACCCTCGCGCTCCGACGCCAACTCATCTTGCCCCGTGTGTAAATCTTGTCACACGCTTTATAAGTGTGAGACATTCCGAAAGCAATCCATTGACGACAAGTATCACACCTTGCGCCAGTTGCGACGCTGTTTCAATTGTCTCGGTGCTCACATGAAGTCGCAGTGTAATTCAAAGAACGCCTGCTCCACCTGCGGAAGTAAGCATCATCACTCGTTTTTACACTCCACGAATACTTCCGCGTACCAAGACAATTCTTATGGCAGTGTTCCCTTAGATCGTGACGTCAATCCCTCTCATGACGTCAGCTCATCCTCTCAAGAAGCCGGTTCCTCGAATCGCGTTCTCTCCTGTCATCTCCGAGACACCACGCGCAGCCAACCTACTGTGCTGTTAGGCACCGCACGCGCTCTCATTCAAGATTCTCACGGACAATTTCAACCCTTTCGCGCGGTGCTGGATCCCGGCTCGCAAGTCTCTGCCATATCTCAGTCGCTGGTCAGGAAGCTGGGCCTGAAAGTTGAACCTACACACTTCGAGTTATCGGGGATAGGCCTTGCTGCTACTCAAGCACGTGGCACTGTACAGTGCTCCATTACCTCGCGCCTCTCCTCTCTCAAAACACTCATGGTTCGAGCTCTGGTTCTGCCGAACTTAACCAGTCACCTGCCGACCAGTGAAGTATCCTGTGACGTTTTCCAACGTTTCCAAGGAATGTGTCTTGCAGACAACCGTTTCTGCTCCCCGGACCGAGTAGACTTTCTGCTGGGTGCCGATCTCTACCCCGAAATCTTGAATAGGTCAGGTGACACGATCCGCGGCAACAACCCTACGGCCTTCAACACCATGTTTGGCTGGGTTGTCATGGGACCAACTCAGTCCAAGGAACCACCTTCCGACCCTCCTGTCTCTCTCTTTGTGTGTTCCTCTAGCCTCGAGCGCAACTTGCGCTTATTCTGGGAGGTAGAAGAAGTTCCTCGTCCCCCTGAAGAAGATCCTGAAGATCAATGGTGTGAACGTCACTTCAAGGACACCCACTCACGTGACGCGTGTGGACGCTACTCAGTAGCTCTTCCCTTCAAACCGTCGCGTCCCTCACTCGGAAGCAACCGTGAGGCCGCACTCCAGAGCTACCTGAGTTTAGAGCGACGTTTGCGACGCAACCCTCAGCACAACGCTGCTTATCAAGTGTTCATGCAAGACTATGAACATGCCCAGCATATGCAGCACGTCTCTTCCCCTGCCAGCTATATCATTCCACACCACTGTGTCCACAAACTCACGAGCTCCAGTACCAAGCTGAGAGTTGTTTTTAACGCCTCTTCACCGGACCAAGATGGCGTCTCTCTGAACCAACTCCTACTTAGTGGACCGAAACTCCAACGTGACCTCTCCAGTGTTATCACTTCTTTCCGAACCCATTCTATCGTCATCTGTGCGGACATCCGTCAAATGTATCGCCAGATCCTCGTCAGCTCCTCGGATCGGGCCGTCCAACACATTTTTTGGCGACCTTCCCCCAGTTCTCCCGTCCTAGAATACGAGCTCAACACTGTCACGTACGGGCTAACCCCCTCTGCCTTCCAAGCCCAACGTGTTTTGCAGCAACTGGTGCGTGACGAAGGAGAACAGTTCCCTCTGGCTGCACATGCCCTCACGTCGCATACCTACATAGATGACATCGTGTCTGGCGCTGAAACTCTCTCTGAAGCCATCGCCCTCCAGAAACAGTTGCAAGCTCTCCTTGCGCGCGGCGGCTTCGAGCTTCGTAAGTGGGCGAGCAACAATCGCATGGCTTTGGCCGCTCTTCCTGAAGACCATCTAGAGACTCCACTCGTGTTCTCTAACGAAGATGAAGGTATCAAGATCCTCGGCCTACTGTGGAGCTCCAACTCAGATGATTTCTCTTTTCTCACCGTACCTTTCGAAGGAACTGTCACTAAACGTACGGCATTGTCCTACATCGCACGCATCTTCGATCCCCTAGGGTTTCTCACACCCTTCGTTTGCTCAATGAAGATCTTCCTCCAACAACTATGGCTGTCCCAGGTGCAGTGGGATGATGCGCTTCCCGATCATCTCTCTCACAACTGGCTCTCGGCAGTCGCTGAAGTTCCCGCCCTTGCCAACTTTCATGTCTCTCGCGCCTTCCCTCGTGTTGGCCACTCTCATCGTGTCGTCGGCTTCTGCGACGCCTCCGAGAAAGCCTACGCAGCTGTGCTGTATCTGCAATCACAGACCAGCCCTTCCACCTGGGAAGTTCGTCTCGTGCGCGCGAAAAGCAAGGTCGCCCCAGTTAAACCCCTGACTATTCCGAAACTGGAACTATCGGCTGCTCTCCTGCTCACTCGTTTGCTACGTGACACCTTGCCCTCGCTGCTCCCCCTCGTCTCAAGCTCTGTTCATCTCTTCACCGACTCACGAATCGTGCTTGCCTGGCTGTCCACTCCCCCTCATCGCCTCAAGACCTTCGTCGCCAACCGCGTCGTCGAGGTGCTTGAGAGCACTTCTCCTGTCGACTGGCATCACGTATCGTCCGCAGAAAACCCTGCCGATTGCGCATCTCGTGGTTTGACCCCGACTCAGCTCCTTGAGCACCCTCTGTGGCTCTCTGGTCCCAACTTCCTGCATGCTGTTCAAGAGTTGTGGTCTCGGACATCACCCTCATTCGACTCCTGTGAGGAGTTGCCCGAACTGAAGCCTTCAGTACACGCATTCGTAGCGCACGTCGACGCTTTGGACCCTCTGCTAGAGAACTTCCGGAAATACTCCACACTTCTTAAAGCACAGCGTGTGTTCGCCTGGGCGTTTCGCTTCGCTCGCCTCCTTCTCGCGAGACGCTCACATGCTTCCCCTCTCCGTGGTACTGTCACTCCACTCGAGCTCAAGGACGCTCTGGATCTCTTTCTACGTCTCACTCAACATCACTTTTACGCCCCAGAAATTCGCCAGTTGAGCCAAGAGCGTCAAGTGTCCTCCAAGCTCGCTTCTCTCAAGCCCTTTCTCGACCCCTCCGGGTTTCTCAGGGTGGGCGGTAGACTACGTCATTCTTCCCTTGCTGAAGAAGCTCGTCACCCCCTCCTTCTCCCTAAGGAGGCGCACTTGTCGGTACTCATTTGCGATCACTACCACAAGATTTCTCTCCATTCCGGCCCTAGAACTGTTCAAGCGCTGATTCAACAACTTTATTGGATCGTGTCTCTGCGTGGCTTGCTTCGACAGCGCATCCATCGTTGCCTCTCGTGCCACAAGTTCCGTGCAAAGCCCTTGCAACCTCAGATGGCTGATCTTCCCGCCCCTCGCGTGCAGTGCTCCAGGGTCTTCTCCCATGTCGGGACTGACTTTGCCGGGCCCTTCATGGTCAAAACCAGCATGCGTCGGAACGCACCACTCACCAAAGGTTACTTGTGCGTGTTCGTATGCATGGCTACCAAAGCGGTGCACTTGGAGATGGTATCTGAGCTATCCACTGAAGCTTTCCTGGCCTGCTTCGATCGTTTTCTTTCTCGGCGAGGCCTTCCTGCTCATGTGTACTCCGACTGCGGGCGGAACTACGTGGGAGCAGCCAGACATCTGCGTGAAGTGCACGACTTTCTCTCTCGCGCGGAAGAACCCCTCTTCAGTGCTCTCGCCGTCCGCCAAGTCCACTGGCACTTCAATCCTCCCTACGCTCCTAACTTCGGAGGCCTCTGGGAGGCGGTGGTAAAATCCGCGAAGTCTTTATTGTATCGTCTCATTGGAGACAGCTCCCTTACACATGAAGAATATGCCACCCTCTTTGCACGCATTGAAGCCGTGCTCAACAGCCGCCCTCTATGCGCCCCCTCCGCGGACCCCCTCGAAGGTGTCGACTACCTCAGCCCCGGGCACTTTCTGATAGGCGCTCCCTTGCTTGCTCCTCCCGAGCACCTCTCTGACCCTGACGTCAATGTCAGACCCCTTGCTCGTTGGCACCGTGTTCGGCAAATTCATCAATCGTTTTGGAACCGCTGGAGCTCGGAGTACCTCAACACTTTAATGCAAAGGAACAAGTGGGTTCGTGGTAGTCCTAACCTCAAAGTAGGAGATGTCGTATTCTCACTCTCGGCATCTACTTCCCCCCTTTCCTGGCCGATCGGCCGAGTGGAAGCTCTCTTTCCCGGTCGTGACGGTGTTTCCCGCGTCGCCTCTGTTCGTACGGCGTCCGGGGTTCACACTCGACCAGTCAACAAACTGGTCACGCTCCCCTCCACCTAGGTGCGAAGGAGCTTTTCGTATCGTTTCTTCTTTCATTTTACTTGTTATATCAGTTTCGTTTTGAATTCTCGTTTTCTAGAAAAAATGATTTTTTTCATTTTTTGGTGGGCGGTATGTTCGCGCCTACCTCTCTAGTTTGTAATTTCATATATAGGTTTAAGTCTCTTCCGGTTGTTTACGTCACGTCCTTCTACGCCCTTCGCTCTTATCTCGATTTCCCCTCCCCTTGTGACGTATGCATGTTTTCGTGTTTTGAGCTGCAATGTGCAGTCCCCAGTCTGGTTTCATCTCTCGTACGGCACGTACGAGTACGAGTGTCATCTCTCCTTCGAACCGTTAGCGGACTCCGACGAGCGTCGAGCTCAACTTAGTCTACCCGCTGCTGCTTGTGGTTCGAGCCTCTCTTGAGGTGTTTTTCTTACTCTTTCTTTCTTCTCCTTTCAACCCTGGGTTCTTTATTCTTTTCTTTACCTAGCAAACAACTAGTCTCTGCACTTCGGCATCACACTATTCTCCACTTCACTGCATTCTCGGTAAGTTCATTTCAAAATATACAGTCCACTTTCAGTTCTTATTATACAATCTTTTCTCTTTACTTCCCCGCGCTAACAATATGAATTTTACAGGCGGAACTTGTGCAGAAATTATCCCAAATTAGCCATTTGAGCGTAAGCTAATTCACGGACATTAGGTGAATGTAAATAAGATCTTGACCTAGGAATCAAATAATCAATAAAAAATAGGTTTTTTTAAAAATGGCAGTGTGACAGGTTGTTTGTGATACCAAACTTTGACGTCATACCTTATCTTTGCTATTGTTTCTTCATCGCAATTCTGTACAATTTTCTTAAATATGCAAATAAAATCATTGTATTATAGAAAATCTATTGTACGTGTTTTAGAATTACTCTATTTGAATGCCAATCCTTCACTAGAAATACAAGCAGCTATAGTAGTATTCAGAGGAATCATTGCTCACACAAAGTTCCTAGCAAAACTTTCTAGAACTTAATTTAAAATCTCCTGCTCAAACACTAGTTAGTAATTGCTATGAAGGAGTGAAGGACGATTAAAACAAATGAAAATGAGAATACAAAAACAGCTATCATGTATACAAAAAAACTGTAAATTGCAAAGAAAAGCTTAATTTTGATAAGTGGAATACTGGAATACAAATTGGATTCTAGTATCAAAGGAAATTGTGCATTCATGTAAACGTCATGTTAAGTTACAAACAAACACAACAAAATTAACAAAAAAAACAAACAACAACAAAGTTAAACAAAATTCATGTTAAATTTGCTTAAACACACGAAAAGTAGTATCAAAATTTGGTTTTAAACCCATTTGCTATTTAAATTTTAAAAGCATGAAAATTTCAATGGGATTCAGTTTCAAAACAAATTCTAACTCGCATAATTATGGTGGTAGTGGAAATATGGCCCAACAGCTTACCTTGTGCATGCCGACAGCAGCTCTCGTAGTAGCAGAGTTACACGAATGTTGGTTGTATTTCCGCTACCATCGTACTTAACATTTATACGGTGTTTCTAGCAGTATCGCATCCATTAATCTGTCTCGTTCTTTGTTCCATTCCAGATCGATGGAAGGGTTCATACCCTTCACGAACACATCTTGGCCAACGTCTACTACATCTCTTCTGACTACTGGCATCTCTCGCTCGAGCATCGTACGACAAGTCTCCAACGACATTCTCAAGGCCATGGACTTAACCTCTACTTGCTGTGGTGAATATGCTGTACTAATCTACTCAATATATTGGATTTAGCTAATGCTGTTGTGTTTATTTATTGCATTTAACACCTGCTTCTTATTCCAATCATAATTCTTGCTCTGTTAATTGTATAATATGACTTGTTCAATAAATCTTGTTCAACCCATGCCATTTGTTGTATACACTGACTTGTACTTTGCTCCTCAGCTTCCTTCTCACCAGCAACCCTTTCAATTGCCAACTCCCGGCAATGAAAGGGTTGCAACCTAGTTCACCTCGTGCACTAGGCTTTCCCAAGGTTTCCAATCAAAAACATTTCCTTTTCCAATAATATTTATTTCCAATAAATAATCAACAATTATAAAATTTATAAATATTTTATAAATATTTTATAAAATTTTTATAAAAATTTATAAATTTTTATAAATATTTATAAATTTTTATAAATATTTATAAATTTTCATAAATATTTATAAAAATTAACAAAAAACTAGGAAAAATAAGCAAAAAAATACGAAAGTCTTTTTGCGTTTTTCAAGCGACCAGGTTTAGCATCGAAACTTTTCAGGTTCACAGAGCGTTCTCCCCAACGCCAAGACAGGACTGACGACAGAATTCGAAAAAGTTTCCAACAAATCCATCATCAGTCCTGTCTGAGCGAGAGGAACGGTTGCATGCAAAGATACCAATACCACACTACGTACGCATACAATAACGAGCATGAATAATTGGAAGCACAGATCAGAAAACGAATTTATCGTGACCTAGTTTACGGACAGTATTTTTTTTTCAAGGTCATCTAGAGATTGCGACCTAATTTATGGAGATAGTCTACTTTTTCAAAGCTATTCAATAACAATTATTTAACAATATTATTTATTTAGGTTGCGACCTAATTTATGGACTTAGTATTTTTTTGAAGGTCATCTAGAGGTTGCGACCTAATTTATGGAGATAGTCTACTTTTTCAAGGCTATTCAATAACAATTATTTACCAATATTATTTATTTATAATAAATATTTATATTTATAAATTTAAATATTTATAAATATTTAACATACAACATTTCAACATCGATAGTCAAACATAACAATATAATGATTATACGATCTAGTTTGAAGTTAAGCTTGTACCCAAATTTTTCTGTTTGCAACCAAGACAACATTAAGAGTTTTGCATCCTAAACTGGCAAAGAATTCAAGATTTACATCCTAAGCTTACTTAGTACACTACATTTCCCTGACTTATTTATGCTCTGTTCGGATGATTCTATTTAGCAACAATGTCAAAATGAAAGCAAATGTTGCGTATTTGGTTAAAGAACGTTTTATCTATTTGCGGCCAAATAATGTGCTTCCAAATATATTTATGCTCAAAATTGTAGGGTACAACAATAGGCTGTTCATAAAGGCAACACCAAACAATTTGAAATCATTTCCATTTCATACATAAAATGCTTTACAAGCTTAAAATATGTTTCACTTTCATAGAAAGTTATTTTATTCTGGGTTGATTGATGATAATATGCTTGGCTAGAGGTGTGTAAAAATAGAAAATGCTGGCCTACCAAACCAATAAACAAAGATTTGTCATCACTAGAGCTAGGATTTTAATGAAATACTGTAGGGCTATATTGTTTAATTGAAGGTTATTTAATTTTTCCTTTTAAATATATTTGTTCTAGTGCTCCCTGATAGATAAAATGCAAATTTTTTGGGGCATATAAGTGCATATTTGTAGCATATTTGCATTTTTAATACCTTTCCTACAAACAACTGCTATATATTTTCCTAATTGTTGTAGTGAATAACTAACTAGATATTTTTAATTTTTAAGGGCATTTTTATTTTTTAATGGCATATTTAACTGTTTTGTAGGGCATATTTGAAAGATTTTAAGGGCATATAAATCCTAGCCCTAATCATCACAAATTGAGGTTTTGAACTGTGTTTCTGTTATTTCTTTTATAACTTTACTTGTTAGTTTAGTTTAATATATTCATTCTTATATTTAAAATGCAAAGAATCCCGATTTAAGCCACTCTTTTTATGCCACTATTTTTTAAAAGCAAAGCTCTAACTAAATTTGAAAGAAAAATCCTATTTGCACACACCTCTAGTTTCCTGCTCAGCTAAATGGTGTCCAATATGAACAGGCTATCGGAAATTCTAGCTACACTAGTGGTGCACAATACACAATCAAGAAAGCCGCTGTATGGAACAACAATACAATCTTAGCCAATTGCAAAGGGTTAAATGTCAATTTAAGTAGTTGTCAGTCAAGTAGTGTGCGAGCTCGTAAGTAATTTCTTTCTCTATACTGAACATCAAATAGCATCTACGAGCTAAGCGGAGAAGGATACCATGTAATCATGTAATGTAATACAATTTAACCATTTACATTTGGCAGTGATCGCATAGTCAAACTGCAACGGTGACCAGTTAGTGTTAGAGGTTCCAAGTATTTCCATGACAGTACCGTGTTTCAGTTGTAGCAATAAGCTAGTTGGTAGATTTCAAAGATTTTGATTCGCGGAACTTTGTCACACGACAAAAACAAGCTTTTCAACAAATAATCGTTAATATCGAGTTGTTATACTGGGACTTAGTACTACTGTGCGACTTATTTAAAAAACATTTTGTAATCGATCCATGACTGGGAAACATATAAGTTTTGACTTCCCTACTAAAACAATATGGAAACACGTGGCGAATGACAATGTATATACAGAGAGAGTATAACTTATAAATCCATCAAGTAATTTGTTTAAAAACTAGTTTCAAAGCAATGATAACCAGCAAGCTGTAGAGGTATTTTTTAAATTAATAATATGTAACAATCAGTGTGGAACCCACTCAACAATTCTCTCACTCAATCAATTATACCCACAACCACAAGTGATTGGGCTGCAAACACCTATTAGCCTATTTGTTTTAGAATTTGTAAATTGTCTTAATGGTATTGAACAAATAATTAGCTGTGATGAATATTTAGTCAATCAAAACCTCCTTCAAGAAAATTAATTTTACATGTAATTGCACGATTGCAAAATAATAGGCATCTGTCGACTTTGCCCGTTACGTTTGTACGTTGATAAACAACAAGTAAACACTTGGCTTCACTGATCTTGTTTCCATATTGCTTTAGGTCACAGGGTGTTGTTCACAGACAGCAGCTCTCAATTTCATGTACATAGTACCACTGGCATAGGCCACCACCGCAGTACAACACAGCTTACACTACGCTACATACCACAGTTCATATATGAGAACACAAGCAACATTTAAGGCGAGTTCACACAAATAATTAAGGCTAACGACTAGCGACAAACAGCTAGTGCTAAGAACTACCTAAGAGCTCCCGGTTCACATAACGTCCGGATTAACCGAATTTCCCGAGATCTTTAAAAGGAAGATACCACACAAATACTTTAATATTTTAATAATAATAGTATTTTCATAATGATAGCCACTACTACACTCACTACCGTTGCTTTTATGCTATTGGTTGTTTGGAAATTATACTCCCATTTCTGATTGGTCGAGCTAGTAACTATGGCCAGAAGATGAAAGTTAGTTATCTTTTGTTAGCCATAGCGCTAGTCGTTAGCCTTGGCGCTAGCCGCAGTTATGTGTGAACGCTTTTACACATTTCCATAAGCTTATCTTCTGGTCACTAGCCTAAAGCGGCTGTAACACGGAGAAGTTAAAAAAGTGAAAAGAAAAAAGTAAAGAGAAAAGTTCTTTTTCTAGCCGTCACGCGGGAATACACAGAGTTGAAAGAGAAGAGCGCGCGTGTGGCGTAACCTATCGGTATTTCTACAAAACTACAATGAGCTCTTGCGGCAAATGGTGGCAACTAGAAGACTGTAGTCGGTTTCTACGAAACTGGATCGTCGATGCATGTAAACAAATCACTGTTTCTTCTTCTTCGTCGCCGGCTTCTTACAATGGCGATAATTACATTAATATTTACAGCAATTGCAGCCTATTCCTCCGACGAATCCATCGGCATATGCGTTTTTGACTACAAGGCTACAAGCTGTCAAAGTGACAAGTTTTGTATGTTAGAATAGCAATGTCTGGACGTCACAACTCTCCCGAGTCGTACTCAATGGCCGTGTCAATCGACCAATCAGCTTCAACTCTTCAAGGTCGTTTTTCTTTTCACTCTTTACTTGTCGAGCAGTGTTCAACTTTTTGGAGAACTTTTCACTTTTCTCTTTTTTCACTTCCTAGTGTAACAGCAACGCGAAAAGTCCCATAAGCTACAAGCTATCTCTACAAGTAAAAGAGTAACTTTTCTCTTTACTTTTTTCTTTCCACTTTTCCAACTTCTCCGTGTAACAGCCGCTTTAATCAAGTGTGTGTACTGGGCTTTAGTGACTAGAATTTTTCTACAAATCAGCTTAAAACTCAAACAACCACCTTAACTCAGGAAATTGCATTAAATCCATTTGTGCAGTACTCGGGTACACAATGCTAACTTTGGAGCTGCCAAGAGTAAAAAACTGAAAATCAGTTTTTGTACCTGAGCAGGTAGCCAATATATATATAAATTTATTTTATTTGTGAGACAGATGGCAGAACCAAATAATATAGACTTTAAATTACCGTAATAAATGTGGTTCTTTATATTTTGTGGAACCCACTCAACAATTCTCTCACTCAATCAATTATACCCACAAGTGATTAAAAAAAAAAAAAAAAAAAAAAAAAAAATGCAATGAAGCTCCACGAGAGGTTGTTAAGGGGAAAGGATGACTACTGGAGGGACTATGGAAATGGGTTTGAGAGACTAAAGACACACAAGAACTTCTCACAGACTGCAGTCATGTTAAAACAGAAATACCAAATTCCAGACTGCCCACGTACTTGCCTTAGCCAAAGAAACGGGAACAACAATGTAAGACCCCCACTGGATGTTATGCTAGAACTTGACAAAAAAGTGCAGAAAGCAACATGTTCAGCCCAAGAGTTAAGACAGATAACATACCGTACTCTACACTCCCGGTACCCAGTGCCAACCTGGCTACACGTGTATACGGATGGATCTGCAACACCACCTAAGGGGCTTGCGGGAGCAGGAGTGTATTGTCAGGTTTTTGAAAAACACACTGCGGCTGGCAAATTTGGAACAAACTTTGACGGGGAAATGGCAGCCATCCACCTTGCACTAACCGAAGTAGGCAATATTAAGCCATCACAGCCAGTGGTGATCTTGGTAGATTCAAGGGCAGCACTACAAGCCTTGATATCTCAAAGAGATACAGATTGTGAGATAACAGTAGCATGTAGGGAAGAGTACTACAAGCTCTACGACAAAGGCTGGCAAGTATGTCTTCAATGGATCCCTAGTCATTGCTCAATAGTGGGAAATGAAAAAGCCGACTACCTGGCAAAGATGGGAGCTAAATTGAAACAACCTGAAAAGGCAATCTCACTGCAGTCCATCAAGTCTACAATCAATAACCAAGTCAGCTTAGAGTTAAAGAAACAGTATGAAGTAATTGCGCGAGGGAAAAGATGGGAACCGCTTATAAGGAAGGAGAAAATGAACGCAAGGAAAATTGATAAGGAAGAAAGAAGGGTGTACGTGGCAAATTTCCGGATGGACACCGGCCACGACTACCTGCAAGCCCATCTGCACAAAATAGGAGTGGTGGATACGAGAACATGCCCACTCTGCAAAGAACAAGACCAGGACGCGGAACATCTTGCGACATGTGTCTTTTTGACAGCAGAAAGGGATCTAATGGAGGGGCAAAAGATAGCAAGGAGGAAATATGTGGCAAACCTTTATTGGGCAACTAGGCAGAGAATGGCATAAGTTCCAACTCTGGGTGTTCGAAAGAAGAAGAAGATATTTTCACTAGATTAGGTCTATGGATTTAGGGCACACAACACATATTCTTTGCATTCTATTTCGACAATTCCATGGAAGCCTATAGCCTATATGGGTTCTGTATGCGGAACAACTCAAAATAGCTTTAAGATGTGATGGCTACTTAACAGAAGAAGTATCAGTGGAATTGGATATATCTTACAAGCACAATTACTCTCATATGAACTGTGGAGTAATCAAAGTGTAAGCTACGTATGCACTTACCATTCACCAATGACAGCTCTAACTTTGATATCATCAACACTGAAACACTATTAATGTACGTATATACCCGAATTTAAGACGACACCCAATTTTCAAGAATTTTCAACTGGAAAGTCATATTCATATACGTATATGCATAATCGTAACACGCGAATTTAAGACAACCCCCGATATTTTAACTATACAAACTGGAAATAATTAGTCTTAGATTCAGGTAAATACGGTAATTTTCTATCGAATATCGACGAGTGTACATTTTAGTCATTGCACAATTCATTTTGTGTTTCCATTTTTGATCGTCATATTCTCAGATGCCTCAAAGAGACTCGTAACGACAAACCCCTTGAAAAGTTCCCTCATTAAAAACAAATATATAGCAGCAAATATATAGGTAAACAGTTTTCCCATAGCTCTATGAACTGAACAATACAAATTTGGAAAGTAGAAGTTCAGTGAGTCCACATTATGTCAACTTCTTTTAGTTCAGCTACATAATACATAACAGAAAAGAAGAATTTATATTTTTAGAATTCTTTAAAATGAGAAAAATTAATTTTAACTGTTTTCAACTTTTTTCTTCATTTGTGTCCTTGGAATATAAATCTATTAATTGTTGTTAATCGATGTTCCAATCTTTTGAATCACTACTCATTTCAAACCACTAATTTCAAATTCCTACACCTGTTTTCAGTCTTTATGATTTCATAGTTTAAAGCTGCCAAATACGTGCTGACTCCATTATCTTACCCAGCATGCAAAGTTTCCAAATGAAATGGAAACGATAATGGAATGAGCGTTTTTGTACTAAAACGTTTTGTGCATCGACTTACACATGTGTCGAACTTACAATCGAAGCGGCGACAAAAAGAAGCCGTCTCGACGTCGATGTTGGACGATCTTGAAGTGATCCTGAAACATGACGCGCGATGAAAAACCAGCAAGCGGTTACAAATTAAACAGACACATTGTGTACCTAGGCCTAATAAACTTGTACTAGTGTCCAGAAATGAAGTTGGTTGTAAGTCCAGTCGGGTTGCTCTGGGACTTTGCCTATTTTTATCAAGTGATCAAGATGACTAGCCTACCTAGTTAGCCAGAAGGTCCCAGTTCAATGTTCCTCTTTCCATAAATATAACCCTGTATTTCTAGTTACAATGTATCTACTAGTTTAGTCAGCTGTTGTCCTACTATCATTACACCCCCCCCCCCCCCCCCCTCCCTCAATGGATAGTGTTTTTTCCTGTGTTCCTAGTTTATAGTTCCAATTATTAAATTAATACTAAACTTTGTCATGTTAAATTATCAGACACATGCTTTCCCACCAGTACCCACACTTCCTTGAATTAAGGTGAATCTACCCCCAATTTTTTTTTTTTTTTAAATATGCATAAAGACAACATATGGGTTGGTATATGAAATACGCTCATTTGAGAATATCAAAACTAATTTTCAAGCCCATTTTGGAGGAGCCGCATGGTATTTATAGTCCTCCCAACGAATCTATTCTCATGCTTTCATCACAGGCCATGTCCAGAATGGCAACTTAACTTGTCATTCCTCCGTGTGCTTGATGGAAGATTGCGTCGGATTGTCTCAGTTCGTGAGTTGGCCAACTTGTCCGACGTTGATAAATGGTAATTCTCTCATTTGTGTAGGTTGCTATTAATAATATTACACGACGAATATTTTTAAAAATTAAATACAAATATAAGTTTGTAGTAACAAAACCAATAAATCCTGTGTGGAGAGAAGTGATAATTGAAAATAGATCACGGGAACCCAGCCATTCACAGCTTTCCATACCAAGAAATGGCGGAAACGCCGATGTTTAAACAACTTATTTCATAAAACTAAAGTAGGACGGCCTATACCTTTACAGTTTAGACCTACCTCTAGAACACAGTGGAATATTAGAATAAATACTTGCTGCGAGTAGTTACTTTATGGATCTACTCAGTAAAGTGTGACTTTTGATACATTTTGACAGGCTTTCAATAAAAACAAAAGACTGCCAATGTTGCTCACAGCTTGCTGGATTTTGATAGTTCCTGTGAACTTTTTCGAATTCTCCAACTCTCATTGGCTACACAACAAGGTCTACTTGATCTCCACCTAGCGGAGGCTCGTCGAACTCCCGAGTTCGACAAGCCTCCGCCAGGAAAGTTACGTGATTGCAGTGCAGGAGCTGCTAATTTCGTCGAGCGCCATCTTAGTATTCGGCAATAGTGCGCGCATGAACACAGGCAGTAAACCGTCCGCGGAAGTTTATTTCGAGGCCTCAGGGGTTATGACGAAAGCATGAGAATAGTTTCGTTGGGAGGACTATACAACGGGTTTTATAACGAATACGGCTAACAACTACGTTTAAACCACATAAGCGTTTAGTATGCGATTTTTTGTTTTCAACTTACCCTCACTATTGGCTATGAGTATTTAGTGTTTTGAAATAAGTAATTTCAATATTTGGTTCTCTACGATTTATTTTGTTCTCCGGTACGGAAATTGTATTTGTACCGGCGAGCAAAATAAATCATAGTAAACCAAATATTGAAAACACTTATTTTTTAACACTAAATCCTCATAGCCAATAGTGAGGGTAAGTTGTAAACAAAAAATCGCATACTAAACGCGTATGTGGTAAAAACGTAGTTGTTAGCCGTATTCGTCATAAAACCCGTTGTAAATACCATACGGCTCCTCCAAAATGGGCTTGAAAATTAGTTTTGATCTTCTCAAATGAGCGTCTTTAATATACTAACTCCATATATGTGTTCTTTATGCATATTAAAAAAAAAATAATATGGGGGTAGATTCACCTTAAAACAGAAATGTGTGTATGTATTGATGTTATTATTAGCCAACTTTTTGCTTTGTGGGCTCTTGGAGTCATTCCATAGTGATACACTCACGTAGACTTTCGCGGCCCGAGTCAATCACTAAACTTGAACTTGGCTTTCGGGTATAGCCGCGTCGATTATTGCTTAAAAGCTTACGTTTCGGGCAGGTTACACTACCCATCTTCAGAGCTAGAACCTGAAGAAGTCACAGAATGAAACCTAGGCTACTCGGTCCAGCTCCACTCTGTGACTGCGACAAGCCCTGTTGTTTCCCGCGTATCGTTCTCCCCCGTGAGCCACCCTGCGCCTGTTCTACCGCGCGGGGTGGCTCACGGGGGAGAACGATACGCGGGAAACAATAGGGCTTGTCGCAGTCACAGAGTGGAGCTGGACCGAGTAGGTTTCATTCTGTGACTTTTTCAGGTTTTAGCTCTGAAGATGGGTAGTGTAACCTGCCCGAAACGTAAGCTTTTAAGCAATAATCGACGCGGCTATACCCGAAAGCCAAGTTCAAGTTGAGTGATTCCATAGTGATGTTTTGTTTGTGTTTATCATGTATTTTTACAATATATTAATAAATGGAATCGAAAAAGACTCGAATTCGAAATTTGTGTTTGTACTTGAAATGACTAAATTGAACATCATATTTATTTATTTATTATATATTTGCTATATTTGTTCTGGGTGATGCCCTACAGACCGAGCCTAATTAATTGGCTTGATGTTAATTCATGAAAACCCCCTTACCCATAGTTTCCATGGGAAGAAACCGATTGCCAACCAACCTAGGCTGTGAGGAAGAAATACATTACACACATGCACAATACACATGTGTGGACATAAAGAGACAAAACAACTTCACGAAGTATGCACTTGTGTGTTGGGTGGATCAGAAGGTAATTATCAGTCCTTTTCTGCCACAATTCTTAAAGTTAACGTATTTTTCGATTCTTGAGAGTTGTAATAAATCACAAATAATACTTGAATGTGCACAGTGAAACAAAAAAACATGGACAGAAACACAGAAGTAAAATCTTCAATATTTTGGTGGATCAGAAGGTAATTTTCAGTCCATTTCTGCCACATTTCTTGAGGTTTTTGAATTATCAGTACTCTTTGATATCTTATGGTCGAATAAAATCACAAAAAAAATACTTGAACTCAATAAATTTACTAGGATCCCTAACTAAAAAAAATCCTATTTTCAAAAATTTTCTTGACGCAAAACTTGATTTTTTGTTTGAAACAGAAATGTCGAAGTAGATTTTCTTGATGTTTCTGAAACAAAAGAGGAATACACTCACATCAGATAAGCGTAAACAAATGAGACCTGGTAACAAGAAAGCTAATTTATGCACGGACATGGGAGCGTACACACAGAACATGTTACCAGTGTACTGTAGAGCCATGACTGTTCCGAGCACTCGTCAATTAATGGAGATCTGTAGGGGAGGACAAGCCGAAACGTTTTAGGAGAAGGTTAGGGCCTACTCGGTCAGCCGGTGTGTTGGAAACTTGGGACCCAAGTGAAGGCGATTCACAGGATGGCTCTTACTCGGCAGATTCTGGCCGTTGAGGAAAGGAAAGGTAGAGAGAAAGATCAAGGGGAAAGATATAGATTGAAGGTGCTCAGGAATAACTTGCCAGCTGGAAGAAGAACATCAATAACAACCCTAGGCCTAGGCCTAGGCTTATACGTGTATTGACCATTGCCCCTAGCCTAGGGTCTAAGCCAGCGGACAGCCTAGGCCTAGCAGGGATTAAAGCACTTTCAGATGACACATACGCAATATATGTATTTATTGAGTAAAACTTACAGAAGTCCTTAGATTGAACCCAAAGGACGCAATCTGCTCGGCGACTGGAAACGATGAGGACTTTGGATGAAATCTCTAGAACCCTAAAATAAATAATTTAGTTTTGTTAATATTTAGAAGTGTGATACAATAGACGTACATCTAACAGGTTTTTTTACTTTACCGTAATATTCCATTCCTAAATAAATTAGTTTTTCTTGCTAGGGCGTAGGTAGGTCTGTTGTTGCGGTAACCTAAATTTGTGAGGTTATGTTTGTTATCAGAGCGTCAACGGATAACGCAGTACTACAGTCATCTGGTAACCCAACAAGACAACAGCTGTGATTACAGCGCGAGATTTAAAAACTGTCATGAAATCACGCTCGGGATGGTTTGTTATCAGGGTTTTCATATTGTGGCATAAAAATGGCATGTGGCAACATTCCTTGTCGATCATGTGGTTTGCGTGCATTCTTGTCCTCGTATGATTTTAAGTGATCGGGGGGCTGTATTTCGCGGCGCCCTTGTCTCTGAGATTTTGCGGGGCTTGGGGGTTCGTACCCTGTATACCACCGCATATAAGCCAAGCACGAACGGGCTTTGTGAACGGTTTAACGGCACACTCGCTACCATGCTGTCGTTCTATGTCAATTCTAGACATACAAATTGGTGCGAGTATGTGTCGTTGTGTACGTTTTCGCACAATGTGTCGATACAGGCTACGACAAAGTACACGCCGTTTTATTTGGTATACGGTCGTGAACCGACGTTGCCTTTGGACGCTGGTTTACAACCCGATTTGCAGATGGGGATGGATAGCGCTGCGAGGGTGGAAGCGTTGCGGGAAGCGAGACAACAGGTGCTGGAGGTCATAAAGGCTGAGCAAGCTGTTCAGAAGGCTCGGTATGACAAAGGGCATCGTTATGTGTCGTATGACGTGGGGCAGGACGTCAAGGTGTTCTTTCCTTTACGGAAGGTGGGCCAAGTCGAGAAATTTATGCACCGTTGGTTAGGCCCTTTTAAAATTGTTTCAAAATTGTCTGATTTGATTTACGTTGTTGAATTGAAGTCGAACAACAAATGGGTTGAGGATACTGTCCACGTTTCACGGTTGAAGCCCTGGTACAATCCCGGGGAATGGCGATTGCCCTGGCCTGATAGCTAGGTTGTGTGTGTATGTGAGTACGTGATTGAATGTGATTGTGTTACGTCTTTGCTCTGGTTACGTGGTTCTGTGTTTTCTAGCTCCGTGTTGCGTCTTATATTTTCGAGTAGTGCTATTGACGGGCATATAGGCTTTATTCTCGTAGTGAAATCTCTTTTATGTCCGGGACAGTTAGTTTGCGGACTGGGGATTGAACTGGGGACTGCAAGATTGCGTTTGCTTTGATTTGTTGCGTGGGCTTGCTTCGTTCACGGCGTTATCTCGTGCGCCCGCCTGGTATGCGGTTGTTGACCGTTATCGATGTCGGCGAGTAGCTTGTGTCAGCATTTGCACTCGGCTTCAGTGAGGTACTTGCTCGCTATAAGGCCTCTTTCGATTTATCATTGTGCCTGGTTTATAACTTTGACAGCTCAGCGTTTTTCGCCGCCCGTCGTTAGTCGCGATGCAACGAGGGTAATCTTTAGGTGGTGCGCTGGCTCGTTTTGTATGAATGTGTTTGTATGACTGTTTGTATGCATGTGTTGGTATGAATGTGTTTGTATGACTGTTTGTATGCATGTGTTGGTATGAATGTGTTTGTATGACTGTGTTGGTATGAATGTGTTTGTATGACTGTTTGTATGCATGTGTTGGTATGAATGTGTTTGTATGAGTGTGTTTGTATGACTGTTTGTATGCATGTGTTGGTATGAATGTGTTTGTATGACTGTTTGTATGCATGTGTTGGTATGAATGTGTTTGTATGACTGTTTGTATGCATGTGTTGGTATGAATGTGTTTGTATGAGTGTGTTTGTATGAATGTGTTTGTATGACTGTTTGTATGCATGTGTTGGTGTGAATGTGTTTGTACGAATGTGTTTGTATGACTGTTTGTATGCATGTGTTGGTGTGAATGTGTTTGTACGAATGTGTTTGTATGACTGTTTGTATGCATGTGTTGGTATGAATGTGTTTGTATGAGTGTGTTTGTATGAATGTGTTTGTATGACTGTTTGTATGCATGTGTTGGTGTGAATGTGTTTGTACGAATGAGTTTGTATGACTGTTTGTATGCATGTGTTGGTATGAATGTGTTTGTATGAGTGTGTTTGTATGAATGTGTTTGTATGACTGTTTGTATGAATGTGTTTGTATGACTGTTTGTATGCATGTGTTGGTATGAATGTGTTTGTATGAGTGTGTTTGTATGAATGTGTTTGTATGACTGTTTGTATGCATGTGTTGGTGTGAATGTGTTTGTACGAATGTGTTTGTATGACTGTTTGTATGCATGTGTTGGTGTGAATGTGTTTGTACGAATGTGTTTGTATGACTGTTTGTATGCATGGGTTGGTATGGGTGTGTTTGTACGAATGTGTTTGTATGACTGTTGGTATGCATGTGTTGGTATAAATGTATTTGAATGTATGTGTTTGGTATGTAGTCCGATGTTTGTTAGGGCATTTGTAGTAGGCTATGTGTGGGTTCGATGTGCGTGTTAATCCAGTGACGTGACGTGGCACGGACGATGGACGGCCCGTGCGTACAGTCACGTCCAGTGGTTATTGGGGGACGACGGATAGTCCAAATAGGGGTGCCTGTGACGTGGCTGGCTACAGACGATGGGCAGCCCGTGCGTACAGTCACGTCCAGTGGTTATTGGGGGACGACGGACAGTCCAAAAGGGGTGCCTGTGACGTGGCTGGCTACAGACGACGGACAGTCTGTGGTTACGGTCGCGTTCGGCTGCAATGTTCGGACGACGGACAGTCCAAATAGGGGTGCCTGTGACGGGGCTGACTACGGACGACGGACAGTCAGTGGTTACGGTCGCGTTCGGTGGCAATGTTCGGACGACGGACAGTCCAAATAGGGGTGCCTGTGACGTGGCTGGCTACAGACGACGGACAGTCTGTGGTTACGGTCGCGTTCGGTGGCAATGTTCGGACGACGGACAGTCCAAATAGGGGTGCCTGTGACGGGGCTGACTACGGACTACGGACAGTCAGTGGTTACGGCCGCGTTCGGAGGAAATGAACGGACGACGGACGGTCCAATGGGGGTGTCTGTGGCGTGACTTAGCACGGACGGCGGACAGTCCGTGTGTACAGTCGCGTCCGGTGCCTGCCGCGTGGGTGACTTCGGGTCATGACACGACTATGAATATTATTGGCAACCATGGGTCGTAGTGATTGTGGTTCTTCACCGCTAGTGTCAGGTGCGTTGTCGATATTGTTCTGGTTGGCGGGTCAGATGGTCTGATCATGGGTGTGGGGTCTTGGTGTATGCACTGGGGTGGTTTTCTGGGGTTGGGAGTGTTCATAGTGGTGTTAGGTTTAGGACTAGTTCATTATGGCGTGACTTTGTCACATTATAGGTTTATTTGTCTTCTCTCTTCTCTCTCCTGTGCACGTGCACTAGTGCAGTTGTGAGGAAGGGGGGGGGGGGGGAATTAGTTTTATTTGATTACTTTTTAGGTCTTATTCGGTTTAGGGATTGATGGACATTCCCGGTGTTTCTCTTTGCTTTGTGCGCACTTGGCATTGGGTGATAGCTTGTGTGCATTGAGTATACTGGACTCTTGATCGGCGTCGCGGAGTGTACGTGCACGGCTATGTGATAACATTTTGATGCGTCGGCGGGATTCTTTGTCTTCCACTTCCTGCTGTAGGTGTCTGGCGCTGTCCTGCCTGACGGCGTCAGTGTGAGTTGTGCCTTCATCTCTCGCGAGGCTAGTTACGATTGCAATTCGTTATGGACGCGTTCGACGTTTTCTCATGGGAGCGCTATATGTGGAAGAGTGGCGGTTGGGGGCTTGGGCCGTCGCTTGTGGGGGGGATTCGGGGGGATGGGGGTTCTTTCGTATTTTGTTTTCTTTCTTTTCGAAATTGGTTTTTTGTTCTGGCATAAGGGGGAAATTAAGGTGTGTTACTGTGCACTCTAGTGCGGGTTGCGGGGAGGGGTTCGGATCTGTCCACGTCGTTCCTGATTGCTATGTTTTTACCACCAGGTTCTTGGGTGAGACAGTCATGGTTTGCGTGCGTGGACTGTTCGTTCTGGTTGGCGTGGATTGGTTGGCGGCGTTGGATACTCTGGCTACAGGTAAGCCATTTACCTCTTCTTTGCTTGCTCCGGGGGTGGTGGTCACCTCTGGCATGCATTGGTCGGTAGTTGCAGACCCCATCGTGTACGAAGGGTCGGTCCCCACTCCCCCTGCGTTATACAGGGGTTTGGCCGCGCTCCCCTTCGGCGTCTCTGGATGTCGGGGGGGTAGTGGAGTCGGCCTGTCCTGGCAACGGGGATACGGACGGCTGTGAAGTTTTGCGGATGTTTAGCGATTTAGAGCACACTTTGGGGTCACAGCTGTCGCTTTTGCAGAATAGCACGGGTGGGGGCTTGCAGGGGGCGGTGGTCAATTTTACGAGGGGTCGTAGTGCTCGAGCGTTGTCCTTTTTGTGGGGGATGCGTTTCGTTGGTGTTGTGCTGTGGCCACTCATAAGGATGTCCGGTCCCTGTTTAAAGGGGTTCTCACCCGCTACACCAAAAAAATATGTTTAACTAAGGCTGATTAGCTATGAAATTAGCGACTAAATGAGAAGAAATCGGGTTCACCATAACCCGGGGAAAAAATATCAAAGTTAGTGATTTTCGAGCTAGGTCCCATCGGCGAAAATCTCCCATAAGAAATAGCATTGGGACGACCTGTATGCCTTGGGACCTTGGAGGATTCTGCTCCAAAAAAAAATGATGTAATACTTTTCGCTGCGTCTTTTTTTTTTGCGTATTTCGTATATTTTGGTTTTGTAATCGGAGCTTCCGTTCAGGTACAAAATAAAGATGTGTAATCGGGTGCTCCATTTCGTTTTGAGCGTTGCTGTGCGTTGCTGTGCACGTCGAGTCGGCGGGTGTCGACTGTCGAGTTGGTGTCAAGTAAGCCAAGCGAGAGAGAGAGAGAGTGAGAGAGAGAGAGTAGTAGTATTGGGAGGGGAAATAGTCAACGCATGCACAATGAACGCGGTTGGCTATGCGGTGTCGAATGGAGTACACCAAGGCCGTCTAGATATATCGCTTCGAGTACACTCGCACCAAAAGCCGGCTGACACCAACAGTCGCCGCGGCAGTTAACCAGAAATTTCATTAATTAATAACAATTCACAGGTTTCAACATGTTTAATGGTTCATTATCGATTGGTGTGGTGCAGTAGATCATATGGTAAAAAATAAATCTAGCGGGTGAGAACCCCTTTAAGAGCGAAGGATACCTCTACGTCAAAAACCGCAGAAAATTTTCATTTTTTAACTATATCTCAAGATTGAAACACAACATCAAACATCTGAGACTACCTAGCACTGTGGTTTGGTACTCCCTACACACTGAATGATAAATGTATTTAACGTTATCATCAGTATGACTGTAATAACGATTTATTTAAATTACTAAGGAATTCCTTATCACAGTCATACTGATGATAACGTTCAATACATTTATCATTCAGTGTGTAGGGCTTACCAAACCACAGCGCTGTGTAGTCTCAGATTTTTGATGTTGTGTTCCTATCTTGAGATATAATTAAAACTTGAAAATTTTCTGCGGTTTTTGACGAAGATGTATCCTTCGCTGAGGAGGAGCTCCGCCGGTATGCTCAAGGGTTGGACGATGCTGTGATGGGAATCTGCTATCTGACAATATCTTGTCTTATCTTATCTCATCATAAAGCTTACGCCTTGGATTACGTCCTACTAACAGACATTCCTTTCTAGCTACCCTCGCAGTATTTCTTAAATCTACCAACTTTATGTGTTTTTAATAAAAATTTCTAGGAAAAATCATTGTGATAAAACATAATTATTCTTTAAACCATTTTAAATATGTTGTTTTGGCTACTGCTTTGCACGATGTTTTTAAGGGGTCATTTATTTTTATTTATTTTACTTATTACCGGTTGACTCCAAAAATAAATTACGCGTTCTTCAAAATTCATAAATAGAAAAACATAAAACACCAACCTCGCAGTCTAGTAGGGATTACTACAACAATTCCCGCTAGACCAGGGATTCCTATGAAAAATAATTACTATTATTATTACCATTAGCATTATTATTATTAAAGGTAGGGCCTACCTCTGTACTTACGTGTTATGGAAAAGTTGGGTGACATCATCGAATGCTGTAGAGAAAATCAGCGCCGACAGGTGAAGCAATAGTTTCATAAATAAATAATAAATGAATAAATAAATAAATAAATAAATAAATAAATAAATAAATAAATAAATAAATAAATAAATAAATAAATAAATAAATAAATCAATAAATAAATAAATGAAAACATTCTCACAGTTAGAAAATATTTATTTGTGTTGTTAGACTAGAAGCATTCCTCACTTTTAATGTATAAGAATCAACCCTATTAGACTTGTTTTTTAATATATCTATACAATACTAACGAGAACTTAAAAGCTGCTATAGCAAACAGATCTATACTGATATTATAATTATTAGTTCTTGTACACAAGTGAGTAACACAACTCCTGCTACTTGAATATATTCTGTTCTGTAAATATACTTAAGTAGTTATTACTAACGCTCATACACATTTTATTTTGAAAGATTAATATTTAATTATTATTCATTACTATATAAATAAAAATATAATCGTTTCAATTTATATTTTCTAATCGTGTGTGTAGTTAACTTATAAAATATACAGTTTTTATTTTCCATTTAACATAAAATGTTGAGAATCATATAAGTTATACTTTGAAACTTACTTTTATTTATTTATTTATTTATTCAGGATTTAAATACAGCTATACAGCCATTTTACATTAAACCTTCAAACGTAACATTATAACATTATACATTTTTTTTTTTTTTTTTTTTTTTTTTTTACAATGTATATATATATATTTAAAATAAATTGCTCTTTAATAAGTTTACAGCCAAGTCTACTAATCTGATTAAATTCAGTAAATCCTTTAACTCTTAATTTAAGACTTGAGTCTTAGTCATAATGAGAGAGGATAAAATATACTTTACAAAGGACTGTCTTCTATTATTAAAATTAAGATAGTTTAAAATTTAAAAAAAAAACCTAAGTCTTATGTCATGAATAAATCAATCGATGATTTTTAGTGTATAAATGGTGATTTAATATTATATTTTACATTATGTATGGTATTTTTAACTGCGTAATGTATCTATTATATAAGATTTCATATTTTTAGTGTAAGTTTCAGAGTTAATCATAAGGAAATTGTTGAGTTATGTAACGGTTGGATATAATATCATATCTATTTTATTTTTGTTTATTTGTTTATTTATTTGGTCCCCCGTGAGTTCCCGCATAATATTTTTATAAGGTAGGCTTATAAGCTAATATAACTATTGAAAAAAGTTATTCTAATGGAGTAAACATAAGTATTGATGGTATTTGAATCACTATGTAATGTATATATACAACGTTAAGATGAATAGAGCAAGCTAATTAAGTAATGCAGGTTTGATTGTTTCTTAAGGTATTTTATATATTTATGTTAGATTTCAATAAATATTAAATGTATTTTAACAAGTAATTCATAGACGGTGAACGAATGAAATCGTAATTATCTATTCATCAAAAAAAACTTTTAACTTAATTTTTTTCGAGGGTGATTTTTATCTACGCTGAAATGTTGTATGATAAATGTTTAAAACAATTCAAGCAAATCACATTAAAATATATTTCTAAGGTTTACATTATATGATTACGTGTTAGAGATAATTCTATACGGTTAACGTTACGTTATTTATATTTCGTTAAGCTGCATCTACATCATACTTATAAATATAAATTATTTGTTTTGTTTTATGTTAAACTATAAAGCGAGTATTTCTAACTCGATTCGTATTATATTATTTATATCAACATCATAAAATGTTACGAAAAGTTTTATGTAACGTCATGTTATATATAATCATATGTAAATAACTTATATTATATTCATCTAATAATATTAAATGTAGGCTACTACATTTCAAGTATATATCTTTGTACTTTGTTACAGCACGAGCATGCATCGAGTGTACGTGGTGGGATGCCGGTCGTCACCGTCCGCGACCGGTGACATTCCCACCACCCACCAGGCCCACAACAACAACAACGACAACAACGACAACCACCGCAACGAGTACTCCCACACCCGGGCTTGTACACCCACCTTTGAAGGTTGTTGTCGTAAATCGCAATAACACTTTGGAGGTGGGTACGATATCCGTACAAGGTCGGGATACCTTTATAAATATACACCCCCTCCGCAATTGTGACGTCACGTGGGAACTATGAATTCGTAAGTAAATAAATAATTTAAATAACATCAAGAATTTCCCCAGTAATCGTAATGATTATTGCTGATTGTATTCTTTGTTTGAGTTTCTGATTAAAATAATGTAAGTGATGATGAGGAAGTAAGTAATATCTAAGATATCTTGTTTTATGTAACGGTTTTCGATACTTTTAATTCACTCTAGAGAGAAACTAATAACTACTGAGCAAAATAAATAAATTGGTCTTTCAAATTAAAATATGGCCCCAAAAAGACAAGAATAACAATCTGTAAAGCCGCGTTCACATAAATGACTAGTGACTATTGACTATTGACTATTGATTAGTGACTAAGCGAATTGAACCATAGGCGATACGTGCTGACGTTCACACAACTTTACTTTTGACTTATGACTATTGACTATTGACTAACGAATTGAAGATATCTGGAAGTCATAGTTACAACCAATCACAACGTTCGCGTTCAGCCCATGAATGTGGAGCAACGGAAGTCAATACCACTATTCAATTACTGTCAAGTGTATATTTGTTTTTGACTATTTCCGGCGAATATTATTTATTTATTATTTTTATGAAGCTGTCAAACAATAAAACATTCTTATTTTGAAAACAAATCTTCAAAACAAACAAGAAACATACAAAACCTTCACAACTTGGTTAAGCCCATCATTAAACGTTTTAACTGGTGAACTGTTACTATCGCCATACCTCGTTTTCTTCATAATGTTGCAATTTTATTATTTTGACAGCTCGTTGTTTGTCAATCAGTTTGATTCATTTGTTCTAGGTGGCAGATCATACGTGTCAAAGAACTTAGTTTTGTAGTGTTCATATCTTTCTTTGGGTAGTCAATAATCACTAGTCAATAGTCAATAGTCAGTAATCAATAGTCATTTATGTGAATGCGGCTTAAACTATCACGTATTACGCATGGTAATATATTATCTGTTTATTATGTATTATACATTTAATACATTGCCTTCAACGACATTACTGCTAGTGGCAATTTAGTGAACCTTCCTTACTTGTGATTAGTTACAGCTCTTGCCTCTGTTAAATTGTATATTATAATATTTGCCTCTGCAACACTGCAAACAAAACATATTGTTTAAAATGATCAAGTATCAGTGTTGCTGATTGTCCAGATAGTTACCATGGAAATACATTCTGACAGTCATCCACTGAACTTCACACCAAATACATCCATCAGAAACATCATCCGTGAAAACCAGCATTACAGCAAAGAACAGTAAGTACTGTTTGGTTTAAGAATATTTATAGCGATTATAAAGTGGTTATTTAGTCCAGACACTCTATTAATTAATAATTGTGAAATTAACCATTTATTCAATTTTTAATTTATTGTCCAACATCAGCTGTAAATACTTATTTTAAAATCGTTATCATTTATACATACATAACATATAATAATAAATTAAATCGCAAATAAAATCAAATTTACATTTTCTCATTTAGAACATAAACGGGACTACACTGTGCATTTTTTTTTTATTGAATCTAGTTACCCAGTAGCTGCCTACGTATATTAGGTTGAGAAAATTTGGGAAAATGCTACACACATAAATTAATAGGTAGAGCAACAAACTACAGGAAGAATTCACGTGACCGAAAAAGGCAAAATAACAATCTATAAATTATCACGTATTATGTAATACATTATTTATTATATTTATATTTTAATATTGCCTTCAACGACCTTACTTCCTGCACGAGACTAGCGGAGATTTAGTGAACCCTCACAGCTCTTGCCTTTGCAACACTGTAAATAAAACATATTGTTTGAAATGATCCAGTATCAGTGTTGGTGAATGTCTAAATAGTTGCCACGGTAATTGCCTACACACTGACAGTCATACACAGACATACATTCATCAGAACTACCATCCGTGAACACCAGCCATACAGCGAAGAATAGTGAGTACTGTTTGGTTTAAAAATATTTATAGTGATTATAACGTGGTTATTTAGTCCAGACACTCCATAAATACCAATTATTGTGAACTCAACTGACTTTTCAATTTTCAAACGTACTGTCCAAAGTCATCTGGCTGTAAAAACTAATTTTAAAATCGTAAACATTTTTTATACATACATAAAATATAATAAAACATTAAATCACGTTAAATATGGAGCACAGGGGTCTACGTAGTATTGGTGCAATTAATTAATTAATTGAAGGTGAAAATTACCTTGAAATTAAAAATAAATAATATATTAACTTATGGGTAGAGACTAGAGACGTTTGTTTTTCGGAATCCACGATAAAACGAAATTCATTATTTGTGGTGTAAGAACTTTTTTTGACAGATGTCGGCATGTTGGTCATGAAGGATAAGAAATCAAATCGCGAAATAACACCATATTATTTTAATAACGGGAATTGGGTGTTGAAATAGCGAAATAACGCCATTTTCAGCATTTCTAACTATTCACAGTAAAAAAGCATATTTTACGTAATAATTACTACTTTTGACCCTAAGTCGGTAAAACAGTTAAGTCTGAAACTAAAACTTGTCGTAGGCTTTCGCGGCCGGAGTCATTATTAAAACTTGGCTGTCGGGTTTCGCCGCGTCCATGGATAAAAAAGTCCTGACGTTTCGGGCCGATTGCACGGTCCATCTTCAGAGGAATAAAAACTCTAGAAGAGTACACACACGGAACAAACCTACTCAATCCAGCCCGTCCGTGTGTGTCAACCCAAACCAGTCGTGCAGTTAGTTTTATTCGTTAGCTGGCGTCTGCGCACTGTCTTCCCGCCCAGCTATTGACGTCACTCTGTTCAAATCCCGTTTGAGCCGCTCTATGGTCGGTTTCCACGTTCTACTAAGTTTCAAACCATCTTCACGGTTGAAATTATCCGGGTGCTTTTCAATTTCCACCGCCTCCCGGACAAGACGAGGCCTGTAGTTCTGAATAGCCGCCAATACCCGGGTTTCTTCAAAGTTGATGCGATGACACTTGGTAACGCTATGCTCCGCCAACGCCGACTTGTCAGTATGCCCTAATCTTGTGTGGCTCATATGTTCTTTAAGGCGAGTGGATATTTTTCTGCCCGTTTGTCCTATGTATACCTCATCACAAGCGCCACATGGTATTTCATATACCCCCGGTACATCTAAACGTGGGAGCTCATCCTTAACCGGATTAAACATCGTGGAAAGCTTTCTGTTAGTACTGTAAACAGTATGAATACCTTGTTTTCGTAACAGTTTGCCAATACGATCTGTCGTATTCTCAACGTACGGCAAGAAAGCACGAGAAACACGTTCCGGCTGTACTAGTGGCGAAGCTAGAGGTAGGGCTGGTGCACACGGTCTCTTTCGAAATGCCTGTGAAACCTCACTATTCGTATAGCCATTCTGTAGAAGCATTCCACGAAGTGTACGGCATTCATCGGCTAGATGTTCTTTGTCTGAGATTCTTCCTGCCCTACACGCTAACGTGTTCAAAACAGCGCGTTTCTGCCCAGGATGATGGTGCGAGTTGGCGTTTAGATATCGCCCCGTGTGTGTAGCCTTTCTATATACAGAATGACTAAGCGTGCCATCACACTTGCGCCTCAGTAACACATCGAGGAATGGGAGCTCTCCATTTACCTCAACTTCCATAGTGAACTTGATGTTATTGTTTAAACTATTGAGATAATTGAGGAAATTCGTTAACTCTTCCCTTCCATGGGGCCATACAGCAAACGTGTCATCTACGTATCGAAAGTAATGCGAAGGTTTCAGTGTCGCATTATTTAAAGCATCAACTTCAAACTTCTCCATGTATAGATTAGCTACAGCAGGTGAAACAGGTGATCCCATGGGCGTACCGTCAATTTGTTTATAAAATTCTCCGTCAAACATAAAAAAGGTTGAGTTTAAAACAGTCTCCATCAATGTAGCAATATTTCCAGGATATTTTTCTTTTATCACTTCAGCCGCTTCCTTAATAGGTATATTAGTAAACAAAGACGTTACATCAAAACTGACCATAATGTCTTGCTCATCTAAACGTATGCCTTGAACTATGCTTATAAAATGCAGTGAATCTTTTATATAGGAACTCGCATCTGACACCAAGGGCTGTAACTGTCTTGCTAAAAACTTTGACAAGTTGTATGAGGGAGCCTGTATTGCGCTAACAATGGGTCTCAGAGGGAAATTAGCTTTGTGGACTTTAGGTAATCCATATAAGCGTGGAACACGTGAATTAGACGGTAAAATCTGACGTTTAGTTTCATCATCCAGTGTTGACCGCTTTATACTGTCAACAATCTGCTTTTCAATTTTAGTGATAGGGTTGCGTTTAAGTTTCTCATATGCTGGATCTTTCAGTAGTTCGTGAACTTGAGCTTTGTACTCTTCTGTTTTCATCACAACAGTAGCATTCCCTTTATCCGCGGAAAGTACTAACAAATCAGTTCTCTTCCTCAAGTTCTTTAACGCCCTGTGTTCAGCCCCACTAATATTTTGGCATGGAGGTTTTGCTAAACGAATAATTCTAGCTGTTTCTGCTCGAATTTCCTCCGCTTTATTACATGGAAGCCCCACAATAGCTGTTTCCACCCCGCATATGATGTCTTCCACAGGTATTTGTTTCGGCGCAATAGCAAAATTAAACCCTTTCTTAAGCACGGAAACAGTAGCCTCGTCAAAGGACTCATCTGTCCGATTGTAAATTACTTTGTTAACGTCAAGAGGTGTTGTCACAGCGTTGTGCTGTCGTTTTACGAGTTTATTAAACTTCGCTACTTGTTTGCGTGTAGTTATGGAATGACTCACCTCGGCGTGTTGTGCTGATGCCGAATCCACCTTCTCAAAAAGCACAGGATGCAACACACTTGCTAACCGTTGATGAGCCTCATACAGCTGTTGAGCATTCTTGTCTAAGTCACGACGTGTTTCACGAATCTCGGCTCGAAGGATGGCTTCACTTGCACGTTTCAGAATGCGACGTGTTGAAGGAGAATTTTTACGATATGTAATACGAGAAAAGTCAGGGACAACGTCACTATCCCTACACCGTAAAAGAAAACTAAGGTTACACAAAAGTTGGGCCTTCTTCGAACGCAACTTATCAAACTTCCTTGATAACATGGATATCTCCTCCCCGTAGAGGCGAGTTTTTTTTTTTTTTTTTTTTTTATTCCTCTGAAGATGGACCGTGCAATCGGCCCGAAACGTCAGGACTTTTTTATCCATGGACGCGGCGAAACCCGACAGCCAAGTTTTAATAAGTCTGAAACTGTTTACCAACCACATTTTGGCCGATGGAAAAGTGGTTTGCAGCGTTGCTGGTATAGATAGCGTTGCTCAAAATAAAGCGGTGTGAAGCGAGTGAAAATTTCCGTTGCTTTGAAACTTCCTGATTTCTCGTGTCCATTATAAAAATAACACCGAAATAACACCACATTTTGGTTTAGAATAACACGATTTTTTTTATTAAATAAAACCATTTTCAAACACCTCTACTTATGGGTTATATGAGAGTAGTTGCCAATCGGCTGGAATGTGAGGAAAGGATCCAACAGCTTACCTTCGTGTAAGATCACGGCTTTGCGAGTTTGAAGTACACATAAAAAACATAAGACAAATAAAGCGAGACGTTTCGACCTAGGTCTTGTTCTTCTCTCGAGTGAACAAGACCTCGGTCGAAACGTCTCGTTTTATTAGTATTATGTTTTTTATGTGAGCTTCAAACTCGCGACTCCGTCATCTTACACGAAGGTAAGCTGTTGGATCCTTACCTCACATTATATACTAATAATAACTTATGACAGTAATATATACATACACCCCCCCTTTGTTACACAGGGAACCATGGACCACACATCTACACTGTGCTAGCCTAGTTAAACTGAACACCCACGAACACACGAACGCACGAACAGCGAGTAGCGACAGATCCGACGACCATGGGAGACCCGAAGCCAACGTCCAACGAACAAGACTCAATGATGGCCGAACGAATGGAATTGTTCGAGAAGATGAGTCTACAGCACAGGAAACTGGACTTGCGTATTCGCGAGGCGGAGGTATTGTATTGTATTAAACTATTAATACATATTTAAAATATAAAATATATACAAATTTAAATGATACATAATATTACACTCAAAGATTGGTTTTTAACCGCCTAGATCTTTATATAATTCACTTGCATAACATCTCGGTGGTACAAAATGAGTAAATGACCTAACTTGTCGACTACATAAATTTTGACAAAAAATGTAAATATTTCTTTGTTTAAGTAACCTTTTTTTTCTTTCTTTATTTATATAAATAAATTAAATAAATAAATAAATAAATAAATAAATAAATAAATAAATAAATAAATAAATAAATAAATAAATAAATAAATAAATAAATAAATAAATAAAGGTTCTACATTAGGCCTACTATGTCGCGGTTTATTTCAGGTAAACATCGCGATGTTCGAGGTATCGGCCAAGCGGGACGAAACCATCAGAAACAACACCGCGCTCAACGAACAGGTCAACGTTCTCAAGAGCGAAGTGACGGTCGCTAGACTCATGGCCGAAGAGACGCGGCGCGAGTTGCTGACGTTGCGCAACGCCATAACGGGTACGAAAACCGAGATAAACTCTGCTTGAACGCGTGTGTTGCCACACCATGCGACTACAATCCACTTGGAAACAGACGGTATCAACACCTAATAGCTAGCACATAGGCATAATGTATTTTTAAAACAATATAAATAATCCCTTTCAGACTATTATTTGTGTGTACTCATTTGTATTACCGTTATATACCTTCGTCGGCATAACTAGTACCAAAACGCAAAACATTTATGCTGTTTTAATGTCCGAAAAATGATGGTTTTGAGTTTTGACACTGTTTTTCTCAAGAAATACACCTATTATACAGAATAACACAACTGCAGGGCGATTCTGTACGAGCGGTTTTGGTCGTTACTGAAGGCGAATGGCGAATTGGCTCGTATCGCCAACGTATCGCCACCCATTCAGAATCAGGGCGCTGGTGTTGTAGAGAAAATATGTCTAGTTTATCAACTCGTGCCAGTATTAAAATGAAGGACAGTAGCTATTGTTGGTAAACCCAGTGGCGTAACTAGGCTAATAAAATTATCCGGGTAAGGCATGATGTGAACAGCTTAAGGGACTCGTGACGGCTTACAAGGGTCTGGGGCAGGGCCCCAGCCACCGGAGGTGAAAGTTATCTGAAATTTTTTGTTTTTTTTACAATGTAAGTGCCTTAAATGGGTTTTAAGCAAGTAAAGTCACCACAATTGTTAGCTATTTGCCCACCATACCATTGGGTTTGAAGTTGAACTATATTTCAAACCCAATGACCATACTATGGATTCACAGAAGAGAATATTTCACTAAAGGCATGTACACGCCTGTTGTCTATAGATCGTATACTTGGAGGATTTTTACCCGGGTATGTACCCGGGTAACCGATGCCTAGTTACGCCGGTGGGTAAACCTATATGTAACAAAGACATACTGTCATGTTGAACAGTGGGCAAGAATTCACAATCTCCTTATGCACAATTAGCACATTTCATTTATTTAAAATCTTACTTGAAAAACACAAAATACATTGTTTACACTTAGCTAGTCAACAATACAAGCCTAAATATTGTCACAAGTAATTCAATACCCATATTGAAAACGTACTACATAGTAAATAAGTGCTTGACAATAAAGTTCTTTTTGAAACACGTAAATACGAGATACTCCGTAGTATGTACAATGCAAAACCATTTATTAACACATTTGTGTAATGTGTAATAATATGTGTAATCATGTGTAATAATATGTGTCATAATGTGTAATAATATGTGCAAAATGATCCTACCTTGCATGAGAAAAGGTTAGATGGAAGAACTTTTTATGACAAAACCTAAACAGCCTTGCACTGCACAGGGTGTCGATACGTTGCAAAAATATGAGACCTTAAGCCCAAATGGCAAATATCAATCAATTATTTTACTTTGTACAAAAACAATATATTATAACTTATGTCATGCAAATGTAAAGAAAAAAAATAGGTACTATTCTTTTAATTACAATTTATAATAAATAATTTGATGTCACAAAAAAGGTAATATATAATACTCTGTGTGTGTGTCTGTGTGTGTTTCGATCTAGGTATTACACTAAATTTAGGACCGAATTTGCCAAACTTTAATTTCCGATTTGATAGTCTCCGATTGGTAACCATTCAAATTTCAACAAATATTACTTACAAAATGCACTGGTGTCTTCTGGTGGGCACCATGTTTCTTACGAGAAAATCTCAGATTACTGCTAATCTCCGCACTAAAACTTTGGTGAAACCGGGTTTTAACTCCAAGGTAAAAACTAGAAATTATTGGTAATTGCAGTAACACTTTATATATTTCTCAGTTATGTAATTTTTTAATGGTGCTCATTGTTCATCGTAGCATACATGTAATTTCTGACCAGTTATACATTGTTTACACATCTTAAAAATGTATACGTAATTGATTCTACTGTATCACCCCCTCACTCCCTAGCAATACAGTACGGTACTATGCATGCCAAGCTAGAAAACATGTGAGCAAGCAGTCTGGCCCTGCTCGCACACTATACAACTTCTGTTTGGGTGGAAGTACTCAGAATTTATCTCTATCAAATTAACCATAATGGGGAAACTCTTTATCATTTTTAATCTCCTAATAAAAAAGAAGGAACTCTCAATTTAAACCAGCACTTTTAATTATTATTTCGATGTATACCTGTAGTAAGTGGTAGGATTTGAAATTTACCGCAAAGAATCGCATCAATATCACATACTATGACATTTTAATTTCAAAATCAAATTTAGAAATGACTGCTATGTATAAGCATTTCTAAACGACTCTACATATTATGTTATTATGTCATAACATGGGCTATAGGATGGAGCCTAAAGGCTGAGTCAATGTAATTGCATGATAGAGTTAGGATGTCAACAGCTTACCTAAGTAGAGTGATGGTAAGTCGTGTCAACACGTCACGATAACACGAACATAAATAAATAAATAAATAAATAAATAAATAAATAACAAAACAAAACTTAAAAAATAACGTTTTTGGTCAATGTGACCTTCCTTAGAAAGTAGAGAGAGAAAGAGAATGTTATTCTATCAGTCTACTCAGGTACCTAATCTGTTGTCATCCTATCTCTTTCACGCAATTACATAATTGTCATAACATAAATTGGTTACAGTTATGACAGGTGGTGGAAATCAAAGTAACGGTAAATAAGTTGTGTAAATAAAATTGAGAAACTGTATTAAATAATATTATCTATGTTCACATAATACAGAATTGTGTATTTTCTTTTTATTCCGTTCCTATAATAATACAATCATATAAGAATCAATCAATTTACATCCAATCACAATGGGTAGGAAATAAAACAATATTCATGGCACACATTATAGAACCAAGTACAGGAAGTCAAGAACACTCAACTAAAATGATATAAACTCAAAACTGTTTAACAAACTGCAATGAATTGGCCTACTGAGGTAAATAAATGTAAATATGTAATACATAGCCTACATACCGTACGTATCAATCATAAAAATTCCTGGTTAGAAGACAAGCATTATTAATTAATTACTACTTGTCTGACAACTATTAAATGATTAATAAATGATAGATTTGTTCTTCTTTATTTAAATTTATAATGTTACAGAACGGTTACTAAGAGCGTGTAATTGTGCGGGAATGGTTCACACATGTACCTGGGCTACTCGGCAAACATAGTCCTACTGCCTACACCTGACATCACTAATCATTACTCAATATAGGAACTGATCACTTCATAAATTTTAACTTTTTAATTTTAATTTTAAAATAATGAAACTTTCCTCAGACAACTGGTATAGTAGTGCTTTTTTTATAATAGGGTTAGGTTAGACCTAATGAAAAGGTGAATATTTTAGTTACTATAGAATTTACTGGATTTATTTATATCTAAAAAAAAAAAAAAAAAAACATTAAATTGCATTGTACCCACATTATTATACCAACACTATAATGTTAATTGATTACTTTGATACATGTTTTATGTACTATGCATTATTATTGCATATGAGACTATTACAGGAAGCTAAATAAAATAAAAAATACATACTATAGTACGTATTTAACAATACACATTGTTTGATGGTGTCTAAATTTCCAAAAAACTCTTAAAATAAAAAGTCTAAGACTCAAAGCGAGTATTGTTTGGATTCAAAATCAATTGTAGCAACATCATAACCACTACAACAACAAAAAACACTTTATACAATATTTAATATATAATATATATATATATATATATATGGGCAGTCACCTCCGAACACTCATTTGCAATAAAATTAATAAATATAATTTATAATGTTTTCATTCCTTGGTTTGGTTTGAAACATCACATACATTTGCCTACTTTCTTCTTCTTCTAGTCAATTCAATTACAAGTATCCTTCAATTTATCAAGCCTATGTTATACAATATCAGTTTTCATCTACTGTTGAATTTTCCTTTCATCTCCAGTACATCCTCCATAGACATGTATGGGCGATACTAAAATTCATAAATACCATTGTCGGTAGAGTACAAGACAAACACCACTCACTAATGACAAATGGCTATAGAATGGATACATAAATGTATTCACAAAAAAAAACCTTAAATGAAATTTTGACTTGTGTTTGTCTTGTTCTGCACCAACAATATTTAATCTTGAGATAATTGAAACTAGGAGTACAACTAAATGAACATTCATGTTTCAGTGTGGGGAAAGAAAAGGTACAGAAGGACGACTGCTTAACTTGAAAACAGTGGGTAGGTCCCCGATACAAACACTTGGGCAAAGACGCACAGATATTGTTGAAACGTTTCGACAAACTGGTGGCCTTTATCACTCAGTGCGAGTGAAGGTACTCGGCTAAAAACTTACCTTAGTAGGAATATATTTACATATGTATATATATATACACATATATACAATGTAGGCACTGCCAAGGAAGGGTAGGGTGGGTGGTAAAAGTTGTACACCTACTTTCAATCATCACAGCTGCATTGGTGCCAGTTTCTACTTTCCTTCATACCAGATGCACGTTATCACTTACGTTCCATGCACTGCCTATTACACAGGCCTATTCACAAACTTTAGTTTTCCAATCACTATATACGTACCGGTACGTACTAATATTTGTAGGCCCACCACTCAAAATCATTCTCGTTATAGAATGCATGTTTGTAGTAAGAATAACACACACATATTAAATAAAACTTCTGGATGTGGTCATAACTGCTCGTACGTGCTGGTACACAAAGAGTCGACTATGGATACGTACCTAGAGTTGTGGGTATTCAGATAACCCACCTGTTAGAGAAATGTGCAGAATTGGAAGACAAACGGTAAAAAAATCCGTCCCCGCTCGTCAAATCTCGAACTTGAATCTTCTACTCTCTTGGTAAACGTTTTAAAATTTATAGTGCGTTGGGACCTCTTTACCTTTAGGGCAGAACGCAGAGTCGAGTTAGTATAATATATGATTTGTTTATGGTTGCTATGCAGTTTGTTCTTCTTATGGAAAATAGCATGTAATAAAACAATTCCATAGACTTGAGATTTTCTTAGTCTGATGTTCCCCTCCATCGCTATGTGACCACCCCTTAACCCAGTGACAACCCGACAATCATATCATATAAATTAATTTCATATTATCAGTCATATCTGTTATGCTGGGCATTGGTCACATCGGCCTAACTAGGGGGAGGAGTTTTTTTAACTATTTTTTTTTTTTTATCTGCTCCCTGTGTCCAACAATGCAGTCGGGTAGGGGATAGGAAATTAATCCCATCATATTCTGGCCCCTAGGTACATCAAAGCCGGCTGGCCATGCCTGATGCTTCCCTCATGTTAACTATGTCAAACTTAAAATATCGACACTGTAGGTCCTCTTTACCATTCACCTACCAAAAACATTTGCCCAGAAATCAGAAGACACATGTTCGAGTCTCGACGCGGGCGGATATTTCTCACCGTTTGTCTCCTCGTCACGGAAAGCGCCTAGAGCGTGAGCTGTGGCTGACACAACGAACTGACGTCCCCGCGGATCTCCGTCTTGTGGCGCTTGACGTGCCTGGCCAGGTAGCTCGCCTTCTCGTCACGGAGAGCGCCTAGAGCGTGAGCTGTGGCTGACACAACGAACTGACGTCCCCGCGGATCTCCGTCTTGTGGCGCTTGACGTGCCTCGCCAGGTAGCTCGCCTTCTCGTCACGGAGAGCGCCTAGAGCGTGAGCTGTGGCTGACACAACGAACTGACGTCCCCGCGGATCTCCGTTTTGTGGCGCTTGACGTGCCTCGCCAGGTAGCTCGCCTTCTCGTCACGGAGAGCGCCTAGAGTGTGAGCTGTGGCTGACATAACGAACTGACGTCCCCGCGGATATCCGTCTTGTGGCGCTTGACGTGCCTCGCCAGGTAGCTCGCCTTCTCGTCACGGAGAGCGCCTAGAGCGTGAGCTGTGGCTGACACAACGAACTGACGTCCCCGCGGATCTCCGTCTTGTGGCGCTTGACGTGCCTCGCCAGGTAGCTCGCCTTCTCGTCACGGAGAGCGCCTAGAGCGTGAGCTGTGGCTGACATAACGAACTGACGTCCCCGCGGATCTCCGTTTTGTGGCGCTTGACGTGCCTGGCCAGGTAGCTCGCCTTCTTGAACTCGCTGCCGCACTCCGAGCACTTGAACTCCTTGACGCTCGTGTGTATAAGCACGTGTTGCACCAGGTCCGATCGTCTCTTAAACCTCTTGTCGCACACATGGCAGACCGAGTTGCGTTCCGCCGAGTGTATGAGCAGGTGTCTCCCGAGGTCGCCCGACCGCGTGAACAGCTTGCCGCAACGGTTGCAGCGGAACTCCTTGAGTCCCGTGTGCATGAGCGTGTGTTGCACGAGGTTCGACCGGAAGCGGCAGGTGTAGTCGCAGAGGTCGCAGAAGAAGCGTCTGTCGGACGTGTGACAGAGGAGGTGTTGCGTGAGGGCGCCCGCGCGCTTGAACTCCTTGCCGCACTCTGCGCACTTGAACGGCTTTAAGCGCTGGTGCGTAGGCATGTGACGGGTGAGGTCCGACTTGAAGCGGCAGCTGTAGTCGCACATGTCACACTTTATGCTGCGCTCGGGGTTGTGGGTGGTGAGGTGGGTGCGCAGCTCGAACGAGTGTTTGAAGTCCTCGCCGCAGATGTCGCACTTGAAGAACTTGTCGTTTTCGTCCGTCGCGTCCTTGATCGTTGCCGCGGAGGATTCCGTCGACGGCGGGGCGGGTTTTCCTTCTGGAAAGAAAACGGCGAGTCATTTACGCTCTGGCGTTAAACGGCTTGTTAAAACGGTCTCTTTGTTTCAAAGAGTTTTGAGGTATTATGATATTATTGTGGCCTTGTACACAGTGCATAAATTATATTCATAGTTCCCACGTGACGTCACAGCGGCCATGATTGCGACACAATTGATGAGGACCAATCCTAGATCATTGGCAAATACTATTCAAACTTAATAAATAAGCAAAATTTAAAAAGTAAACATCAGTAACAAAAAAGTTAAAAATTCCAACACATACCAATTTTATTTAAAAAAAAAAAAACGCTGACTGTTGAATTTCTGTGTTCTCCCACAACAGCCTTCAATTGTTTCTCCATGGCAACGTCTCAGTTTGATCACAAATGTGGCCGCCACGCGCAAAGATGTGATGTACGTGCAACCTATGAAGTATGAATAGGGAAATGCCACTTGGGTCCCAACTCATCAACTTCGTTAAGCTCCGATTAAGTAAGCTCGGTTTGGGGACCGTGGTTTCGACAAACGTTACATTCGAAATGCGCGGCAGTCGGCACGTTTTTTTTGGCGGAGAATCTTCGCCTACCGGCTAATCGGAGTTTAATGACTGTTGATGAAAACGGCCCTTAATGTGCTCAACTACATGTATGAACAAGTGAACAATGAGCTGTAAAGAAACAATTCAATAATCAAGCAATAAAAAATAAAAAATAAAAATATATGTATTTAGTTTAGTTCAGAGTAATGTTGTATTAATGTAATGCTTTAAAGAAACCCACAAGTAAATGAAAAATTTTAATTTTTAACTAAGAAGTCAATAAATAAGTTGCAATGTAGAATGCTACCATTTTGAACCATTGGGTACTTTATTTAGCGAGATAACTTTATTTAGCAAGAGGTTCAATCATTTTGTAAATTACATTGAAGGAGCTATCTATCGTGTATCCAAATATTTCGAATTAGTTAAACAAATAAAATAAAATACTAGAGCATTTCAGTTTAAATATAAACAATCTAAAATAAGAAATTTCTAAGTAGGTAAATGATAAGGTTGATTGATGGCATGCCTACTGCCTACTACTTAATTTATCTGTAAAATGATGACAATGCAGTTTAATTAAACCAGTTGCACTGTTCTTTCATTAAATGTCATGTTAGGAATTTGATTATAGTACACCTTAAGAGACATTTACCAAAATAAATACTAAACCCAAAAAGTGTTTAACTTCACAATTGTAATAGCTATTACCGGTAGTAGTAGTACATATTACCAATTTTTTTAGAAATCCACAATAGCATCTTTGGCCACATGAGATTTTAAAATGTAGGTACTATTAAATTTTGTACAAAGGCCTATGAACATAAAATGGCAAAAATGTGATGTTGGGATTAGGTTCATGTTGAGAGCTGACTAAACTGTCAAAATCAAAAGATCTAGCAAAACAACGCACAGCATTGGAAAACTATATCGTATTTATATAAGACCTATAAATTAATTAAATTGATTGATTGATTGATTGATTGGGACGAAATGAAATGAACAGACAATAAAATTACAATATTAGGCCTACATCATGTTCATGATCAACGATTGAAAAACATTAATTTTTGCAAGGTTTTGAAATTGACTGCAGTGTATGCTCCCAACATATTATATGGACAAAGGTAATAAAGTAATAAAAGTAAACCAGTATAGACGGTTATATTGTCTCATTTTTGTTTTTAACACAGGTACTTATCTACAAACAATGATCAATCATCTGAATGATAACAGGGAGGTATAGAGTATTTTGGTCACAATGGGTTAACTGGTACGTTATGTTTATTATTTGATGAGCCATTAACGGAACGCCAATTGATCGGTGTCCAGCTTGATTGAAGCCCATGCCACTTTTAACAACAGGGGTTGGTTGGGCCTTTGCAGAAATATGTACAGTATTTGAAAGGTACAGTAACATTGGTTAGTTCATCTCCCTTCACATGCTACGTATATCCACACTAAACCCAGCCCTATATAGACTATTGTCTATAAGGGGGGGGGGGGGGGGGGTAAAACAGGTCCATATCGTCGCCGACCACAGGAAACGACAGACACTAATTAACCTCGTAGTTACGTAAGTACATAATCAAACAATAATCAATAAACTCTGGAGTCCTCAAAAGTGTCTTGACACCGTTTACATTGACTACGTATATCAACCAAGTTTAACGTGCATAGGATGAAGCCGCCTTGGTTCCAATCGGTTGCAGAGTTGCTATACACGTCGAATTTACCTCAAGGCGACTCAGATCCAATACACTTTGGCAAGCGAGTTGGAGGATAGAATTCACTTTGATTTACGTGATATACACGTCAAAGCGGCTCCGCGATGCGCACGCAGCCACGGCCTGTGATGTGAATGACTGAATTCGTAGTCGGCTTGGATGAGGGCACTAAAGATTGACGTCATCCCTACCGATTGAAATTAAAGCGGCTGCTGCCAAAGCGCCTTGGCATGCTGATATACGTAGTCATTGAAATGTTCAAATCGTCACTTTGGGAATTGACTTTCTGATTTGGCATCGATGTTTTGCGTCCAATAACAGTTATCTGCATAGGAGTTAACACCTTTCTCATCCACTACATTTGAGTATAATCATAAAATCAAAATGCAAAAGTAAAGAATATCTGGAATGGAATAATGCGGAGTGAGTTGTCGGGTGCCTAAATCGGGTACGCGTGTATCACCTTACAACCTTCTGTGCACTTTTTAATAGTCTGTAGACATTCGATTGACAAACTTGAATCTTTTTTTTTTCCTCTTATGCAATGATGACCTTTCAGCCATTCATTTTTCTCGCTATCCAATACAAATTAGCTTCTTGATCAAGTAGAGGAGTTCACTTATTTTGGCAGCGTTTCAGAGGTTGTTTTATGGTGATGTAATTTGGGTATTTCAAACTCAAAATGTACAATTCTTACCATTTTGTAAAAATAAAATAAAATGCAAAGCCTTTAATATTTTGACCGGATTTGCAAATTTCACTGGGCAATTAGTAGGCCTATCAAACTGAGGTGCTAAGTCAGTAGGCCTATTATATTTCCACGTTGTACAGATCTGAAAGCGACAATATTGATTTGAAGTTTACATCGAATGGCAACCCTGTCTATTTATGTACCGGGGTACTTCGTAACTAGTATATGGCGGAATCAGAGTAGAATAAAAAATAGTCTATTTTCTCGTTCAACTGAAAAAAAAAAAGAAATATTATGAAAATTACGGTTTGAAATATAGACCTATTAAATATTAATACTGTATACAGGCAACACTAGCTGTCATAGTCACATGGTTTTCAGCTGCCATACCGTACACATTTACAAAGAAAAGAGGTACGTATGTATTTTAAAATGGGTACAAACAGTAACTAATGGATACTTACCTAATTTTTACTTTGATCCCATTTAGATGGGCAATTTACAAATTAAAATACAAACTATTGCTATTACATTTATATTTTATATACACTGGATGTAGGCCTGCATGTGACATATAGCCTAATAAAAGGTTATTTTAATACTGTACTAGGTTAACAAGTAAGTTCAGTGTACAGGAATGTTTTCTATACACATATAATTATATTATTGTTATCATGGTATGGTAGCTATATCATGGTTGCTCTTGCTGTAATGTCACGTGCAAACTATGATTACACCTAGGTTGTTTTCATTACATTTAAACAACATGCCCAGATGTTCTCTCACGTACGTACTAGATTTTCAAGACCTACTATGCTCGTACTAATCGAAAACGAGTGACATTCTGTCGTCCGTACCGCTTTTAGCAAACCCCAGTCGCTTCGTCGTCTTCCAACCAACCACACTTCAAAGAGCCACGTTAAATAAATACACTTGTATTTAAAGTCGACCCGCTCGGTTTCAAGAACTGAGAAGGACATTTATATATATATATATATATACTGGATTAAAGAGAGGCCAAAAGGTAAGCTGTTGGGGTCTATCCTTCTACCTATTATATATATATATATATATATATATATATATATATATATATATATATATATATATATATATATAATATATATATATAGATATATATATCGGTTCTCAGCTTCGGAAACCAACGAATCTTCCTGAAGATGGCAAATGCGATTTTGTCGAAACGTCGAGACATTGACAATGGCCCATTTCTGGGCCAGCAACCAGTCTCTAAAGAGCAAGTAACGTGGACAGCAACCCGAAAACCTACTACTACATCTTCTTCAGTCCGCGAAAACCTACAGAATAACATATATATATATATATATATATATATATATATATATATATTATATAATTGGAGCTCAGAACAAGATAAAACATGTTCTAGTGGGGGGAATGGTACAGAAGGACGACAGCTTACCTGAGAAAGTAGATAGGCCGCTTAGAGAAACATATAGATGAGAAGACAAATAAACTGAGACGTTTCGGCCAACTAGTGGTCTTGATCACTCAGCGTCTGTTCTACTTTCTCAGGTAAGCTGTCGTCCTTCTGTACCTTTCCCCTCACTAGAACATGTTTTATCTTGTTCTTTCTTTATCTCGTTTTTACCCAGCCTTTTGGCCTCTCCAAGTATAGCCTACACTATATATATTATATATGTATATATGTACCTGTTGCAATTTTCTGGAGATTGTGAACTTGAGAACTAATAAATGTATATACATAAACACAATTTATAACGTGCTTCGTTGCTTTGACGGCTCCAAATTACAGTCTACACGTACACCCTTAGCGAACCCACCCGTCAACTCGGCGCGGCACCGTTGGCATGAAGTTTGGCATGCTGCGCCAGATACTTAGTCCGTTTGAACCGCTTCCCGCATTCCCCGCACTCATACAGTTTGGCAGTGTCGTGGGTCGCGCTGTGCTGCCTCAGGTCGAACTTGCTCTTGAACCGCTTGTCGCACACGTCACACACAGAGTTGCGTTCCGTCGAGTGCGTGACCATGTGTCGCGTCAGTATCGTCCTCCGCTTGAACACCTTCGCGCACTCTCCGCACCGGAACTGTCTGTCGCCGGCGTCGTGCACCACCATGTGTTCCTTCAGGGTGTAGCCGCGCTTGAACGTCTTGCCGCAGACGCGGCAGTCGTGGCGCTTGACGGGGGAGTGATGCGAGGCGGCGTGACGCGCCAGAGACTCGGAGCGCTTGAACGCGCGACCGCACTCCTTGCAGACAAACTCGTCGGCGTTGGCGTGCACCAACATGTGGTGGTGCTTCAAGTCCGACTTGCGCTTGAAGCGCTTCTCGCACAGGTCGCAGAGGAAGCGGCGCTCCTCCGAGTGGCACATGAGGTGTTGCGAGAGGGTGTTGCGGCGCTTGAAGCGCCGGCCGCACGAAGCGCACGCGAACGGCATCACCGAGTCGTGGGTGTGGACGTGGCGCTTGAGGTCGGAACGGAACCGGCAGAGGTAGCCGCACTGGTCGCAACGGAGGGTCTTCGGGGGGCGGTGGGCGGCCGGGCGGCGGCGCTTGAGGTCACTAGCGTGGGCGAACGTGGCGCCGCAATGTTTATACTCGAGCTCTTTGGAGTCGGCGAGCTCTTTGCGTTCGGATACTTGGAGTCGGCCTTTGTCGTTGTCTGGAAAACAAAACGTTGAATACTTGAATCATGCACCACTCCGACCATAGCCCCTACATCTTGAGATTAGAGTTATAAAATGAGAGACCGTATGTCAGGTAGAGTGCGCTAAAAACGATGACGTTTGGTTTACCTATTATGTATATTATATCTAGCTCAACTAACAGTTAAGTGCTTTAAGTGCTCCAAATCTTATAAGCCTTTAATACATTATTTACAGTTATTTTGATCATAGACATAAGCACTTAAAACTTAATTATTGACAGGTGTTCTGATGCAATGAAAATATCAGCTGAAGAATCCAAAAAAAAACAAGTGAAACCTATTACAAGGGTTGATGGAATAACACAGTGTTTGCATGCGGGTAAGGTTATGCAATCCCAGAGGCATCTGTTCATAATTGCATGCATCAAATGAGGGGCATACAGAAATTTTTGTCGGAAGGAACGTTGACAGCGCTGCTGCTATACGGTCTCCCATAACCTCTACATCTTGGGATTAGAGTTATAAATAGGGATAACTTTGGACCTACAAATTAGAATCCGGTTCTTATACCTCGGATCCAATTTAAGAAACCACCAGCTCGCTTTAAGAAAATATAACCAATCTCGCCCGATTCAAGATGAATTACGAACGAAATTAGTACCTACGCGTGCAACTGCCTTAAATGTTTTTACAGGTGCAACTTTGGAGCAAAAGATTGACCGGTTTCAAAAATCGTATCCAGATCACGATAGAATCGTTTCCGATCTGGTTTTCGGATACCCAAAGTCATTCCGATTTATAAAAAAGCTGTCAAACAAATGCCGGCAGAGCAGCGCTGCGAGCATTCTGTCACCGTCTGATAGAAGTCACCGTAAACAAATGGAGGAGGCGTGCACTAATTATTATCGGAAAAATTTAGGACTACATTGATTCCAAAGAAATCAATTTTTTTTGTCAGCAAATTAGAAATCCTTGTTGTTGGCATTTGTAACATATCTAACATTCAAAGACAGTTGACCGGACCGCTCGCAATGCCCTTTTTGCCCTTGCTGCGCCTCCTCCTACAGTGCAAAGTGTACGTCGACAGACAACCGAGAGGATTTTTACTTGTCAATGCATTTCATACCGTTACATTTTAGCTGAGTTACTCTCGGCTACTATTTTATAGTTTTATTACATTGTACCTGGATGAGTTGTAGGCTATAGGCAGGCCTACTTGTGTACGTGTATGTATTCCTACATTTATGAGGAACAACAATGAAAGTTTCTCAGAGTTCCAAACAGATTTTAGTAGCAGCATTTCCAGCCACCTTCTAAAACTCCATCAAACAGCCATCATCAACTAAAACCGATTACAGTTCATCTACGTCAAGCCTTTCCACAGACAGCTTCAGGTACTAACGTTATTACTTGCTTTACCAACCAATCAGTTGAGTTTGCCGTTAGTTATTTTTTGTTGTGTCAATTTTAGTAACTTTTATACGTATCCAAGTATTTCCGTATAATCTTGAATGGCGCCCAACTTGGGACTTCATTTGAGACTGGGGTCTGAAAGTTACAGAGATCTGTCTAAAACAGTCTGAAAACTTAAAAAGTAATGTAAATTTAGAGTTTTAATGTAAGGATCACTTTTTTGATTGTTACAATGCTTTAGCCTAGAATGTACATAGGCCTATGATACAAAATAAATTTATCAGGTAATGGCCCATTTATTAACACTTTTTATCAATTAATCCAACATATTTTGTTTAAGATTACCTTCAGCGACCGTCGTTTAATGCTCGAACCACATCTTCGCCGGTAAACGGTAGCTTCTTTTCTTTGACACAATCTTCTTTCAGAGGAATTTGCCGGTCACGTATAATTGACGTTATGTCAACGTCGGGTAGGTAAGCGCACACACACACACACACACACAGGGTACCGTAGGCTGGAAAACTACGTGCCTATGTGGAGTTTGGAGTTTTGAGAGAATTACCACAGTAGTATGTGCGGGAAGTAACACCAGTGCTAATACATCGTGGCTCACTGCCTGTTTGACACTGGAACTATTTATTTACCATGGGTAAAATTATTTTTATTATTATTTATTTATAAAACAGTTGTTTTTTTATTTTTTTTTAGGTAGGCCTACAAGAGAAGTAGGCCTATGGCGTGTTTTCCGCCAGAATGACGTTTGAATCATTGGCCTGAAATTTGTTTAAATGAAAATATGGTCTTATGTAAGCCTACATGATAAAAAAACATTATTTATATAGGGTCCTCAAAAGCTACTAAGAATTAAAACAATAACTGTTAAACTACCCTATTATTAATTCTTATACAAAATAAAAAATAAATAAAGATACCTTTTATGAACTATATTTTGTATCTTGGAGCCCTAACGGTACAAAAGATCAAACTGTCATAAAACGTGCCCTACTAATAGTAATTTCTTATATGATTGCAAGTGATTGATTGTGAATGGACACGACTCCACCCAAAAGGCTTCAATCCCCATGATTGCGGAAACCAACGTACTCAAACTGTCAAAGTCTGGCCGTAAGCAAAGATGGCTGCCATGTACACACAACACATAAATACCAAGAGTACCGATTTAAAATCTGTCCAGCCGCCTAACCTAATCAGTAGTCACTGTAAGATTCGAGATCACTCGTCGCGTCATGCTTGAGCGGCTCGTTTTGCACCCAATTAGCTGTCAAAATAATGACGGCACGAGAATCTCAAGGGACGAATCAGGCGCTTGTACCGCATCTGCAGACAAGCTATACCCTGGGACTAGCGGTACAGTGCAGTCCATCTGACCATGGTCTGACTATCTCCAATCACGTGTTGCTTAGACCAGCTATTACGATGATATCACATTGTTGAGCAGGCATAATAGTCGACGTCGAAAACGAGTACAATACCTAGTAGGTATTATACGTGTCGAAAATGAGACTTTACGACGTCATAAACGGCGCGTCAAATATTACTGAAGACCAAAGAGTGAAGGTACATTAGTACAATACTTACATTATACACCCTGGGGCAAGGTGTATAATGTTTTGAGTGTTCATTAATTAATGAACAGCATCATTTGAGAGTTGGATGAGTGTGAGATAGATTTAAAAAATAATGCCGGCAATCAAGCACAAACTACAAATTAGTAATGACATCGGGTAGGCCTAGTTGGAAACCGGATCCATTTGTCCCATCACAAACTCCATTTTTTCATTGAGTAAGGTATTTCATTATGTGTACACACCCACCAACTTATATGTAGCCTACCTATTGTAGGCTATTCTTTTCTATTTGTCCATGGCAGTATTTTTCTCTGATACCCGGGATATAGTACGTCGACACAAGCATTGTTATTTCGTCCCCATAATGTTTCTGGGGGGCTTCCTTATAAGCCTATTAAGAATATAAACCTCGAAGAACCGTACTTGCACCGAAGTGTCATTATTCACTATGTATCGCCTGCTAATGATCTTCCATCATAAGAAACTCATTCGACAATTTTGTAAAAGTATTTGTGTCAACATTTTCGCGTACGGAACTGTGCCCTGTAACAAAATGCCAGTGGGACACAAAAGGTGGAGGGTATAATCAACAATTGATATATATCATAAATTATAAAACAAACACATTAGTGACCTGCGTTTATTCCTTTACCCATGTTACTTCCCTGAACTTTTTTTTTAGTGAAAATTAGAACTAAATTTTTTTATTCCATTTTGTGAATTGGAGGGGTGTTACATTGAAACGTTTGAACGCAAAAATTTCGGAAAAATACACGTTATACAAAATCAAACGTTTTCTCCCAGCCTCCAATGGCCGGCGCATGAGCGTCACGCAACTTTCTGCTCACGTAGAGCAAACTCGCAGATTTATTCCACCGACGTCGCCTTTGGAGTGCGTACCGTTCGGCCCGGCACACAACTCTCGTCTAACCGGCCGAGTAGAATGACGACGCGTGTTGTCCTACCTTTCACGAGATTCAGCGGAGCCTCCAGGGGTTCTCCTCCGGCGAGCGGCGATTCACAAGCGAGTGGCGATTCACTTTTGAGTGGCGATTCACCGGCCACGTCCGCACGGGCCGGCACAATGCTCGGAGAGTCTTCGCCCTCGTCTTTTTCGTCATCTTCATCGCTATCTTCTTCTTCATCATCTTGTTCCATCCTCTCGTCGGGCTGTTGGGGGGTAACGGTTTCGACCTTGACGGTTTGAAACACCGGCATCGTGTCCGCTGCAGATACGACAAGAACGCTCGATTATATCTCAACTCATCATCATCTGAGGTGAAAATTGTGAGGTGCGTACAGCGCACCATACTTGTAAAGCCAGATAGGCCTAGCCTATTTGTATGCGTTGTTCCCCCACAGGTTGCAACCTCTCCGCTACCTCAACTGTACAGACCTCCTAATCTAGTCTAGCACGTCTATAAAAAATTAAGTCAACTACTGTAGTACTGACCAAGAAACTTCCGTGTACCATTAGCGCTTAAACATTCATGTCAATTTACAAAAAAAAACTGGGAGTGAGAAGATAATTTATCTACGGGCCATGTTGACAGATACCCATCAGATAGACTTTATGGTCAATTTACAACAATCAGGCAAATAGCTTTTAAATGACCAACGTAGTAGGCTACACATACTAGTTACTCGGTAGACCGTAGCATACCTTAACTCTTTTTTCCTACGTTACAAAAAAGTAAATAATAGGGATGACATCGGGTAATACAATTCAGAAGCGGTTCCAGCTCTCATATTACCCAGGTACCCGGATCCTGAAAACGAATTTTTCGATGTGTAGGCTTGATTTGAAGGTCGTCGCTAGGCCTTGTGAAGTGCGCGGGGCGCGAACATAGAGAAATAAAACAAGGGCGCGAAGACGAGGGACAAATGATATGCACGCCGCCCGCTCGAATAGCCCCTCAGAATACGCCTGGAGTAATCACGTCGAGTACAAAAAATCATTTCGAAATACACGTCTGAAGCACGTACATTTAAAACATGATATTTCAAGTAAAATAAATAGTAATAGAACAAGTGTAAGCCAGAATGTTCACCAGAATGTTAAACAAAGAACAAACAGTAACAAATGCAAGGCTGTTCGCGTCTGTTCTATTCCCCGTCGAGGCACATGTTATGGAAAGTGGGGGATGGGTCGGTGCGCGCCGTACCTGCTGGGTCCATCGAAATCAACAGCAGCAATACTGGCATGTAAATGTAGCCTAGAAACGGACTAAAAAATTACCCGGACCCTAAAAACGGCTCTGGGTATTATTTGGAGCCGGGTACCCGATGTCATCCCTAGTAAATAACCCTTTAGCCTTACCTGGCATAGGTGATGGTGCCGTTGGTAACGACAAGGGTTCATCAGTGGAATCTTGGTCGTGAAGATCAGTAGGCAAGGCTTCGTCGCTTGGCTCTTGTTTGATCTGCACTTCCAGAAACCTGTCAATGTCGGGGATCTCCGTGTCGTCGCCTACAAATAAAATATTTTATGTAATCAATAATACAATGGTTTTATGATTTGAGCCAGAGATAAAATTCCACTTTAAAATAGCGACAATAAGGTACGATTTAGTTGTTTTTTTCCATTTTCACGTACATTATTTTTATTGTTGTGATTTCTTAAGTTAAAAAACATATATAGAAAAAACATCCATAACATCAAAAAAAATGCATGCATAGTGCTAATAAAATAAACATACTTTTCGGTTTTCGCTATTGCGATCTAGCGATGAAAAATAAGTATTAGAAACACAGCAACTAAAGTCGAGCATCGCCTCTTAGCCTATTGCTTTTTCAGAGTGATGGACTAAAGTCGAATTTTGCATCCAATGGTTATTTTTCTACTTCGACCAAAGTTGCCCTCCACAGCAAAAGGGTTAAACAAACACATAACCTAGGTACATTAAAGGTTGTTAATGCCTACAACTGCATGTTTCAGGGGAAGAAGTAAAGACAAAGATTGTTTGAAATCAAGGATTGTATGCCTACTAGGTAAAAAAATCACTATCAAGTATAGGCTGAATGGAATAAAAAATAAAGAGAAACACAAAGTTAGGGCTGGGAGAAAACGGTTAATTTTGTAAACGTTTATTTTTCCGAATTTTTCGCGTTTAAACGTTTAAACGTAACACCCCTCCAGTTCACAAAATGTCAACAAAAAAATGAGTTAAAGTGTTGCAAAAAAAACATGGTTAACGACATAGCACGGTTGATTCATTGTTGATTATATTCCCCACCGTTGTGTCCAACTGTCCACAGTCATTTTGACTCGTCGGCTCGTCAAAGAGCTGTGACATCGGGAAAATCGGTGAATTGGGTTTTGACACGGTTAAACGTGTATGAATGTTTGTACACGTATATTTTCTTGCGGTCGTTTACACGTTTAAACGTTTAAACGTTTACACGACTCAGCCCTACACAAAGTACATGTAGGCCTATTAAAGACTCTTTTTCTTTCAAAATGATTCAAATTATGACCAGACCATCGTATGCCTGGAATCACTCACCATCATCTTGATAACCATCAGAGGGAATAGTCAAGCCAGTCGAATCAATGTACCCTTGGCCACAATCTGCGATTTTTGACTCTTCTTTTATACTCCCCTCTTCATCCATTTTATTACTGGTACGGGGCCTGTTACGGGACTGTACCGCAGCGACCCCCTACAGAGCTAGCAGCATTTCAACACTCTCATTTTCCCTGAAACAAAAATGTTAGAGAATTTAGCAAGGATAGGCCTAGCCACTAAATAAGCAACAAACTGGTTGCACTCCAATTAAGTCGTTTGTGCAAATACAGTTAACGATTGTTGGCATTCTATAGGTAGGCCTAGGGCCTAGGCCTAGCTAGCCCCACCAACAGTTCCACTGTGGTTGATGATTTACATGTTATAGCACGACGCCAGCTACACCAGCCTTAAGGAGACGATACACCTAGCACTATGGTCCCCGAGAGGGGTGCGGGGGGAAGTAGTGTAGTTTGACATACTTTCGAATAAAAAAATCATATCTTTGGAACTACTTAACCTACAGTCACGTACTACAGCTTGTTAGAAAGATCAAAGTTTCTGCTTTAATACTATGCTTGTGCAATGAATCTTTACTCTAACAGTTACGCAATAACTCAATTTTAGTAAACACCTGCAAAATCGGATGTTCTCATCAATATTGCTCAAAACTCTTAAAAGAGTCAAAATAAAAACATTTTTGATAACTGCATGCAAATACAGATGACTAAATGTAGTAAAAGTTTCACTTTATCTGGTGTATACAGTGTAAAAAAATAATTTATGCAAAACCACTAATTATGTTTTTGTATTTTCTGTATTTGAAAATTGTACAAATATGAAACATACAAAAATAGCCCTTATCTCACATATTTTGGATCATTTTTTATTTTTTTCATACGATCAACTGTTTTTGAGATAACGTGGAATTGCGTTTACGGAGTTTGGACAAAATAAGTTGACCGACCAGTGGCGCATTCATGCAGGTAGCGGCTCTTTCTGAAACTACTCACTCGACACAGAACCGCGTAGCTGGACGGACAAAATGGGCTTGTGTAAAGAAATAACGTTGTGGGTCGCTGTGTGGAATTCGGATGGTGGGTCGATTCAGAAACGTTCGTTCCAGCATGCCCCCCTTTTGTTGTTGCCCGAAGCGTGTTTAGTCCATAAAGTACGATGTACTTTGGTCAGTGTAAACATGTCACATATACGAATAGTTATTATACACTGATATACAATTTAGCTTTCTTATTCCGAAACTGAAGACGCACACGGCACACCTTAGATTCGATTCGATCCCTCTGTTATTTGTTGGTTACTGACAGTCGCATACCCAATACTATTCCATTTACAAGTCACCGATAGAGGTGGCTCAGTGGTAAGGCGTGAGACTCTAATTCGGGAGGTCGCCGGTTCGATTCCGATCACCGGTAATCCTGACTGAAGGTTTTTTGAGCTTTTCCTAAGCCGTAAAGGCGAATGCTGGGATTGAGTCCTACTAATAGCTCTAGGACATTCCTTCCCAATTATCCAAACACGGAAACACCCTAATAACATAGTCATCTGAAGAGGGGCATATCAGGTAAAGCTGGTGTGCCCCCTATAACGGGTATTCCTACGAAACATTAATTACTATTTACAGAGGTGACTAAAGAGCAGACTTCGCTTTTATCTCATCCCAACCATCTGTGTACATATGAATATCTGTATACACTCTCCCCACCCACCCACATGCATAGTTTCTTTCAATAATCAATCGTGTGTCTTCCAAGTATTTCTTTGTTTCAACATTGAATACTCCCTTATTCAATGGTTTCAATGCGGCTGTGCGTAGGTCCATGTTTGAGAGATGTTGTGAAAGCGAGAAGACGAACATTCACGATCAAACCTGAAGGTCACAACGAGTGGTTGCTATTGTTAGTGGCCGAGGGTGAACGGCCACAGAAATGTTGAGAGAAACTTTTTTTTTTACCTGTTTTCGTCCTTTTCGTACCTATTGTGATCAGCTTGACGCATACCACATTCATTTATATCTACATCAGTATACATTTCAGAATGCTATTTACGTTGTTTATGTACGTATAACGTGAAACGTACTCCGCACGCGAGTGTGTCTGTGTGTTACTATTATTATTATTACCATTATTATTATAGCAATTGTCGTAAAAATGTGGATCGAACCCAGGTCCTCCGGCTTTCGTTACGACGCTTTACCAACTGTTCGATTGTCAAGCTTGGTACAACAGTCACTAAAAATAGCAATTTAGTGAAGATGTGTTCCAGTGGCCCGATAGTTCAGTTGGTAGAGCGTCAATACGTAAAGCCGGTGGACCTGAGTTCGATTACCAGCCGGGACACATTTTTACGACAATTGCTATCATTCAATATTATTATTATTATTATTAATCTTATTTTTATTACTACTACTATTATTTGAAACCGGTATGTGTGTGTGCGTGTATGAAATATAATTTTATGTCAGAAGAGTTTTTGTAGTATTGTAATATACAATTATTATTTTTATTGCCAAAGATTAAATTTTGTTTTATTTTGAGGGATCAAAAACGTAGGAGAAATGTTTTTTTCTGAATATTCCGTAATGTTGATCAAAAGTTAAAATTGTTCAGTATTTTACATTTCATCAAAGTTGACTACAGGTATTTATCTTATCTTCAAGCGACATCTAGAGTGTCCGCTCGTCTCTCACCGCTCGAGATCGAGCCGCCCGCTGGGTGGTGGTAAAGGGTGGTGGAGAGGAGGGGAATTATTTCAGATACCTGGCTGAATTCTCTCCTGCGAACGGACTTATGTTACCAATTGCACTTTTTTCGTCGAGTGTTACGATAAAAACTGACAGAGTTTCAGATTTTGCAAGATTGTGCTAAGAAAATATGCCGAATTTACATAATCGACAACACGGCAAGTTTTTATTGTAGGGACTCGGCAAAAACAGTGCCATTCATGAGAAATGCTAAATATTGTAGTGGCCGGTAGTCAAATAATTTAAATGATCGAAAACGTGGTTCACAAAAATTCTACAAAAGCTATAAAACTGTTAAACCATAAAAACCATCGGCTCGCTTCGATGTCGGGCAATTACCCCTACTCTCGAATGGTATTAGGAAACCGCTCTTTGTGCCTCGTTGATAGGCGAGCACGTGCTACATACATACAAACACACCGAATCGTGTGGATGTTTGAAATTTCAACCTGATCGGAAGCTCCGTGCGACAAAGATGAGGTGTAGGACGAACAGGCATACTTTCGAGCTGAAGTGACCATAACAGTGCCAAACTCGTATGCTGCTTGTAGATTGCAGTGTGAAAAATCTCAAAACAAAAACATAATATGCATATTATTATTCGTAAAGCCTACGTCTGTGGTAACTATACTTGCACTTGCTAACAATGTGCATTGAATTATAGGTATAATAATGTTCCATGAAATTGCAAAAATATGTTTAAAATGTTGTAAGTGGTTCCAGTCCGTAATAACAGGGTGCATGCTACCCTGCTCTATCGATATCCGTAGAGTCAACGAAAATTTGTGGTTTTGTCGTCACATTCACCAACTAATTTATATGTGGGTTGCGTTCAACAGCCAACTGATACTTCACAGTGAGCTGTATAAACTGTCACACATTGGTATTGTGATGTAATTTGTTTTCATAACTTGTGCTTGTAACAAAAGGTACTGCGAGTTACATTTCTGTCACAATATGTAAATTAATACGCACTCGGAGACCAGGAAGAATCATTTGGTTACCGCATCCTATTTTGTTTAGACTTGAGACAGAAACTGTGAAAAGGAGGATGGTCTACACCTGTCAGACAAATCGAAAATGAGGTGACGAGGTTTTGGGTTGAAAGCGGTGCGGGGGCTCGGGGGGCTTGAGAAACACCGTCTCACAAGTTCACGATGGCCCCATCCACCCGATGTATTTTAGGGGGGCTAACTTACCGTAGACAGAAGGTTATTGTATATTGTTTTCAATTGTTTTTTTCTTATACTTGTTTCTCGTTTGTGGCCAACGGTAAATTAATATTTAGATATTACGTTAGTCGAGCAGGTGCATGGTCATTGACTGCAATACCATACCAAACAAGGTTTAGAAATAAAGACAGAAAACACAAGTACACTTCCATTGATTGTTTCCTTCTTGTTTTAGGGTAGTGTAGAAGATAAGCTAATATTTAAAGTTGTAGGCTATGATGTGAACATGAAAATTACCGCTATTTTTGTAAAAGTCGAAAAAGTTTTACCAGGTTTTATAGGATAGTATAGTGGAATAGAAATGTATATTTCTGTACTTTTAATTACAAAATATGAAGTGTCATAAGGTAAATATAAATATCGATTAGAATTAGTATAGCATTACACACAGTGGATTGGCAAAAAAAAGAAAACACGTGCTTGACGCAAATCACTTTCACATGAACCCCGACAGAGCCCATCGTGTCCTACCTGAGATGTGATCTCTGTATCTCTCTTTCAGACGGGTATAGCTGGAGGGTGAGAAAACTCAACCCAACCGTCAACATGGCTTGGAACTTGAAAGCGCTCATGGTTCATTGGGTGCAAATGGCACGTGAATGTTGCTATAGCTAGTCTGTCAATGATGAGGGTTCTTGATCCAACATAATTACTCTACCTACACAGGTCATTCTTAGTTCAGACCAGACGGGCCACCAGGTATTTTGTACTATTGGTCTGTCTGCCCCCTCTCTCTCTCTCTCTCTCTCTCTCTCTCTCTCTCTCTCTCTCTCTCTCTCTCTCTCTCTCTCTCTCTCTCTCTCTCTCTCTCTCTTTCTCTCTCTCTCTCTTTCTCTTTCTCTTTCTCTTTCTCTCTTGCTCGTGTATGGCAACTGGCCATTTTATTATATTTTATAATCGAAAAATCATATTTATACTTTATAGGAGAGGAATCGACACCAACATTATAAACACACAAAAACAATGATCAGTGTTGGTATCTCCGTCGAAACTATTACTGCCAAACACAAATGAATAGGAGAAACATATATTTGTGTTATGGATTTCAAACGATTGTCGATAAATAACAAACGAACAGTAGTTTTGATGCCGGGTTCTCATGGCCTAACCCCAACGTACCGCGAGAAGTCGTTGCCCATTCAGGCAGGATCGTAACGCCTTACGTGACTCCTCCAACTTTCGTATAGAATTAATTAAGCGAGCGAAGCGAGCGTCTACACTTGACTCTTTCTAATTCAAGTTGCCGTATCTGGCTTCGATTCCCAGTCGGAACAAACATCTACTAATATTGGCTCACCCGCTGTTCTGACCGCGAGAAATAGCACCGTTTCCAACTGGTCGACTGTTTGTGTATAACCCCGAAACTTATTTATCAAGTCTTGTCTATTATCTTGTCATTCAAGTTTTCTTCACTCAACGGTTGTAAAAACGATCCTTGTATCCACTCCGACTCCAATAACAAAAATGGTAATAGTTCTTCGAAACAGAAATTGCCCGTTTGAGCTCTGATAATTGAACAACAACCCCACAAAAGGGTGCTGTGTCTATGTCACGGATAGAGTGACATGTTTTATCCCCATCATAGGCCTACCAAGGGGCGAGGGTTCGAATCCCACATATTATAAAATTTGTAAGTAGTCGTGCAGTTTTAAATACTAAATAATTACTACATGCGTTTAGAATGTATACTATGTCATTTATTCATTATTTGTTTAAATCTGTCATGTCAATTGTAATCACATTGTAGTGCCATTGCCATGCCCACTTTGGACACATTGTACAATGTAAGTTCGTTAGCAGTAGCGCGTATGATGACATTATGGCGGATGGCGGTACAGCCGCCGTACGGACTTGTTTTTTATTCGTAAATGTATTATTGTGATGCAACATGTCAGCTCGTATAGGGCTATGGGTAGGTCTATGGGATACAACTTATATTACGCATTGAACATTTTACCATTATTTTGCATATTGTCTACTTTCGTATGTATTGACATGTGTATGTATGTGTATGGGGATGTGTGTATTGTACAGTTTCATCATTCAATTTATTTATGTATAGTTACTGTGTGTAATTATTATTATTTGTATATCTACTACAAAATTAATGCTGTACTGCAAATGGCTGTTTCTACGTCATATGTACATATTCCAATTGTTTTAATGAATTAAACTAATTGTTTTCTTGCAATATGGTAATAAATAAGTGTGTGTGACGTTATACAATTATCGAATTTCTTAGCATGTAATCAGCACTTTTCCTCGAGATATCTGTACGTAATTGGGTGCAACGCGTTCCAAGTCTTCTGGTGCGCCGTGCGCGTGCCAATATTTCGCCTTCCCTACCCTATAACTATAACGTTCCGCGTTCGTAACGTTTGCATTGTGCACGCGGTCAGTTTTTTTCAATGTTATTCACGTTTGAAATACGGGTTACTCTGCGTATGGCTGGAATACCACGAACACCACCATAAGGACGGAGAAAGTCTTGGCCTTCATTCTTCTAAGTTTACAGATCTACTTACTATCCTATATATGATGAATATTATAGCTATTTGTATCGAAATGTGTATCTTCGGTTAGAGGTCAATGTGTTTAAAAGTGACATGGAGCTTTCACGGAACAATATCATTTGCGTATGATATTATTTTAATGGTGTACTAGTTACTGTATTATGTGTATACACTTTTTTTTTAATTGAATATACATCATTATGTGTATTATTATTTTTATTGGAGTTATTATAATTATATTACTATAGTTTTGGCTTTTCTTTCGTCTTTCTTTATTTATCTCGTATGCCATTCACATCTTATCTTTGCTAACTTCCTATTATTCAACGTACTTGCCAGCCCTCCAAACGCCCACCCACCCCCACGGCGATGTATAATGGATCTGATTTGTAGGACGTTATTTGACCTAAGCTGTTGAATACGTGTTAAATTCTAAATAATGAAATATTAAAAAAATACGACGTCAGAGAAGGGAATCGAACTAGTTCACTCTTACTCAATTGATGCGATGAAAATGCACACATGTAAAACAAGTGAGACCTTACAAAACCTTCAAATTTGGTGGATATGAAGACCTTTTGCAAGTTATAGATGTGATCTACTTTAAAATACAATACAAAATAATTCAATTGTTTGGCAACTGAACTACCTCTCTTCTGGAATTGCTATCATCTAAATTACTGAATTGTAAACTGTGACTTTGAAGCTGTCATAACAACGAGACTAGACGAGAGAATAAAACAGTGACACCCCTCCCAAGTCGCAATGTCTTGTCTTCCCAAGACACGGTAGGGCTATCAGCCAAGGAAAGATAGCTCTATAATAATTGACCGTACTTCAAAGCGAGCGAATTTTGGTTTTATGACCTATTTTCGTTCTTTTCGGGCCTATTGTAAGCAGCCTGACTTATCTGTAGTATACTTTTTTTTATTACTCAAATTGAATAGTTGGGTTCAAATATTCATATTGTATTATTTATCGATTGTACGCTTTTCGCCGGGTGCCTGCGATAAATACTGACCCAGTTGTAGGTTTTGGAAGTTTGTCTTCAGAAATTACAACAATCGTACTCGTACACCATCTACAACTCGGCAAGCTTTTATCGTAGGTACTCGCCGAAAAGAGTACAATTCATGAAAAAAAAAGATAAATATTGTAATGCGACGAGATAACAAACTAATTGATATTATCGAAACGGTGTTTTAAATATAATTGCTGGTTTAAATAGGCTAAGAAGCTATACAAACTATTTAAACCATAAAACTCTCGCTTCAATATCAACCAGTCAGTTATTGCCATCCATAAACGGCAGTCTTCTCGTGCCTTGGTCTTCAAATGGGGGAAAAGAATCATCCCTTCGAAATGTGTGTGCGATCCAGTAAAATGTCATTCTTTTTAAAATTACGTGTATTTAATTATGTAGTCCAAAGATTTAGATTGAGCTATGAATTGCGTTTTTAGCCAAGTCACTACGATGAAAACTGATCGACTGTTATAGCTCATTGAAATTTGTCCTCAGAAAGAACGACTAATTTTATGTAATCTACAAAACTCAGTCAGTTTTTATCGCAGAGACTCGGCAAAAAGAGGGTAATTGATAAAACAACCTAAATATTGCAACCTGACAGTCAAATTATAGAAATTATCGAAAACGTGGTTCAACAAATAGTTGCCGTTATGACAATAGGCTAAGCTATAGGGACAACAAAGCCCCAACAAAGCTATACAACCATAAAACCCTGTCCGTCAATTACCGCTGCCACTAGCAGGCATTCCTCTACTTCTTGGAAAAGGGAAGCGACCGCCTGCAGCAGCCACCGTTGTTACCACCCCTTCCCCGCCCCTCTGACGGAGGTGCCCCTGAGACCATACATTCCTCTATTCATAAAGGTCTAAAAGGTTGCCTAGCCGCACGGGGTACTATAGAAACATCCGATTTCAAATGCCGCCCAATTCTGACTGGTGGCGCTATCTAACACATTTTTGAGGTACTAGTCAACGGGGTATCGTAACGTTAAGAGGGGTGCACAATCGCCCGGCAACGGTAACGATAACGGTAACGGTAACGATAAAAGTTAGTCCCAATGCTAGCCTAGCTTATGGTATGATGGCATGACGCACAATAGCCTCCCCGTTCCCGTCTGACCTTCTAGCCCGGTAACGATAACGGCACAGTTCGCCAAGATTTAACTTAACGTTACTGTTCCCGTCTGTACGTTACGGGGACCAATCAGAATCAAACGTCCACGGCCTGTTAAAAGTATTAGCAAATAGCCGAGCGTCTGCTTAACGGGCTATTGTGCATCGAATGCCTTCCCGTTATCGTTTTATAGTTATCGTTATAGTTACCGTTACCGGACAATTATGCACCCCGCTTTATGGTCGGTGCACAATAGCCCGGGAAGGAGCTCCGGTAACGGGAAATTTCGCTATAATTTAACATTGCACGTTAACGTTAGCGGGAAGCTCCTTCCCGGGCTAGGCTATTGTGCACCGACCATTAACCTAAAAATGGCCTCGGGAATCACCAAGCTTACAAGCTACTGACAAGGCTAGGCCTAGCCTAGGCCTAGCCTAGCCTAAGCCCTAGACATGTAGGGACTGGGGTATAAACATGCATAGCTTAGCCTAGGCCTAATTTTTGGCCCTAAATCTTGAAAGTCAGGACGTAAGTTTAATACCTCTAGTACGAATAAGGCCTGCCCCTATAGGTAGCCTAGCATTCTAAGATAGGCCTAGGCCTAGGCCTAAGCAGATGCCTTAGGCTAGGCCTAGGCCTACGAGCCTAGAGAACACACTCCTAGTGTGCTATTAACTTACTTCCGATATACATTTCTTCAATGCTCTCACCGAGGAAGCTTTTTAGGCCTCCAAGACATTTAGAAAGTCCACAAACACGAAATAGTTTCGGAAAAATTAGCAACAATATCAAAGGACAACAGCAACCATCACAGTGGCATCAAGAGAGGAATCATACGAACCTGGTTCATTGGCTATTTAACACAAGATTCACAACAATACGCTGTTTTGTGATTGGAGCGTGTAATCTGAAGCGGTTAGCGGGTTTTTCAAAATCGCCATTCGCAATCGCAAAACTAAACTCAGGTAATATTAGTCCGGTTCAGAATCGCATTTCCGTTCGATTTGTGAGGAGACCATTTTTTTATGATTGTTTATTGTAGAGGGGCACTAGAAGATAAAAAATTGCGAGTATATGTTTTTTGAAAATTGGATTGTTGGACCCAAATTTGGATTTTGTTATTTTCATACTTTGGGCCATAACTTCTCCGAAATTAGTCTAATCAAAAAACTTTAAACTACAATAATATTTATAAATTTAAGTGCAATAGGATAACGATAGTTTGGTTTTGTTCATTTTTCAAATGTACAGTCAGTGACACAAGTCTTGAGACCATCTGTTTATGTCACGTTTTACAACCTGTACCGACTTACAACAATTTTTCTGAATTTGTCGTTTATGATCAATATTATTCAATTAAAGTAACGTATCGATTAAGTGGTCTGCGATTTTTGTATCTTAAAAACTATGGAAAATAGCCTAAGCTGAGGAATCACGTCGATTTTGAGGCCAGGGATTTTTTCGTCGTGACTAGACGTGTTCCAGCCTAAACACGACTCGTCATTGTTGTTTAATAGTTTGGCAATATCCAATAAGGCGGTGGAACGAGTACCCCGGTCAAATAGCAATTTTACCCGGGATTAATTGGTACAGAATTTTTTTTTATCAGAAGTTGTTTGATATATATACCTACATATGCCGAAGAAAGTTTACCGCCGTCCGACCCCCCTAATTAACGTAATTAATTAAAATGCTAAAATTAATTAATGCTTATGTAATCGTTATTTTCAAAGATTTCACTGATATTGTACATTAAATACATTAAGTAAGGACTTCTGTAATAAGAAGAACATTGAAAACCTGTGTATAGATATTTTGGCAAGCATTAATGAATTAATATCAATATATTAACATTTTTAATAAAATGGTTCCCGTGTATAATTCGTATAATGAAATATATGGTTAATAGTTGTAAATACATAAGTAGTAACATATGAAACTACTGTAGAAAGTTTACCGAAATAAAAGTAATATTCGTATGATAAATCAGCATAATTAATTAAACATTAATTACCGATGTTTAAAAGGAATACATATTTGAATGTATGCATTATGGGTATCAAAAGAAAGCTGCCGATACGTGGGTTTTAATATCGGTATCTCTAGGCGAAGTAAAAAAAAAAATCCTAAGGGGGGGGGGGGGGGAATGCAGATGTTTCGTTAAACGTATCAATCGTAAGATATTAATATGTCATGTTTAGGAAAAGTACTTCAACAGGGCGATAAAAGAAAATGTACCCTAGTACTTGGCTAATATATTGTAGAGGGGGATATATATTGTGGGGGGGGGGGGGGGTTAAGTACAAGAGCGCCTTGTAAACTCAATTTTAATATTTACCCAATTTAATTGATGTGACTTCATAGATATGAGGTTCAATAACTCCGATACAAAAGACCCGTCACGGCCTGGGTTTGAATAAGCCCAGAGTGACCCTGCTGGTCGGAAGAGGTGACGAAAGGAGACCCAGTAATATTCCTCCACCTCCACTTTCCCACTGATGATTTATTCTCCCACTTGTCCCTGCCCTCCCTTGCTGGACTCCCTTTTTGACGATTGACGACCTCGCGATGTAGATGGACCTGATTCGGAAGACGTCATATGACCTAAGGGGTCGAGTACCGCCAATAATATAATCTGATACAAAATTCTAGACCCGTCTACCAAGATTCACTTAGCAGTGATCCACCATGCAATGAGGGTAGAATTCTCATGGTTAGCTGACTCTACGTGCGGCATCATCTTGTGCTTGAAGTAGGCCTACTGTTATGATAGGTTATTGTCTTGACCCGATGTAGGAAGCTTAGTGAATCTTGATTTGTTAATTACACACCAATAATATGGCCACTTGATTGGGTTGGTGAGAAAATTTTGTTTGCTGCTCAAGCAAAAACAACAAGCAAACAGTCATGTTTGGCTCAACCGGATTGTAGTGCGTTTATTACCATGCCACTCCGCTTAAAATGTATTTTTTTTTATTTTGCTATTGTTGATAGCCCATTATAGTCGCCATCAACTACTACAGTGGTATTTAAGTATTTGCTTTTGATGTACTAAGCATGCATATTGCATAGCAGCTCTTCATAAGATTTGTCTCTAGACCAAAGTATAAACGATGCAGTCAATCCCTCCATAAAATACAAAGCAATTGTTATTTATTTTTTCATATTCCATATTCTCGTATATTCATATTCATATTCGTATTCATAATCGGGGTCGGGATCTTTGGTTGGGATGGATCGTTACCGTACATCTTCTCATGCTAAATCATTACGACATTATAAGATTGTATTGTGAACAGCACCATAAGAACCATGTAGGTTAACTCTTTAATGATTTCTTAATTGCGATTGCAATCCCGATACCGACAAATGCGGTTGGGGCTTTATATTCCAAACAGTATGCACAAGACAAGAAATTTGATCTTGCCTTGGAACACTCAAATAGTAAAATAATCTGAAGGTAGTGAAATTACTACTCTGTTGTTGAAGTGTGTCAGTGATACTTGTTCGTTTAGCTAAATTTGAGTTTATTTCACATCGGGTCTATTTGACTATATTTTGAAATGTTATTTATGTCTGGTATTTTAAAACATACGAAACAAGTTAGTTATTGCTAGAATTTAATGTATATATACATAAAATGTAAGTAAGCTCTGGTATTCAAATAAGTACCAGTACGGCGCTGCGAAATCGCCTTTTTTATTTACCCCCCCCCCCCCCCCCCCGCCCCCTCCACCACCCCCAACCGCCCTCCTCCCCAATATATAAGCCAAGCACAAGGGTACATTTTTTAATCGCCCTGTTAAAGTACTTTTCCTAAAAGCAAGGTATTAGCTTTTATTTGATACGTTTGACAAAATACCTGCATCCCCCCCCCCCCCCAAAAGGAAAATGTAGTTTGTTTTGTTTTACTTCACCCGGAGATACCGAAATTAAAACCTACGTATCGGCAGCTTTCTTTTGATACCCATAATGTATACATTCAAATATGTATTCCTTTTAAACAATCGGTAATTAATGTATTAATTAATTATGCTGATTTATCATACGAATATTACTTTTATTTCGGTAAACTTTCTACAGTAGTTTCATATGTTATTACTTATGTATTTACAACTATCAACAATGTATTCCATTTTACCAATTATACACGGGAACCATTTTATTAAAAATGTTATTATATTGATATTAATTAATTAATGCATGCCGAAATATCTTTATACAGGTTTTAAATGTTGTTCTTATTACAGAAGCCCTTACTCAATGTATTTTATATTCAATATCAGGAAAATCTTTGAAAATAACGATTACATAAGCATTAATTAATTTTAGCAATTTAATTAATAACGTTAATTAGGGAGGTCGGACGGCGGTAAACTTTCTTCAGTGTATGTAGGTATATATAGCAAACAACTTCTGATAAAAAAAAATTCTGTACCAATTAATTCCGGGTCAAGCCTATTTCAGCTTCTATATTACCGGGGTAGAGCGCAATTATGCTGTGATCTAAAAACTACACGTAAATGTTCGATTTTGTGAGAAATATCAATTTGATTTTACTAAACAAAATGTGTGAGGTAAATGAAGAATTCTTTAACATAGCGAACCAACTGTAAAATCGACGAAAATCGTCATCTTATGAAATCAGCCAGTGGCTGATATATGAAGATGGCGATTTTCGTGACAGCTGGCTGACAGCCACTTTAAAAAGTCAAAGCATAAGCATCCGGAATTAGGACCATCAAGAATCAAAAAGAATATTGTAGTAGTGGAGTCAGTGATTGATGCTCTCAACGAGTGGGACGCTGACCCCTGGGGTTTGACTAATCCACAACTAAGATCACTTTCCATAGCTAAGCCGTATCCAGAAGATGCCATCAAGAGCTTGAGCACTGCACATCGAGAGGGACATCGAGAGGGAGATAAAATGGTCGAGAAATTCCTTGATCGTCTGACCACTGGAACTTTAGTCAATATATGCAACAATCTCGAAACGAAAGAGTATAATACATTTGCTTCCAGTTCAAAGAAAGTGCAAGTCAAGAAAACAGTCGACTCCCGATCAACTGTTGACCGAGCCACAATGAAAGAAGTGATTCTGCTTCTAATCTGTGGGCAAGATGCCCCCTTTACTCTTGATGAACTGAAGAACCACCGCATCACAGACGTATGCCTATCACTTTTTACAGCCAAAAAAAGATTCCATAAAACTGTTAAATCCAAGTTCAAAACAGTTCTCACAATGGATCAACTTGACGTCTCTTTCCCACATTATGCAATATTTGATATGGGGATGGCGTGGAATAAGGTACAACCAGCTGGCACCTGGGCCACTTTTGCGCGAAATCTTTTTATGTAATCAGTGGCAAAGCGTGGCCTTGAAATTAGGGTAGACATAGATAATTTTGTGTAATATATCACAATTTATAAAAAAAACAGTTGGTTATGAGAGGGGGGGGGGGGGGTGACACAAAACGAACATTCGTGAATCGCCCAAGGCGAGAATCAACAATATCACTTTCGGCGGAGCACATCGTTAGTCACTAACAGTTTACACAATAAAGTCAATAATATTTTTAAAAAAATAAGGCTAGAAATCACACGCTATTTGGACATTGTACACTTTCGCACTGCACTACTGTACTGAGTTGTACGCAATCCACGACGCACGCACCTCGCATTGTCAAAGGATTGCCTTAATTGAACTGGTTACTGAAGTATCCATCGTTTTACCCTCAAACATAAAAAAATGTGAAGACAAGACACATGGGGTTGAGTTGGGTCATCACATTTTACAAAAGCAGACCGTGAAGGTTTATTACTGAATGCTGTTACGGCCGTTCCCTCAAATTTCCAAGTCCCATTGTGTTATGAAACGAGTGTCTGGAATGTGCCCGCGTTCACAGCTCACAATTGGTGTGTGAGACAAGTCTCAAATATTCTTGAAAAACTGACGAAAATAGCGTTCTGATCATGAGCGAAAGTGACCAAACGACTGTTTGTCTCTACACGTTTAAATCATTCAACTTCAAGGGACAAAGAGAGATGGTGCGAGAGTGTTGCCGAATGTCGAGGCCTTCGCCGTCAACTAAATTCAAACGTTCGCAGGAGCCACGGAAGACAAGAAAATGTAGGAAAGAAAGCATAACCTTGTGCACAAGTGTATTAATGGTATTAATTAAATTTGTATACAGGGTAGACAACCTATCTTTGTCTCATAGGACGCTTCGCCACTGGTGTTAATATGCCCGATATCAGCCAGACAGGTACTCATATCCTGAAGAAATCTCCAGGGAATCTTTTAAATAGCTGCGCTTAGACATTCTCCGTTTTTAATGGAATCGAATACCTACTTTATTGTTGTTTTTTTTTTTTTTTTACAAAAAGTAACACAGTAACGATTTTCGTCGATTTTACAGTTGGTTCGCTATGTTCAAGAATTCTTCATTTACCTCACACATTTTGTTTAGTAAAATCAAATTGATATTTCTCACAAAATCGAACATTTACGTGTTCGTTCCACCGCCTTATTGAATAATGCCAAACTATCAAACAACAATGACGAGTCGTGTTTAGGCTGGAACACGTCTAGTCACGACGAAAAAATCCCCGGCCTCAAAATCGACGTGATTCCTCAGCTTAGGCTATTTTCCATAGTTTTTAAGATTCAAAAATCGCAGACCACTTAATCGATACGTTACTTTAATTGAATAATATTGATCATAAAAGACAAATTCAGAAAAATTGTTGTTAGTCGGTACAGGTTGTAAAACGTGACATAAACAGATGGTCTCTAGACTTGTGTCACTGACTGAACATTTGAAAAATGAACAAAACCAAACTATTGTTATCCTATTGCACTTAAATTTATAAATATTATTGTAATTTAAAGTTTTTGATTAGACAAATTTCGGAGAAGTTATGGCCCAAAGTATGAAAATAACAAAATCCAAATTTGGGTCCAACAATCCAATTTTCAAAAAACATATACTCGCAATTTTTTATCTTCTAGTGCCCCTCTACAATAAACAATCATAAAAAAATGGTCTCCTCACAAATCGAACGGAAATGCGATTCTGAACCGGACTATATGGATAATAATAATAATAATCACGAACCAATATCAAAATAATGTCTTATCTTGTACCGTGATAATAACATAAATATTAATAATATTATTATCGAACGAAACGAAAATTCGAAAGTTCCTGAAATGCATGTGTTGTTAACAAATTTGAGAAAGATTGTCGTATTATTTTAAGGCAAAGGCAGCCATAAAAATTAAAGGTAAAATAAACCATGAAGGCTCCTTGGATGCCACAAAGGTGTTCTCTCTTCTCGCGTCTTCGCGTCTCTGGCTAGGTCGTACCATTACGCTCAATCTGAGAGTTATGTTAGTTGTATCCTTTGTTTGTCCTACTATTACATCGTCATAACATGAATTTTACACTTTCGTAGGAAACCTGCTCAGATACCATTTATGTCCCTCTTCATGTAGCTAACTAGGTATTGCGAATTTCGAAGAGATTGGAATGAATTAATGTCCGAGGGCTCTTAGTATGACTCAATCTCAGAATGAGCCTTGTGACTGAGAAAAAACGTTGTCAGGATTGCCAGTGGCCGGTACCGAACCGGGAACCTCCCGCTTACATGAACTGTGCATCTCCTCGGATATATTACAATTTTTTTACTTCTCCTATGGTTATATATTTTATTTTATTTACCAAGCGCCATGTTAGGCATGGACACTGGACAGGCGATCTACACGTAATACAATTCAACGCATATATGCACAGATCCATTTCTGCAACGACTTGCTGAACTTTAAAAACACACTATAACTATCAACCTTTCGGGAGTTAAAAGTATAACGAATGGTAATAGGGATGGCAAGGAAAGATAATATGGGACGATAAGATATGGGGAAAATATATTTTAACGTGTAGGTAGGGGAATGAGTAAACCTTCTCTGGTGCAAATAAAAGAGAATCGCCCTGATGGGCTTAAAAAGTATATGTATTTATTTGTTCTTGGGAGTTGAAGGTTCTTTGGGCAGCCACCAAGGCTGGTTGCTCAGTTTCCCGCCGCACAGCGCGACGATCGCGATCACCGCGAAGACGCTACCCAGGACCACGAAGTAGCCACCATACACCAAGAACTGCGGCAAAGAGAGAAACGGAAATGTTGATAGCTCATTTCTTTATATTTAAAGAGATTCCTAGACACGTATTTTCCTAATTGTTCTACTAAGGATCGCTACCATTGGCCGGATTGATAAAAGGTCGCCTGTCATTGGCTGGGATGAGAATTTTAGATATATAAGAGTCAATAAGTTCCTATGGTTTTGATAGATCTTAAATCTTAGTAAGTTATGTGGACGCCATGATGTTACTGGCTTAATTAAACTTTGTTAACCGGCCCTTAAATCATAGCAGTGTTTAATACATGGAAAACTTTGCCCCATGGCCAAACTCATTGGTGATACAGTGTTAGCTGCAAAAGTATTTTATTGATTTGTTATGCTAGCGTTGACTAGCATACCCCACATGTGTTGCTATAATTAAATAAATTAAAATAAATACATTCATATTTAGTCTATCCACTCAGTAACAAGACTAATTTTCAATGGGGTACTTTAATTTAAAACGACTAAGCGGTCGTTCGGAACCTATAAAGGTTCCGAACACGATCCACGAGTGAGCGAAAATCAATCAAAGATCGATATGAAATATGTGAATGAGTGATTACTGATTACTGATTAGACAGTGCAAACATACAAACACCAGCGGACAATTAATGTCATAATCAGTTTTTATAACTCAATAGGATATACATTAAATAAATAAATACATAATATATCAACAAAGGCCAATTCAGAACAACTTTTAATATTTTATTGAGTGCTTCGTTGCTAGGACAGGACGGCTCCAAAATCAACGTTAATTCTTATACCTTAGAAAAGAAGAGACGGAATTCATATTATCCATATTAGAAGTTAAAAAAACTTCTGCCTGAAGCGGGATTTACTAATTTTCTTGTGATCAATCCTTAGTGTTTACCTGAGATCTGGGAGGAAGTGCCAGTCCGCCCTCGGCAGCCACGATCGCCGTCAATATCGTCTGCAGAAGCAGCGCAAAGAAAGTGTTCACTCCGAATATCAGACCGTACGAGTCCTCGTTTATGTGTTTGGCCACCTCCGAGCTGCAACAGTGTTCGGCAGTACGAGATTTACAAATGTATCGGTCGTTCACTAATTACTCTAACAGCTAATAAGAAAATTATATGGTTGGTAGAAGGGTAGAAACCTTAGACCATATTGCTTGGAACTGCCGTAGTTCGGCTTCACGAAAAGAGCCGAGCTATCCGTCTACCCGAAGGGTAAAGATGGTCTAAGATAGAAACCCAACAGCTTACCTGAATTGTAGACCGTTGTGGTCGAGAGATTAAATAACTTATAAAAAATGACAACACAAGTTTTCCGAGACGTTTCGGTACAAGACCTTAACCACTCAGGATTGAGTAGATTACTACCTAACTAACTAACTAACTAACTAACTAACTAACTAACTAACTAACTAACTAACTAACTAACTAACTAACTAACTAACTAACTAACTAACTAACTAACCTGTTTGGGGGAAATAAGAAAAAATTAATATGAGATAGTAAACTAGTTGGATTTTAAGGCTTCTGATTGGTGGTTGTAACAGTGAAAACAAGTTTTTAGCTTCTAACTTTCATATTAGTTGCTAGTAATACTGGACCTTAAAATAATAGTAGAATCATTATAAATATTTACCTTCAACATTTTGTGACTAACATCAAAGATTACTGACTAGAGAAGATGTTTCATTCATATGGGAATTCATCTGCGCGTGTCTGAGCGAAATTTTCTAAGTCCGACGTGTAGTTCGAATTCTCACCGCAAGAGTCGCTCTTCCAAAAGTTTAAAACTCAAGGTCCACTAAATCCCCTGGCACGTACTAGCGATCTAGTAGACCTTGTTTAACGGTAATGGTGGGTTTACACACCGGAATAAGGTTTAAGGTTTAACATTTAATATTTTGTTCTAAGGAAAGTATTTTCCAAACTGATTTACTAGGATCGCTACCATTGGCCGGATTTATAAAAGCTCGTCTCTCATTGGCTGGGCTAAGAATTTTTGGGATAAGGGCTAACAAGTTGAAATAGTTTCAACTTTCGTCCTAGCCCTTAAATCTTAGGAAGTTATGTGAACGCCATGATGCTACTAGCTTGATTCAACTTTGTTAAACCTTAGATCTTAAACCTTATTACGGTGTGTAAACCGAGCTTAACGAAGTCAAACGCAAGGTCTACTAGATCGCTAGTAGCCGCCAGGGTATTTAGTGGACCTTGGTCAAACGTGCAGAACTAGCGCTCCTTGCATTGAGAATTCGTACTAGTGGTGAGACTTAGAAAATTTCGAAAAATTTCGCGCAGATATTTTAACACGGCGATGAAACATCTTCAGTAATCTTTGCTAACATGTTAAAAATATGTAAGTTATACATTTTTTAACAGGTTTTCGTGTTATTTCGTCGCTTATTTGACTTTTTAAAGAAGACTAGAATCATATATAAAGACAAAACACGAAAATATAAAAGGACAATGTCCATAAATCCCCTGGCCCTAAAATATAAAAGACAAGGTTCATAAATCCCCTGGCTCGTTGAACTCCCAAGTTTACCGAACCTCCGCAAGGGGATCGACGGACCTTGAGTAAAAAAGAATAAATAAAAGGAGGAAAACATATAATTAAACGACAACGTGTCTGCACTTACTTGACAATGGTTATCGCCGTGTTGTAAACGATACCGAACACGATGAAGCAGCTGTAAGCGACCCACATACTGGACGCATAAGATGACGTCATCATCATTGCCCCTTGCAGCAGAGCGAACGTAGCCAGCGTCGCGTCGCCCAACACTTGCCAGTTGAGCCGTAACATGCTGAGTGCGATAACAGACACCACCCCTAGGACACATAATGGTACAGTCTGACGCCACCCCTAGGACACATAAAATGCATCTAAGCGGCTGTTACACGGCGTCGCTAGAAAAGTTTAATTGTTTGGGTTTAACGACGTACTCGATTACTATAGTGAACCCAAGATTACTTTACACCTGCTTTCGTCACATCCGGGGCAGTCGTAGCCAACCGGCGAACCACCCGAGATACATCCGGGCCAATACCGATCGCTGATTGGCTACGAACCAGTCGCCTGTGACGAAAGCATTTGTAAGGTAGTCTTGGGACAACTTTATGATTCTATGTGACGTCAGGGGTGCTTGGAGGGAACAGGCAAGTAGGATGAGAGGGAGGTAGAGAGGATGATGTGGACGACTGCACTTCACCTGACTTCTACTCCTCGACCTGTCCTGTTAGGGTGGCCCTATCAGAAGTAAGTGATCCCCAAGCTCAAATAGCGATCGCTGATTGGCCACGAGTTCCTCGTCTATGACGAAAGCATTTGTAACGTTGTCCCGCAATACGTATAAGATCAGAAACAGACTTATACGACATCTTGTGAATAAGAATTAAGAAGTGTCCCCTCTTGCTCTCACCGAGTACGGTGTAAACTGCCTCCACCGCTCCGTTGTAGAGTGTTCCCTCTCCTCCCGCAGTCTCGTTGAGAATCGTCTCCCACAGGACCTGCACGTACAGGATCACCTGCAGACAAACCAGGTTGAGTTGAGAAATGAGTACAAAGTAGAATGAAGCCATTTGAAATACATTTCGAAATCAGTATCAGTCTAACCCTGTTAGTGCCACCGGCCAGGAAGGCACTAAGGTATTGAACCAGCTTGTAGGGGTGACAGAGTGACACTATAGGGAGGTACTAAACCAGCTCTGGCACTGCTATAATTAATATTATTTATTGTGCAACAAATATGGAAATATTTGGTGGAGGATCCGGGTTCAGCCAAATATTTTAACCATTCTTTAATTCAGTATTAATATTTTATTGCCAATAACTATAAAAAAAAAATATTATATTATTATTATTTTATATTATATTTATTATATTATTATATTATATTTAATAATAATTTAATTTCATTTAATATTAATATTATAATATATTATATTTTTATTATATTATTATTATGCATTACGAATATAAGAAGTAATTGTGGTGGTAGTAGTATAAGTAGAATTAGTAGTGGTAGTAGAAGTAGTAGTAGTAGTAGTAGTAGTAGTAGTAGTGGTAGTAGTAGTAGTAGTAGTAGTAGTAGTAGTAGTAGTAGTAGTAGTAGTAGTAGTAGTAGAAGTAGTAGTAGTAGTAGTAGTAGTAGTAGTAGTAGTAGTAGTAGTAGTAGTAGTAGTAGTAGTAGTGGTAGTAGTAGTAGTAGTAGTAGTAGTAGTGGTAGTAGTAGTAGTAGTAGTAGTAGTAGTAGTAGTGGTAGTAGTAGTAGTAGTAGTAGTAGTAGTAGTAGTATAAGTAGAATTAGTAGTAGTAGTAGTAGTAGTAGTAGTAGTAGTAGTAGTAGTAGTAATGGTAGTAGTAGCCTAGTCCGAGTTCTATTTGTATACCATGCACCAACTTTCCTACCTGGTAGTGGCCACACGTAGCCAGCGCCCACCATAAAGACCACTTCACCACGTAGAGGTTAGTGAACGCGTCTTTAAAGTCTCCCCACAAGAGTCCGTACGCCCTCATACATCTGTGTGAAAGTTTCATCTCCTCGTTCTGCACCGAAACGTCTGTTTCGATGTCTGAGACGTCGAGTTTCTTGTCATTGTTTTCGTTGTGATTGAAATACATGCTCTGTTTTGCAGCCGGGAGAAAGAAAGCCCAAATTGTCGCTAGGCACATTGCTGGAACAAGAGTATGTGTACAGTGTATGTATTTTAAGTACTCCACAGAAAACTTAGGATTAAGTATAAACCGAACTGATATTGAGTTTCTATAAAGGCTATTTAAAAAATTAACGTGCAATAAGCTATAGTTTTCTTAGTCACAACAATCCTGAATAATAAGTTTCATTTTAATCGCATGTTTGACATTGTTTTAGTATTGTTTTACATCGGCTGTTTTATCTTTCTAGAATCAAGCACGGATTTTGTAATTTTTATACTTTAATTAGATCGAAGTAATTTTAAATTTAAACACGTTGGCTGTACATAATTATAATTTAATTGACAACAACTTTCGTGTGAGCAATACTTTATTAAGGTTATTTGGTTAATAGCTTTTGTGTTTGTACCAAATATATTAACAGGGAAGGATACCTCTACGTCAAACACCACGCGAAATTTTCATTTATAAATTATATCACAAGAATGGGCTTCGAAATCGAAAATCTGAATCAACAGCGCACTGTGGTTTAGTAAGCCCTACACATTGAATGCGCTAAGTTGTGACTTATATTATAATCAGTATGTTTTTTTATAAATAATTAATTTTATTACTAATTATCGAATTATAATCAAAATACTACGCTTATGGCTATAATATTTTATTCAATCTGTAGGGCTTACCAAAGCAAAGTGCGCTGCTGATTTAGATTTTCGATTTCTTGTTGCTATCTTGAGATATAATTTAATAATGAACATTTTTTGCGGTTTTTGATGTAGAGACTACCCACCCTAAACTATAAAATTAAACTTAATTCTAAATAAATGATTATTACTCTTATGATACCTCCCAGGGTAATGAAGTTGAGTTGATGGTAGGACATGGCTCCGGTCGAGACAACAGCTTGAGAGATACAGCTGGAACAGAAGCGTCCGAGAAGAAACGCAGCGCGGGTGTAGCTCGTCACCTTCTGGTAGTGCTGTCGTTCCACTTGGGCGTAGATGTAAGTGTAGTAGGCCACCTCTGTAGCCAACAGGGCTCCGTAGAAGAATTCTGCTGCCTATCACAAATGATATAAATGTGTCTATGTATTCTATATCTTGTCCAGTTGCATAACGTGTTTAATTCTTATATTATATTCTTGTTATATTCTTATATTATTTATGTGGTATATTCTTGTCTTAGGAATAAGTAAACGGTGACTTTGGAGCCGTCCTAGCAACGAAGCACTCCATAAATTCAAAGTTGTTCTGAATTGGCCTTGTTGATTCTGACATTTGTCTGCAGGTGTTTGCACTGATTCATGTTTCGTATTTGAAATATCGATATTTGATTGGTTATCGCTCACTCGTCGATGGTGTTTGGAGCCTACAGGGTTGGTTTAGTCGCTTTAAATTAAAGTCCCCCACTGCAAATCAGTTTCGTTACAGAGTGGGTAGACTCTAAATGTGAATTTATTTATTTATTTTATTCATTAAATAAAACCAAATTTCTATGAGCTGTTCATTATGCATAAGTTTCTATTATGTAAAACTTCAAAACGTTTTACGTGGAATTAAACTGGGAATAATGGTTTGAAACATATTTCCATTCTTTTCATTATACTGCCTGTACCGGTACGTTCATGTGTACATATTATATCCATTACAAATGCAACTTTTTCACGTATCGCAATCTTGGTATAGTTGTATTCAATTTTGTGGAGCGCCAACTTTTTCTTTCTACTAGTGTAGTGGATTAGACGAATCATTCGGGGTTTTGTGATAGAAGCGTGAATTTTTGATCAAAAACTCAGAACAATATTCTAATTAAACTGCCCAGAGGAGGCCTCAAAAAAGTCTACTGGTTTAGGGGCTGGGAGGGGTCAAAAATGGGTGGTGGAGAAGACGTGAAAAAAATAACGAGTCACCAAATATGATCAGTATACACCCAAATTTTTAAATCAAGTAGCTTAAAGTCTATTCCATAAATAAAAAAATCGAAATATGATCTTACGGCACAACTTCATCAGATAATGTGACCTTTGACCTTAAGTCACTAATTTTTCTAATCTGTACGAAAATGTATCGTGTGACCACTCGTTGTGTCAAAAATTATCTCTAGAACACAAATTAAAGGTCAATATATGTTTTATAGTTGGCAGGGTCAAATAACATTGTGACCTTTGACCTATTTATTGAGAATAAATGCCCGCGTTCTGGTGTTGGGGGTTTACATGCTTCAAAATATAGATCTCTCACCTAGAAGTCTTGCGTGGAAAGTATGGTTAAAAACATTTACAAAAAAAGTACCCTTAGTTGTTGATGGGGTGGCTTAGTTCGACCTTGACCTCAATAATGTTACATGTAAAAGCGGCCTTTGTGACTACTTATTGGAAAGGTAAAGATAACTTGGATACATTTCCTTTAGTTATTCCCATTAATAATTTCATGTAATCCTGAAAACCTACGACACTTCCCACCTTCCCAAGAACTGCTACCTTATCGTAGTTGGCAGGTTTGCTTGTTTTGGTGATTCCGAGAGCTATGGCGGCGGAAGCGTATATGTTTGTGGTCTAGGGCCACCCTAGCCAGACAGTTTGAGGTAAAGACGCCACATGAAAGGCAGTCCACGTCCTCCCATTTCCCTTTTCCACCCCTTTACGAGTCAGGTGTCCCTTTTCTCCAACCACCCCCAGACGTCATACGACCTAGTTATCGAGTACGTCGTTAAACAACAAATAAACCATACGATAATTCCCAAGCTCTCAACTTGCGATTGAAAAGTTGTTGCTTGCTAATTGGACAATTTCAAAATGCAGAAATGATGAGTATTTTTGAAATAATACTGAAAAAGATATGCAAACAAGACATTACTGGAAAATTGTAATTAATACGATAATAGCATTGATTTTTCTTTATTTACTCGTTACATTCGCCCCTGCACTTGCACGAAGCACAGCATCATTGTCCACTTATATGACATGTGCATTGATCTTCAAGGCAATCGTTTTTACATTTACAAACAACCACTTCGTAACATGAGTGCATTGCGTCAGGAAGGGTAGTCCATTTGGATTCCCACACATCAGACGCGTCTTTACACCATCTCCAGATAGCAGGACTAGGATGTTTTGGGAAAGAGATGGCTGATGATCCCCAAACGAACCCAGCCTCGAACACAGCACGTAGAATATGTTGATGTTATGCATCTTGAGTTGGAGGCAAGGTCTCCATTGGCCTTCCTTTCTGCGTGAACAACTCCTTACGGCATTCATTCACGGTTGCACAGTCACTGGTTCGATCATAGAGTAGAATAATAATAGTCTCCAACAACCCTAAGATGTAATCGTGCACTTTCTCTACAGGCCTTGAAAGAACTTTGAATACATCAGTGACTTCTGGCAATACAGTCCACGTTTTCCAGGCTGATTTCTTCCCTTTACTTGCGAAGGATGAGCATGTATCACAGCCAGTAAAAGCGTGAAAGAATGGGAGCGCTGCAGATTTTTCTGGTCAAAGTGTTCGGGCAATCGAGTGTGCTGCAATAATTCGTACATTGCTGCCTACCCCAAATTGTACCCACACCTTCTTTTCTTTAACGTTATTAGCTGCGGCAATGCAAAGTACAACAACATCCGAGTCTACCGTGCGTATCAGAACTTCATTCTTCTCATTGAGTACATACCGGTAGTACAAATGTAAGATGAGTCTTGTGTCTGCTTCCTCGTGGTTGCAGGGTGCAACAGCTTTCAAACACACACTGTCGTCATTGCACAGAGCATCTTCTCCCTAAGTGACAACTGACAATTACTAATCCAATTGATGTATTGATCTTAAGAACAAATTCACACAACATGTTGAATAGTTCTGATTTATTTTCGTTTGTTCGAAGGAACTCTTGCCAGTTGTTTGGTAATGTGTTAGACGCATCAACGCGTCTTCTGATTCCCAGACCTCTTTTGTTTCTGGTATGCGATCGAAAACTTCCACAAATGCATCTATTGGTGAATTACTGATGAAAGGCCACCGCTCATGTGGCATACAGAACGCTCTTCAAAGCTTCACATAACGTGTTAATCTTTCCACTCCCGACTGGGGCAGGGGTATCAAGTTACAGAAATCACACATAATAACATTTAATTATACATACATACATACATACAATCTACGCGTGGAAATCATTGTCAAATTAAATTGCAACACATTTTCACTTACTTCTTCTTCTCAAATGCCCACATTTGGCTGTTATGCCATCATGCTGGATCTGGTCAACCAGTAGAGACACACTTCGTTCTCCACCCTCTTCATGCCGCTCGGCATTGCGTCACGTTCCCCTGCCAGTTTTGGACATACAAACAGGTGGCTCCTATCCTGCTCCCCATTCCCACACAGCTTGCAGGTACTCGTCTCAAACACCCCTATTCGGTGGAGATGCTTCCCTAGAAGATCGTGCTGCGTTTTTAGCCTGAACTGGGCCGTTTCAATTTGCCGTGGAAGATGGTTGGTGGGCCTTTTTGAACTCATGATATATTCCTGCCATGGCTTGTTTCTACCTTTCTCTACCCAGTTCTGCCTGATCTTCTTAGTGGCTGCAGCATTTACATGTGCTTTCATAGACTCGAGGGTTAAAGGTTTTGGCAGTTGCGGCATTCTGGCTCCTCGTTTGGCCAGATAGTCGGCCTTATCGTTTCCGTATATGCTGCAGTGTGATGGTATCCATTGTAGAGATATGAGTTTGTTTTTATTTTGTAGTCTTAGAATTTGTAGTTTACATTTCACTTACAAATTGCAAGCTTTTGTTAGCTTTTCAGGATTATAGTAAATTTTTAAAAAGAAATGAATATATAAAACGTATGCAAAGCACCATTACCTTTTCAACGAGTAGTCACAAGCTATAGAAGAGGCTTTAGGCCTAATTCAATTAAATGAAACATTGAGGTCAAGGTCAAACTAAAACCACCCCATCAATAACTGAGAGCACCTTTATGCAAACTTTTATGACCATGCTTTCCACACAATAATTTTACGTACGATTTATGCATTTTGAAACAAGTATCAACTAAACACCAGGACGCGGGCATTTCTTCTTAGTTAACAGCTCAAAGGTCACGATATAACTTGACCAAATACATAACAAAACATATATTGACCCTTAATTTGTATTCTAGAGATAATTTATGAAACAACGAGTGGTCACAAGGTACACTTCGTCAAATATAAAAAAACTTATTGACTTCAGGTCAAAGGCCACATTATCAGTCAAGAATGATAAGTTGGATCATATTTCAATTAAAAAAAATATATAATTGACATTTAGCTACTCTATTTATAAATTTGGGTGTATTACGCTCACAGTTGGTGGAAGATTCTTTTTTTAACTTCCCCTCCACCCCCATTGTTTGACCCCTCCCAGCCCCTAAACCAGTGAACTTTTTTTAGGCCTCCTCTTGGCAGTTTGAGCAGAATATTTTTCTGAGTATTTGATCAAAAATTGACGCTTCTATCACAAAACCCCGAATGTGTCCCGTATTTTGCTCTAATCCACTACACTATACCGTTGAGTGAGAAATATATTTCTCACTCAACGTTTCTACTCTTCTTGAACGTGTTTAGAAATCTGTATGCTGGCCAATAGCGCTCTGATTTCCACCGTAGGGAATGATGATACTATTGATAAACTACGCCGACACTAAAAACATTAGTCCATCCCTATGGAACTGTTTTGTTTTCAGTGTTTTAAAGAGTATGGTTAACGTTTTTGTTTTTGCTTTAGGTCTGCGTGAGAGACTGGCTATGGCGCTGTGTCATTGTTGTCCAGTATCAACCCCTTTCAACGAATTTATTTGGGCGTATGATTCATAAAAAATCGCTCTACGATTTGTCACAACAGTTATAAAGTATATCTACCAATTTATGCATAAATAGATGGTTAAAATGTTTGGTAGAGCAGCATAAGGAAATTGATTTATTTTAAAATTACTAAGGGAAGACTACCTGTATGGCTTGAATGTTCTTCCCTGTGGTGAATAGGATGAAGCTGACGATTCCTGATAATCCCTCGAATAAGATGACCGGTTTATATCGCAGCAAATCCGTCACCAGGAATACCAACACAAGAAGAGAGAGTTGGGTGTATGTCTCCACCGGGTAGATCAGTTGGTTTACCTGAATAACACACAAGAATATATGTTGTTGTTGTTGTTGTTGTTGTTGTTGTTGACTGTGAATACTGACCAAGGAAATGGATGCACGTGTTTGGGTAGAGTTTCAAGAAGTGAAAACAACTAAAAATAATTCAGAAATGAAATGAATGAATTTACATTTGCAACAAGTAAAGATTTTTTACTTCGATTTAAAAAAAACACATGCTCAATGCTAACAAGTGTTTAACCACGCAAAAACACATTAAAAAATGCAAATTCTTTTTTCAGTCATTTACAGAATACATCGTTATAGCAATAATATAAAATATGAATTTTATAGTGCTAACATCATAATATAAACCATGTTACATACTATTATTTCCTTGTCAGAAATAATTAGTCATGTCATATTTTATGCTATAATATTGGTATTTATTATAATATAATGTTGAAAATATTAAATACATATAGAGATGAGACGTTTGACAAATGAGACATTTTTTAATTTACATTTAAATATTGTACTTAATTGTTATACTCTAAACTTGTCTATTATTTCTTAACAGTGTCCGATGCAAATAATTTAAGAAACGTTATAATTTAAGGACATTTGAAATTTCCCCGCAATGTCGAATGTCTGCTATCGAATGTCGAAATCGAATCGAAACATCGATTTTGAACATTCATCATAAGATAGTTTCAAGACGTACCTGGACTTCCGTGAAATTATGAGGAGGTCCTACGAGAAAAGCAGTGATGAACATATCAGATGGTCTGAACTCCTTAAGGAACCCAAACACACACAGAATCAACGAAGTTTTCTCCCAAGTCTCCATTGCAACTAACTTATACTATACAAACTACAAAGTACTCCCGGCAATACACAATGCGTGTCTACATTCTTAAAACTCTAGAAATGAAGTAACAAAATGCACAAAAGTTTAATCTTGAAAATTGAAGTCGTTTTTTCGATAAAGTTGATAAATTACATCATTATCAGTGTTGTTTATCTTTTCTCAGAGCTTGTTTATATAAATTACTTATCTTCTATCAAGATGAATGATACTTAAATAGATTTGTAAGCCTGCAAAACGCTAGACAAATTAATCTCGATCGTCAATCAAGATATAAGTAATCACTAATCAGAGTATCGAACGATTTCCTCATACGACCTATCGAAGATCGTATCTTGTGTTGCACAGTTGATGAACATTGCTATCTTGAGGTTCGATGAACCTACGTCATGTGGAGGGGACCTTGGAGTCTATATTATATTAGTGCTACGTTTACATGGAGGGTAAGAAGGGCTCTACAACATGATAGAAAAACGACGACGACGACTGCAACAACAACAATTTTTAAGCGAGCGAAGCGAGCGTCTCCACTATGGACTCTTATGGCACTTCGTTCTGTCTTTTTTTTTTTTTCTGTCGATAGCGGTCGAACGGAAAATCCGATCATCTTGAAATTTGGACCATCCACAAGCCTCGATGTGGATTGAAGGTGTATAGTTTTAAGGCAAAATCGTTCGAAAAGTTACAAAGTTACACCATTGTTACTGCAAAATATTTTTCTGAAACAAAATAGCGGCCAAATGTGAGCTAGCCAGATATTTTTACAGATTTGTCCGGTCACGAATATGTTAATCTAATGGCGATCTAATAAGAATTGGCAAAGTTACACGAAAGTTACTCGAAAATATATTTCTGAAACACAGTAACGGCAAAATGTGAGGTAGCTATCTTATAGTAAATTTTTGTCCGGTTACGAATATACTAATCTAAATGCGATCCGATACGTATTATGGGCAGAAATTACATTTCTATTGCTGTCAATAGCTGTTGTAGTAACGGTGGCGGACCGCGGCGAAAACACTAGACAGAATGACAACGAAAATTCTTAGCAACGCACATTGCACTGCATTCAACAATATCGGGAAGTACGTATAATAGCTATGGAAATATGTTTGTAATAAAATGCGCATTCTTGAATTGTTGTTAATTGTTGTTTTTATTAGCTTTGAGATCTTTTTGCCAGAACGTTCGTAGATATGGACGCGCTCGCTTATCAACGCGTCAAACACAGCGTTTTCCTAGTATATTTACTAGGACATGCATGCCTCCAAAAATTAAATGCCCCTAACAACCCTATAGAAGGGGGGGGGGGGGGGGGGGGAGGGGAATTGCTCTGCCTCTGGCGAGGCAGCGCCGCCGCAGAAGAACTTCAAGAATAAGAAAAACCTTAGCGTCGTCCCTGGTCGTGCAATTGGGGGTGTTATCAATTTTTACTTGACGTGTTTGCATTGTATTAGTAACCAATAACAAAAGTCTAAATAAATGGAAATTAAACTATATTTTGATTTGCTCAACGCTTCATGCGACCATGTTGAAGGAACTTTCAAGGTCGACATGGTTCCGCTAGGGGATGGATGTCCACATTGTTTAGAAGTTTGTAAACAAAAACAAAACAAAGATCCTGCTTCTAAGCTGGCATCGATCATTTTTGCTGGAGAAAATTATTTAGAGCTTTTTAATTATGCGTCAGTATTTAATATCATCTAGAGTGCAGTTATTTATACATACAAATAACTACAATTTCATAGTTACCTTGAGATTCCTCGTCACGCTTTCAATAGTATTTAGTAGTAACTAGGTGAGTATTCTTCAAATGAATTAAGCCCAAATATCAATCAATTGTTCAAATGAAGACATGAACCGCTATAGTAGCTTTCAACGTTGTTGACAAATTTACAAAAGCTAGACGTACGGGTCTCCCCTTGATAATAGCACATAATAGCAATGGTCTTTATAGGAAACCTACCTTGGAGTAGCTTTTCCTTAAAAACTACATAGTTATGAGGGAAAAAATCAGTAAGGATTGTTGGTAACTGAACCGATGACCTCTAGAATGAAAGCCGCGTGTGCTGTCACTGAGCTATAATTATACATTCAGTCACTGCTTAGTTTTTCAATGTTTTAAGAGAGCTAGAGCAGAGAAGTGAATTATACGTTGACCTTATCGATACATTCACACTTTGTTTTACTTATATTTAGCCCTGTTGCATTTTTTTTTAACCTGTTGCATTCATTACTTCTCAGAGCGTGACAAACAACACCGGCCCGAAATGAGCACCTTGGGGGCTACCACATCGCTCGACCGCCAGATCCTCCCCTTCATTCTACGGGCAGGCCTCCTCCTCATCCAACTAAGTTCCCGCTCCTCGGCAAATGTCACCGTCGTCCTCCTGTACAACACGTGCGAGCTCATTCTCGCCACCGTCGCGTACGTCGTCGTCGATCACGTCTTCGCCGCGTGGCAAATCATCGGCCAAAGCACTTGGACAAGTCCCGAAGATAAGACAATCACCGGCTGGTCGGCGGTGATCACTGCAACTGGATTGTTCACCGCGATGATATCCGGTAGAATGCATCGAGTGGGATATATCACTGTGATCGTCATCATGGCTGCATTCATAGATCCCGTCATGATGTTTTGGATCCAGCCGAATAAGAGTGTGATGCATAAATACGACGTTCGTGCTGTATTGAGGTCGTATAAAAACATGGGCGGTTGCGCAATCATACACATTTGTGCTGGATTCGTTGCGTTATTGGCCGTTATTTTCGTCGGAAGAAAATCACTCTCGCGTAGAGACATACTTAACTACAACCCGGTGCCCAAATCAACAATCACATGCTTTCTGGGTTACTGTCTGTTGATAGTTGGTATAGTCGCCATGTGCATGCTGCCCAATTTGCCCCACCAAACGATACAAGCAACCAACGAGTACGCGGTGAAAATCTTAAAGAACAACGTTATGGCTACTGTTGGAGGAGTTGTTGTGGTCATTTTCATGCGGTTTGCCGTAGAGAAATTGACGTTGAAATTCTGTACGGTACTGCGATGCATGAAGGGCGCCATTGCAGGTATAGTGATCATTTCTTCGGGTGTTGACGTGTACACGTCACTCACCGCCTTCTTATTGGGAATGGTGGGCGGTGCTTTTTATTATTTTGTCGCGAGGAAGCTATTTAGGTCGCCGTGGGAAGAAGCTGATTATTCGAATATGATTCCGATACATCTTCTGTGCGGATTGGTTAGTACCTTGATGTTACCGATATTTGGAGACGTGGAAAGTTTCGCGATTGGCGGTAGTGCGGCGTGGGGAGTTGTGAAACAAGTGAGTTGGCAAATCGTGTATAAAACTAGTTTATTAGTGTCTTTGTTCATTATTTTCCTGCCGGTTTTCTTGTTGCTTCACTGTTTTGGGCTGAATCAGAAGAAGAGCGAGAATGGTGTGGAATACAGGCAGGTGAAGATGGCTCCGGAAGGGTCGTTACGCAGACAAGTGTCGAAATGTGGCGGGAAACTACAGCATATCAAAGTTTTACTTCGCGACGAGTTCCAAGATGAACGACAGTCGCTCAAAGCGCTTAGAGAGAAACAGAAGGCATATTTGCGCTACTTTAATCCACGGCTGGCCAATCAAACACGAGCCTAGGAAGTATATAGCCACAATAATTATTTGTATACAGAAATATTGTGTAACATTATACTGAAATTGTGTAGATTTTGTATATTTTATACGCATGAACTGGTACGCTTTATAAATACATAACAATAATAAACACTCATTGGTCACTAATTTCGAAATCCCCTGGCTGGCGGGAGAGTCGTCGACCAAGTCTTTGAGGTTTACCGAACCTCTGCTAGGGATTGACGGACATTGAAATGTATATCCGTTCAAGGTGATGGTGGTATACACAGTAGGTCGACGTAAGTATTGTGAATTGATAGATAATGAGGAGGGGCCGAGGGAGGGGTCCGTAAATTACTTCGATACGCGCATTTGGAATTGTTTAACTATGGTTTAGCATCATTGGATACTAGAACAAAAATAGCCACGTCTACGCCCCCCCCCCACCTCCCCCTTAATCGGTTGGCTCAGAAGTAACACGCGAGACTCTTATCCGGCTGGTCGCCAGTTCGATACCGATCCCAGGCACTACGATAACAAAAATGTGAATACTGGGATTGTTCTATATAAAATAGAAATTGGAAATTCCCCCCGACTGTCCTCACACCTTATATTATAGAATGTACTCAGGCTAGCTCTGCCTGTCGTACGAGTCGTCAATAAAGCAGGTACCACAAAAACATGGCTTGGGTATCAAGTAGACCTTGGTTAGTATTATGTAGTGTTTTTTTTAATGGGAGTCTTTCAGTCAAAATTTCTCACCAGAGTGCAGCATAGAACAACCCGGTTTTAAAATAGTAAACAAACGCGGATTGCAACGGGAACGAGCGTGATGACAGGTAGTTTAAATTTACAACATATATTTGGTAACGAGCATAATGTTCTAAAATATAATAAACAGTAATATGTAATTAATAAGTTATAACGCCAAGTGTTGGCCCTAATCATTATAGGGCTACATTATTCAAGTTAATCACAGCCTTTAGCTCTCGACTTTTCAACCACTATCTAGCTGACAGATGACATTGCCTGTGTGTTGCAAGAAGCACCTAATTTAGTTATTTTATTTGAACTTTAATTTAAATGCATTGTTTGCTGAGGCTCCGATTTTTTGCAGTCATATTTATACAACAATATTATTTTAAGACAAATTCATCAATAAAAACAAAGGCTAACAGACCGTAACTATAACAGCTACGGACGACCTACCCTTGTCTCTCTGCATTTGTCGTATCCTAAAGGCACAGGGAACACATATTACTACTCTGAAAGATCTCTTTGTAATGTTTTCAGTGTCAATGTTGCTTGACATCGGTAATAAAGTTTCATAAATAATATTACAAACTAAATCAGCCGAACACGGGTATTAAATATTATAGAAAAACGCCGCCATGTTTCCCCCACGTGAAACTAGCTTCTGTCAAACACGATCACGGCAATAAAGACAACTGACCATCAACTGACGAAGAAACACGTCAAGTATCCTAGCAACAGACAGAAGTCACCGCTTTAGTATTTCAAGTCACAGCCTATCAAAGCCAGTATTTTCTAACACCGCCTTGCCGATCAGTGTATTTTCATTTTGACAGGTGGACCGCATTTTTCGGTGCTGCGCTCTGGTGGTTGAGCTTTAAAAGATGCCCATGCCAGTCCAGGGTTCGATTCCCGGTTCGGGCTGGACTGGGGTCTTTTAGTTTTGGATTAGTTCTTGCAACTGTGTGGATTCACCGGTAAAATATATCTCACAGAAACAAATTTACAAATTAATATCATTGAAGTACAAAGAAAGGTGATAATACATTGAAAATGATTTTGTCCGTGACCGTAAATTCAAACGGGCGGCAACTATTGGATTGACGCTGGTGCTGCCACCTGTCGGCAAGTTACGTACAACTGTTGAATATTTTGCACAGCCTTCTCGAACGTCGGTTCAATCCGCGATAAGCGCTCGTTACACGGGGAAGTGAAACGAAAAAGTGAAAAGAAAAAGTCACTTTTCTAAAGTAGAGATAGCATGTTCCTTATGGGACTTTCCGGTCGCTGTCACACGGGGAAGTCGAAAAGCAAAAAGTAAAAACTTTCCGCACTAGTCGAGCTCGGTTCAACAACTGGAAAGCGAAAAGCGAAATAACCTTGAACAGTTGGTCGTGATTTGCTGGTAATGTTGCCATGGACTACAACTTCGGGAATAAGTCGACAGTCATTTGGGACATCCTGTTAACTTTCCTAGAGATGTGTGTAAACAAGGCGGTGGTGTTACACGTACGTACAAGACGGGAGAAATCAATCGCCATACCTAGTAAGTTACCACTCTTGCCGCACAGCGCCCGATAGTGTTGCACGTAGGTCGAGAGATGGCGCCACACGCACACTGTTTCTTTTCCTTGAGAAGTGTCCCGTGTAACAACTTCGGAAAGTCTTTTTACTTTCCACTTTTTGCTTCTCACTCTTTTCACTTCCCCGTGTAACGAGCGCTTTAGACTGCTTGTTGCGTGAGCTAAAAAACTGGTCCTCGATCAAGAAGTTCATGCCCCCTTAACTAACACACTCTACCGAGCAAATTTTGAACCAAATTGTCAATTGTTTTACCGACAACACTGTTGACATTGCTGGCAGCAAATTTGCTGGCAGCTGCTTTTCACTGAGCTGAGGGTTACTGTCATCGCTTTCATTACTGTCTGAGATTATTAAATGTAATTGTATAAAAGCTGTTATATAATTAAGGGTCTTTAATTGGTTTTTATGTAACGTGTAAGTGCATTTATTCCCCAAGAGACATACAAGAAGTAGGCCCTCGGCCTAAATATCCATAGGCCTAGATTAGTTCTTAGCCCTACTCAACTGTAGGCCATTGGGTTTGAAATATTTCAAACCCATTGGCTAGGCTGAGCTAGTTGAAAGATTCTACCATATATTTATAATAGATAACATTAAGGTAACCTTAAACACGCAGCCTAGACGACTCTCTGGAGAGTTTTGGCAGGCTTGTTAAATGCTAAGGCTAGATCCGTTTAGATCAGTGTTGGGTAAGTTCCTTAAAAAATGAACCTAGTTCCAGTTCCAGTTCCACGCAAGAAAAAAGGAACTCTTTCCAGTTCCAAGTTCCTCTAAAAAAAATGAACTGGGGCATTCCTTAGTTCCTTTCAAAATGGAACGTAGTTCCTAAATAGTTCCTTTCCGCAAACAACCATTTTTCCTTGGATATTGCCGAGCGGGATACTAACCATCGACTCAATGGTTATTATCCGGGTTTATGCATTACACCAAGAACATTGACTCAAAGTAAAAGGTTATTAACTTATTTTATATTGTTAATTCTTAATGCATTATAATTTACATTAATTATTAATAACTATTATAATAAATTCAATTTCAGTTTTTATATTAAATTTAATGCCAAGGGTTCGCAAATAACGCCTAAAATATGGTTGAGATTTGTAGGAATCAAAATGCATGTGCTTCTTTAGATTGGCAGGCGATGACCTCCAAGCATCTATTACTTTATTAGCTGGTAAACAAAGCAAGCATTTTGCCGAAAAATGTCTTCGTCGCCGAAAATATCACTTTCGCCCAGAAAGAAAATGGTCTGTATTTTTTTAAGGGCAGTATGTTATTGCTACGAACACCAGACATAACAAAACGATCGAAGGAGACAGCGATGTTGTCACATGCACTTGTCGCGAAGAATTGAATACTGAATAGATCAGTGGATATTGAGATAGCTCCTTGCCGCTAAATAACTTCACCCCCACCCCACTCGGACCACATCTTTCATCATCAAAGCCTTCCCGTTTCCAATGAATTCGAATACAGTTTTGCTGGCGATGCGAATAATTGGTATTAACACCGCCGGGGTGTTAAGGGAACATTGACTGATGTGATGGGTTGACAAGTGATATATTTCATGTTGGCCGTCCCTCATACCAACCCAGTTGGAAGAAGTGCGGCCCTACATGGAACACTCCTTCCAACCCCAAACTAACTCCTCGTTGTCTACAGGTCGATATATGTACACGTGGTCTCACGATGCGCAGGTCGAGTGTGGTCGTGCCGTGAGGTGTTCTCATTGCTAAGGTGGTGAGGATCATCTTTCAGGTGTTGTTTGGTCGCCGTTTTCGTTTTTCCATCAAGTAGGGTTTCATTTAGAGATTTGTTTCCGTCGCTGATATCACTCGTGTTCAGGGGTTGTTTCTTCGTTCGTCCCCTAGGTGCCGAGAAGACGTCGGAGGTTCGTTCGTTTTGGGGATCACAGTTAGACGGCCAAGACCCGCTACGTCTGTAAGTTGGGAGATAGCGTTGTTGCATTGTCGTTGACTATGTTGACTGTGTGGGGACGATGCTATGGCTGGACGCTGGAAGTGTTTGTGGTGACGTCACTGTGGCAATATCCCATCAAGCAAGTGTAGTTGCTTCAAATCACGGTTCGGGTAAAACTAAACTTCCAATTTTTTTGATGAAGAGAACATCAGAATAAAATAACTGAAATAACATCACGCAGCCCTTTAAAAATCTTAATTCGTTTAATAAAAAATTTGAATTTAATTTAAAATGGTTTTTATTATCACGGTACACTGACGAACCTTTAAAGGCTGCCCAGGATGCTTAAATATATTTTTGGAAAAATGTCCTCTGACATGCTGCTTAGTTGCGGGATGCTGTCAAACAAGTTTTTAAGATAAATTTTGAAAAGTAATTGAATGAAATAAAAATGCATTTTTTAAATGTATACATCTTAAAAATGGTTACGAAATCTTTTATTTGTGCTATTCCTGCCAATAATTAACATACTGTTAGATTGATACTATAATTTTGACATCCCATACAAGTATGGTTTTCTTGTTGATGTTGAAAAAAAAACCTCCTGTGCAGCCTGAAGGCTATTTGTAAATTTTTGAATATTGTAAAAATTTGTAAAATATGAGTGCTGGAACTAGACTGTAAAAATTGTATATTATTGTCTTTTACATGTTTGAATAGTTTTATAGATAGTTTTTTTTAGTTTAGTTTAATTTCGTACCTGTGGTGCCATTTATGTAGCCACCAGTATGTATTATGTAACAAAGATTATTTGAACTTTAATAAACAACAACTTAGGATATGTGTGAAAACTGAAACGTATGAGCGTTTACATCAAACCATTCACATCAAGTCTCAACGGCAAGTTCAGAAGATGCAAAGATCGTCTACAACGAGACAGCCCGTCCCCTCGCAACAAGTGGTCACCATGACAACAGCCGTCCCCTCGCAGCAAGTGGTCGCCATCATCTATGCTGGAACGGCAGCCATTCCAACATGGTAAGTGAAACAACAACACTGTTCTCCACACATCCCTTGAAGCGCCGATCTTTTAAAATTTTCTATTAAAAACTCCATTTGCATTAACGGCTGAATGGCAGTCACTAGTTTTTAAAAAGGATTCCATTAAAAACTAGGCTCGTTCTCTTTTTGACTAACTTGTGACGCATGTTGTTCTAGGGATCTGTTGGCTGCTGCGAACAAGCAGAATGAGCATTAACTTATGAACGTGAGCGTCGCCAGGATGAGCGGGAACTTCTGAACGTGAGCGTTGCCAGGATGAGCGGGAAACTGCTAAACGCGAGCGTCGCCAGGATGAGCTGGAAACTTCTGAACGTGAGCGTTGCCAGGATGAGCGGGAAACTGCTAAACGCGAGCGTCACCAGGATGAGCTGGAAACTGCTGAACGTGAGCGTCGCCAGGATGAGCGGGAAACTGCTAAACGTGAGCGTCGCCAGGATGAGCTGGAAACTTCTGAACGTGAGCGTCACCAGGATGAGCTGGAAACTGCTGAACGTGAGCGTTGCCAGGATGAGCGGGAAACTGCTAAACGCGAGCGTCACCAGGATGAGCTGGAAACTGCTGAACGTGAGCGTTGCCAGGATGAGCGGGAAACTTCTGAACGTGAGCGTCGCCAGGATGAGCAGAAAACTGCTGAACGTGAGCGTCGCCAGGATGAGCAAGGAACTTCTGAACGTGAGCGTTGCCAGGATTAGCGGGAACTTCTGAACGTGAGCGTCGCCAGGATGAGCAAGGAACTTCTGAACGTGAGCGTTGGCAGGATGAGCGGGAACTTCTGAACGTGAGCGTCGCCAGGATGAGCAAGAAACTTCTGAACATGAGCGTTACCAGAATGAGTGGGAACTTCTGAACGTGAGCGTCGCCAGGATAAGCAGAAAACTGCTGAACGTGAGCGTCGCCAGGATGAGCAAGGAACTTCTGAACGTGAGCGTTGCCAGGATGAGCGGGAACTTCTGAACGTGAGCGTCGCCAGGATGAGCAAGGAACTTCTGAACGTGAGCGTTGCCAAAATGAGCGGGAACTTCTGAACGTGAGCGTCGTCAGGATGAGCGGAAACTTCTGAACGTGGGCGTCGCCAGGATGAGTGGGAACTTCTGAACGTGAGCGTCGCCAGGATGAACAGGAGACATAAACGTGAGCGTCACCAGGATGAGCGGGAACTTCTGAACGTGAGCGTCGCCAGGATGAGCGGGAACTTCTGAACGTGAGCGTCGCCAGGATGAGCAAGGAACTTCTGAACGTGAGCGTCGCCAGGATGAGCAAGGAACTTCTGAACGTGAGCGTTGCCAGGATGAGCGGGAACTACTGAACGTGAGCATCGCCAGGATGAGCGGGAACTACTGAACGTGAGCGTTGCCAGGATGAGCGGGAACTACTGAACGTGAGTGTCGCCAGGATGAGCGGGAACTTCTGAACGTGAGTGTCGCCAGGATGAGCGGGAACTTCTGAACGTGAGCGTCGCCAGGATGAGCAAGGAACTTCTGAACGTGAGCGTTGCCAGGATGAGCGGGAACTACTGAACGTGAGCGTTGCCAGGATGAGCGGTAACTTCCCTACGTGAGCGTCGCCATGATAAGCGGGATACTGCTGAACGCGAGCGTCGCCAGGATGAGCGGAAACTTTTGAACCTGAGCGTCGCCAGGATGAGCGGGAAACTTCTGAACGTGAGCGTCGCCAGGATGAGCGGGAACTTGTGAACGTGAGCGTCGCCAGGATGAGCGGGAACTTCTGAACGTGAGCGTCGCCAGGATGAACAGGAGACTTATAAACGTGAGCGTCGCCAGGATGAGCGGGAACTTCTGAACGTGAGCGTCGCCAGGATGAGCAGGGAACTTCTGAACGTGAGCGTCGCCAGGATGAGCGGTAGACTTCGCAACGCGAGCGTCGTCGAGCAAGAAACACAGGATAAACGTAAACCCATCACGGGAAATGATAGGTGAGTTTAACAGGAACCGTAAACATTTCCAGTTAAAAATTTTCATTTTTGGTTTGGGTCAGCCCTACAGACTGAATGATAAATGTATTTAACGTTATAATCAGAATGACTGTGATAACGTTTCCTTAGTAATTTAAGGAAATCGTTATCACAGATATATCATTATTATTTATTGTGGTTTACCATACCCAGATCGGGTATGGAAGGCTACTGCAGGGCTGCTAGACCCTCTCCAGCCTGTATTACAATGCATTATCTTAAATTAAACAGAAAATTACAATAATCACAGTCATACTGAGTATAACGTTAAATACATTTATCATTCAGTCTGTAAGGCTTACCAAACCACAGCGCTAAGGTTTATCAGATTTTCGATTTTGTGTTTCAATCTTGAGATATAATTAAAAAATGAAAATTGTCTGCGGTTTTGACGTAGATGTATCCTTCGCTATTTGTGTTTGGAGCATTGATTAAGGGGAGGCGTACAACAAACGAGTACACTGCAGCACTTCGAGCGTTCCGGCCACTGAGCACTGCCTGCTAAAAGTCACCGAAAACCTATCTAGAAGCAAGTGCACTTAGGTTGGAATTCATAGTCGGCCCCTACACCTAGGGGCGCCCATTGTTACCAAGGGTACAATTGTTTGCATGTTATTTCCCATAAACAAAACAAATCCATAGCAACAATGGGTGCCCCTAGGTGTAGGGACCGACTATGAATTCCAACCTTATTATTATTGGGAAAATATCCATCGATTCCAAAGAAGTCAAGTAGTCTTTCCAACGACTTAGAAATTCTTATTGTTAAAAGTTGTGTATCCAGTGTTCAGTGAGCTTTGGCCGGATCGCTCACAACGCTCTCTGTGCACTTGTTACGCCTCCCCGAACCTGGTAGATTACTTAATCAATCCTATGCGATCAAAATGTATGAAAAGAAATATTTTGTAAAGTAAATAATTAACGTGCCTCAATGCCTTGTGAACCTTTACATCAAAAGTGGCGGGTTCGATACCCGTTACGACAATATACTGGCTCAAGGCTTTCCTCAGATAGACTGGTCGAGCTTTTAAAACTAATCGAAACGAACTGTGTTTTTAGTAATATCTTGACAGTACTACACAAAGTGATAAAAAATCAACATGTTGCTTTGTTTGCACATAACTATATTTAAATAATGGATTAAGATAGTTTTCTTATTTTAATCCTTACATTTTTTCTTAAGTTAATAAAAGGAGTTTGGTATTCAAAATGTAAAATGCATTTATATAATTGTTAACATTTTTTTTCAAAATTTGTTAACCTGGTCTGGGTCTGCCCCCCCCCCCCCCCCCAAAATACGAGTTACCCACACACATTCCAATAACAAAATGTGTTTTGCTTCCAGATAATCGCTGACCTGACTTGAGGTTTTGCCGAGGTTTATCCAGTCACCGCCACCACCGCTATATTGTCATGTAAAAGTGGATACTTTATGACTTTTACTGCTATTAATCTCCTTCTTGGTGATTTATGGATATTTGGTTTCTTTCACAATTAAGGTATGTGCTGTGCTCGGCTATTTGAACAGCCCAGCTCGATTGTTTCTTCTGGTTATTATGACTTGTGTAGGCATTTTCGTAATTATTGAAGTTGTCATTTAGGGCAATGATCGCGGTAACTTTGCTGACTGCTCAGTTACCACTCTCTGGTCTCGACGACGAGAGGGGGAGTATTGAGTGATTTGATTGGTCTATTATGACGTTCGTGATCTGAGTAGGGCTAAGAGAGGGGTGACGGGAGTATGACGTAGGGAAGTTTACATAAGGGGGGACACGGGTGTAAATCGGGGCTATCAACGACTGTCGGGAACGAGTGAGAGACCTGTGCCAAGGTAGTTCGGTGAGGAAAGGAGGAGGAATCCAGGAGAGGAACCCAGGAGCGACACGAGGAGTACTACGTCAGGCTGTCCGTGGGGTATACCGGAGACCGAATCACCAAGCCGACTACTGAGGAGCCAGGACGTGAGCCCAGTTTACCGCACCGTACCGGCACACCGTGAGGAAAGAGGTAGACCAGCAGTTAGTAACGTAACATAGATAGACCATAGGCAGGTTCGCCACGTCTCAGCCACGTTAGGATAAATGTTCTTAATCAATAAATACGTTTCCTCTTGTGTTTGAAACTAGTCTCTTATCATTTCTAATCACTACTGTCCGAACTCTGGTACGTCCTATAAAAGATCCCAGGAGTGTAGGTGAGAACTGTCCCGGGAAGTTACGCCCCAGTACATCATCGGGTACGTCGCCGGCAGTCCGTGGGTTCGAGTCCGAGCCATCATCATTGGACTGAGAAGACGGTAGGTTCTCGCTACATGACAATATATCGGCCCTCGGATATCCTCCCTTGGCTTCAACAATAGCCCATTACATTGACTCCACACGCCACAGAGAGCACATTGTTACTATTGTAATCTATCGCAAATACACAACAATAGCCAGTTACATTGACTCCACACGCCACAGAGAGCACAGTGTTAGTATTGTAATCTATTGCAAATACACAACAATAGCCAGTTACATTGACTCCACACGCCACAGAGAGCACAGTGTAACTATTGTAATCTATCGCAAACACACAACAATAGCCAGTTACATTGACTCCACACGCCACAGAGAGCACATTGTTACTATTGTAATCTATCGCAAATACACAATATGGGAGTGATAATGATGGGTTTTGTATTTGCTTGGCCCAGTATTACGAAGACCCGCCAAATATTTAGTCCGCGGAACTAAAGCGGGTGTTACACGGAGAAGTAAGAAAAGTAAAAAGCAGAAAGTGAAGAGTAGAGATAGCGTGTAGCTTACGGGACTTTTCACTTTCACTTTTCACTTTTCACTTGTTCAACATTGTCCTACTTTGGAGAGAACTTCTCACTTTTGTTCTTTTCCCGTAAGCTACACGCTATCTCTACTCTTCACTTTCTGCTTTTTACTTTTCTTACTTCTCCGTGTAACACCCGCTTTACACTTGATTTCTTAACGAAAACAACGCTTATGATTGTTGCTTGCCATGGTGAAGACAACTTGGCATTGGACTGATATTATTGACGGGTCGTTATAATACCTGTATCCTGTAAGCAATCCCTTATCTGTGCTGGAAGCCTTGTCCCCTCCATTTTCTTGACACTAGCGGAAGATATGGGCTGCGTACCAACTTTGACTGCGTTCACTGTGGCTGTGACTGGTGGTGGGGGTAACCCAGTCAACGCAGTGAACTTAGCAGCTGTTACGGGCTGAGGTCACAGTCACAGCGAAAGCAGACCACAGCAGAAAATGTCATTCATAAATCCAACATTTGCCAGATTATATGGTGTTGTGATGTCACTTACTATTTAAACCATATAAGAATGTCTATTCTATAAATTCATAATTCGCGGTAAAATTATTAACCACGCCCCCCTTCACTGCGACAGCTGGATCTTTTCGGCCCAGTCAACGCAGTGACTGGAGGGGTAACTGCGAGGTAAACTGGTACGCAAAAATCAGTGACGGCAGCTTGACTGCGAGTCAAGTTGGTACCATAGAGATACCACACTGTGGTACTATAATAACTCTATGGTTGGTACGGATCTCAGTCACTGCAGTGACTGCCAGTCATAGTTGGTACGCAGCCCATGATGTGTTGAATGCACAACACTTGGCTTTTGCACACACTGAAGTTACACAACCTGGAAAGCTTAGTTTCTGAACATAATAAGAATCATGATTGGAATAACTTTTTAAAGAACTTGGCTAGAACGTCTGAACAAGTTCTTCCACTCGGGAGACACCGAACCCACGACCCCGAGTCCAGCCATACACCAGCGACGCAAGGCAGCCCATTCGGGAAGGGGGAGGGAACAGGGGATGGGACCCCTAGGAAAGGGTGCCGGGCCATGAAAGTTAAGGGGAGGGATGGAGGAATGTCCCCTTTGGCCCCCTGTTCCGACGCCGCACTACTTGTATTGCATCTAAAATGTATAATTTCTTAGTATTATGACAAATTGTGTAAATGAAAATAAAACGCATGATTTTTGTATGGGGCAAAATGAAATTCCCGTCCTCGCTATCGGCTAATACACGTATGTCTGGTCCGTACTACAGCTGGCACACAGTAAAAAAAAAAAAAAAATTCCACACCTTGTCTGTTTAAAATCGCATTTGATTGATTTTGATCACGTGATCGCGAAACAGTAAAGCGATTTTGGCTGAAACCAACCGTTTGTCTGTAAAAAAGATACTGAATATTCATTCGATTGTTCTTATTGATCGATTCTTCTTATCGATCGATTCTTCTTATTGTAATATTGTAATTCCGAATATAGACGGATTTACGATCTGATGGTCTGTCAAGATTAAAAAAGTATCCAAGATTACGATCTGATGATAAAAACTAGGCACCGTGTTTGGCCACTGAGCGCGCTAGTGAGATCGATTGAAGCGCTCATGTGTCAGACTGGCGCACCTCGGTTATGCAAACATTGCACCGTAGCAATGGAAAACCACGCGAGAGGTACGAAGACCGTCATTAAATGCGGATTTAATAAAATAAATCCAGGCTACGAGGCAAAGCAATCTTTTATTGAAGGGCAAGGATTATTTAAATCTGGCCATGTTTTTGATTTAACGGAAACTCGAGACGGTGTGGTTAATTTTATAACGTCGAAAGTGGTCAGGCAGACGTCAGTGAGTTTGACGCACTAGGATGTTAAAATTGAAGTAAGTATTGTATATTTTATGTGTTGTGGTTTATACCTAGTAGGACTCTTTTAAGTACGCAATTGAAAGTTAGGTATACTGAAAGAAAAATCATTGTTGCATTCTGTGGACAGAACGGGCTAGCATTGCTAGCATATGGGTAGGCCTAGGCTAGGCTCGTAAACTTGTAACAATGAACGCTTATCGATGTATTTTGGTACCGATTTGAGCAGCCAACAATACAAGGACCCTTGTTGCCACTTCTTGCTGCCCCTTCAGCCATAACTAATAATGTATCATACAATTACGCAACAATTATTGGACGAAACAATCTCAATTACATGTAAACGCCATTTAATGACAGCTGGTAGGCCGAGGCGTGATCATGTTTTGTTTCTTTCCACCCCGAACTGCAAAGTTCTGCCGCTGCAAGCGCTGTATGTACTAACGCACGGTGCCTTATGCCGTTTTGCAACCACTGGCCCGACTTGGCCACTTGGCCACTGTCCATTGGTCCGCTCGAACACCGCGAGATCGCGCAGCAGTCGAGCAAGTCGTAGTCTCGGGAGTCGGGAGTTGTCAGCGGAAGGGTTTCAACTACCGCTAGAAACAACAACAACAACAACAACAACAACAACAACAACAACAACAACAACAACAACAACAACAACAACAACAACAACAACAACAACAACAACGACGACGACGACGACGACGACGACAACAACAACAACAACAACAACAACAACAACAACAACAACAACAACAACAACAACAACAACAACAACAACAACAACAACAACAACAACAACAACAATGGGAGTTGGTCGGGAGCGCCGACCGCTTCAAAGTCGGTCTCTGGCCGTCTTCGGGGTAGGATTTGCGTCGCTCGTCTACGTGTTTTTACACACGTAAACTGCCGTCAGCGCTGCGGTGGCTGATATCAGAACTAACCGCAGCGCTCACGTCACGCAAACGCCTGCACACTCACGCTACCTAAAAATCCACACTTTTTCTTTTTAAAATCTTATTCGATAGATCTTGACCCCGTGAATGCAAAACAGTAAACGGGTTTTTGCGGAAACAAACCATTCGCCTGAAAAAAAAATAATGAATATTCTACTCGATTTATTCATGTTGTAATTGTAACTCCAAATATAGATGGATTTACAAACTAATGGTCTCTCTGGATGCACAAAGTTGCTAAGAATGCGAACTGATGATAAAAACTCCAAAAATTAAAAACAAAAATTGAAAACGTTTTTTATCCAAGTCCAAAAATCCAGTTTCAACACATTGTCTTTTTAAAATCGCATTTGATAGATCTTGATCGCGTGATCGCGAAAGAGTAAATCGTTTGTGGAAACAACGAGCCGTTTGACCGTTAAAAAATAAACCGTGTCCATGCACGTTGATGTATTGATATAAGTGTGTGAGTTTGGTGGACAAAAAGGAGTGGGTGTAACGGGTCTCGAACCTCAGACCTCAAGTATTCGAAAGCTACGACGTTACTGCGTACGCTATGCCACGCAATGGAAGTAGCGTTGCTTACACTTGTAGATAACACACTGCTCTCAATGTATGGCTTAGCTTGTTGTATTCAGGTAGTTCATCTCAACATTAAAACATGTTTCGTCGGCTAACCGTTAATGCAAAGCAAACATAAACATGTTTCATTTATAAAGTAGGAATGTCCAATGAAAAAACTGTAATCATTATTTTCTTAACCCTTTAACAAGAGACGCTACGCGTCTTTAAAGACGTGCTCAAATACACTCTGGTTTTTAGAATTATATTCTTTACGGCTATATTGTTTATTCGTGGGATCTTAAAATTAATTCTTGAGGTGGATCTTACAATTGTCTACTTAAAAAAAAATCATCGCCTCGCTATGTTTGTTGTGAACGACGTCAGGCGTCGCCGAAATTTCAAAGATTTGTTTGTCAAGTTGGATGAACGGTGGTACCTAGTTAGTCGTAGCATTAAGGTCAGTAAGAATCCTTGGTGACGTAGTATGAGCGTCGGTAGCGTCGGTTTGCACAGGTCGTGGTGAGGCGACGCCAACTTCAGGTAACCAAAATAGTGCATTTTTTGAGGTTTTTATTTTTTTTACGGGTAAACGGTTTGAGATAGAATTTTTTGGTTGTCAATTCCTTCTTATAAATTGCTTTCTTGATATGTTTCGTATTTTAAAAAATAAAAATAAAAAATTCAAAATTCTCCGATTTTGCTATTCTGTGAGCGTTTTTGAAATTTTGGGCGCCTGTATCTCTGTTAATATGACCCCCAGCATATTTTCGTTTTCAGGATGTCTAGATAATTAACGCAAAAAAAAAAAATACAGAAACCAATTTGGACCATCCGTATGGGTGCTACGAGCGCTTGGAAAAAAAATTTCCCCTTAGTAAACCGTTCTCAACTTTGCTGCTTCTCTAATATGGAAGAAAAAAAGACTGCTAGTATCGGCTCTCGAACCCGAGATCTTGAAAATTGTAATCGACGTCGCTACCCCGTACGCCATGCCACACGATGGAAGTTGGAGCGCTTAGACTGGTATAGATACTACACGGCTCTCAATATATGCATGTAACCAAATATATATGGATTTACAAAAAGAAGGTCTCATTGGATTTAAAAAATATCCAAGAATACGATCTGATGATCTGTAGTATCGTTCTGTAGTAGGGCGCACTCCTACCAACGGGGTTGTCGAGCTGTCACATTCCTTACCCACATGTTAAAACAGCTGATTTCCAAGGGGGGTTGGCAGCAGTGTTCTGTAGTAGGGCGCACTCCTACCAACGGGGTTGTCGAGCTGTCACATTCCTTAGCCACATGTTAAAACAGCTGATTTCCAAGGGGGGCTGGCAGCAGTGTTCTGTAGTAGGGCGCACTCCTACCAACGGGGTTGTCGAGCTGTCACATTTATTAGCCACATGTTAAAACAGTTGATTTCCAAGGGGGGTTGGCAGCAGTGTTCTGTAGTAGGGCGCACTCCTACCAAGAGGGGTTGTCGAGCTGTCACATTCCTTAGCCACATGTTAAAACAGCTGATTTCCAAGGGGGTTGGCAGCAGTGTTCTGTAGTAGGGCGCACTCCTACCAAGAGGGGTTGTCGAGCTGTCACATTCCTTAGCCACATGTTAAAACAGCTGATTTCCAAGGGGGGCTGGCAGCAGTGTTCTGTAGTAGGGCGCTCTCCTACCAACGGGGTTGTCGAGCTGTCACATTCCTTAGCCTTAGCCACATGCTAAAACAGCTGATTTCCAAGGGGGGTTGGCAGCAGTGTTCTGTAGTAGGGCGCACTCCTACCAAGAGGGGTTGTCGAGCTGTCACATTTCTTAGCCACATGTTACAACAGCTGATTTCCAAGGGGGGTTGGCAGCAGTGTTCGGTAGTAGGGCGCACTCCTACCAACGGGGTTGTCGAGCTGTCACATTCCTTAGCCACATGTTAAAACAGCTGATTTCCAAGGGGAGTTGACAGCAGTGTTCTGTAGTAGGGCGCACTCCTACCAACGGGGTTGTCGAGCTGTCACATTCCTTACCCACATGTTAAAACAGCTGATTTCCAAGGGGGGTTGGCAGCACTGTTCTGTAGTAGGGCACACTCCTACCAACGGGGTTGTCGAGCTGTCACATTTATTTATAAAGCCACATGTTAAAACAGCTGATTTCCAAGGGGGGCTGGCAGCAGTGTTCTGTAGTAGGGCGCACTCCTACCAACGGGGTTGTCGAGCTGTCACATTTATTTATAAAGCCACATGTTAAAACAGCTGATTTCCAAGGGGGGTTGGCAGCAGTGTTCTGTAGTAGGGCACACTCCTACCAACGGGGTTGTCGAGCTGTCACATTTATTTATAAAGCGACATGTTAAAACAGCTGATTTCCAAGGGGGGTTGGCAGCAGGTTTCTGTAGTAGGGCGCACTCCTACCAACGGGGTTGTCGAGCTGTCACATACCTTACCCACATGTTAAAACAGCTGATTTCCAAGGGGGGTTGGCAGCACTGTTCTGTAGTAGGGCACACTCCTACCAACGGGGTTGTCGAGCTGTCACATTTATTTATAAAGCCACATGTTAAAACAGCTGATTTCCAAGGGGGATTGGCAGCAGGTTTCTGGAGTAGGGCACACTCCTACCAACGGGGTTGTCGAGCTGTCACATTCCTCAGCCACATGTTAAAACAGCTGATTTCCAAGGGGGGTTGGCAGCAGTGTTCCGTATACAGGCGCACTCCTTCCAACCAAGCGATATATCTAGACGGCCTTGGTTGGTAGCAGACACTGCCTTAGTAATATGCTTCCTATGGCCCTAATAAACTCAAATAATCTACCCAGCCGACCGGATTAGACAGTGTCTTATCTACAGATGCGATAAGCGTCCAGGTAACCAAGAAATTTGTAACTTATCTTTAATTTACCTGTTTCAATTAGATGGTAGGAACTAGGGAAGTATACAATTGAGTTGGTAGGCCTACCACTTGGACTCACACCTCTACGCCATAAGCATGAGAATACTAATAGTTCCGTCAAATTAACTTGCAAGGTGTTGTCGTCACGGATTATGTAGGCCTAATAGGGAGGTGACGCATGTGACAACTACCAACATAAATCTGGTTGCATCCCGTTCTCTTGCCTCAGGTATTGTGTGCATGTTGTCAGACGTGGTGGGGTTGCATTCCATTCACGGTTGGTGCAGTTAATGCAGTGGACAATTACAATGCATGTATCTGGAAATCTCGAGTTGAATACCGTTGAAATAGACCGTGTGGAGCCACCGTCTTTTCTCAGAATTTTAGGGGACACCTTGCTTCTTACGGGGTGGCCAGTGTTCATTGGGACAACTGTAGCTTGATGGTAATAAACTAGTCCCAGCAAAAGTATTCGCATACCGATCTCAGGTCATTGTCTACTGCCCCTTTCAACCGCGCCAATTGAAAGAAAATCAACAGATATTCTTTCACACAGTCGTAAATGCACAGTTCGGCTTAGTCGAGTGCACAGACGGTTTGGCCACACTCACCGTTACAGGTAACCAACGGAAGGTCTTAAATTAACCCCTATGGACATGTTTAGACTAGACGGAAGGGATTAGCGAAGTAGAGAATTAAGTTGTCACCTTGGACTCGGCTGGGTCGTAAGCATCAGAATACTTTCGTATGGGGAAACATTACAACAATTATTACACTCGTGTTCCGTTTTGTTTTAGACCTAGCGGAGATGATGTGATTTATATCGAAAACCAGTGCAGCCTTCCGAAAGGCAACTCATGTTCCTACGAAGAGTACGCTAGTAGCGCTCTCATCAGCTACACGGACGCATACGTCAGTAAAGGCCGATCCACAATTGAAATAAGGGTTGAAATAAGAATCCGTGAAATAGTGAAATAACAAGCAGCTGGTTCACAACAGTTTCGTAGTACCTTATTTCAACATAGGAGAGCGTTTCAATCGAGCACTTTTCCACCGGATCTGACGCCATAGTCACGGCCTTCTCCAAACTGTCCAAACCTATAGCAGGCCGTGGCCAAATGGGGCTTTGCACTGCGACTTTTTTCCACTCGCAGCGCCAGCACCGACAAACAACGAGCTGTCAAAATAATAAAATTGCAACATTATGAAGAAAACGAGGTATGGCGATAGTAGCTGCTCACCAGTTAAAACGTTTAATGATGGGCAACCAAGTTGTGGAAGTTTTGTATGTTTCTTGTTTGTTTTGAATATTTGTTTTCAAAATCAGAATATTTTATTGTTTGACAGCTTGATGTTTATCCATCGATTCATTTCATTTGTTTCATTGTTGTAAAGCAAGCTAACAAGAAGCCTACGACGACGACATTAACAACAACAACAACAACAACAACAACAACAACAACAACAACAACAACAACAACAAATACAACAACAACAACGACAATATCCGGTTCGACTGGAGAAGGCCTTCTCTTCTCGAGCTCTGATTGGTTCGTCATAAGAAGTTGAAATAAGGTTGAAATAAGAAATGGAATTGAATCTTTCTTATGACTATTTCATTCCACTGTGACAATTGTGAACCACAGCATTGATATTGCATGTTTCAATTCGCTTAAACCTTATTGCTATTTCACTATTTCAACTCTTATCTCTTATTTCAATTGTGAATCCGCCTTAATGTAACACGAAGCCAGGTAAGTCCCAAACAAGCTGTGTAATCTAGAGGGCCGTGATTAGCTCTATTTAACATAGAGATGCTATTTAACCCATTGAGCCAAGAATAATTACCCCACGGCCCAGATTTGCAAGAGGTCTTACGTCTTTTTATGGTCTTAACTCGTAGACCGGCGTAACTTTGGACCTCCTGTAAAACCAGACCCAGGTCACACGAATAAGTTACTAATTCCTGGTAGGAACAAGGACACAATGAACATTCCAATAATATGTTTTAAAGTATGTACTCAGATATTTTCCTGGATTCACAAGAGGTTCAAAGCTAGGCCGGTCTTAGAGATAAGACCGAAAAAAGACTAAGACCTCTTGTGAATGGGAGAATGAAAGTGGATATACTGGGACAATAAGTGTAGACAACCTTTGCCATGCCCATTTGTTTTTGTATATACATAGATAGCTTAAATAGATACTACTCTAGGCCTTTAGTACTCTATTAGGCAATTTATAAAAGAACGGCTAAAACATATCCATATTATTTGAGTACCATAGACGTAGGGTAGGGAAACACATATCAACTCACTCTTTATTGATAGTACAATACAATCATAATAGAAAACAATAATTATATTATATAATTATGAAATTACCAACTCACATAATCGTTTATTATTAATACAATACAAACATAATATAAAACAATAATTGTATAATTATGAAATTACCAACTCACATACTCGTTTATTCATAATACAATACACACATAAAAGAAAACAATAATTATAAAATTATGAAATTACCAACTCACATACTCGTTTATTTATAATATAATACACACATAATAGATAACAATAATTATAAAATTATGAAATTACCAACTCACATACTCGTTTATTTATAATACAATACAAACATAAAAGAAAACAATTATTATATAATTATGAAATTACCAACTCATCATACTCATTTATTGATAATACAATACAAACATAATAGAAAACAATAATTATATAATTATGAAATTTGGTTATGAAAGTAGGTGCCAATCGGCTGGAATGGTATATAATGTGAGGAAAGGATCCAACAGCTTACCTTCGTGTAAGATGACTGATTTGCGAGTTTGAAGTACACATAAAAAACATAATACAAATACAACGATATATTTTGTATTATGTTTTTTATGTGTACTTCAAACTCGCAAATCCGTCATTGTATACCAAGGTAAGCTGTTGGATCCTTTCCTCACATTATATACAATCATGAAATTTGGCATAGACAAAATATTAACAACTAAGGTTAGATTTTATTGTAAAATAAAACAACTCATGTAGAAATACTTGGTTTTAATATCAGTACAATACGTCAACTCTGGTTTAAAAACGTACCTTCCTTCACATGTACCGGTATTTTTTACTTAATAAGAACTAGTAAATAGGCCACACTATCATTGCAATACTAACTACATTATGAATGTGCTTAATATTAATAACAGAAAGTCTAGGTGACAATTAACGATAGTTTATTTAGTTTATTCACACAACAATGTCTGCATTATAATATAAAAACATTTTTTTTTTTTTTTTAAATCGGCCTCCTCCATCCCCATAGCCGTCCATCTCCGCCTTTACCGCGGAGCAAAGAAAATAAGGAGCAAACTAGTTTGAGTCTAGATCGAGTCTATTTGACGGCCTGGCCAAACCGCCAGATAGACATAATACAAGAGTATAAAATTAAGTTTTAAAACTCATTCTTTGAACTTTCTAGCACGAGTACTGAGCACATTACTATTTCAACTCTACTTCAACTAACAACACACTCCTACTACTAACTACATCTACCACACAATACTATTAACTACATCTACCACACAATACTACTAACTACAGCTACCACACAATAATACATACACTACAATAGCGTTGTGCTTTGTACACGCGCAATATTTACTCGCGAGCGAAAACATAATACGAAAAACGTGCAAATGTGCCGATCAAAACAAAAACCGCGCGTGCTAACGTTGACTGAACTAGTATTACATTTATTTACCGTTTAAAAAAAACTAATTAACTCCTTGTACAATATTTAAATTGTTTGCTCCGCCGTGTGATTGTTCTTTACATTTTGAAATGCTAAGCTTAAACGTTACTTTTTCTATTCTTCATTGATGAAAAATTCGAGCCTTTTCTGCGGTGCTGTCTTCAAATCTAAAAGAAAAAAATAATGTTAACAGGGAAGGATACCTCTACGTCAAAAACCACACACAAATTTCCTTTTTAAATTATATCACAAGAGTGGGCTTCGAAATCGAAAATCTGAATCAACACAACAGCGCACTGTGGTTTAGTAAGCCCTACACTTTGAATGTGCTTAGTCGTGAGCGTGACTTACATTATGATCAGTAAGTTATTTTCTAAATAATAATTTGTATTACTAATTATTGAATTATAATCAAAATACTACGCTTATGGTTATAATATTTTATTCAATCTGTAGGGCTTACCAAAGCAAAGTGCGCTGTGATTTAGATTTTCGTTTTCTTGTTGCAATCTTGAGATATGATTTAATAATGAACATTTTCTGCGGTTTTTGACGTAGAGACTACCCTCTAATTTGTGGAATTAATAAAGCGAGCGAAGCGAGCGTCTCCACTTGACCCTTATGGCACTTCGTTCTGTTTTATTTTTGTTTTTTTTTTGTTTTTACTCTGTTGATAGCGGTCGAACGGAAAGTCCGATCAACTTGAAATTTGGACCACCTACAAGCCTCGATGTAGATTGAAGGTGTAAAGTTTTGAGGCAAAATCGTTCGAAAAGTTACAAAGTTACACCATAGTTACTGCAAAATATTTTTCTGAAACAATATGGTGGCAAAATGTGAGATAGCCATATTTTTCTAAAGCTTTTTCCGGTTAGGAACATGTACATTTTATGGCGATCTGATAAATATTGGCAAAGTCACACAAAAGTTACTCGAAAATATATTTCTGAAACACAGTAACAGCAAAATGTGAGGTGGCTATCTTGTAGTAAATTACCGTCCGGTCACGACTATACTAATGTAAACGCAATCCGATACGTATTAGAGGCAGAAATTACATTTCTATTGCTGTCAATAACTGTTAGTAACGGTGGCGGACCACAGCGAAAACACTAGACAGAATGGCAACGAAAATTCTTAGCAACGCACATTGCACTGCATTCAACAATGTCGGGAAGTATAATAGCTATGGAAATTAGGAAAAATTTTGCAATGCGCATTCTTCAATTGTTGTTAATTGTTGTTTTTATTAGCTTTGAGATCTTTTCGCCAGAACGTTCGTAGATATGGACGCGCTCGCTTATCAACGCGTCAACAGAGCGTTTTCCTAGTTCAAAATATATTAGGTTGTTTGTTTACCTCTCTCCTGGTGTGGGATTACTGCAATTCAAAGGTCCTGATGGCGCATCGTCTTTAGGCAGCCCAACGCGTCGCTTGTAGATCTATTTCATGTAACAGAAGGACACATGAGTTACGTAAATGCTCTAAGAAATTAATAACATTGTTAAGCGAGCGAAGAGAGCGTCTCCACTAGACTCTTATGGCACTTCGTTTTTTTTTATTTTTTTATGTCTGTTGATGGCGGTCGAACGGAAAGACCGATCAACTTGAAATTTGGACCATTTACAAGCCTCGATGTGGATTGAAGGTGTATAGTTTTGAGGCAAAATCGTTCGATAAGTTAAAAAGTTACACCATAGTTACTGCAAAATATTTTTCTGAAACAAAATGGTGGCAAAATGTGAGATAGCCATATTTTTTAAAAGCTTTGTCCGGTTACGAATATTTTCATTTTATGGCGATTTGATAAATATTGGCAAAGTTACACAAAAGTTACTCGAAAATATATTTCTGAAACACAGTAACATCAAAATGTGAGGTTGCTATCTTAAAGTAAATTTTCGTCCGGTCACGACTATACTAATTTAAAAGCGATCTGATACGTATTTGAGGCATACATTACATTTCTTTTGCTGTCAATAACTGTTAGTAACGGTGGCGGACCGTGTTAAAAACATGACGACGAAAATTCCTAGCAACGCAGATTGCTCTGCATCCAACAATGTCGGGAAGTATAATAGCTATGGAAATTAGGAAAAATTTTGCAATGCGCATTCTTCAATTGTTGTTAATTGTTGTTTTTATTAGCTTTGAGATCTTTTCGCCAGAACGTTCGTAGATATGGACGCGCTCGCTTATCAACGCGTCAACAAAGCGTTTTCCTAGTTCAAAATATATTAGGTTGTTTGTTTACCTCTCTCCTGGTGTGGGATTACTGCAATTCAAAGGTCCTGATGGCGCATCGTCTTTAGGCAGCCCAACGCGTCGCTTGTAGATCTATTTCATGTAACAGAAGGACACATGAGTTACGTAAATGCTCTAAGAAATTAATAACATTGTTAAGCGAGCGAAGCGAGCGTCTCCACTAGACTCTTATGGCACTTCGTTTATTTTTTTTTTTATGTCTGTTGATGGCGGTCGAACGGAAAATCCGATCAACTTGAAATTTGGACCATTTACAAGCCTCGATGTGGATTGAAGGTGTATAGTTTTGAGGCAAAATCGTTCGATAAGTTAAAAAGTTACACCATAGTTACTGCAAAATATTTTTCTGAAACAAAATGGTGGCAAAATGTGAGATAGCCATATTTTTTAAAAGCTTTGTCCGGTTACGAATATTTTCATTTTATGGCGATTTGATAAATATTGGCAAAGTTACACAAAAGTTACTCGAAAATATATTTCTGAAACACAGTAACATCAAAATGTGAGGTTGCTATCTTATAGTAAATTTTCGTCCGGTCACGACTATACTAATTTAAAAGCGATCTGATACGTATTTGAGGCATACATTACATTTCTTTTGCTGTCAATAACTGTTAGTAACGGTGGCGGACCGTGTTAAAAACATGACGACGAAAATTCCTAGCAACGCAGATTGCTCTGCATCCAACAATGTCGGGAAGTATAATAGCTATGGAAATTAGGAAAAATTTTGCAATGCGCATTCTTCAATTGTTGTTAATTGTTGTTTTTATTAGCTTTGAGATCTTTTCGCCAGAACGTTCGTAGATATGGACGCGCTCGCTTATCAACGCGTCAACAGAGCGTTTTCCTAGTTCAAAATATATTAGGTTGTTTGTTTACCTCTCTCCTGGTGTGGGATTACTACAATTCAAAGGTCCTGATGGCGCATCGTCTTTAGGCAGCCCAACGCGTCGCTTGTAGATCTATTTCATGTAACAGAAGGACACATGAGTTACGTAAATGCTCTAAGAAATTAATAACATTGTTAAGCGAGCGAAGCGAGCGTCTCCACTAGACTCTTATGGCACTTCGTTTATTTTTTTTTTTATGTCTGTTGATGGCGGTCGAACGGAAAATCCGATCAACTTGAAATTTGGACCATTTACAAGCCTCGATGTGGATTGCAGGTGTATAGTTTTGAGGCAAAATCGTTCGATAAGTTAAAAAGTTACACCATAGTTACTGCAAAATATTTTTCTGAAACAAAATGGTGGCAAAATGTGAGATAGCCATATTTTTTAAAAGCTTTGTCCGGTTACGAATATTTTCATTTTTATAGCGATTTGATAAATATTGGCAAAGTTACATAAAAGTTACTCGAAAATATATTTCTGAAACACAGTAACATCAAAATGTGAGGTTGCTATCTTATAGTAAATTTTCGTCCGGTCACGACTATACTAATTTAAAAGCGATCTGATACGTATTTGAGGCATACATTACATTTCTTTTGCTGTCAATAACTGTTAGTAACGGTGGCGGACCGTGTTAAAAACATGACGACGAAAATTCCTAGCAACGCAGATTGCTCTGCATCCAACAATGTCGGGAAGTATAATAGCTATGGAAATTAGGACAAATTTTGCAATGCGCATTCTTGAATATTGTTGTTAATTGTTGTTTTTATTAGCTTTGAGATCTTTTCGCCAGAACGTTCGTAGATATGGACGCGCTCGCTTATCAACGCGTCAAACAGAGCGTTTCCTAGTTAAAATATATTAGGTTGTTTGTTTACCTCTCTCCTGGTGTGGGATTACTGCAACTCAAAGGTCCTGACGGCGCATCGTCTTTAGGCAGCCCAACGCGTCGCTTGTAGATCTGTTTCATGGAACAGAAGAACATATAAATTACGTAAATGATGTAAGAAATCAATAACATTGTAGTAAATATAATATTACGTTTTTCCTTTACCTCTCTCCTGGTGTGGGATTACTGCAACTCGAAGGTCGTTTATGGCGCATCGTCTTGAGGCAGCCCAACGCGTCGCTCCCTCGTAGTTCTATTTCATGTAACAGAAGGACACATGAGTTACGTTAATAACTAAACAACCACTTTAAGGGCCGGTCTTACAATCTCCTAATTAGAAAGTTTTTTGTAGCAATTAAGCTATTTGGAGGATTTCAATAGTTTTGATTGGTGGTTGCCATGGAGAAAACAAGCTATTCGACAAATTAATAGTTATTGGGACATTGTAAGACTGGACCTTATTATCTGCAAAATGAGTATATTGCTTTGTCGACTGTAAGCAAACATCCGAACCAAAACTTGTACTTTATATAGGTAGTTGAAATTGTTTAAGCTGTGAAATTAATTTGGAATGTACATTAATAAAGGAAGTAAATATTAACAACATCTACGTGATTCCGTAAGAACTAGGGTTAGGATCTGTATGGGAAGGTATATTACTGACTGTTGATATTTTGGATAAATTGGGAGCCACACTCATGATATAATTCAGTTTTTAAACAGATTGTACCGTTCTTTATATATTCTCAACCAGTTGCGTATCCAAGGGGGAGTTATGGGGTTCAAACCCCCCCCCCCCCCCCATGCCAAAAAAAAAAAAAATACGTGCGGAGAGAAGGAAGGAAAGGAGGAGGGAAGTGGAAACTACTATTTTGATTATTGTTTAATAACATACTAAACCGTTAAATCATACCACTTTGGGCTCTTGGTTGTCAGGAAGAGCTGCCTAGGACCTGTTGTCTTCTAACAGAACTTAATGGTAAAAAAACGTTTGTCAAAAACATTAACCAATAGCTTTTTGCATATTTATAAGCTGGCTATAAACAGAACTTAACGCAAATCAGTGCTAAAACATTCGTCAGAAACGTGTAAAATGTATAGATATTACCACAAAATACAGCACTACCAGTTACGAGGAGACTTGCCAACAATTAAAATAAAAAATATAGGTAAGATATTTATTTTTGCAGTAATTTTGTTGTTCTGTGACTGGGTTTTTAATTTTCTTTTTAGCCATTTTTATATTCTCTTAAACGTATTTTATGACATTTTCTTATTCTGAAACGTGTTTACAGGCGTTTAAAAGGTCATAAATGAAGAAAAAAAAAATCGACTTCGGCGAATTGGCCTCGCGGCGGCTGGGGCTTTCGCCCCAGACCCCTGCGTGCTTGGGATGTTCAACCCCCCCCCCCCCCCATTATCAATTCCTGGATACACCACTGTTCTCAACACATAAATGTTAACTGTATAGTTAAAAAACTAGATTCTAGACCAGTGGTTAAAGTGGCCATGGAGAAGTGACGGTATGCACTAATGCTGTGTAAATCAGACAAAAGTGTGTATGTGGGGGGGGGGGGGAAGGGGGGGGGGAAGGGGGGGGGGGGGGTCCAGGGACTGCGGCCACCCAGATTAACCCCGCAGAGATTATTTTAGGGTGTCTTGTCACGAACATGTTGAAATTACTTTGAAGAGGAGTCAACGCTTGTTTTTACGTACATTGGTGGTGAAAAAATAAAAATTAAACAATTTCTCTATAAAAAAACATTGGATGAGCAAATGTAAATACCAAACCAAGTAAAACAAAAGGTTCAACATAATTCGTCAATATGTTTACAATCGATACAAATAGGTGCCGGTATGGCATACCGTTAATATTTGTAGTAACGGTATGCATACCGGCTCATACCGCCCCACTTTAACCACTGTTCTAGACTAAATTTTTGGATTAAATATGTCGAATAATAGTTTTGCATCGTAGAGTAGTATTTAGAAACTTAATTGCATCATGATAAGAAAAATTGAAAATAATAACAAAAATTAGCAGACGTTTTAGAAAAAAAGCCTACATAAATAAATGATATTTACCAGAATTGTTTCCAACTATTTCTTTATCGTAAATTTACAGACAAGCTGTGTTGGAATTATTCGTCCTAAAGTAAAGCGGTACTCGTGCTGTGCCGCCTTAAAGAAATGACAAATATGATCAAATCTACTAAATAACATGATGTTGTTCCTAGCTCAATACACATGATATTAATGTAGGAACAGTTTTATCGCCGTAACAACAGCGCTTGTATTTTGCAACACACTCACCCCACGCTGTCTTGTCCCATGCTGACGTCACGGCGAACTAGACGCAATGTACATGCGCGCTTTCTCTGCGAAGATCTGCCTCGTGGGTAGTGAGACTTGCAGGAAGTCTCGAAGATATCCAACGACGTCGTCTGCAACTGCAATACGAAGCAAAAGCAGAAACAACAAGCACAAAAAGTAGGTGCCCCACCCCCCATAAACCCACACGGCTGTTAGTTCAACGGACACTCGCGGGAGAGCAATGACACCCCCACATACCTGTTAAGAGCGAAGGATACATCTTCGTCATGCTAAACAGAAAATTTTCGTTTTATAATTATTTATTTATTTATTTATTTATTTATTCAGGATTTAAATACAGCTATACAGCCATTTTACATTAAACCTTCAAACGTAACATTATAACATTATACAGATTAACACAAAATCGAAAATCTGATAAACCACAGCGCTATGGTTTCTGCGATTTTCGATTTTATGTTTTAATCTTAAGATATAATTTATAATTAAAAATTAAAAATTACTGCGGTTTTTAACGTAGAGGTATCCTTCGCGCTTTAGTACAACGGACACACGTGAGAGAGCAAAGACAGACCCACACGGCTGTTAAGTACAACGGACACACGTGAGAGAGCAAAGACAGACCCACACGGCTGTTAAGTACAACGGACACACGTGAGAGAGCAAAGACAGACCCACACGGCTGTTAAGTACAACGGACACACGTGAGAGAGCAAAGACAGACCCACACGGCTGTTAAGTACAACGGACACACGTGAGAGAGCAATGACAGACCCACACGGCTGTTAAGTACAACGGACACACGTGAGAGAGCAAAGACAGACCCACACGGCTGTTAAGTACAACGGACACACGTGAGAGAGCAAAGACAGACCCACACGGCTGTTAAGTACAACGGACACACGTGAGAGAGCAAAGACAGACCCACACGGCTGTTAAGTACAACGGACACACGTGAGAGAGCAAAGACAGACCCACACGGCTGTTAAGTACAACGGACACACGTGAGAGAGCAAAGACAGACCTACACGGCTGTTAAGTACAACGGACACACGTGAGAGAGCAAAGACAGACCCACACGGCTGTTAAGTACAACGGACACACGTGAGAGAGCAAAGACAGACCCACACGGCTGTTAAGTACAACGGACACACGTGAGAGAGCAAAGACAGACCCACACGGCTGTTAAGTACAACGGACACACGTGAGAGAGCAAAGACAGACCCACACGGCTGTTAAGTACAACGGACACACGTGAGAGAGCAAAGACAGACCCACACGGCTGTTAAGTACAACGGACACACGTGAGAGAGCAAAGACAGACCCACACGGCTGTTAAGTACAACGGACACACGTGAGAGAGCAAAGACAGACCCACACGGCTGTTAAGTACAACGGACACACGTGAGAGAGCAAAGACAGACCCACACGGCTGTTAAGTACAACGGACACACGTGAGAGAGCAGAGACAGACCCACACGGCTGTTAAGTACAACGGACACACGTGAGAGAGCAAAGACAGACCCACACGGCTGTTAAGTACAACGGACACACGTGAGAGAGCAAAGACAGACCCACACGGCTGTTAAGTACAACGGACACACGTGAGAAAGCAAAGACAGACCCACACGGCTGTTAAGTACAACGGACACACGTGAGAGAGCAAAGACAGACCCACACGGCTGTTAAGTACAACGGACACACGTGAGAGAGCAAAGACAGACCCACACGGCTGTTAAGTACATTGGAAACACGTGAGAGAGCAATGATACACCCATATTACTGTTAGTTCAACACCTACCCGGCGTCATGTGCTGATATCTCCAAGGGGAAGTTGACACTTCTTCACCTTGCTACATAGGGTGGCGGCCGAGTCGGAGTGAGAGGGGTGGCTAGAACTCTTGAACTCGAAGGTCTCGTGTGATGGGGCTCCATTGTCTGGCAGCCCAACCTCGCGCTCAGAAACTTGCTGTAACAGGACACTAGAGTTACAAACATGCTTGGGGGAAATTTATTTTAATTTTTTTTATTAATAACAAAAATTTTGTAATAAATTAAATTAAAATAATCAAATATTAAATATTAAAGGAATTACAGACTTAACACTTTATACTGCGTTAATAATGAATGTGTTAGGCCCTACTTATTATTTATATGTGATACTAATGTATTTTTGACAATAGAACCTCTTGGTACTTTTCGACAGGAGTAGGCTACGTGCCGGTACCAGGTACCCGTACCATCAGACCATCAGACCATCAGCCGGTACTATCCGGTACCATGGTACCAGCCGGTACGATCAGACTAAAGAGGCCATTGTGCCCTCCACTGGCCATATTTTCAATGAAATAAATAATAATCACACTATTTGTTTATTTTATTTGTATGCGACTGGTTGTGACAACCATTTGAGCTCTGTACGTCTACCGTATCCCATCCCCCCCCCCCCCCCCCTACCCTACCTCACCCCTACTGCCGAACAACAGACGAGTTTTACTGACAGAGCAGTATGCATGGTCTTGAGCTCGTAGAGTGAACAGTGTCAGACTGTCAGCGTTAGTTCGTTGACAAGATGTATCGAAGCACTAATCGCGACGACTTATTGCGCCAGGACTAGAGAAGGACGGTCTAGTGTGTGTTTTATATATTGTTATAGTCAGTGTATAATACGATTTCATTAGATCGGTCGGTAATTCGTAACACAGTGTAATCGAAGTGTATTCAGCCTGATCAGTTTAATAAAAGTGTAATCAGTGTGACAGTGTAGTCAGTGTAATCAGTGAAGTTGGCGTAATCGAAGTGCAATCAGTGTGATCAGTGTAATCAGTGTAGTCAGTGTAATCAGTGTGATCAGAGTAATCAGTGTAATCAGTGTGATCTAAGATCCCAGTAGGCTTCACTGTAGGCCCCTACGTCTCGCATTAACCGAGTGAGTTAATCCAGAAAATCATCAATTAGCTTTAGTTATCTACCCATCATCATCGCCAATCATCGCCACATACGTTTGCATCAAGCCCCTTACCCCCCCCCCCCCCCCCCCCCGCTACAAGATCGCCTTCATCGCCACCACCCATCGCCGCCTACCCCACTGGAACCATTGTTGACGCGTTGCAGGACCCGGAGGATGAGTACAAACACACAATACCATTGGGTATTATTTGAGAACCTTATAACTGATCCTTGTTTTTACTTCCATCTTCGAGACCGTTCAAGATACGTGTACTTAAACACACTCGTGATCACTAAATTTTAGATGCTGTGAACCACAGCTGTGAACATAGTTAGCAAAATCCGTCAAGATGCCAACCTACAAAAACTTAATTAGGGAAAAAATCCCGTTTTATTTTTTAAAATTAAAACTTATTGACAGATTTAAATAATTGTTTACATTATCCACATTAACTATGTCGACACTGGACAAAAGTTTTGAAATTGTAACTCTAACCGATAATTTGTAAACAAATATTTAGTTTCTATTTACGGGAATTTACATTGGTTTCTTTACAGTGCTCCACTTAAATGATTCTCATTTCAGGACCATTGAAGTTAGATGCACATACTTGCATGAATAAGGGCGTGTATGAAGAAACTTTTCTTAACCTACTTTTGGAAATCCGATAACTGTAATAGAATTGCAACAATGACGTGGCATGTTTGATGACTTTTACGGCAACCATGCAAGAGTTAACAACGAACTTTGTCGACGATACAAATAGCTTTTATTATGGTTTCATTTTGGTTATTGTATGATTTAACATAATCACGTTTTAGGTCTAGCCTGTATCTACAGTATGCAACTTTCTATTTACAGATAAGTTTTTTAGTTTGTGAATTAGAGCCTATTGAGAAGAGCATGGTTGAATGAAATTATGTGGAAATACATTGAACAATTAACGTGAAGGTTTTAATTTATTTAAAGAAAACTTTTTGTCGGATTTAAATAATATTTCGTGCCATTATTAGCAACATATCGAGAAATAATTTACACAAATTCTAAAGTTGTAGCTTGAACCGCCATCTTGTAAAAAAATCATATGTTTATTAAAAAGGTATTTTTTTGTTAGAGTAATATGATATGCAAATGATTTGTTTGATTTACTAAAAAAAATCGCTCATCTGGCAACGCGGAGTGTTTTTCTAGTTACTTTCATTATCTACGATCGCAAGATAATGCAGTGATATACTTATGTGTGGACATGTTAAGCAGAGAGTGACGAGACGAGCGTTTGAAGCGGCTTTTGTTCCTTGTTGACATATGGTAGGTCATCGCGACATTCTATTCAATCATTACATGACTGTGAGTAGGTGAATGGTTTGTAATGCTTATTTGTTGGAGAAATTGAAGCACAAGATGATATTTATTAAATTTTTCAAAGTTATATCAAACAAAGAAGGTTATTAACTTTTTTATGTACCTTTTGTGCATGGAATGTAAACAAATCATATATATATAAACAGTGTGTACGTACATAAATAAAATGGCGGCTTATAACAGACAAAAACTCACATAAATGATAACATTTTTCATACATCTTATGAGGAGTTTGTTTTGTACTTTAATAAACTATAATGGACAGTACCTGATTAACAGTATATAGATTTCTAATTTAAATTTAATTCTGCGTCGATGGTTGACCTTATCAGACTATCAGTACAAAACTGAAATGACGGTTCGTGACGTCAAACAAGAAAGATCACAATTTGATATTAAAATTTCTCATCCATTTCATAAAGAATGTTTTCGAACTAAATGAAATAATGATTAGCATGATTAACAGATCATTTTAGTAACATTAAACTCTGGCGTACAAAAAAACTTATGTCCGGGGTTCAGCCTACCGTAGGCCTACCAGTAGCTAACTTAACGAACTAAGAACCTAGCAGTTTAATGTAAAATATCTCCTAGCGAGTGTTATTATTGATGTAGTTGGTCCAGAGATATTATAAATCCATGATGATCAAGTATAGGCCTACGTCACACAATCATGTTGGACTTACCGTCATTGAGTGTTTGTCGCCTCCAAAACTTAACGAACAATAACCTAGCAGTGCAATGTTAAATACCTCCTAGCGAGTGTTATTATTGATGTATTTAGTCCAGAAATACTATAAATCCTTCATGTTCAAGTATAGGCCTACATCACACACAATCATGTTGGACTTACCGTCATTGAGTGTTTGACGCCTCCAAAACTTAACGAACACTAACCTAGCAGTGCAATGTTAAATATCCCCTAGCGAGTGTTATTATTGATGTATTTTGTCCAGAGATACTATAAATCCTTCATGTTCAAGTATAGGCCTACAACACACACAATCATGTTGGACTTACCGTCATTGAGTGTTTGACGCCTCCAAGTTTTACACCACTGCGATTATTGTGAATCAGTTTTCGTCACTTTGAAGTAGAACTCTTTTCATGAATCAGAATTTATGGTTTACTGTCCATGATACGATTCTATAACACTATTATTGCACCAAACAAGTTCATCACAATTTACTTGAAACGACGTTGTGCAATGTACAACCTTCCAGAATGAGAAGGGAGGAGGCAATATGGCGCTCAGCTAAAAAAAAAAACGTGTAATTGCGCGGGAGTTGCTCTGATTGGTCTAATCACCTCACGTGATCTGCAACGGCCTGTTTAGATGACGTCAATGCTGCCGTAATGCGAGAGTGGGAGTGAGCGGGTTTTGCGCCATGTGCGTTGAGAAGGCGGTGTCTTAATTTACCATGGGGAGAACTTCTTTATCGGCTCAGTCTTCAGAATAGCGCGCAAACCAATGACCTTGACAGGTATACCAACTACTTGAATATAGAAACATTTTTAACGCTAGCAGGTTTACCAACTAGGTGACCAACTTTATGACTAACGTATTAACGACGTGTTATGATTATTTTTATGATTGCTATATTTAGATTCCAACAGTATATTTCTAGTTTTTAGGTATAATGATATTTTACAACTTGTACCAACTACTTGAATATAGAAACAATTTTAACCCTAGCAGGTTTATCAACTTGGTGACCAACTTTATGACTAACGTATTAACGACGTGTTATGATTATTATTATTATAATTGCTTTATTTAGATTTCAACAGTATATTTCTATTTATTAGGTATTATGATATTTTACATCTTGTATTCCGTCAACAATGATATTAATTCTATGATCATTCTATGATATATAATCTACAGATGAAAAACACTTTATGACTTTCATTCCTGAACCAGGGTTCGAACCTGGAGCGGAGGAATTGACGCCTAACCGACCACGACCACTACGCAAGATTTAATTGTGGAATATTAGGAAACTGATTTAAACTAGCTACTTGAACGTGAAAATGTTGAGTTTATTGAAGGTAAAGGGTGGGGGGAGGGGGGGGGGGTACTGATGATATATGAAGTAGGCCTATAAAATTAACAAATGAATCACAAATGTTCGTATTTTTAACCTAGAGGAAAGTCGTGTAAAAGGACACCTGAGTTACAAACATGCTTGGGGGAAATTTAAAATAATTTGTTTTATTAGTAACAAAAAAAATTTAAAAAATTAAAATTAATAAAATAAAAATAACTTAATATCAAATAAATTAAAGACTAAATATTTTATACTGCGTTAATAATGAATGTGTTGGCCGATCTTATTTTTAATATGTGGTACCAATGTATTTTTGACAATATGCTGTTAACAAGTGAAACACAAATGAAGCCGATGGTCCCCTTGGTACTTTTCGACAGGAGTAGGCTACGTGCCGGTACCAGGCTTCCCCTCCTCCTTTCCTCATTATCATTCATCAATCATCACTCATCAGGCTAAAGAGGGCATTGTGCCCTCCGCTGGCCATATTTTCAATGAAATAAATAATAATCACACTATTTGTTTATTTTATTTGTATGCGACTGGTTGTGACAACCATTTGAGCTCTGTACGTCTACCGTATCCCATCCCCCCCCCCCCCCCCCTACCCTACCTCACCCCTACTGCCGAACAACAGACGAGTTTTACTGACAGAGCAGTATGCATGGTCTTGAGCTCGTAGGGTGAACAGTGTCAGCGTTAGTTCGTTGACAAGATGTATCGAAGCACTAATCGCGACGACTTATTGCGCCTAGACTAGAGATGGACGGTCAAGTGTGTGTTTTACATATTGTTAAAATCAGTGTATAATACGATTTTATTAGATCGGTCGGTAATTCGTAACACAGTGTAATCAGCGTGATCAGTTTAATTGAAGTGTAATCAGTGTTATCAGTGTTGTCAGTGTGATCGAAGTGTAACTAGTGTGATCTAAGATCCCAGTAGGCTTCACTGTACGTCTCGCATTAACCGAGTGAGTTAATCCAGAATATCATCAATTAGCTTTAGTTATCTACCCATCATCATCGCCAATCATCGCCACATACGTTTGCATCAAGCCCCTCCCCCCCCATACGAGATCGCCTACATGCCACCACCCATCGCCGCCTACCCCACTGGAACCATTGTTGACGCATTGCAGGACCCGGAGGATGAGTACAAACACACAATACCATTGGCTATTATTTGAGTAACTTATAACTGATCCTTGTTTTTACTTCCATCTTCAAGACCGTTCAAGATACGTGTACATAAACACACTCGTGATCACTAAATTATAGATGCTGTTAACATAGTTAGCAAAATCCGTCAAGATGCCAACCTACAAAAAATTAATTAGTGAACAAAATCCCATTTTTTTCTTTTTTATTAAAACTTATGGACAGATCTAAAGAATTGTTTACATTTATATTCACACTAATTATGTCGACACGGGATAAAATTTTTGGAATTGTAACTTTAACCGCCATTAAGTCAAAAAAACATTTAGTTTTTATTTACAGGAATTTACATTGGTTTCGTTACAGTGTGTCACTTAAATGATTCTCATTTGGAGACCATTGAAGTTAGATGCACATACTTGCATGAATAAGGGCGTGTACAAAAAAAATTTTCTTAACCTACTTTTGGAAATCCGATAACTGTAATAGAATGGCTACAGAATGACGTGGCATGTTTGATGACTTTTACGGCAACCATGCAAAAGTTAACAACGAACTTTTTCGACGATTTAAATAGCTTTTGTTATGGTTTAAATGCAATTATTGTATGATTTAACAATATCAAGTTTTTGGTCTAGCCTGTATCTACATCATGCAGTTTTATATACACAGATAAGTTTTATAGTTTGTGAATTAGAGCCTATTGAGAAGAGCACGGTCGAATGAAATTATGCGGAAATCCATTGAACAATCAACTTGAAGGTTTTTATTTATTTAAAGAAAACTTCTTGACGGCTTTAAATAATATTTCGTGCAATTATTAGTAACATATCGAGAAATAATATATACAAATTCTAAAGTTGTAGCTTGAACCGCCATATCTTGTAAAAAATCATATGTTTATTAAAAAGGTAGGCTATTCTATTTTTTTTGTAAGAGTAATATGATATGCAAATGATTTGTTTGATTTACTTAAAACAATGGCTCATCTGGCAACGCGTAGTGTTTTTCTAGTTACTTTCATTATCTACGATCGCAAGATAATGCAGTGATATACTTATGTGTGGACATGTTAAGCAGAGAGTGACGAGACGAGCGTTTGAAGCGGCTTTTGTTCCTTGTTGACATATGGTAGGTCATCGCGACATTCTATTCAATCATTACATGACTGTGAGTAGGTGAATGGTTTGTAATGCTTATTTGTTAGAGAAATTGAAGCACAAGATGATATTGATTAACTTTTTCAAAGTTATATCGAACAAAGAAGGTTATTAACGTTTTTATGTACCTTTTGTGCATGGAATGTAAACAAATAATATATATAAAAACTGTGTACGTACATAAATAAAATGGCGGCTTATAACAGACAAAACCTCACATCAATAATAACATTTTTCATACATCTTATGAGGAGTTTGTTTTTGTACTTAAATAAACTATAATGGACAGTACCTGATTAACAGTAAATAGATTTCTAATAATTTAATTCTGCCTTTAAGTTCGAAGGTTGACATTATCAGTACAAAACTAAAATGACAGCTCGTAACATCAAACAAGAAAGGTCACAATTTGTTATTAAAATTTCTTATCCATTTCATAAAGAGTGTTTTCAAACTAAAGAAACTTATGAAATAATGATTAGCATGATTAACAGATCATTTTAGTAACATTAAACTCTGCCCTACACAAAAACTTATGTCCGGGGTTCCCGTTCAGCCTACCGTAGGCCTACCAGTAGCTAACTTAACGAACCAAGAACCTAGCAGTTTAATGTAAAATATCTCCTAGCGAGTGTAATTATTGATGTAGTTGGTCCAGAGATATTATAAATCCATGATGGTCAAGTATAGACCTAAGCCACACAATCATGTTGGACTTACCGTCATTGAGTGTTTGACGCCTCCAAAACTTAACGAACAATAACCTAGCAGTGTAATGTTAAATATCTCCTAGCGAGTGTAATTATTGATGTATTTTGTCCAGAGATACTATAAATCCTTCATGTTCAAGTATAGGCCTACATCACACAACATTGAGTGTTTGACGCCTCCAAAACTTAACGAACAATAACCTAGCAGGCTAGCAGTGCATGTTAAATATCCCCTAGCGAGTGTTATTATTGATGTATTTTGTCCAGAGAAACTATAAATCCTTCATGTTCAAGTATAGGCCTACATCACACACAATCATGTTGGACTTACCGTCATTGAGTGTTTGACGCCTCCAAGTTTTACACCACTGCGATTATTGTGAATCAGTTTTCGTCACTTTGAAGTAGAACTCTTTTCATGAATCAGAATTTATGGTTTACTGTCCATGATACGATTCTATAACACTATTATTGCACCAAACAAATTCATCACAAGTTTACTTGAAACGACGTTGTGCAATGTACAACCTTCCAGAATGAGAAGAGAGGAGGCAATATGGCGCTCAGCTAAAAAAAAAAACGTGTAATTGCGCGGGAGTTGCTCTGATTGGTCTAATCACCTCACGTTATTGCAACGGCCTGTTTAGATGACGTCAATGCTGCCGTAATGCGAGAGTGGGAGTGAGCGGGTTTTGCGCCATGTGCGTTGAGAAGGCGGTGTCTTAATTTACCATGGGGAGAACTTCTTTATTAACTCAGTTTTTAGAATAGCGCGCAAACCAATTAACTTGACAGGTATACCAACTACTTGAATATAGAAACATTTTTAACGCTAGCAGGTTTACCAACTAGGTGACCAACTTTATGACTAAGTTAACGTATTAACGACGTGTTATGATTATTTTTATGATTGCTATATTTAGATTCCAACAGTATATTTCTATTTATTAGGTATTATGATATTTTACATCTTGTATTTCGTCAACAATGATATTAATTCTTTGATCTATAATATATTATACAGATGAAAAACACTTCATGACTTTCATTCCCGAACCAGGGTTCGAACCTGGAGCGGAGGAATCAACGCCTAACCGACCACGACCATTACGCCAGTTGACCTAACATAGGGTGACCAGACGTCCCGGTTTTACCAGGATCGTCCCGTTTTTTTGCGGCCTGTCCCGGTGTCCCGAAAATAGTTCTCGGGACGCCAAAATGTCCCGGTTTTAAGAGTTCGACCAATTAATTCGTATTCTCCATTTAAATTTCCATTAATAAACAATATAATGTTTCATATAAAAGCCAATACTAGTTATAATTCAAAATACTCCACATAAATACTACAAAATACAAATCTCTCTGGGCTACCGGTCCATTTTGTTGCTGCAGTGACTTTACAATGACGCTTGGACTTGCCAAGGCTTGATCCAATAGGGGTGGGGGGGGGGGGGGGCTGCCGGTTCGTGCGCGGCTTTTGTACAATTTTTGTACAATTTTGTACAAGTTTTTTTATTTAATCTGAAAGATAAAACAAATGTTGAATCCTAAGAAATATACACCTATTGCCAAGTTTACAGTAATTATTGCAATTGCACGTACTTATCTTTTCCTGGAACCTGATTCTTCTCTTGCGCCACACCCTCAAGGCAAAGGCCAGCACCCAGCCCAACCCAACCTGTCTCAGATCTCACTACAGGCTATCTTGAGATAAAAATTGCCCAAAAAATGTTGCGCCTCCGGCGGCTGGGGCTACGCCCCAGACCCCTTGTGGTCCACACAAGTCCATACAAGTCAAGCCTCCATGTGTCCCGGTTTTTGCTTTTGTAATTATGGTCACCCTAACCTAACAGTTTTAAATGTGGAATATTAAGAAATTGATTTAAATTAGCTTCTTGAACGTGATAATGTTGAGTTGGGTGAACGTGTGTGTGGGTGGGGGGGGGGGGGGGGGGTACTGATGATATATGAAGTAGGTCTATAAAATTAACAAATGAATCACAAATTTTCGTATTTTTTTACCGAGAGTAAAGTCGAAAATCATTAGCGAAATAATTATCAGTGTCGCTTTACGCAGGCTACAATAATAATGTTACCTAACGTCGCCCATTGCTTTCAGTTTCGGACTTCAATTGTTTACAGTTTATCAATTTCTAAAATCTTATCTGTTTGTGGAACGGTCTGACTTGGAGAGTCGTGGCATGTGACAAATAGTTACTTTATAACAATCGAAAAGCCAGCGAAGACATAAGCGACATGTTCGTACGAAGTCTTGAGCAACCACTATACTTGACTTACTTTTCCGTAGATACGAGTTTTCAGGTGACATTTTGTATGAAATGGGTTTGCCAAGTCAATGACACTTGTTTGTGTATATAAATTGTGTAGGGTAACAATATTCTGATTTAATAGTATTGACATATTGAATGCGAAGATAGTGGAAACACTCCACAGTGCACACTAAACTAATCTATAATAATATAATTTTTGGTAGCAATGCTGCCGAGAGATTCCTGGCTCTCTTTAGGTGACTAAAAAAGGTATTGTTGTATTTTAATGTTTAGTTTTTTGCCTCGTTTAGAACGTTTGTATGTCTCAATCATTTCACGTGGGAACTGATGCCCTATTTATGCCACCATTACACGACTCAATACTTTCGTCAAACTTATTGAATTCAAGAACAAAAGCGAATCAAAAACAGCTTGGTAAAAAACTGCAACAATATAGCTTCTATTGATTGATGCTTTTTGTCCTTGAATTCAATAAGTTTGATGGAAAGTATTGAACCGTGTAATGTGGGTATACGGTTCAATGTTCCGCTCAATGTTCCTTGAATTCAAGGACAAAAAAGCATCACATAAAGTAGAGTTATTGTTGTGTTATAATATCTATGTATATTTTGATGCTTTTTTGTCCTTGAATTCAAGGAACATTGAACGGAACATTGAAAGGTCAGTTAGAATCCTTGGTGACGTAGTATGAGCGTCGGTAGCGTCGGTTTGCACAGATCGTGGGGAGGCGACGCCAACTTCAGGTACCGATAACCAAAATAGTAGATTTTTTGAGGTTTTTATTTTTTTACGGGTAAACAGTTTGAGATAGAATTTTTTGGTTGTCAATTCCTTCTTATAAATAGCTCTCTTGATATGTTTCGTGTTTTAAAAAAAAATAAAAAAAAAAAAATTAAAAATTCTCCGATTTTGCTATTCTGTGAGCGTTTTTGAAATTTTGGGTGCCTGTATCTCTGTTAGTATGACCCCCAGACTATTTTCGTTTTCAGGATGTCTAGATAATTAAAGTCGATCGATGATAACTGCACATTTAATATAAATCATTCAAATTGTATGTACTGCAAGTTGAGATTAAGCTTGTGAATATTGTAGAAAAAAATATGCACCTACCGCTATTAGTTTTTTATTTATTAAGTGTTGAAATGCGTTGGAATTCCCTATGTTATACATTGTAACTGAACAAAAACCTACACTTTCAATCGTATATCTTTGCGTAGCACCTTCAAAAAGTAATATATTGTAACAAATTTTCGTCCTAAATGTAGATAACTTCATGACTAACATGAATACGTTTGAAAAAGATGGTCGAACGCGATCCGTTTTCGAGATTTTCGCGTTGGTGTGTCAATTTTACGTCAAATCTACTCAAATTAGAAACTATAAATATACTTTATTAATAAAAAAAATATATAATTCCAAGAAGTTCAGTATTAAATGCTACTCTCATGTAATAATTCTTGAAATTCATAATTAAGAATAAAAAAAGTATTTTTTCATGTCCATTTACTTTGAATAGTTTAGTTGTTGTATTGAATGGGTAGTTCACTTAATCGATCGACTTTAACGCAAAAAAAATAAAAAAAATACAGAAACAAATTTGGACCATCCGTATGGTTGCTACGAGCGCTTGAAAAAAAAACTTCCCCTTAGTAAACCCTTCTCAACTTTGCTGCTTCTCTGAATATGGAAGAAAAAAGACTGCAGGTATCGAGTCTCGAACCCGAGACCTTGAAAAATGTAATCGACGTCGCTACCCCGTACGCCATGCCACACGATGGAAGTTGGAGCGCTTAGACTGGTATAGATACTACACGGCTCTCAATATATGCATGTAACCAAATATAAATAGATTTACGAAGAGAGGGTCTCATTGGATTTAAAAAATATCCAAGAATACGATCTGACTCATTGGATTTAAAAAATATCCAAGAATACGATCTGATTCTGTAGTAGGGCGCACTCCTACCAACGGGGTTGTCGAGCTGTCACATTCCTTACCCACATGTTAAAACAGCTGATTTCCAAGGGGGGTTGGCAGCAGTGTTCGGTAGTAGGGCGCACTCCTACCAAGAGGGGTTGTCGAGCTGTCACATTCCTTAGCCACATGTTAAAACAGCTGATTTCCAAGGGGGGTTGGCAGCAGTGTTCTGTAGTAGGGCACACTTCTACCAAAGATTATAAACTTTATAATCTTTGCTTCTACCAACGGGGGTTGTTGAGCTGTCACATTTATTTATATACCCACATGTAAAAACAGCTGATTTCCAAGGGGGGTTGGCAGCAGTGTTCTGTAGTAGGGCGCACTCTTACCAAGAGGGGTTGTCGAGCTGTCACATTCCTTAGCCACGAGTTAAAACAGCTGTTTTCCAAGGGGGGCTGGCAGCAGTGTTCCGTATACAGCCGCACTCCTTCCAACTGGGTTGGTAGCAGACACAGCCTTTCATGTTTTGTTTGATTTTGGATTGACAGTCTGAGTCATGTTGCTCTCACACCTGGAGGGGTTGGAAGTTTGGTCAGTTATAAGTGACATGACACGCTTATTCCGCACGAGCGATTTGGGATTAGTCACTGGTTTCTGGTCTTCGACTTGTGCCGGTGTGCGACTAATTGGAGACCCCACGCGGGGGGGTGGCGTAGCAGGTGGAGGGTTGGGATGGGTAGACAAGAATGAAATATTACAAACAAAGTTGTTTTAGATTTCTCGTTTCTGTCATCTTGTAAGTAAACTATGTTTTGGCGCTTTCGTCCTTCATGCTTGTACAGTCAAGTAAAAATATAAGGAACTTATGAAAATAAGTTACAGTTCCTGGAAAATTAGAACTATGGCGTTCCACAGTTCCTGGTTGGAAAAAAGGAACTAAAGCGTTCCTTAGTTCCTTAAAAAGGAACTAGTTCCTAGGAACGGAACTAAAAAAATCCGTTCCTACCCAACATTGGTTTAGATTATGGTAGGTCTAGAACCAGCGAAAGTCTTTGGTGGATAAAGCCAAAGCCTAGGCCTTTGTATATCTAGGCCCATCGGTGGGATATGTACTAGATATACAAAGCCTAGACCTGGGCATTGGGTTTGAAGTCCCTGCCTACCTAGCCCCTAAGCCTAACTACATACCACACTTCAACATAACTAACTGGATACCTATCTAGATTATTATTATTCGTGGTGTTTAAGGACGTACTCGACAGCTTAGGTCATAATTATGACGTCTTCCGAATCAGGTCTATCTATATCGCGGGAGTCGTCGTAAGGTGAGTCCAGCAAGGGAGGGCAAAGCCAAGTGGGAGAGGAAATCTTCAGTAGGAGTGTAAGGGACAGGGTCTCCTTTCGTCGCCTCTTACGACTAGCAGAGTCACTCTGGGCCTATTCTACCCTGGGCCGAGACGGGTCTCCTTTCGTCGCCTCTTACTACTAACAGACTCAACCAGGATTCAAACCAAGAACGCAGATACTATTGTTTGCGGACCATGGCATGGGACCAATGCCGATCGACCAGGGCAGACTCTTAATATGGGCTCTAATTTAGTTTGTTTCTAGTACTTCGTCAAGAACTATTAAAATGTATATATATTGCCATTATTACGTATTTTTCTGTAATTTAATAAATTAAATAGGCATACCTCAAAGTATGATGGTATTAGGTAAGGCATTAAATTATTTGCTGCCAGCTAAATTGAATCGGTAGTATTTTTATTTTGAGATAAACATAATTATTATAGGCCCGTGCTATCGAGAGATAGTCAGATAGATTGGTCTAGTTCTTACTCAACAATAATTAAACTCGCATCACTTATGGTTTTCAAATTTGAAGGAAATTCACAAACATTCAAGTTTCATTGCTACAATCCCACATTTCTATTTACGTCTGCCACCCATATTTAGAAAAAATAGGTTTCTAATTTTGTATGGCTTATTGAGGGCCTTGTCAATAGCGGTATTTCTTTAATAAATGCACACAAAACAAATGGAATCAACTTGCCAAAGAGCGTCCTCGTTCGTTCAATGTTCCGTGTCAAACGTATTTGCCGCGCACTTTACAGAAAATGTCTTCCGCTTAATTCATTTCCGCCCCCTTAAGTAACACCATCTGGCGGCAAACTTGCGAACTTCTCGCTTTTTTACATTGAAAGCAAAATTGAAAGGTACCCCACGCAGCAAGCAGTCTATCGCGGATTGACCCGTCGAGAAGGCTGTGATATTTTGATCTGTCAAATTGCCGCACGTCAGTACGGTACGCCCATTAGTGGAATTCAGAAAATCAATTTCTGATTGATTAATCCAACATTACAATGGCGCCTTCTGTAAGACAACGTAATCAAGCAAATTTAAAGAAAGAAATCAAGAAATTCACCGGAAAGAAGCCGACACCAATTACGCGGTATGTAGGTTTATACTTTTCCGTAACTATTAGATTCTAAACCCGAAAGGAAGAGTCTACTTGGAAAGTTAGGTTATGTAGGCCTATGCTTATCTATCCGAGTAGGCTTATGCCTATTTGGCTTCTTGTTTATTCCCAGATCACATGCCGTGTTTTAAATTAAGTAGATTGATTAATAAATTGACTTTTTCTTAAAAGCAGGACGGAAGAAGTGCCAGTTACTAATCCCAACCCAGGGGATCTTGGCATTGTGTATCCCAGCGGTGATACAGCTTTCAAGGCATTTCTATCGTCGAGATTCTGCTCTGCTATCTGGAGTCACATTTCTGACTGTGATGAGACTTTCAACTATTGGGAGCCCGTAAGTTGTACATGCTAGACCCTAATCCTAAGCTAAGGTTTGTTATTGTTTACGACGTACTCGACAGCTAGCTGTCGATTTGAAAAAAGTTTTGTTGTTACCGTAATGACAACATTAAACTTTTTTATCGTTTTCTTATGGAGATTTATAGAGCCTTCTTTCTTTACTGTTTCAGAGCCATTATTTGTTATTTGATAAAGGATTTCAAACCTGGGAGTACAGCCCAGACTATGCCCTGCGCTCTTACACGTACTTGTTGATTCACGTTGTTCCGGCGTGGATCTACCATCGACTGCTGCAGCCCAATCGGATGTTGATATTCTATTTCTGTCGATGTTTACTAGGGCTTCTGTGTGCATTCTGCGAAGTTTACTTTTACAAGTAAGTTTGTTAGGCCTACAATTTAAAAACTTAATCGTAGATAATATGCAATGTTTGATATGGCGTTGAGGATGCTCAGTTATTTTCTAGATAGTGGCAGCACATCTAGGGCACATCCTGTACAAAGTATTGACAAAAGCTATTCCATGCTAGACTGTAGTAGGCTACCTTAAAATTATTGTTATTTTGTATGTGGATGCCTATGAGTTTTTAGTAGGGATGCACACGATAATCGATATTATCGTTCGATATTCGATATGCAATAAAATTTCGATAATCGATAATAGAAATATTATCGAATGGTCTGATTTCTAAAAAAGCGGGTTCGTAAAGCATTATTTCGTTCTTCTCAGACCTTTCTAGTATTGCAATACTCAAAGATACTGCCAAAATACCAGGCCTCGGGCCTCGTAAAATGTGATTATACTCTCAGCAGTGTCACGTCAGATGTGTCCAAGTAATGTTGCCATATCCTTATGTGCTCGATTAGGCGACATATCACTGAAACTGTAAAAGATTACTTCAATTTTGTAAATTTATTATCGTTCGATATTATCGATCGATAATGCAGTCATCTTTTCGATTATCGATAGTTTTTATTTTATCGATGTTCATCCCTAGTTTTTAGTCAACCCATTTATCGTGAATTTTCCAGAAACTATAAGAAATGACATGTAGGCCTATTATGCCTAAACGCAAATTTTGTAGACAATGAAAAAAAATCACATAAATTTACAATAAACATAAAGATCAAAAAAAAGGTTCAGAACATTTTTTTAAAATGACAAATATCATGTGACAGAAAATAGATACGTATCCCAAAGAAGTTAAAGTTGTCGTTTGTGTTCTCGCAGGAGCGTCTGCCGAGAGTTCGGTGTCCAGGTGGGCCGCCTTGTGCTGACGTTCCTCGTCTTCAGCACGGGAATGTTCGTGTCGAGCACGGCGTTCCTACCGTCGACGTTCTCTATGTACATGTGCGTTCTGGCACTGGGCGCGTGGTACCAACGCAAGTACGAGCTCGCCATTTTCGCCACCGCGCTCTCCACGTTCCTCAGTTGGCCGTTTGCTGCCATCCTCGGGTGAGTCCGATACGTACGTAACGCATCGCATTTGTCGTGAGAACGAAAATTTGATATTTTTTACCATGAAATCGCCGTTTTGTGGCGACAAATAAATGGAAAATTGAATTTCTTACAACAACTAGCTGCCTCTGTATGCTCAAAGTACATTGTAACCTGCAAGTACCTGTTAGTATTTTGATATAGGATGCCTATATCAAAATTCAAAATTTCCCCAAAAATACCCAAAGAAAAACAATCGAACACTAAAAATGTATCTCTCGACTGTGGCCATGGAAATCCCTGCCAGTGTGGGTTTGAGAGTAGAAAACAAGTGTAGAATACTGTTTCATCATGTCATTTCCTTTATATATCTGAATAAGTGTTTACTGTTTTTATTTCCAGGATACCAATAGCGTTCGACATGCTGTTCCGAAGAAAAGAATACGTAAAGTTTCTACAATGGAGTGCCATTTCCGTGGGTGTGATTCTTGTAAGTAGCCTAGGCCTACAATCTTATTTGCTCTTATTTTTTTATTTTTTTTCCTGTGCAGAGTTGGCCTCTTCATCTTTCTTGCTATCCAATATAAGACTGCCTCCTTCTCTGTCCTGCTCATTGAGTCGGGCAGGGAGTCAATGTCCTTCTTGAGGGCGGCGCATCTAAATAGGTGCGCTCTGTCTTGATCTTCCAACTTACATAGTCTACAGGTGGCCGGTTCGTTGGTAATGTTGAAGCGATGCAGGTGGAGTTGCAAGACGTCATAACCGGTTGCAAGCCGGAACTGGGCGGTGGCCGTCTTCCTCGACCAGTCTGTCTGGCCCTTTCTTGAAATGAAATTGATAAATGGATGATAGTGATATAACGGAACCAGCTCGGCTAGTCGAGGTCTCATCGTGAATATTCCCTCCGACAGTTGCCGATGGTGAAGATCGACTCGACGTACTACGGACATCTCGTGATCGCTCCGTTCAACATCGTCCGTTACAACGTGTTCACGTCCCACGGGCCCGATATCTACGGCACGGAGCCCTTCTCGTTCTACTTTGCCAACGCCTTCTTGAACTTCAATTTCGTCTTTGTCGCCGCGCTGCTCACGCCGCTAGTGTTGGTAAGTACTGCACGTAGACGTTGAGAAAATAAGCCGGGGCAGTTGGCCGCGCTCGATTAGGCGTTGGTCTAGTAAACCGCGGTCTCGGCGTACCAGGTTCGAATCCCACTTGGTCATGGATGTCATACAGTGGTGTTTTTTCATCTGTATAATTACCTACACATTATCTCGATTAGCATCGCTGCAAAAATGTGAGACGTTAACCGCAAATATCGTCATCGTTTAGAAAGTAAATATTTATAGGCTAGACTAATTTAACTGGCTTGTTTTGTCGTGCACACACAAGCTAAATTGTCGATTGTTTCAGTTGGCCGTCCAGTTCGCCGTGACAGCAAAACCGCGCAACCCTGCCTGTCTGCCATACTGGCTATCTCTGTCGCCGCTCTACCTGTGGATGTTGGTGTTTTTCATCCAGCCACACAAGGTACGTCGGCGTGCATGTATATTTTTTATGTCTGACCTATGCTTTTTAACTTTAAAAAAATCACAACAATGAAAACAATGTGTGCAAAATTAAAAAATGATTTATTTATTTATTTATTTACTTATTTATTTATTTATTTATTTATTTATTTATTTATTTATGTATTTATTTATTTATTTATTTATTTATTTATTTATTTATTCATTTATTTATTTTATTTTTTTATTTTTTTATTGATTGATTGATTGATTGATTGCTGATTGATTGATTGATTTATTTATTTATTTTTTATTTATTTTTTATTTATTTATTTTTTATTTATTTATTTATTTATTTATTTATTTATTTATTTATTGATTTATTAAGCGTTTCACAGTAATTTAATACATTTACAATTAAATTCTGTTGTGGAGAAGTCTTCAAATAACAATTTAAAATCAAAATTCTAGGCCGAACAAAGTTATCTCATCATCGGGATATTTTCGAGTAATTTTCCAGGTACATAGCCAGGAGTTTTTAATGACGTTCAACAAAAGGTCTAAGACGTGTATGTCGCTCTGTTTCTTCTGTACAGGAGGAACGCTTCCTGTTCCCCGTCTACCCGTGCATATGTCTGTGTGCGGCCGTCACCGTCGACGCCCTCCAGAAACTCTACTTCCGTTTCTGCGTCCACAACCTGTCGCGCGGCTCTCACTACCTGCAGCACACGAGACACCTGATGGTGGCGGCCATGTCGGTGTGCTGCGTGCTCAGCGTCTCGAGAATCCTGGCGCTATACAACGGTACGTGACGGAAATAGGGACGGGAAAAACCCGCTATTTTCCTAAACACGTTTAAACCCATAAACCAGGCCTGCCACCAGGAAAAAAATTAAATCCTGTTGGAGTGGGTCAAATATCCTGAAAATATCCATAAATTTGAAATTTTAATTTTTAATTGATCTCGGCAAGTCTAATATTAAAAGAACATACTTTTTACTAGGGATGAATAGGGTACCCGGATCCAGAAATTACCCGAATCCATTTTTAGGATTCGAATCTCAATTGGGTAGTAATATTTTGTAAAAAAAAAAAAAAACGCCACGATATTTTTGCGACTCCTTTCCTTGAAGCTACAGTGAATTCCTGCTTGTGGGCGTGGCGAGCGGGTCACTGGGTAGTACGCGCTGTCATTACTGCGGGCGAGTTCTGTGTTACCTCACAGCTGTTCACCGCCTACTTCACGGAGAAAATTACTACGCGCGGACTATTTACCGGCCTAAGTCGATAACGTCATGGACTTCTTTATCGATCGCGTTCAAACATAAATATTACCCGCGAAATTCAAATCTGCGAAATACAATATTTTCGAAAAATCCGTAAATGACTGTAAAAATCCTGCTGTCCGTTTTCCACCTTAAATATCCGTTAAAACGGACAATATCCGTAAAAGCGGCAGGCCTGCCATAAACTAATCGTGTTTAAACAGAGAACACAGTTCTAAATATTTGACTTTTATTTTCGCTATCTTTAATGTGACCGTATAGGCCTAGGCCACTCAAAACAGCCTAGATGCAATCTGGTGGCAAGCAAATAAACTTCTATGAGGGGGAGATTACTCATCGTTGATTTGTTGAAACCATCAATGGCGCAGATAAGGGGGTAGCTTAGCAGCGCTATCTATTGTTAGTTTGAGTCTCCAATATAGGACTAGGCCTACTGTAGGTCATACTCTGCAACAAATCCTATCTGTCACTATTTAATTCCCTTAATTTTTGATATTGCCCCATAGACTAGTACCTACATTTACTTCAACCTAAGTCATAAATCAGTTATTTTTTAAGTTAGTTTGGTATATAATGTGAGGAAAGGATCCATTCATAACTTTCATAACCTTATAAGTTAGTTTGATAGAATGTCGCACAGTGACTGACAAATCAATTTCCCGTTTTTGTTCGACTAACGGTGATATTTCCAATACGGTGGTAGGTAGGCCTAGGGTGTACTTTATTGGTATCAAAATCATCCTCCATTTACTTAGATATATTGATATTTTATTGAATAGGCCTAGTCGATATCATTGCACATCACTGTTATTTAGTATTAGCCTTTTTGTTCTCAACTATGTTTGAACGTCCTCGTTTAGGTTACCACGCTCCGTTGGACGTCTTTATGGAGTTTAGCAACATAGCCGCCGACCATAAACTACCTACCGATCAGAAAATCAACATCTGCATCGGAAAGGAATGGTACAGATACCCGTCGAGCTTCTTCTTACCCGACAATAATTTCCAGCTGCAATTCTTGAAGTCCGAATTCCGTGGGCAGCTGCCGAAACCGTATAGTTCGTTGTCCAACGCAACGTCCATAATCCCCGACCATATGAACGACGAGAATAAGGAGGAACCATCTAGATACGTAAGTAGGCTACCAGTTGTAAAGAAAACGTCTAGGTTTTCAACATTGTAGATTTTAGTTACTCGGGGTAAAAAAAATTACCGCTCGTCGGCCATAGGCGACAAAGAAATTCATGCTTTGCGAGAGCTTCATTTTGTACACAAAATTAATTTAAAAAGGAATTTTTTGTCCCTCATTTGTCATATTGGCTCGATTGTCTCGATAGGCTTATCACATGATGTGCTTTCAAGTTTCAACCTTCCAAATAAAGAGTAAACAAATACAGTAAACCCTCCGTAAAACGAACTCGGTTCGTGCGAATTCTCAGATAATGCGAATAGTAAGCAAGACCCAGCCCACATTAATAGGACACTCAATGTTAAATAAAACGTATATAACGAATTTCGCATAATACGTAATACGAACTAATTATTTATCCCCTGGATGGTACTTATACATAATATTTGTTGTTTAATACAAACTAATAATTTTGAACTAGCACAAACAAAATAATGTGTCCAAGAGTTCAACTCGCAGAGTAGGCGTAGGTATCAAGATTTTTGTCCGCCAAGCGTACGTCGTCGCAGACAGCTACTTGTTTTGTTGGTGCTTGGTTTTCCCTTCCCCCTCCATCGCCCGCAGGGCGCGATCGGATGCGCGCGCCAGCCCTTACAGCTGTTGAGGGGCGTGGCTTGCTCACTGCAACGTGCCCGCTTAGTCCGCCTACTATGCACGCACAAAACATCATATCCCCGCGCTACTATCCATTGGAAAACATTTATTGTTTGTAGATACGTTTATTTTGGCTGGTACTATTGAATTTCGACGTTTTTGCGATATTACGAATTTTTTTATTACGAACTGACGATTTCTGGGTCCCTTGATGTTCGTATTAACGAGGGTTTACTGTACCTTACTGGAAATATTGGCATTGTTTCAAAGTTAAAAGCACATAATTATTTTTGGTAAGCATAGAGATGGATGTTGGATCAAATCATGGATGTATAGGACTGGTGGCAATTGGTTTATTTATCTATTTAAAAAATAGAAATACCAAATCAGAACCCTTGAAGTTATGAAGTTGTCTATAATGTTATGTACAGCTCAAATGGATGCTAAATAAATTGAATTGAATTGTCCGAAGTGTACAAATTAGATCTACATTGATAACCTATTATAGAAATCTGGGGTTAAGTAGATCCTAGACTTTTACTCATTTGTCGGAATTGTTCGTTTACAGTTTAACATTGATCGCTGTCACTTTCTGGTCGACCTTGACCTCGGCAGGGAAACGGAACTGGAGCCCAATTATTCCGAACAAAAAGACAAGTGGAAAATAATCAAATCGATTCCGTTCTTGGACACCTCACGGTAAGCACAGCATTATCCTTACAAGTAGAATTTAGTGTAGTGTATTTCAATAGTCAATGGAATATTAATTCCTAACATTGATTGAAAAATCAAACTTTCAGCATAGAAAAAAAAGGAATATAATGCGGGAAATTGAAAAAATGACCACTTAACCACCATGGTCGGTAATTCTACGGTAATTTACCTGACCCGACTCGCATCACTAATGTTTTTCCTTCTTGTACAGATCTCACTACCTGTTCCGAGCTTTCTACATTCCGTGGTTCTCCGCTCAATACTGCACGTACGCTCCTTACAACCTCCTTCAGTCGACGAAACTGAAGCTGAGTAAAAAGGACGCTCCGAGCTCGAAGTAGTCTCGTGAGGTAACGGTACACACCGTACACTAACTGGTGGGCAACCAGTCAATATGGAAACACTGTTCGATACATTTGTATGCGGCGGTTGTAATGTTTAACAAGGAGGCATTTGTCTTGGTTACAAAGGGTCTGGTTAGAGAAATCGACTTTCGTAATATGCGATTCGATTCTGTTTGACTAGTCAACGATACTGTACGACGGAAGTTGGCATAGTCTTTTGCGGCCGCTCTAACTTGTGGATAAATTCTTTGGGGGTCTGAACTGAACATCATTCCTGCCCGAGTAGGTAGGCATAGGTAGGCATTTTGTCGTGTGACCAACGCAAACTGTATCTCGACGCATTCAGAGACTCGTAAATGAGTCGAGCCTTTTCCAAATCTTGGAAAGTAGTGTATTATGGCCTATATAATAATATATATGTACTGTATATAATGATAAATTAATATAATGAAATATGTAAATATACTGTATTATAGGTAATTTTGCAAATGGTGGGTGAATTTTTTTAAAGTAGCAAGCTCAAAAATGTCTAATGAGAACCTCATTTACACATTGTTGTTGTTATCCCATTTCCAAAAATGTATAACTGGTATACATTTATTTATTCAATTCATTTAACTACCTACTGTACTTCAACTTTGCATGATTCAAAACCCTGATGTGCATAAGATATGTTTAAAATACCATTTCTCTCTCAGAATAATGACTTGCTATTATAACTATCAAAGATGGCACTACCGTTGTATGCCCCATTTTAGGTTCAACAAAGGTCCAACAATTCAAATATTCAACAATTGACAGCTAAACACAGTGAAACACCACCTTTGTATTAGTTCATTTTCTGTCATGAGAATACGTACCGGTAGATTGATTGGTTAATTTGGTGTGTAATTTTCTGTGCATACTGTATACTCATTAGCATGAACTAATAAGTGTAACTACCACTATAGCTTTGAATAAAATAATGTGGACCTACAGATTCAAAATAATCGATAGAAATTTACTGTTGTACGGTACCTACGTACCATTGTTGCCAAAGAATTCTATTTATGAACAATATTTTTTATGATTGCTGCAATCTTTCAGGAAAATCACTGCCATAGCATTGCACATTGTGACATTACTAGAGAGGATACAGTACTGGCAAACAATGTCTTTTAAGTGGTCAACTATATTTAGGTCCATAAGACTTTAATATATATATATATATATATATATATCTTGACCCCGTTTCCAACATTAATTATCAGGTAGGGGGGAGTAGCAAAGTACTCCATGTCTTGGGCTAATGTCTTTGTTGCCGGCTAGCCAGGCCTGACACAACCACCTCCTCAACCTCTTCCTCGATCACTTCTTCCGTTACCAGAGGGCTGTTTAGTAGTTCCCTCCATCTCTCACGGTTTTAATTTTAATTAAACTTATTTTGGGGAAAGGCAGCTCGTAAAAACGGTATTGGTACAAACAAGTCATACTCATTGTTAATCAATTTTATCTTAATAAAAGTTTGATAATTTTATAACTTACCACTTTTATTTATGTATTATGTATTTATTTTGTACATAGCCTACTTCTGACATTACATTTAAGAAACTGGTCATCCTCATCATTCCTAGTCATGTCTACGGCTAGTAGGGCCTATTGTTAATTTTATGTGCCGTTGCTCTGCTGTATGAAATTGCTAAGTGGCTCAAATTGTTTTTTAATATGTTGTGACTTTTGTGTGATCATACATTAATTATTTTGTGTTACTTATGTGTATGTATGTACTATATATAGCCTACCTTCTGGTGTAATGGAAATGTTATGTATTTTATTTGGCATTTTCACTGCTACCTAGTTTGTGATAAATTAACTGACAGTTTAAGTACGGTACTGGGGTTTATTCTCACTGAAATGTGTGAATCGGAAGCATCGTAAGAGTAATGAGACTTTTGAAACTCTCTCGTTAGCTGATATATAAGTTGAGAGCAAGAACAAAACAAGATTCTCCAATCGAGCTTGCATTTCAGCGGCTTCCAAATCTACGACCTTCCGTCCACATTACTTTAAAACATGGTACAAATAGAATTGATGGTCATTGGTCACACCCATGGCTCGCGTGCATATTCTTTTACAGTACATTCCTACAATGTGTAAAAGCTTTACATTATTTACAAAGTACGACATTTTAAAATTTGCATTTCACGTACATATAAAATAATATCCTTGGGTCTTTGTCTCGACAATAGTTCAAGCATTTATCATTTGTTTATTTTAAGAATTTGCATTAGTGTGTAGAAAATGTGATTTGAGTGGATACTTAACAAAACATAATGGTGATATGTGACAAAATAATCTCACAATTTTAGCTCTTAATGTGTATAGTAATTGGTATCTTTAATTAAGAACTGTGACAAACAAGATGGAGTAAGAAACGTTGTATACATAGAAACTCTTCTGTGGTGGAATATTTTGACTCTCAACATACTTGAGTATACACCTCGTATATTCAATATATATGTACGTGTATTCCTCGTATATTCCCCACTCGATCTCAATGATCTGCAATCGAGAATGGTCAGCTATAATAACAAAATGTGTCAATAACAATTTTATTTAAATGAGAAGAGATGTTCTCAGTCTATTGTAAAATAAAAAACAACCTTATTTGGGACAATCATGTCAAAATCATACATCTTCCCACATATGTATTTCAAATTAAAACTACATGATTCTTTTACTCAGTTTATAGTTTCATAAAGCTGTTGTTGGCTACAACATGTTTAGGCTATGCTAAATGGGGATCTAACTACAATTCAAGTTAACATATATTTGTCTTGTTGCCAGCACTTGAAGTTGGGTTTCTACTTTCAGTACAGCTTTGAAGAAAAATAGAAAAAAATAGGATAAACGAAAGGAGAATCTGTGTAACCTATCCATGTATCCAAAAAGTAAACCTATTGTCTATTATTCCTCGACATCAGAATTTAAATATACAGTATACAACTTTATTATAGTGTGTCAAATGTTTTAATTTCAAATACATATTCCCTTCATTACAATATGGGACATGTCTCTCTTCTCGATTCAACGCTACATAAATAAATGGCCACTTATCTCAATGATAAATGCATTTATGAAGTTGAATATATTTTTGTTTTCAATTCTGGATTTTTAATGAAACTACAGGACAACCTGGCTTTGTATTCTAAAAACTAATAGGTACATTGTATTGTGAATTGTGATAACTATAAAGTAGAAACAAGGTCCCAAACTGGCTATGTTTGCATCTATAGTGTTAACAGTTTCCTCTTTAGGTGGCCCAATGATCTTGGCTCTCATAGTAGACATACAAAGTCTTCTATTGAATGACTTTGATTTTATGTGTATTTGGACAATATGAACTATTGCCTACTTGTGTATACTGTACTTTGTTCGTCTCATTCTCTGCTTAATTTTTGTACATATCAGAGTGGTCCACTCTTTATTACATGTTGACCAAAATGTGTGTTTATACATTGAAAATTTATATTGTGTTTGTTTATATAACTGAATGGATAATGTATAAGCTATAGTTTGTTAATGTTTGGTGTGTAATTCATAATCATGTATAGTTTATGGTGTAGTAATAATAAAGACAAGATTTTATGTTGACTTGTTTACATTGAATTGAAAAATAACCACCTATATCATACTTATAATGTTAAAAGGAAAAAGTATTCCAAATATAGTTGAAAACACATATTCTGAGCTAACATGTTACATTAGATGTTGGTAACAGTTTAATTAAAACATGAATAGGAGCCAAAGTGAATCAACTGTCAAATACTTTAGAACAACATTTCAAAGTTTATCTTGATTCTTCTAAAAATGGATCTTAGGTTGTGGTACTACGTATTATTTTTTATTTTCACTGTTTTAAACTTGAAAAATTGATTGCTGCCAAACTATACCAAAAACAACGCAAACCCTGAGATTGCCATTGTTCCATCACTTCAGGTCACCGTTGTAAAACTTCAAAAGTTGTAACACTCATATGTATATAGAACAATGGCACTGAAAAAAAAAGCTTAAACTGAAGGAACGATGCAACAAAAAGATTGCAAAATATTCACCAAAAGAAATCCCATCAAATCTTTTTTGTCAACAGCACAAACAAACTATAGCAATCTGTGTTATGGCAACCAATTCACTGGAATGAAAACTGGATTGGTTTTTTGCATTTGGGTGAAAGTATAAAGTACTGCTACATCATTCATTATTCCATTGAGGTTTTAGGATAATTTTTTCCGTATTTTATTACAGTATGATTATTATGTAAGATCTAATGTTTTGCTTGCAAGAATAGAATATATTTATTTTATTTTATTTTATTTCACTGTGTGATTTGTACAGAGTACAGATATTAGTACAAACACTATAGGCCTACATACAAAATAAAATATATTTTTATTTAAAAAAAAAAATCTAACATAATATACACCATTAATTTACGTACGAGAGTTGTAAATGGTGAAGGACTCGACTCCCAACCATACACTTTGTAGAAACTTTGTTGTATAATATGTTTTTTCCTCTCGGGCTTTGTTGTTCCATTTTGTTCAACGAGGAAACGGTACAAAAAGCGAATTCAAACTCTGCGCGGGTACACCGCCTGTTAATTCCTCCGCCATGTGTTGCTGGAATCAATAAGGCGGTGTCCAGCCTAAACAGGTAAATGACCTATGACCGGCTAGTTGACACTCGTCAGGTGACTTGACACATGTAAAATGTTTACACTTTTGTCAATGTTTTATACAAGAGAGCATAGTTCAGGTTACGTGGCATCGTATGTGAAATATGTTTCGCTCTTAAAATGGTGATATTTGTTAGTGATAAATAATGAATAGTTCGTTAAGCGTCATTTAAACAAAGTAAACATAACCTCAACTTCGTCATGAGTGAAAAAAGTCACCCAAAAAGCATTAAGTTACCAGATTCTGTAGAGGTTTTTGGAAATCTAAAAAATGCGAAGAGATTCGCAATCGATATAGGTAAGTTTTGGGCCTAGGATCTTGTAATTGTTATCTCGTAATAATAAATTAATCTAGGCCTAGGCCTAGACCTAGTAAATTGGAATAGGTACCTGAGCAGGCTTTGAAGGATGTGCCCTTGGACCATAGATACGCTCCAATCAATTTTGGTATGTAGTTGGCCTAACCTAGCCCCCTAGTAGTATTTCTAGGGGGGCTAGATATAGGCCTAGGCCTACTTTGAAAAAACATTTGTGTGTGTTTAAAAGTTGGTAGATGGCTTCGCTCCATTTTCCTGGCCGCACCAACCCATAGAAATACATGCCAATTAGTTTCTATCATTGGGAACCCAATGGTTTCTATGTACGTTCTGTTTTTAGAAATATTCCTCACAGGTCATTGGCCTCCCAGTCCAAACCAGTTCACTTGTCAATCTGTTCTTTCAACTCTTAATTTACCATCTGTCCTTTGAGTCCTAGAAGGCAAGTTCGGAGCCAAGTTGTTTGCATTAAAACATTATTTTACTAACGATATGAAGTTGTTTTGCATTCACTGTTTGTAGGTGGATCGCTCACCAAGATAGCATACTACTCTACAGTTTCCTATCGTCGAGTGTTTTATGACGTTGAGCGGGAAGATGGCTCCTCTCATTCTAATTCAAATGATAATGAGGTCAGTGACTTTTGATTGTCATAACATTATCTTTATCTTGCACTAGGAGATAGTGCAAGTACTTTTATCATGTAGACCTAGTGAAAACTCGACTCTTTTATAAAGATAGCAGCTACCTTTGTTTTAAGGCATGTCTTGGAACATAGGCCTTTCAGATGTGTAATACAATATATAAGCCTATATTTTATTAGTTTAGATTGCCATTTTAAAGTGATTTACACTACTGGCCTTGCCTTGAGTCAATATGGTCATGACTGTTACGCCTTGATATGTATCTAGAAAATATTTCTATATTTCATTCAATTAAACAATTTATATATATAGTAAGTTTATTTCCAACACAAAATGCATACATAATATACACATACATAGTAATAGTACCTATAGTACACATACACATACATAGTAAATACACATTTTGCCTTGACCCTTAAAGCCCGATTCACACAACGTTATAAGAATGGTATAAGGTATAGGTATAGTCACAAGCCGAGTTGGGCCATAGGGATTACGTACAAGGGTTCACACAAATGTGTCATTGCAATAGCAATAGCAATTGGTATAAGACTGGTATAAGAGAGTTCAGATATTTCAACTTTCTTATGACGGACCAATCATGCGTTGAAACGTCACTTATAACACGCCAATGGGATGCTAGCAACTTAAATCAATGTAACAGATGTTTTCATTGTAAATTATTAGTCAAAACAAAAACTCACCGTATACAACCGGTACACATCAAAAAGACCTTGCATCCGGTGACTACGTGCAAAATATCTTCTCCCATCGGCGTCATTAATGATCTAACAACACAACAATAATGAATAATAATAATTATTCTTTTTCTTATTATTTTTAACTATTATTTTTAATTATTGTCAATACATTCGATGCCGGTTTAAAACGTAAATAACAGCTGCGGGAAGTCAGCTGATTGACAGCCAGCTGTAGTTACTCAAACTGCCGCCAGAGCAAGTCAAAGAAGTCTACACAAAAATGTAGTATCTTTTCAGGAAAGTCTTTGGCGTCCTCAGCTTATACCTTATACCACTTTCTTATACCCTATTCTTATTGCTATTGCAATACCTTATAACTTTGTGTGAATCGGACTTAAGGTAGTTAAAAAACAAACCTTGTTATTTAGGGTGTTTGGAAGGCGCGGACATAATTAAATGATAATGAGAATATAATTGCAAAAAGAATGATAGCTGTGATTAGTAACATGATTTTAAAGTTCTTTATCTTGCAGGAATTCTTCAATCAAGTAGTAAGCTTTGTTGCATAAGATTTGTTTAAGCAGCATTTCACAATGTCTGTGCCAGTTCAATTTAATTCTGTTGTGTTAACTTTGTTTATCTCAGTATCATCCACCACATTTTTTATGACTGCTATAGGCCTATTGTTGTTATCACTGTTTGTTTTTTTAGGACAGAACTCAATAAAATTAGTTTTATTAGAGTTAAGTAAAAGCTTGTTAGTTTGGAACCATTTAGTCACTGCAGCAAGTATTTCCCTACTGATATAAAAAAAAAAGAACTAGTCAATAGGATTCATTAAAACGGATATTTCTAACACTTAAATGGATTAGATTAGATTTCTAACACTTAAATCTATCCTACTTAGACCAAAATTGCATAATGCTAAGTTTTGAGGAATGAATGCTACAAAACCATAAAAATAATTCCTAGTTAGTAATTCTACATAGGTACTCGGGCTACTTGACAAACATTATGAGTTAATTGAATGTTAGCTGGAGGTTTGAATCTAAACATATTTCAGGACCATAGAGTGTACGAGTTGTCGGAAAACGCTCGGCTACACTTCATCAAGTTCGAGACGAAGTACATCGAGGGGTGTCTAGATTTCGTCCAGGCAAATCTCGTGGACAGTCGCGAGAAGATGGCGGGCAAGAGTATTAAAGCGACAGGTGGCGGCGCCTACAAGTACACGGAGCTCCTACAACAGAAACTGGGTCTATCGTAAGTAGATTCATTGACTTATTTGGTGTTTAACGACGTACTCAACAGCTTAGGTCATATGACGTCTTCCGAATCAGATCCATTAGGCTATACATCGTGGGGGTCGTCATAAGAGGAGTCCCGCAAGAGAGGGCTAGGCCAAGTGGAAGGAGGAATCTTAGGCCTAAGTGGGATAGTGGGGGGGAAGAGACAGGGTCTCCTATTGTCACCTCTTAAAACGGACACCCTGGACATATTCTACTCCGGGCCCAGACGGGCTTTATATGTAAAGAGAGACACACACACCTGTACACCTGTCATGTAATATAAAATAGAGGGTAATAAAAGTGTGTCACTCGTCAGTCGTCAGTGGTGTGCACTGTATAGACCAATAATTATGTAAACTTAATGAAAAATCAATACCGGTACACTGGTTACTGGTAACATATTTCTTTTTTGTTAACTGTTAAAAGTGTATAGCAGACAGTGTAAATGCGTTTAGGAATAAGGTTATTGAGTGTTTAAAAAGTAGGAGAGAGATGTGACTATTTTGCATTTTTGCATTTTTGTACTAGGCCTACTTTATATTTTGAATTGTCTTTAATTTAATTTTTAACTCTTTATATTTAAAGTTAATTAATTAGGTATTAGGTTGTGTGACAATGATGTTCAATAATTAGAATATTAGTTAATATCAATGTATGTACATTGTATACCATATCTGAATAGCGCTTGTGTGATAATGTGTGGTAATGTGTAATGTATCAATGTATGTACCATATCTGAATAGCGCATTGACGCTAAATAAAAGGCTATTATTATTATTATTATTATATTGTAAAACAAATAGTAGCCTAAATTGATTGATTGATTGATTGTCCCATTTCTTAGTTAACACTTAATAGTATTGTAGGTAATTTTTTTAATTTCGTAGAGTTTATTTTATATGTGTTATATCCAGCGTGGACAAGGAGGACGAAATTGGCTGTCTGATAAAGGGCTGCAATTTCTTGCTCAAGAACATCTCCGACGAAGCCTTCGAGTACCATCGCCACGGCAACCCCGAGTACAAGTTCCAGACCGCGGATCCCAACATCTTCCCGTACCTTCTAGTCAACATTGGCTCCGGAGTCAGCATCATGAAGGTAGCATCAAATAAATACATGGTCTACCCACTCAGCTCAGGAACCAATTTTCAGTAGGGGACATTAGTTTAGTGCTATTTATTATTGCTTCCTTGCTTGGCCTACTTATTGTGTTCTGCTACTTGAAACCAAACTTCTAGGTATGTATTTTAGAATGAGGTTAGAGAATACTAGAAAGTAAAAACAATTGTGCAGTTAATTGAATCGATAGGAAGGAAGTGATTATAAATGCAAGGTCATTGTTTTGTTTTGTGATGGTTAATTCAAATACTAGTACATAGAAAACACCACCGCTATCTGATGGTTTAACTGTGTTGGCACAGCTGATTTTCATAAGAACAAAGCTAGGGTCAGGGATGTGAGTTGTAAAATTTTCCAACTTCTGACCAGTTTTTCAGGAATTTGCCCAATGTGTTCGGTACCTATTAATTTTACAAGGAAAAATGTTGGTTCTTGCTTTTCTAGCCTCCATGGATTGAAACTGATCCTCAACAAATATAACACTAGATACAGTACTGTACTAGAGATAGTCAACTGTAAACGAGTACATGTCAAGTCTGCAGTTCGTGGAATTTTACAACTGTCCAAGCTCACAATTTTCGAACACGTCGTCTCCGTACTCATTGATGTAGTGTGTTCATTTTGTTACGCCAAACAGTGACGAACGGAATAATTCCACTTTCTAATGAACGATAGAGGACAGAATGAAAAGAGTTTTGCAGATACGTAGTAATCTATATTCTATAGTTCGTCTCTATCCAAGATGCACGCCGGTAAAGAGGACTCCTCAAAGGGCGGCTTATTTCCCGCTCACTGTGCAAGGTTGTAAACGTCAAGCTTGTCACCAGGAAGGATGCACAGTTTTAAAAAAAAGTGACCACCAATAGGCCTACGTAATATCTATTCAAATAAGAAAAACACCCACTTGACAGTAGGAAGACGGGGGCTCAGAATTCGGTCCCTTTTCAAAAGGTCGACCATAATTATCTCTTGCTTCGACAGTCCATGTGGTTTGGAGCTGTCTTTACTATGTTAGAAGCTAGAAGTGGTTTGTCAAATAAAGGGGATGATTGGCAGCAATAAGTCTCCAACAATAAGAAACAGTTCTCATTTTGCCGGCGTGTATCTTGAATTGGGACAGACTGTAGGTATGAATGTGGACGACCTACCTACCAAACTATGTCTTGTTTCAGGTCGAGTCGGACGACACTTACGAACGCATCGGAGGAACTGCGACAGGTGGTGGTACCTTCTGCGGGCTGGGCTCACTCCTCACAAAAGCTAAGGTAGGACTACCGGACCGGTACATGATATGGTTAGGGCCCCGTGAAATAGCGATAATGTTCATGTTTTCTAGCAATTATTTTTATTAGCATTAGTTAGTATTTATAAATAAATTGGTAGACATTAATTTTAATACAAATATTGACTCATTTTTTGTTTTACTGGAAAGTATTCACAGAATTTGTGCAAATTAGATTTTGAAAATTATTTCCTGTACAATAACACAAAATATGTCAATTATTAATTATTATGAAGAATTAGCAACCATTAGGCCTAGCTGTTTTTATTTGACAGCAAACAACATATTTTAGCATTAATTAGCAAAAACGAAAATGATCAGATACAGTATAACCTAGGTAGGCCTACCAAAAGTTTGAAAAATTAACTCTAAACCCAATGTTAAAAAAATTCTAAAAAGGAGTAGGCCTTAGCTGTTAGATCCCATCCCTACATTTTAGTATTCGAGTCTTTTGGCATCTATCAACATAACCAAATAAATAAATGTGTCCATCTAACGTTGGCCAGGGTTTCGACGAGCTGCTGAACCTGGCCGAGGAAGGCGACCACCGCCACGTGGACATGCTCGTCAAAGACATCGTCGGGGGCGACTACGAACTGCTCGGCCTGCCGGGCGACCTGATCGCCTCGTCGTTTGGCAAGGCGATGGCCGGACACAAGGAGGCGGCCGCGGGGACGGCCGGGGGCGGCTCGCGCTTCTCGGAGGCGGACCTCGCTCGCAGTCTCCTCTTCACCATCAGCAACGACATCGGACAGATCGCGTGTCTCTACGCGATGATGCACAAACTCAACAAGGTGTGTACCGGTACTATGCGTGCAGCCAGTTGCGTACTTATTTGTTTATTTATTTATTTATTTATTTATTTTTTTTTTTTTTATTTATTTATTTATTTTTTTTTTAAATTTATCTATTATTTATCTATCTATTTATTTATCTATTTATTTATTTATCTATTTATTTATCCATCTATTTATTTATTTTTTATTCAATTTATTTATTTATTCATTCATTTATTTATTTAGGTTATGCATGAAAGTAGGTGCCAATCGGCTGGAATGGTATATTAAGTGAGGAAAGGATCCAACAGCTTACCTTCGTGTAGTAAGATGACGGATTTGCGAGTTTGAAGTACACATATTGTTATGTACCGAATTCACGCGCCGACCCGCCCTTGTCCCTACCACCCTGGTACGGGACTCGAACCCATGTTCAGGTCGGCTGTCACAAGGTTTCACTGGGGACGTAACCCTCTCTTGACATACGTGAACTCGTACATTTGGGATCGTTGCTATGTCTGAGGAAGGCCGGGAGACTAGGTACTTAAATCAACAGTCCTGGGTTCAAACATTGAGGAACCGTACATTTATTATGTTACACATTAGACAATAAACATTCATCCTATCGTGGCAAAGACGTGGCGTACCGATCTTTATCTACCTCCCTCTAATCTACTACTAAGGAGTCACACTACCTTGGTTGGCTTTCGCCCCGTCCGTTCGTCCCTCGTGACTCCTTGGTTCGTTCCTCGGGGATAGTCCTTGTGCCCCATGGCACCGCCGGTCCCTCTCGGCCCGTTCCATCTTCATGCGCCTACATTACGACCATCTTCAACGGCTCCTCCGACCGGTCCCCCCCGAGACTCTCGAGCCTCACCACTTTTAATCCACCTCGACCGTATCACGTCACCTTCCCCCCCTTTACCCCTTCTTTGGCTTGTGCTAGCTGCTCATGACTTTAATCACTCATCAACCTACATGGTTCGACCCCCCACTCAAGCCAAAATGCAAGAGTGGGGCTCAGAACAAACTCCTAACAACAATCCCACTGGGCCTCCCAAAACCCCTGACACAGCAAAGTTACCAAATTACTTGTATGACCATTATGCTGTGTCAGTATTCTAATGTTAGTATTGTTGCCCTAGATTGATGATTACATAATAGCCAGCTCAGCACCTACCTGATTGTGATCAAAACAGAGTGTTGTTTACCCATGGATGTCACAATCAAGTAGAATAAAACACGACAGTGAAGGAATCCAGTGTGAAAATGAATAAACTTCCATTTTCACACTACAATATAAAGACATAATACAAAATATAACGAGACGTTTCGACCGAGGTCTTGCTCACTCGAAAGGCCATTCTTCTCTCGAGTGAGCAAGACCTCGGTCGAAACGTCTCGTTATATTTTGTATTATGTCTTTATATGTGTACTTCAAACTCGCAAATCCGTCATCTTACTACACGAAGGTAAGCTGTTGGATCCTTTCCTCACTTAATATACCATTTATTTATTTATTTATTTATTTATTTATTTATTTATTTATTTATATATTTATTTATTTATTTATTTTCTCATGTCATTGGCCCAAATAATTAATAAATCATCTATTTATGTATTTAATCAGCTAGTTTTAAGTTTAGGTTAGTTTTTCTGCTCACGCTGAGTGATCAAAATGAAACGTTTCAGATTATTCAATGTTTGTCTACTCACTTTAAATTATGAACTCAATGTGACCTATCTATTTTTGTCAGATAACCTGTCGCCCTTCTGTACCTTTTCCCTCGACACTGGAACACGTTTAAGGCTCATTCACGATAAAAACTTAGCAGTTAACTTTAACTTAAACGTAGACGCTAGGTCTTCATAAACTCATTTAATAACGTTTCGTCAAATAAATTCTGAGCATGTTTCGGCTCCATTTTTGATTTAGCTAGCCTAGGCCTTGCGGCTGGCGCTGATGGTTCTTTCTTACTGTTAAGTTTATTTTTATTTTAAAGTTTGATCGTTCCAAACTTAACCGTAGCCCAAAACTAAGTTTAAGTTTTGGTCGTGAACAATCATGTGATCTTCCATAAGCCAAACCTTACTTTAAGTCGTAAGTTTACGGTGCAGTTAAATCGTGAATGGGCCTTTATTCGTGTTCTTAGTTCAAATTATCTCAGCCACCTTGGCCTACCTGTCCATGAATACACTTTATTTAACAGCAATATTGTAAGTCTGGCTTGAAAATTATTGAATCATTCTAAGGAATGTATTTTGAACAACCTCCATCTGACCAATTAAGTATTAACGTTTAGTGTGTAACCCTTTAATCGTCCTCTGTCTCTGTCTCTACAATCCAGCACGACACACGTAGATTATTTGTACACATTCTCAATTCTTAGGTGGCTGGTTGGTCCAGTGGCTAGCATCCCTGCTTCCAATGCAGAAGGTCCCAGGTTCAAATCCCGCTTCAGGCAGAAGTTTTTTAACTTCTAATGTGGATTCAATTCCATTACTTCTTGGCTTAGGAATAGGTAAACGGTGACTTTGGAGCCGTCCTAGCAACGAAGCACTCAATAAATTCAAAGTTGTTCTGAATCGGCCTTGTTGATTCTGGCATTTGTCCGCAGGTGTTCGCACCGTCCAATCACTGATTCATATGTTTCGTATTTGAAATATTGATCTTTGATTGGTTATCGCTCACTCGTCGATGGTGTTCGAAGCCTACAGGGTTGGTTTAGTCACTTTAAATTAAAGTCCCCCACTGCAAATCAGTTTAGTTACTGAGTGGGTAGACTCTAAATGTGAATTTATTTATTTATTTATCCCCGGCAGGTTTACTTCGGCGGCTACTTCCTGCGGAACCACCCGCTCAGCATGCACACCATCTCGTTCTCCATCAACTATTGGAGTAGGGGCCAGGTTCAGGCGTTGTTCCTGCGACACGAGGGATACCTGGGAGCGATAGGAGCGTTCCTGAAGGGAGCCGAGGAGTGCGGTTAGTCAAATTATGGTCCAGTAGATCTTTACGATATTGTAAGAGAAGGAGAATTTTCTATTCATCAATTTTGTAGCCCATCTATAATGAATGTAAATAAACTCCAATTTTGTACCAAAACGCAGTGTCGGGTACGTTCTTTTCTTTTAAAATTAACTTTATAAAAGTTTGGTTCTCTGTTTGAATGATGAACTTTTGAAAAAAAGTTGAAGTCGTTTTGGAAGTATTTATTTTCTAAAGTTCAGGTTTGTGTTTAGTATGGACAAGTTCATTTAAAAGGTTGCTTTGTGGAATAATCTTGCCATTATTACACGTGTATGTACATTTACAAAATCGTACAGAGGAAGTAACAATAGTTAGATTTCAACAGCACATTTAGTCTGAACATTTAAAGTTTTAAGCTTACTAATACGCTATGGAAACAATAAAAAACGTAATTTTAGGACATCTAGATAGCACCATTATATGGTAGGCCTCCAGGGATTGCCCGTGGCAATAATCTGTATGGACAATAATCTAAATGGACTGTAATATGTAGACAACTAACAGTGAGAATTCCAGGCCTGCAATTCATAGAATTACAGTAGACGGATTCAAAGTGACAATTCCTGAACATCAGCCATCAGCTCAATATACCTGAAACATCAGTTGGTTCATTTTATTAAGCCCAAGATAAAATGGAAATATTGTTTTTCGTTATGAATGATAAATGGAAGACAAAACAAAAACAACTTTTTTTTAAACCGCAGAAACTTTTCGTAATTTCTCTACTTCGATGTTTCCAGAAAACAAACATTCGTAGTCACTCACGTTGTGCTTACAGACGCAGACAAGTATTCGTGGCTGGAGAACTACGCGGGCAGTTCGGGCCTGTGCAGTCCGATACCTACGCAGGTGTCTTCGCAACGCGTCTCCATAGACCAGTTGGAGATAGACCGCTGGGAGTCAGCTGTCACGTTCTGCCCCCTGCTGGCCGATCCGGCCAACTACGTTACCGACACTGTCGATCTCACACAAGATGTTGCGGCAAGGTGAGTTTTGCCAAGCCCCTGCGGCAGGCAGTGGACATCTCATTGCTTATTGAACGTAAGGTTGAGAAAAATCCATTTTTTTTTTTTTTTAAACGCAACCCCACTCGACATAAAGATCTAGATAGTTGTTTGGAATCTTCTTTAATATAATATGCTTTAATAATTTTAATAATTTTAATAATAAATAATAATTATTAATATTAATTTAATGGACGTTGAAAGAAGAAATGCAACTTGGGAAGAGGTCAATCAGGAACGATGGTGGGAAGATAGAAAAGTATAGTCGACTCCCGTTTATACAACTCCCGTTTATACAACTCCCGTTTATACGACTATCCCGCTTATACGCCCTTTTTATATGGTATTTTTCTGTCCTCCATAAGAAGCAATGCTAAAATAATTCACTTATACAACTCTCAGATATACGACTTTCTCGTTTATACGCCCTGTAAATCAAGCCTAAATAAATATGCCCACCCATTTATACGCCTTTTGTGATATACCAGCCGCGCAGTTTGAGCTTTTAAACCATAAATAAACCCATACAATACCCCTGCCTCCCTCCCCCCTACTCCGGAAGCTACCAGACACAACAGAGATGGGTAAGATGACCTTCACCAGACCCCCCCCCCCTCCCAGGGTAGGCCTAATGGCCCCATCTAGTGAAACTTGAAGCGCTAATTGGATGTCCATGTTTCTCTGCGGGGGGGCGCCCACTTGCTAACCGCCCGGCCTTTATACCCTTTGCACAGCACATGTGTTTCCCAAATGTTGCATTGACACAATGGACGTGCGCGCGCCTTCGTATTTATGTGCAGTCGTGCTTGCACTTGCAGTGAGTCAGTCAGTCAGACAGTCAGGGAAAAGTTCTTTTCCCAGCGGGGCTATGCCGGTGTTGATAGCAGCTGTGTTTTGTTCTCTCGTAAATATCTCTCTCAGTGCCGGCTTCCCCTCTCTCTCTCTCCCCTCTCCCCGCTTCCATACCCTTTATAAACCTGACACCAAGCCACATTCCAGCTGGCTATTACCAACACGCAGTAATGTACTAACCAGCACAAAAACATTTCACAAACTTCATCGCTCGTATTTATCATATTTAACATAAGGACAACAATTATATAGCTACAATTAAGTACTAATTGTACATCTTGCTGCTACAAAAAAAACTGTAACCTAAAAAAAAAAAAAAAAAAAAAAAAAACTCTGAAAATGAAAACCTGATAAAATAGAGCCATTTTAATTTTGTTTTCACTTATACGCCTCTCTCAGTTATACGCCTTTTTACACCGAACTTTTGGAGGGCGTATAAACGGGAGTCGACTTAGACAGAATTTGTAGGAAGAGCAGAGGAAGAAGAAAGTGAAGAGGAGGAGCCAGAGGAAGTTAACATGAGGGAAGCGTCAGGCATGGCCAGCCGGCTTCGATGTACCTAGGGGCCAGAATATGATGGGATTAATTTCCTATCCCCTACCCGACTTCATTGTTGGACACAGGGAGCAGATATAAAAAAAAAAAAATATATGCTAGTGTAGTAAGGTGACAAATGTCTTTATTTATTTCAGAGAATACTGGCTACAGTGTTTCGAGGAGTCGGTCGAGAAGTTTGCTACCCGTGCGATCCACAGCCAACCAGAGAGCGAGACGGCCATAGAGAGAGCACAAAGCTTTAAAGAGAAATACGTTTCTCGCTTGCACTACTTAAAGAAACACCCGTGGTAAGTGATCGAATGGTATTATTTATAATAGAATAGAATGCACTAGGCTTGTTTGTTAATACAGTTCTCGTTACTCTAGTTGTGTCTTAGTGAGATAAATGTGTTTGTTTGTCCTTTTCAGTTTGCACAGGGTGTACTTGAGCTATGTAATTGTGTCCAGAAGCAACTTACTACAACTGTGAATGGAATTGGTGTTAGTTTTCCACTGTACAAAACAAATGATTTTATTTGGTTCTCCATTTGTTGTTCATAAAAACTGTAATTTTTACATTTATCTGTGGACTACAACTGTGAATGGTATTGATGTTAGTTTTCCACAGTACAAAACAAATGTTTTTATTTTGTTCTTCATTTGTTCGTAAAAACTGTAATTTTTACGTTTATCTGTGGTAGAAGTGATAAAATGAAAGAAATGATCGACGACTGACGATTGATGTTCGGACATTTTTTAGTTTGGATAGTTGTGACACATTTCTTACATGTCATGTACTTTTTGTTTTCAGTGCTTATGGAAATCTCAGTGTCAGAAGTCTTCTAGATACCATCGAACATTTTATGAAAGAGTTTGACTTCCCTGATCCCTACCTGGAGGTATGTCGCACCATTTAAAATCAAGTGCTACTCTATGCTAAACTCTGTATCACACAAGTGTAGGCCTACAATATCTCTAAAAAAAAAGTTTTCCCTCAACCCATTGAAATACTATTCACCACTCTTCTTCGTGAAATTTCTTAAAAATAATTGCATTCAGTTACTCATTCTTGATGATATTATTTTACAAATTCTTAAGAACGGACTTCCCGGCCGGCTCAACTACTTCGCGAAGGAAGCCGGTAAGGAGTCTGCCTGTTTTAGTGCATGGTGGGCGGAGTCGAGATGTTGGCCTTGACGAGTCCTCGTAGTTGCTCGCCTAACTTCGGCGGATTCCACCGCTGTAGGGGAAATAAGGGGAAGTATGCATGTACGACAATGATAACAACTCGCAGGCTTCATTACTATCTTTGTGTAAACACTAATCGCGCGCTGTGCTGTGCACTCAACATAATTCACACATCCCATTAGAATTAGTCAACTTTTCTAAGATACGCGTGTATGAACCCAAACTATCACTGCACAATATGTAAACATCAAGTATGCGTAATAAATGATACGTCACGGCCAGGTGGCTAAAATTAGCTGCAATGATGAATGGACTTGTTTACAATATGCATCATTACTATACTATGTAGTAGTATCACATAAAACACTATTTTAGCACCGATAGAGGTGGCTCAGCGTTGACACACGAGGCTCTAATTCGGGAGGTCCCGGTTCGATTACAATCATCTGCAATCCTGACTGAAGGTTTTTTCCGAGGGTTTCCTCAGTCGTAAAGGCGAATGCGGATGGGGTTGTGTCCAAGAAACATCACCGGACATTCCTTCCCAACTATTCAAACATGTCGTAACACGGTAACACACCTTTTTCTCGGAAGAGTGGTATATGGTAAAGCTTGTGTGCAGTGTGCACTCGGGGATTCCTATGAAAAATTATTGTACGTATTTAGCTGTTGCATTGTTGTAGGCATCAGGTACCAGATTATTAGTGAATTATGTTGTGGCTTCTTTTGCTGCTGCTTTCTTATGTTTGTTCTTTTTGTCCTCGAAGTGTCTAATGGCTTCGACAATTCTTCTTGGATCTCTAATATCCCATTTGACCAATCGTTTGGAATACTGCGGGTTCACTATCTCCGGCAGTAAACATTCCATATAAAACCTGGGAAAAACGATTTCACGTGTAACATTTTTGTAAATCAACGTAAATGAACATTATAGCCTACTAAAGATCATGATTTTAAAGATATTTACGTACGTCTGCAGTTGAGTTGCCATGTTACGTCTCCAGAATTCATCGTCACGTTTAATTACCTCGTACACCATCCAGTTTCTGGTATAGACGACGAAGTAACAGGCCTTTCGTTTTGTTACGTGCAACTGACCCTGCACTTGATAAAAGTAGTGGTTTTGCTTCAGCGTCAGCTTGCCGTCAACCACGTCACAGTAGGGTATCTGGAATTTTCATGAATATATCAATTTATCAATAGTTAATAATAATAATAATAATAATAATAATAATAATAATAATAATAATGATAATGATAATGATAATGATAATGATAATGATGATGACAATGATAGTAATAATAATAATAATTATTATTATAATTATAATAATAATGATAATAATAATAATAATAATAATAATAATAATAATAATAATAATAATAATAATAATAATATTAATAATGATAATAATAATAATAATAATGATGATGTGAACATTGTTTAACTTTTTATTTTGGATGGCTTCAAAGGGGGTTAGGAAGTCTTCCGCAGATATTGGGCATTTGACTTCCATGATATGGTCGTCGCCAACTAGACCATCTGAAATATATTTGCACATAGTTATTTCTATCTGACAGAGAGTGGACGTGAGTGGTGAACGGTGAACCATTGCGTTGAAAACCATGTATGCAAGTTTTCAATTTTCAATCCACAGTTGTCATAATTTAAATAATATTTGGTATTTTTATCTACTGCTATACTTTTCAATTTATACGACAATGCATATCATACTTTGTGCTAGATATAAGATTTGTATTTACCTACTATGAATTAACGTTTTACGGTACTTATTTTTCATTATTCTTTCAAACCGACTCCTTACTATTACGATGAAATGACCATAAAAATATATTTTCCAACTCCAGCTCTTCCCCAAACGCCATTTCTGTAAACTACGATACGTGGCTAGTATTCTGAGATAGCGACTGATTGATGAATCCTCTTACTGTAGGGGCAAACTCCCACTTTTTGACGTTCCTACGCGTCTGCATATACCCCAGCATATTATATAATCATGAATCAAGGCAGAAACATTAACCATTATTTAGTGTGACGTCGGCTTCTTAGTTGCCAGCACAAACTGGAGAAGAAAAAAATATAGTAGTCATCAAGGCCGTACGCAGAAAATAATTTGGGGGGGGGGGGGGGATTACAATTTAAAAATCTAAAAATTGGATTTGTTGCGGTACCCTACAGTTCTTAGTAGGGATGCGTTATGATAAATAAATTCATATCGATAATCGCATTTTTTCCCACAATATATCACGATATATCGTGATAATATCGTGAGCATATAATAATATCGCGATACGATATTATCGCGATAATAGCAAATAAATAGCGCATTGTGATAGTAGCCGATGGCCAAACAAACCGGTTTGTAGGCTGGTGAAGGACGGGATGGGGGGGGGGGGGGGGGGTTGAGGCAGCGGAGCAGTGAAACGTAGATTTGGATCTTGAAAGATGTCAAACAATGCAGACTTTTCGGAAGGAAGTCAATGAATGAGTGCAGGTAATCGAGGCCTAAAAATAGTCCGTCTTCCTTTAGCAAGCGGCTCATGGACACACGAAGTGGAGTTCTATTTTTATTTTTTAGTGTAGAGCGGGCGGTCTGTCTGCTAATGATGGCGAGTCAGTTTCGTTCTGCTGATCTTGAATTACACATTGACGACTACTGTGTTACCGCCAACATTGCGTGCGGGGGGGGGGGGGGGAACAGCAGCATGCAAACTTTGCCAAGGGATGCTCGGCTAACATCAATAGAATAATCAAATAACCGCCATGCGAAATTGTAAACTATGACGATACCATGAAGTATTAACAATTTATCATGATACTGGGTGCAAAATAATATCGTAATGAATATCGCGATACGACGGCGCATATCGTATCGTATCGATATACGATATTATCGATATTTATCGATATACGATTATCGTCCGCATCACTAGTTCTTAGTGTACAGTACCCTACTGGCGGGAGGGGGCGCGGAAGGGCCGACAATATATCGTTTTCTAGTTTTGTTATATTAGTTATTACAAGTGTTTCACTCACCTAAGTAAGTATGGTGTAGAAAGTTGCATGTAGAGTATGGTGTTTTTGTTTTTGTTAGAGTAGTGTTATTATAAAACGGAATACGACAGGGCCAAGGCATATATTGAAATATGTTATTCTCGTCTTCTTGGCAGAAGAGTAATTTCGGGAGGGAGGGGGGGGGGGGGGGGGGTAGAACCCCCAAAACCCCCCCTGCGTACGGCCGTGGTTACTCGGCAAACCGTATGGTACATGTGACAATCGTGATCTTTACGGAGCCGTAACCGTGCCGTATGTGGCAAAAAACCGTGATGTGCGTGAAAACGGCCTAAAAATATAAACATCGAGTATGCTTTATCATACAAACCCTTACCACAGATTATCTGTCTGTATTCTGTAGACTATATACGTCACAATAATAGATTATATTTACTTGATTTGGAGCCAATCTATTTTATTTTTAAGAAATAAACTTATTGCCTTTTGGATCGCAATACGCACGTGCCGATAAAGGGTTCGAACAAAGATACTGGGTTTGAAACTCCCTCATTTGAAAGACAACCAATATCGAGTCATGTGGAACAGTCAGTGGAACAGTCTTCGGAGACCAGATGTAATTCTTTGCCAAGAGCGTCTGCGTATCTACAAACAACCCATTATCACAACCCGCCTAATGTACAGTCAGTGCGTTATCTTTGTTATAACACCACATTATGTGTAGGGGGCCTATTGGGATATGGACCCGGACCCGGCACACACCAAATCAAATTATTTATACAGTGGCTAACTAAAAATGTAAGAAACATAAAGAAAAAACAACATTGTTGACAGATATTGTGGCATAAAGTTGCCCACACACCCAAAACATCATAGACATTCGGTCGGTCGGGAACCAATTGTTGCACTCTGGTGACGTCGGAGCGCTATGCGATATAAGTTGCACCCATAGGGACATGGGCAGACTTTAGTCTACCGTCATACGTTACCATTTAAATGAATAATAAAATATGATATATGAAATATAATAAAATATAAAATAAACAACCTTTTCCCAAATTGATTGATTGATTGATTCTTGAGATACCAAAATTTGCACAGGGGGAATACTCCTGGGCCTGGATTCACAAAGATGCGTAACTCTAAGTTGTCCTAAGTTAGGCAAATCCTAGCTAGATAAATCAAGATAAATCATGTCTAGGTATTAATACACATTCACAAATCAAATATTATTAGTTAAATTGTTCATATTTTACTATATTTAATCTTTATAACATTGCAGAACGACATATTGGTGATTTATATCACTAAGATTTGCCTAAACTAGGACGTCTTAGCACTTAGGCACCTTTGTGAATCTGGGCCCAGAATTCTAAATATTGGCGGTGGAGAGTACGGCTGGTAATTATAGCCTATTACCACACACATTTGCGTTTTGCAGAATGAATAATTATTAATTAGTAATACATTCACAAATTAACTGCGTAGGATATAATATAGCGTGTGGCATTGCTTTTGTGTAGCTCCAGGTTAGCAATGTGCTACATTGCGTTTTACATTTTTATATTGATTTTAAGCACAGAACTAAGTGGATTTATAATCAATGTAATAGTCAACAAATTGAGTACTTACTTTCGTTGCTGGTATATTCTGAAAGGATTGTTTTTGCCACTGCGGCGTTTCCTATGTGCACTTAGATACAAGCCTGTTTTTTTCCTTACTGGTTTTCTTGCCACTTCCATCGTTACGCATAGACACACACTTCACTTCACACTTCACTCAACACTTCACAGTTCACAATAATTATAATAGATTAATTTTTCACTTTTCCGTAACGCAATCGATGATACATCGCGGGCAATGTGTCACTCGCACGTTCCACGCTCGCGTGTTCCCCCCACCACTCTCGAAGGCACAGTCTCTAGCTCCGCCCCGCCAGGCTTCGTTCACCGCTCGGACAGGCAGCCGCTAGGTCGAGAGACTAGCCGGTAGCCGAACTCGACTAACTCGACAGAAAATACGCCAAATATAACTGCGAATAGCCGTACATCTCAAACGATTACAGGCGATGTTTAGCGTGTATCTTCACCAAACTTTATATTTGAATACACGAAGATTACATCGGCACAGTTATGCTCACCGATTTTTATTTGGAATGATATATTTTATTATAAATGACTGCATGTTTGGAGTAATCTTATTCCAATGGGGGGTGATATATAAAAAATGTAAAACCTTATCTGACTAAAGGCAATCTTCTTCTAAATAATGCAAAAACATTCAAGTTAATAGCTCTAATCATTAAGAAGTTATGGTTCTAAACGTGGACGACTGCAAATACAGCCGGGGAGTGCGCTCTTAAGGGTTTAGCCTTCGGCCAGTGTTACGTAATAATTTATATAAGAACACTTAGGATATGTCCAAACGCCTGTCTATTGTTGTTAACCCATCCGCATCAGTTGCCTCATTTGGCTGGCCGCCCCCGGAAACCACGCACTTCTAGCGCGCGCCAAGGTTAACACGAATACGTCTTCATTGTCACTTTCGTCAATGTCCATACCAATGTCCACATCGCTATCACTGTCACTGATAATAACTAGTATACCTAGCTGTTTTACTAGCCGGAACACGCACATTCGTATCTCTAGGCATACACCTACACGCGAGACCTAGGCCTAGTGTCACTGTCATTGTCCATTTCACAATCGCTCTCACTCTCATTTGAAACCACAATATTTTGTAAGTTTGGGTTGTTGTAAACACCTTCTCCATCACTGTCACTAAAATCAGATCCTAAAACGTCTAAAATCTGTATAATGTCACTTTCTTTGCCCCGAAAACAACGACTGCTTTCTGGCCCGAGTCCATCTTGACAAATTTGACAGCTGATCTAAGTTTCGGATCGAGATGAGCGGAGATAAAATCGATTTTAAGAACAAACAAAAGCCGACAGAGTTCAAGAAAAGCATACTAGAATCGCCACTAGCTTAAGCAAGAGATTGCAGGAATTAGTTCCGATATCGTACGCTAGATAGCACCACTATACATGTTCAAAGTGAAGCGCGCGCAAGTGCGTACCAGTCCGCTTCTGGTTACCGCGGCCAGTTTCGTATAAGCGTACCAGTCCGCTTATGGATGCGGATGGGTTAAATCTAGTAAGGTGTGCCGCACTTCAGAGTGACATTGACCCCAATCATATGGGCAGGTCAGAAAAAGAAGCCATTTTATATTGGATAGCGAGGAAGAAGAATGGCTGAGAAAGGCGCCTCTCTGCATAGGAAAAAAAAAGTTCTAGGTCAAAATTTTACGTCATCAACCATGTGTACCCACCATTCATTGCTTGTTGATGATTGTTGATAGAGTCATAGATCTGGACCTGGACTTAGCAACGACAGAGCCGGTTTTCGGACACGTTCTTGCTACTTGTTAAAAATCCTTTGTATTTATTATGTACCTATTTTTTGCAATTGCCTTTAGTATGCTGGATTTTGTGGACGTTGGATAGCAGACGATAAATTGTTCTTCTCGGTTTTTCAGCAAAAGCAGATCGAGAACGAGAAGGCAATCAGCCTCCTGGTAAAGCGCCTCCAACACCTGGACGGTCTCGAGTGGTTCCAACGCCAGGAGATGTTGGTGACGTCGCTGCTCGCCGGCAACATGTTCGACTGGGGCGCTAGGGAGGTGGCCGACCTCATGGAGAACACAGACTTTGGGTTCCACGAGGCGCGGGCCAAGCTGCAAGGTACGTGTGTGTGAACTCTGGGCTTCCCCGCTCGCTGGACCTCATGGAGAACACTGACTTTGGGTTCCACGAGGCGAGGGCCAAGCTGCAAGGTATGTGTGTGTGAACTCTGGGTTTCCCCGCTCGCTGGACCTCATGGAGAACACGGACTTTGGGTTCCACGAGGCGAGGGCCAAGCTGCAAGGTATATGTGTGTGAACTCTGGGCTTCCCCGCCCGCCTAGGCCTCATGGAGAACACAGACTTTGGGTTCCACGAGGCGAGGGCCAAGCTGCAAGGTATATGTGTGTGAACTCTGGGCTTCCCCGCTCGCTGGACCTCATGGAGAACACAGACTTTGGGTTCCACGAGGCGAGGGCCAAGCTGCAAGGTATATGTGTGTGAACTCTGGGCTTCCCCGCTCGCTGGACCTCATGGAGAACACAGACTTTGGGTTCCACGAGGCGCGGGCCAAGCTGCAAGGTACGTGTGTGTTAACTCTGGGCTTCCCCGCTCGCTGGACCTCATGGAGAACACTGACTTTGGGTTCCACGAGGCGCGGGCCAAGCTGCAAGGTATGTGTGTGTGAACTCTGGGCTTCCCTGCCCGCCTGGGTCTCATCTCAGGTGTGAAAATTTGAAAGTAAAAAAACAGAGGGTGGACCAACTAGTTTTGAAACATCATTGCAAGAGTAGGCCTAAAGCAACAAGAATCGTCATCTGGGTATAAATCACCTTTGAATTTGATCAATATCGTGAAGCATTCTAAATAAGGCTGGGCATCGATGTAAATCGACAACATCGACATCGACGACAAATAATCGATGTCAAATCGCGATGTCGGAATATTTTCGACATCGACATCGAAACGCAAATAATCGACATCGTTTTTTTTTAAATTGATAATTAATCAATTATTAATAAAAAAATCTTTGTCACCTGTTAAATGTAGGGATGACGACGGTTAAGCACTTCACTAACCAGTTAATCGAATGTGATAACCGGTTTTTAATCAGTTAATAACGGCAACAACACTCAGTTTTCGTCTGCAACGGGAGATAACTGATCTAGGCCTAGGCTAGGCCTTCTAGGCCTACGTGACGGCCATGCGGGCCGGTCAGCTTATTTTTGTCGTCATAAACACAATTGTGGATACTGATTTCAATTTATTTTAATGCAATATCCGATTGTAGAGGCTTGTTCAAGTCGTTTTTCATTAATCCGTTCTTGATTACTTGCTGCGTAGTGAACTGTCAACAGGCGGCCGCTTGCATTCCACTCGCCTGCGTCTATCGCGATCTCGCTTCCACTCACTCGTCCTGCGATTAGCGCTTTCTCTCTCTCTCTCACGGCAGCCGATAGCAGCCGACACGGAGAATGACTTCGTGGCGTCTCGCTCAGACCATTGTTCTCTCGCTCTTTCTCGTTCGGCCGCATCTGTTCTCACTTGTCGAGTGCCGGCCTGAACCAAGGGATGGCTCCCGCTTTAGTACGCGCGATCTGCAAATATTTGGGGGGGGGGGGGGCTTGAGAGTTAGCGGTATCCTTTGATACGGGTCAGTTTGGACTAAAAGCGGCCGTGGACGAATAACTATGCCGCCCCGGCATAGTTGAAAGTTCCCATTTCTCGCGTGAATTGACAATTGATTAGTTATTTAATTAATTGACGAAAAAATCGATTAAAACCAAAAAAAATCGATGTCGAAAATCGTCACCGACATCGATTATTAATCGATTAATCGATGTCGACGCCCAGCCTTAATTCTAAAGATATCAATAAAACACATTAATTTGGCAAAGTAGACTCCTCTTAATTAACTTTTTCACTGTGGAGTTCGTAAATGTTTTGAAACATCATTGCAAGAGTAGGCCTAAAGCAACAAGGATCGTCATTTTTTTTTTTTTTTTTATAAAACCTAGAAATTACCTATTTTTTGGCCAATTTAAAAAAAATAACCCTTTTGATAGCTTCTGCTTGGGGCATAAAAATAAAAATATATAATTCCCCCCCCAACTTTTCCACCCCAAAAAATCGTTGCAATTGTTTTTATTTTATTTTTAAGACTTTAAGAAGGTAGGCTAGAGGGTATGAAAAAATGAAAACACTCAAATTTGGGAATGGGATGGAAATAAATAATAATAAATAAATAATAATAGTAATAATAATATTGATGATGATTACCCGTCAGCTCGGCCGTGGCTGATCGACAACCTGGACGAGTGGGTGGACCGACTGAAGGGCCCCGCCCACAAGTGTGCCGCCATCTTTGTCGACAACAGCGGCATCGATCTCATCCTCGGGATTCTCCCGTTCGCTCGGGAGCTGCTGCAACGAGGGACGCAGGTGCGTAAGCGGTGACGTGGCCAGTAGGATCGCTAGTCGGATAAACAAATACAAAACCGATTGAATAAAAACACTACGTATTTACCAAAAATAAACATTAGATGCCGGTGACCACAACAAACTGTTCAACGACTGCTACAAAGCAACAGTTGTTAGGTCCCTGCCTAGCAACTGTACAGACATGGAGTTACGGAGATGGGAGCTAGCTTACCAGTGGATTACAAACTTCAGAATCCCTCCTAACCTAAACCTGCGGTAAGCTCATCCCTCTCTTCCCAACTCCACATACCAACAGTGACCTGTAAATAGTATAAATAGTAAAGATAGTGTAAATAGTGTAAATAGTAGAATTAGCGCGTATAATTTAAGTTTACCGGAAGTATTCTATGTCAATACCGGAAGTGATGTAGTCTCGATCATACCGGAAGTCACGTGACTATAGAGACTTCCGACCCAGTCTTTCCTCCACCTTCGTCGGGTGATCAAGGCCACGTCAGGCCGAAACTGTCTCGACGTTTTGTTTGTATCTTTTTTGTGTTTCTATCGACTCCGAAGGCCGCAACTACTACAAGGTAAGCTGTTGGTTCCTTCCTATCCTTCCCCCCTAGCTCAAACCTAGCCGTTAGGCAAACTTACATATTCACACTCTTACTAGTCTATAATGTAGGGATAGGATCTGACAGCAGCTAACCATAGATAAAAGATGACGAATTTGAGAGTAGAAAGTGCACATTGAAGACATAAAACATAATTGTCACATAGACACAATTCCAACAAAATTCACAATTTTTGTGTTTTTGTCTTCACTGTGCACTTTCTAGTTTCTACTCTCAAATTCATCAACTTACATCTAAGGTAAGCTGTTGGATCCTCGCTGCATTATACTATTCCAACCAATTGGCATCTATTGACATAATCCAACAAATAAACATTAGATAAATTTATAGATAGATAATACCAATACAGGTCAAGGCGACACTGTACAAGACCTATTTCATACTGATCCTCACATATGCGGCAGAAACCTGAAAGATGGGGGATAGAGAAGAAAGTCAAATACAGGCGGCGGAGATGAGATTCCTGAGGAGCACGGTAGGAAAGACAAGAAGAGACAGAATTAGAACCCTGACGAAAGCAGGAAACAGTGATGGATAATGATGATTGATGATAGATAGATACCTGTAGACAGACAGATAGATAGATAGTAAAATATACACGAGAATACACGAAATATTCACCAGGAGGACGAGGGGGGTGAGGTAAAAACATGACAGTCGGTTTTGTCGATATACGAGGACAAAAGGTTGGAATATTTTTCACAAACCTGAACCAGCTGGATGGATGTATTAATTAAGATCAACACGCAGTGGCGTTACTACAACTCCAGGACCCCCCCCTCCCCCCGCAAAAATATTTATGGGCCCCCCATAAAAGTTTAACATTTAAAAAAAAAAATATTTTATTAAAGCATATTTTTTCTTTTAATTCGAAAATTGATGATAGTATACATGACTTAGAAATAATTTTTGGGCCCCCTAGAGCGATGGGCCCCCCCCGCTACTGTCAACACGTGTGTACTTGGTTCTCAGGTGCTGCTGTGCGCCAACTCTGCGCCTGCGCTCAACGACGTCACCTACACGGAGCTGGTGGGCGTTCTCAAGCAGGCGTCCGGCCTGTGTGGGGTGATACACCGGGCGGTGGCCGACAATAGACTGGTCGCCATGGAGACGGCTCAGTGCGGACCCTGTCTGGACCTGAGGTAAGTGAGCGACCGTTGAATAGGGAACACGCGTATGAAAATTTTAATCGATTTTTAAATACCTTGTCTCTCATTTAATAATTTTGTGTCTTTGAATTTTGAAAAACGGATCAGTCTATGTCTCAAAATAATTGGTTTAGTAACGATAAATAAAAGGGCGCGAAAAATGAGCCGCCGCCATGTAGAGTGGATTTGACGTCATGGTTTTGTACTGTGTACGCTCACCGCCTCAGCGTCTGTTACGCCACGTCTACAGAATCATTGCGTCACAGCCACCTGTACGCGTTTCAGATCCCCGAGTTTAAACTTCAATAAATGCAACCACATTAAATCTATTTAAAAATTTCTTTTTTACTTGGGACTTGCATTAAAATATTTTTTGTATCTGATACTATTAAACTAAGTGTTTGGTTTAACAAAAAAAATCGTACGCGTGTTGCCTATTAACTTGACATTGACACCCGCAGAAGATCTCATTTTATGATTATAATTATTAATTACTAATTGTTGAACAGTCTCAGTAATTTTAAAATTTTAGCCAACGGTTTAGCCGCGGTCACTTAGCCGGTTCCCATACGAACACCGAACTTAAGCAACCTCGGGCTAGGTCATGAGGTAGATGAAACACTAGTTACCGTTGGTTAGAGCAGATTGGAGGGTTTGAAAGCGTGTGTAACAGCTTCGTTCTTCTCGTCAACTGCTCGGCAGTCCAGGTTAGTGGAGGAACCTATATGACTGGTCAAAGCTACACCGTCCTTTCGGATGGGACGTAAAGCTGATGGTCCCCTTGGTACTCTTCGACATGTGTAGGCTAGGTGCCAGTACCAGGCTTCCCCTCCTCCCTTATTCATCATCATGCATCGTTGTTAATCATCCGTTGTTATACTGGTCACTGTTAAATGGCATAAAATGCTGTAGGCTATGGGGCCAATTCATAAAATATAAAAAATAAAATATGTTCCAATTGGCATAACCTGGTGGCAAAACCAATAGAATTGGAATATTTGAGACGATTTATGTAGATTGTGTAATGGCAGAATTCAGGACAGATGACACCTGTTTTTATGTGCTGGATTGAAGGAAGTTATTAATGAAATGCCCAAGGGCATGCACAGATAGAAAGGAGTGACTCGGGACGTGTTTAAAAAAATGTACATTTGTTTAAGGAACAAGGCAAATAAATAAGTAATATAAGACCTAATAATTGAACTGTACACTGTTCCTTGTGGAGGAGGGGGGAGTAGCGAAGTACTCCATGTCTTGGACTAATGTCTTCGTTGCCGGCTAGCCAGGCCTGACACCTCCTCAACCTCTTCCTCGATCACTTCTTCTGTTACCAGAGGACTGTAGTACATAGTTCCCTCCATCTCTCACGGTTTTCCCAAAGTCTTTCTGCTTCAACTTCGTTCCATGATCTTCCTCTATTCTCCACACTGTCTTTGATCTGATTCATCCACTTGTCTCTTGGGCTGCCTACCTTCTTCTTATGTTTTAATTAAATAAATAAGTCTCTAGATGTGGGCTATGTTATCGAACCTGACGTGTTGCAGCCGTCTGAACCAACACCTGGCCGAACAAATCTCAGCGCTGGGCGTGGACCTGATCCTACTGGAGGGGATGGGTCGGTCACTGCACACCAACCTGGAAGCTCGGTTCTCGTGCGAGAGTATCAAGGTGGCCGTCGTCAAGAACCGTTGGCTGGCCAACCGGCTCGGCGGAAACATGTTCGCGGTGATGTTCAAGTACGAGCGGCCGCAGTGTATGAAGGACGCGTCTGCGAGCTAGACCGTTCGGTTGCGAGCAGGGACCACACCGGATAGTGTTTTTACGAAGCGGTTAGTCGTTTAAGAAACCGATTTTGTTCCGCAAAATTTTAATTATTAACGTCTATTACTACGTCTACTCTCTTTCCCCTGGCTCCACCCACCGACCATATGACCATTACTCTCGACTCTTGGCAAATGCACGTCATCGAGAACCGCGTTTTGGCAAGTTGAAATGCGAGAGATCTGGGGTACCAGTAGACCTATGTTAGATTAGAAATTAGAATGTTTGGGATGGGGGGGGGGGGGGGGGGGGGCAGGCTGTCGAGTGAAAGTGCCACTCGGTGGCAGTGAACTCGTTTGTTGTGGAGGAAAGTGCCTGGGCGGTATCGTCAATACGACGTAATTTTTGGATTCCTGAAAAAAAAAGGTTTACGAATTTAAAACTGATTTTATACGTAACCGGTGGTTCTATGTAGCCCTACGTGTCAGTAATTAGAGTTGTCGAAACCCGTTCGACAGTTGGCAGAGTCAACCCTCCGGAACTGTATCAGCTACGTGACGTCACAACGGCCATATTGGAGACGAAAATGTATTTTGACATTTGAGCTGTCAATAAAATATGAATATAATATGTATGCTTACCACAAAATATGGGAGTTTTAACACTTGATACGAAAATGAAATATTATATTATTTAGGTCTGGCAACGCTGTTGTTCAATGGACATACTGAAATATGTTGTCGATGCCATGTAGGATAGGTAAGGAAGAAAAACAAAACCGATTTTAAGTGCCATTGTTGAATTCAGCAAATATTAAACAGAAAATTAACTATTTGCAGCAAAAAAAAAAAATTTCAATCATCTTGGTTAGGTTGCCATGGTTAAAACAAGTTAATGTACACTGGATATTGTACTGCTGGCTCGTAGATACTAGATACATAAAAAAATAATTTGTGAAAGGTAATCAATTAATAAATACTAATTGTTATTAGTATGTCTTAGTATTATTATTATTATTATTATTAATTATTATTATTATTGTTGTTGTTGTTATGGTTTTATTTGCTCGTTTTTTTTTTAGTTCAACTGGGCTTTATTGACATGTTGTGATAGCAATGTAGGGCTACTGTATAATAAAAGCTGGGTCCTAGAACCACTGAATCTGTGTGTTGTGTGTGCGTGTGTGCTCTCGTCAACCAAATTACCAGACCATAGATAAACTGTTGTTGAATTGCTAATAATTAAGAAGCAATGTTTATTATTATACATTAAACATTACTATTTGTCTCGGGGTCGTGGGTTCGAATCTCGCATAAAAGACATGGTTTTTTGTAATTTGTTCTTCAGCTTCATCTATCACCTCTCTCTGTCTTGAACATTCATTGGGTTAGGGGTGGGTTGGGGTTGGTAAATATGACAATTGGTCAATTAGAGAAGGGGTGAATGTTTAAAGTTATCTGGCCGAATGAGAATACTTTAGGTACAGAGTCAGGATACTGGTCAAAAATATATTTATGTTTTTAATTTTTATTCCGAATAGTAACCAATGCTTTCTGTGCTCACTTATGTCTCAAAAACAAACATGTAGATGGCTAAGCAGTCCCCTATTCAGACAAGATAGAAAGTATAATTAAATTTATTAGGTGGAGTTTTAAATTTAAATAATTTCTTATAAACGTTTTTGATAAGTCCATACAGCCGTGTGTGAACTCTCAACACTTGAAAACGTTTTTTTAAATTAAAGAATAAAGTTATCAACATTATTGAAATTAGGGATGCACACGATAATCGATATTATCGTTCGATATTCGATATGCAATAAAATTTCGATAATCGATAATACAAATATTATCGAATGGTCTGATTTCTAAAAAAGCAGGTTCATAAAGCATTATTTCGTTCTTCTCGGACCTTTCTAGTATTGAAATACTCAAAGATTCCGCCAAAATACTAGGCCTCGGGCCTCGTAAAATGGTATTATACTCTCAGAGTGTCACGTCAGATGTGTCCAAGTAATGTTGCCATATCGTTATGTGCTCGATTAGGCGACATATCACTGAAACTGTAAAAGATTGCTTCAATTTTGTAAATTTATTATCGTTCGATATTATCGATCGATAATGCAGTCATCTTTTCGATTATCGATAGTTTTTATTTTATCGATGTTCATCCCTAATTGAAATCATCTTATTTTTGACCGGTTTCATAACTAAATAAAAATACATAGAATAGACATTATACATTAAATGAGCTAACTTGCTTCTTGACGTAAAGTACGAGAACCATCCGTCAATTCCAATATAATCATTGGCTACAACAAAGTAAGGTGCTTGTCTGTGGTAATAAAGATATTAAATTAAATTGCACATTACTAGTCACTACACATCTTTAGTTCCACAAGTTTCTATCGTTTACGATATGTGCCATTTTTGATCTCGAGCAGCCGGACTCCACCAAAGGTCTCTTCTAAATACCTGTCGTGGAAAATTTGTTTATTTAAATTCACTTTTCAAATCAAATCAAATCAAGTTTATTCACCATTATCAATGTACATTCTTTCTACATTCTACATTTCTACATACATACATTCTTTTGTGTGGTTGATGAAAGTAGTTTGAATATATCTGACACTACTTTGCAGCAGTGTGTAGTGTGGCAAGCCTAGTTCTCAAGCAGTCACAATTGAATTAAAAATGAATGATCTTGGACTTGCAATCTTATGATTTTGTCTCTCCTTTTGAAAAGAATCTTGTTTGTATTGAACAATGAATATCCAAGTTTTTAATATAATTTAAATAGCTTTTTAAAATCAAATTTAATACTCATTATTATGACATAAACTCACCTATAGTGATGTTTTTTTCATTGATATTGGTTTGTACGAATCGGACGTCGCTAGATGTCTCCATTTATTTGCTGATTGCATACACAAATAAATTGTAATTACAAAACAAACGGTAAGGTACAAATTTGTATCACTCTTCCATATAAGTAAAGTAAGTCAATAACATACAACTCTATGGGCACATAGAATTCCACATGTATTGTACATCTAAAGTATGCATTTCTGATGCGGAGATTATTATTATTAGGGGGGTGTATTATTATTATTAATATTTGATGTTTGACACGTACTTGACAACTAGGTAATAACAATTACAAATCAGTTTTAGGATACATTAAATAAATAAATTTGTATTAATGAAATGATGGCTATGACTATGAGTGATCTGATAACTGATATTTTTATGAAAAGGTAAAACTGTTGTTGTTCAAAAAAATGTTATTTTATGAGATTTACTTTTATTATTATGGCAAGTTATTAAAATAAAAACTTTGGGGAATTCACCTTTTTTCATTTAAAAAGTTAGGGGAAATCAGGGAAATAATTAACATTTAACGTACCTATCAAGACTATTGTATTCTTTCATCAGGCTGTGGCTGTACAAATTCTACAGATTCATTCACAATATTATTCTGTATTGTGTATTATTATTATTAGTTATTACTTATTACCTATATATTTTATCAAAACAACATGTGAAACAAATATGAAACATATGCTGTAAATGAACACACGAGGGTTTGTGTTATACTTGACCATATGTTTAACAACATGTAGCCAGCTAGACTTCATTATTACTCTGTTGTACTTTTATGTGGGAATGTCCATGTATGAGTATACAAATACATGTAATTTTTAACAGTCATGGCATTGCATTATATTTCATCATGTACCAACATAACAATAAAAGTAAAACCTCCATTACTATGTATGTTTTCGATATGTATTCATTGCACGGTAACTACCAACCTCTTCTGTGATCTGTTCAACTCTGCCACAGACCCAAATGAATCCTTTCCCACCTCGGCCACTGCCCAAATCACCCAACTGTGCTACAGTTCCAAGAGTGGAACGACCAATTCAGCCGCGTTCTCAACAGTGCCATCCACATACATGCTGTTTTTCTTCTATGCTTGACTAGACTTCATTGCAGTTTTTTAAGTCGTAATTCAGAGGACTGAGGACTCGGAAGCAGGCTTTTCTCGAGACACCGCTGGTTCGATTCCCGCTACTGACTTTGTTTTGAGGATATTACTGCAAGGTGAATATAAGGGAATTGTGATTTTTTGCTGTCTCGGCAATAATCTGTTCGTTTCGGGTCCCCGTTAAATAATTCAAACTTCCACTAAATGCAAAGGAAGCGGGGGTAAGAAAATAACGTTTAAAAATACGTACACGTAATTTATCATCTTTTCAAGTATTTTATTTGTCAACATACAGAAATACACATAAGCCTACACTTGTAGGTGCTGTAGAAATTAATAACACTTCCTAAAACCAGTACAAATGTTATTTGTAGGGTTTAGATTCAGACTTGGCAGGGTTTGTATTTTTTTATTTATGTATCTTAAAGTCAAATCTCTAATAATACATTTTCACACAGCTACTTTGAAAGACTGCAACTACATTTTATTATTATTTTATTACAAATTAAATTTACACTAGGCTAATCCTATTGACTGTAAAGCATGTAAGTAATCATAATGGCAGAAGTTATTCATACAATACGTAGTATGCTACTTATTCATATCGCACCGGTATCACTTATTGGACAATACAATTTAAACGCTAATAATACCATGTTAATAGTCCACTTTTCAGTTAAAATAATGAAAAGGAAAAGTGTAATAGTACATTTTTCACTTAAAACAATTATGTATACAAAAAGTATGTCATCAATTGATACAAATTTTCACTCTATGTGCACGTCATCTTACGTCCTAATTTACAAGTACAGGGTACATATTATTACAAGTTTCACAATAGTTTGCTAATCGATTAGGTGAAAGGCTTAGGAGACTTTTTTGCACGAACTTCTTCACTCCCATGAAGTTTCGATTTAATTAACGACGATCATTTTAGTTCGCTCGTCAGTATAGTGTTCACAGTTTATGCAACGTATTCCTGTTGGTATTACTGGCGGCATTCCAGTTGACGACCAATATATAAGATCTAGTCTAAGCACAACCTTAAATATTGTTTACTTTCTAAATTATAAGAGATCAAACATTCCTTCATCTAATAAAAATACAACTTGGGGTCAATAGAATTGTTTGGAAGTGAAAGACAATTACTATGTAGTATGTACGTATCTCGTTTTCTAGCTTTAACAGGCAGGGAAGATGATCTGCTGCAAATTTATAATCCTTATACAACCAATGAGCTCGCTGACAATTGTACCAGTTTTACGTTGTTGCTGTTGTACAGCCAGACATACTCTGTCGGCAGTGTTTAGTACAGGGAACAGAACTGAAAAATAGTGAAACGAACCCATTTTGAATCTACTACGTACCGTACTTGGTCTTAATGGACACTAGTTAACACAAGTTCACCTACCTACCAATATTACACACAGAACATTCAGATATTAACAGTTTTACTCCGAACCATTCTAGAGACAGATCAATGTATTAAGACGGACATGAAGAGGGAAAGTCGCACTGTTTAAGAAATGCATCGACGGAACGTTAAAAAACTTTCACGTTAAAATTAAGTTGTCGTAACACAAATCATTCGTGGTAGACTTCTAAGTGATCTTCGAAACTATAAGGTGATAAAGTTTATGCAAGCACCAATATATGCCTATGTTATAAAGAAAATTTAAAAAAACTGCTTAAATGAATTATACCATGCATGTGTTTAAATTTTAAATTGGCAATAAGAATTAACAACAGGTAAAACCAAGTTCTCCAAAACATCATTTAAAAAAAGAAAGGGATGGGCATTGCCAAGTACAGATATGAATACATACTGTACGTGGTTTTGACAAATACCGGAAGGACACCGAAATCAAGGCATATGTCCAGTTTTCAACATACAGTAAACCCTCGTTAATACGAACATCAAGGGACCCAGAAATCGTCAATTCGTAATATAAAAATTCGTAATATCGCAAAAACGTCGAAATTCAATAGTACCAGTCAAAATAAACGTATCTACAAACAATCAATGTTTTCCAATGGATAGTAGCGCGCGGGTATGATGTTTTGTGTGTGCATAGTAGGCGAACTAAGCGGGCACGTTGCAGTAAGCAAGCCACGCCCCTCAACAGCTGAAAGGGCTGGCGCGCGCACCCGATCGCGCCTGCGGGCGGTGGAGGGGGAAGGGAAAACCAAGCACCAACAAAACAAGTATAGCTGCCTGCGACGACGTACGCTCGGCGGACAAAAATCTTGATACCTACGCCTACTCTGCGAGTTGAATTCTCCGACACATTATTTTGTTTGTGGGTTCAAAATTATTAGTTTGTATTAAACAACGAACATTATATATAAGTACCATCCAGGGGATAAATAATTAGTTCGTATTACGTATTATGCGAAATTCGTCATATCCGCTTTATTTAACATTGAGTGTTCTATTTACGCGGGCTGGGTCTTGCTTACTATTCGTATTATCTGAGAATTCGCACTAACCGAGTTCGTTTTACCGAGGGTTTACTGTAGTTGAGACATTAAAAATTCAATTTTTTAAAAACAGTTTTGGAAACAATTGTTTTAAGTTCTCCCACAAATGAAAAATAATTTTACAATAAAATAATTAGTAAAACAAAAAACTGGTCCTATGGCCACATGTTTAATCTTGACTACAATAAAACAATGCAAGAACTGACAGGCCTAGAATAGTTAAAAATCAATTTTGTATTGAGAATAATTTAGTTTTAAAAATCATTCTCACTACTAATAAACATATACTGTTTTTCCAATAATGTACTTACAAACTGAGAATAAAATGCTTTTGAATTGAATTGATTTAAAAATTTGTAACAGAAGTCTTTTAATAAAGAATTCATTTTTAACACAAGCAACTTTAAAAAAAGTAATTATTCTTTTCCATAAAAAAATAGATACTCTGCACAACTGTAAATTGCTTAAACGTACTTTAAATAATTGTGTCTAGATTTTGTGATCCATTCAGGTATTGACTTTTTTAAGTCTATTCCACTCTTCCAGCTAAGCATGTATGGCACTTCTGATTCTGATTGCATTGTAAAACTAATTATATTGGTCAAACTGACTGCATGTAAGCCAATCGGTAACTTTATTTCTAGATATGAAAGTTATTGTTGGCTACCGAGCACGTTCGTCGTTTGATTAGAGTCTAAAGAACTGCTTCTAGCTGCTTTAAATTAATCGTAACATGTTGAACAGTCTAGTGACAAAAACTATCCACTGGCATTACGGTAACAAAAAGTATTCAGTAAACGTCATGTAAATTGATGAACCCCCTAGCAGGTATATTGTACTTTTTGAGGTTTGAAAATGTGGGTGCAGCAATTATAAGAATAATTTTACACTGAAATTAGAACGTACTTTTGAACCAGTTTTACTAAAACCATGACACAACCAAAATATGTGACTAAATATGGTACACAATCAATTGATCATTGTAAGGATAACCCAATTTTCCCATATAAAACACAGACAATGTATAAACACATTTAGGCATTTAATTAAGGTATAAGTTAATTAATAATTAGGTCGTGATCATTGTTTGTTTCCCGTTCGGTACTGAACAAGTGGCCAGAGCGTGTGTTCATATTAGTACTAGATATTTAAATCCTATATAATGGCCTAATCAAGTTGTTATGAAGTAAACTTTCCGATGCTGACGTCACAGATAAGTGAATTTGAGTCAATCAGAGGACCTCGACCCTACTCGGAGGGTTGCGGTATTTTCAAATAACAATACGTGGTGGCGAATATCTTCTCAGTCACCTATGACGCAAGCATAGGAAAGGTTACTTCGGAACCACTATAGGCCATAAGTCATTGGTGTGGATTCAAATAGGCAGCGCCCACAATGACCAGCGAGCATGTATTTGTATTGGCTCACAAATTTCTGAGAAAATGTGCAAATAATTGGATTTAGCAGATTGTATGCGACGTACGTTCCCTTTACACATAGTGAGCTACGTATTCGATTCTGATTTCGATTGTTTAACTCTTAGCAGGCAGTTTTAACAGGATCATCCAATAAATTAGTCTAGCAACAAGGAATTTAATTCAACGTTTTAAAAACAATTGGCATTATTTCATTAACATGCAACTGGACATTGATAGAAAAATAAATATGTTCGATACAATGGTCATGGAGAAAAGGTAGATTTGCAAGACAACTTCTCAAGATGCCTAGGGTTGATCTTGCTAAAACCAAGAGCTGCCAGAGTTTAAAGTATCGTTAAAAGTTAAAACATATTACACACAAATTAAAATCAATCAAAATTGACTTGGCACTAGAGCTATAACAATAATACAAATGGAATTGATAGAAAATTAAACTACGTCCCTACATACATAAGCGTTCATTTACGTATGAATTAAACTCACAAAATACGCCTACCTCCTAGATGTTTCTTTAACAAAACATTAATTACAGACAAAATATGTATACATAGTAGGCCTACTACCTATATAGTAAAAAAAATATGAACTACCTTACAGGCTAATCCTACAATTTAAAATCTTACAAAAATTGCTCTTCGAGAAGTGTGTGTGTACATAGTTTAGGATTGCCGCCGATTTTTTATTTATAGACTACTAATCAATCATCAGATGATCTTACGATTAAATCATCGATATTAAATTTGTCATCGTATTTTTTCAGACAAGAGATTCCAAAGGGGAAATTCCTCTTCGACAAACAGTCGGCTTTTCTCACAACCGGCCAAGTTCCATGCTGCGTGTCGCGTAGGCGATCTGTGCGAGGCCACCGATTTTACGTATTCATTATTTTCTAAACATCGACCAATCTCGATCGCATCTCCAAAAATCGATTAATAATCCGACGACACTCTCGCTCGACGATTACGGCATCAAACGACGTCAACCCTACAGCAAAGTTTCGCGAGGCGACTCATTGGCGAAACGTCAACACCCTAACATGGTCGAGTTTCGCGACGACACATCGATGAAACGTCAACCCTAACGCAGTCGAGTTTCGCGCGATGACTCATTGGCGAAACGTCAACCCTGACGCAGTCGAGTTTCGCGTGACGACTCATCGATGAAACGTCGACCCTAACACAGTCGAGTTTCGCGACGACACATCGATGAAACGTCGACCGTAACACAGTTGAGTTTTGCGAGGCGACTCATCGATGGAACGTCAACCGTAACACAGTCGAGTTTTGCGAGGCGACTCATCGATGAAACGTCGACCCTGACGCGGTCGAGTTTCGCGCGATGACTCATCGATGAAACGTCAACCCTGACGTGGTCGAGTTTTGCGCGACGACTCATCGATGAAACGTCAACCCTAACACAGTCGAGTTTCGCGAGGCGACTCATCGATGAAACATCAACCGTAACACAGTCGAGTTTTGCGAGGCGACTCATCGATGAAACGTCAACCCTAACACAGTAGAGTTTCGCGTGACGACTCATCGATGAAACGTCAACCCTAACACAGTCGAGTTTCGCGACGACACATCGATAAAATGTCGACCCTGACGCGGTCGAGTTTCGCGCGACGACTCATCGATGAAACGTCGACCTAGACGCGGTCCAGTTTCGCGCGACGACGACTCACTGGTTGTTGGACATTCGATGCTGCAGCATCTCCATGTTTGGATCGGCGTGGTGTATCGGCGGTATATAGTACCCCATGCTGCCCATCGGAAGGCCCGCGGGCACGTACGCGGGCACGTGATACGAACCCATCAGCGCGGTGTTGTTGGTCTGACTCGAGTCCTGACTGCCGCCGTCCTGTTGTTGTTGTTGTTGTTGCTGGTGGTGGAAGACGTTCGCGATGGTCGCCATCTTGGTGCCGTGGTTCGCGTTGTGGAAGACGGTCATCTTGGTCGCGTTGTTACTGACGACGTGCGAGTTGTAGATGTTGGCGGCGGCCATCTTGGCAACGGCCGAGGTAAGCTGCTGGGTCTGGTTGTAGATCACTTGTTGGGGGTTGTTGTGGCTGACGACCGTCATGTTGCTGATCGTGGAACTGTTGCTGTTCTCGCCGACGCTGGAATGAATGGGGGGGACGGCGGTTAGAGTACGTGCGGACCGGGAGTACGGATCGGTCTAGCTAGAGATGTGTGATTTAGGTTTTAGATGCTGAATTGGTGCGAACGTGTGTTTTTGAAAATGCTACAAAATGCTAATTTCACAAAAAATGTGTTCCCACACCCATTGGTATTTAGTTAACAATTGCATTCTAACCATTTTAGTAAATCCAACTGAATTGATTTTAAATATCTGCACATAATTGGAATAAATACATAAATAAATAAATAAATAAATAAACAAACAAACAAATAAAGCTAAATTAATAAATAATAAATTAGAAGTGCAAGAAACCCACTCATATTCAAGGTTTTGAGAAAAATATAAGCTACAAAATGATAAATTTAATGAATGCAAAATTGAGAGATAGGCTAATTAGCCTGTGCTAAAAAGACGTATCACTACGGATGGATCACATAGCTATTCAAAAATTCGGAATCCGAGTGGGTAGGCCTAGACACTAAATATAAATCTACACTAAAACTTCTTTAATGAACTCTTGGGGGCCAGGTTATTATTTTGTTAATAAAGAACATTTCTTTATAAAGATGGTACCTTTCTTTACATGCATAACAATGTTTTGCAACCTCAAAAACAGTTTGTTATATAGATCATTTTGTTACAAAGACGTTTGTTATAAAGAAGTTTCACTGTATTTATTTATTAATCTGTGTCACACGCAGAAACTTATTGACCCGGAATAATGTTAAAACCACACACACAATTGTAAAACGATACCAAGGTCAGGTCACTTACTTTTAAAACCGGTGAATTTTCGGAGTAACCCGTTCCTACTCCTTCCTCAGACCGAGGCCAACTGCGTCGACAAAGATCCTCGACACAGTTGGCCTCGGCAACTGTGTGTGTGGTTTTAATATTTATTAATCTTTTTTTTTTTTCTTCTTGTGCCAAGATGGCTTTTTCAGCCATTTTTTTTGTCTTACTATCCAATATAAAACAGCTTCCTTTTCTGGCCTGCTCATATCATTGGGCAGGGAGTCAATAAAAACCTTGAGGGCAGCACATCTAAAAAGATGTGCCCTGTCTTGTACTTCAGAGCCACACAATTTGCACGTTGCCGGTTCTTTGCTGATGTTAAAGCGGTTCAGGTGATGCTGCAGGACGTCATGGCCTCTTGCCAGCCGGAACTGGGTGGTGGCCGTCTTTCTGGACCAATTCTTATCAGGCTCTCTGTTGATCTCTGCCCACCAGCTTTTGGCTCGTAAGGCCTCTTTATATGTGCTTTTGTACGCCTTTTTGATGGCTGTCTTGATCTTGATTTTAGCGCCTCTGAAGGACGTATTAATCGTATTTATTAAGTATTTATTAATCTACGTGTACTCACCCCGTGCTGTGGTTGCTGAGGCTGAAGACGGCGCCGCCGAGATTGGAGCCATTCGAGAGTATCGCCACGGCGACCGGCTGGTTCGTAGAGGGCGGAGTCTCGGGCAGCGCGGGGTCGGGACAGGCGTTCGGCCCGATAATCTTGGGCGGTATCGAGCCGTGCGCGGGCGTTCCTCCCGTGTGGGTCTGTAAGGGCAGAGAGCGGCACGGGTTAAGCCTGGTCTACGTAGATTTTTAAGAACTTACAAATTGCGATTTACAAAGTTGAAATATACAAAACACATGAATGCGTTCACATAAGAATTAAAGACTTGTCACTTGTTACTTGTGACTAGGGCTGGGAGAAAACGGTTAATTTTGTAAACGTTTTTTTTCTCGAATATTTCCCGTTTACACGTTTAAACGTAACACCCCTCCTGTTCACAAAATGATAACAAAAAAATGAGTTACAATGTTTGCGAAAAAAACATGTTCAACGAATTAACACGGTTGATTTGTTATAATATTCATTAATCATTGTTGATTATATTCCCCACCTTTGTGACCAACTGTACAGTCATTTTGATTCCACACACTAAGCTATGCCTTGTCGGCTCGTCAAAGAGCTGTGACATCGGAAAAATCTACGAACTTTGTTATGGGCGGGTGTAGCGGGGGAGGGGGTTTGGTCCGGCGGGGTATTATAAGACACAGTTAAACGTGTATGAATATTTGTACACGTATATTTTCGCGCGGGCGTTTACACGTTTACACGACTCAGCCCTACTTGTGACCAACAGAGTTGACCAACTTTCAACTCAAGTAACAAATCCTTAATTCACAAGTGAAAAAACGAAGTCAAATGAGGTTCAGTAGACCACCAGGGTCAAGAGAAGTACTACTAAACAAATTCATAACCTACAAATAAATGGATAAAGATGGCCGCAGTTTCGTCAAAGAGCTCCAAAGGCAAAGATACTAACATTGCATAAAGTGTCTCATCTTTGTCCGAAGTCTATAATTCTAAAGTTTTGTGTGTCCCACCAACCTAAATAACAAATTGCTAATCACAAATTCATAGTTCTTAAAGATCTACGTAGACTAGCCTTTAGACACGGAACACGTTCACCGCAATGGACACGGAATATATTAAGAGGAAGGACTACTCGCCAATATTAAAACCCACGAAATTAACGTATTTTCGTCATATCTCAATAACGCCACTTAATATCGAAAAAGTGACAACTATGCACAATTTGGGTTCATGAGAGCTCAATATTATATGAAAAAGATTTCGTGGATTGTAGGATTGTAGTAATCATAGTTGTAATTTGTAATTAACTTGTGAATTAATTAGGGCTGCCCAACGATATCGATAATAGATAAATAATTCGATATCGATATAGAATTAATATATCGTACATACCACGATATCGAACTTGTGCCTAATAAGCTAATTGATACAAAAAACCGATTACGTATCACGTCACGCCAACCACACAATCGCTGTTTTGTGTTGATATTTTACAATTTGAATAGTACAACAAACAAATTGACACACATAGTAAGACATTTCAAAGCTAAAATATTTCTTTACGTAATATTGTTTAAAGAATGACCTCTAGCTGGCCTGTAAATCCTAAAAACAGACGAGAAAAGTTTCGATGTGGCGATATTGCCGATATCGATACGTCACTTGAAAACTTCGATATCGCGACGCGATATCGATATTTCTTCCCGCGATATCGATATGATTTTTTTTATCGTTGGGCAGCCCTAGAATTAATTAAATTCGAAATAATAATTATAATTAGTGCAAACTAATAAATCTTTTTCATATAATATTGAGCTCTCACGAACCCAAATTGTGCGTAGTTGTCACTTTTTCGATATTGTGTGGCGTTATTGAGATATGACGAAAATACGTTAATTTTGCGGGGTTTAATATTGGCGAGTAGTCCTTCCCCTTAAAAAGGGCATTAAGGGTACGACAAATGCCCACACTGCAGCGCTGTGAGCGTTCCGGCCACTGAGTACCGCCTGCTAGAATTCACCGAAAACCCCTCTAGAAGGCAGTGCACTGTTAGAGTGTGTTCTTCAAATGGCTCTGAATATCTGACCGAGCGTGCTCAGTGACATCACAGATTTCCCGATCGTCGTCTGAATAAAAGAATGCTTCACAGTTCTAAAGACGGCGGGAATTTAGTGTTTGTTTACAAAATGGCAAACAAGCAATCAAAAGGCAAACTAAAACAGCCCCCAAAAAAATACCCAAATTGGGAACACCCTAGGCCTAGAGAAGGCCTATGCTAGCCTAGACATTTTGTATATCTAAAGCTAGAATAATACAACAACCCGAGCAACAACCATACTAGGCCTAATAAATTGCACTGAGTCACTGACCATTTTGACCATTTTGCATGCCACTTCTATTGTGAAAAGATTATATTTTCTCCCGTCGATGCGTCGAACAAAGATATATCCTCAAAAGAATTGGACATCCTACATGATTGTCAACAATTGCGAGGTTATGTTTATGTTCCGAACGTGACAGTATTGACGCCATCTTTGATTTGCTTTGTAGAAATCTGATATCAAATCCCAAGCATTGCAAGCTAGCTCGACAGATCTGCTCGGCATTAAAAGAATGTTACAGACCATGCTTGGATTCATGAAAGGACCAGTGCTAGCGTGCTCTGATCGCTCGGATACATTTGCAGAACACACTCTTATTATTAGAAAAATATATCCAAATGCACCCCTTTGCAACGACTTAGAAGTTAGTATCGTTGAAAGTTACGTGCATCCAATATTCAGTGACCGTTTGCCGCTCCACTTTTAAAGAACTCTTTTTTAACAAAGTTCTGGATTGTTAACAATTAATTTCGATACACCATAAACAAAAATACGTACATTCAAAATTGGTTGTTTTAACAAAGTTCTTTTATTACAAAAAAAAAATATCAGTTCCCTTTATTTATTTATTTAGCATTTCATATAGGCTTAGCGTACATTGATGTGGAAGCTGACAATGTTTGTTAAAAGTGGGGTGGACTGTAGGCCTACATACTACTATGCAAAAAAAGAACATAATTTGTTGAAATGGCTCAAAAGTCAAAAGAATATGAATCATCTACTCTTCAAAATGGCACCATGCAACACTTTTCAGAAGTACTGTACATAGAATTAATTGAATTAGCATATTTACAGCACAATCTGCTATAATTTCACACATCTCTACCTTGTTATCTAGATTTATAAGTAATCATGCATTTGATCAGTGTTGGGGCGAGAACTTTTAAAAAGAACGCGTTCCCGAGAACGCGTTCTTTTTTTGTGAACTTTCCAACGAACTTACTCTTTTTTCAAATGAGTGAACTTGAACTTTCAAAAGTTCTTTTTGAGAACGAACTTTTCAATTTTAGAAAGTTCTTTTGAAAGTTCATTCTGTTCGATGATTGAGCATCTGTCAACGCGCCGTCGAGGAACACGCGAATCGTTTTCGGTTCTCCTTCAGCTGATTTTTAAAAAGCTACCGGCCACCATTCATGGAGTAGAATTACATTCAAGTCTGGCCGTTCGAACTCTACCCACCACAAGATGTTAGATCACTCGGTCGAGATAAGTGGGTCTGCAAGTGCAAGTGCCAAAATACCAGAAGTAATGCGACACGATAATTGGGCGGGAGGAAACGACTCTACGTGGAACTCCATTCACTAATCAAAACGAAACGAAAACGAAACGAAACGAAACGAACTAAAAAAAATTAAAATGATGTCAACAAGTTTGAATTAACATCAACTTCAAATGATCAATCAACACATCAATAATAAAATACATAACAATTATTATCAACAATTTTTACCAACTAAAGGGGCCTACTAGTCTTTGTAAAATAAAACAATAATAGGACGGGCTTAGCCCCGGTAGTTTTAGTGAAGAACAGCACTTTTGTACATACATATACATACAACATCACTAATCGCTATCACTATCACTAATTAATCGATACACTAATCGCTATTTTCACATGTCTGTAATAATATAAACTGAAACAACAATACAATTATCCTTCCTTGAAGTTCTTAAGTTTTTTATTTCTACAATGGTAGGCGCCTATAGCCCTACATCAGACACCTAATGCCAGCATTCAATATCTTACCTTAACATGCATGTTTTTCTTCCTATTTAAGCCATACAAGGCAATCGATTATTCGCATGACTGTTAATACAATGTGGTGACACTTTTTCACAAAAGAACTTTTAAAAGAACTTAGTTCATATTTTAGACGAACTTGAACTTTTCAAAATTTTAGGTTTTGAAAAGAACTTGAACTTTATTAAAGTTCATTATTTGAGCTGTGAACTGAACTTTTAGAAAGTTCATTTAAAAAAAGAACTGCCCCAACACTGCATTTGATTTGTTTTGTTGCATATTACCGTTAAGAACCTATTAGGCCCCATGATGCTAGACCCACTTCGGTTGTCACCAGCGTTTGTGACATGCAAGTTCTTGTGGTTCGCCTATGTTGGGAAATTATTTAACTATTTGAATCAAACATAAAAACATTTCTATAAGATGCATAAAGTGTAGAGATAGCTACTGTGGCATAGACTAGTTTTACATAACTGATTAACATACAAGTACATCTCAATATTCTAAGTATTACTAAAATAATGTTGTTGGGGGGGGGGGGGGGGGGGGGGGTGAATCTAATTTCTTCCAAGATAGTGTGACAGCCCCAAATGTGAGATGGAAAACAATATTATTCTTATAACAGAATTCCCATTTATAAATGCTTATTACCGCTCATTAGAATGGTTGAATCGGTAGATTTCCCATCCCATCAATATAAGAACAATTATTCGCGACACTTGCATTTTTGACATTAAGCTCAGATTATCAAAGAGACGGTTCATTCCTATCGGGACTATTCTGGACACCAGCGATAGCGATGGACATCGAGCCCAGATTAGGTACCGAGAAGGAGGTAAGTGGAGACTTACCGGTACTGGCCGGTAGCCTCGCGGGTCGTTGGGGTCGTTACTCCGATGCCTCCTCTTCATGTGTTTGTTGTAGTTGGCCCAGTTTGTGAACTCCCTGCGACACTCGATGCAACCGTACGGCCGCTCCCCGGTGTGCTGTCTTCGGTGGACCTGCGAGGACGACAACAACAACAATTAGAATAAATAACTTCTATTAAGGAATCAGTTCCATTACTTCTTAAATTTCTTCTGTAAATTGTGTGAATTTGAACATCAAGACCGGGCGCACCTTTTCAGATGTGCCGCAATGAAGAGTGATATCGACTCCCTGCCTGACAACCAGAGCAGGCCAGATCAAGAAGCTAATTTGTATTGGATAGCGAGAAAAATGAATGGCTGATTGCATAAGAGGAAAAAAACTTCTTGTCTTAGGAATAAGTAAACGGTGACTTTGGAGCCGTCCTAGCAACGAAGCACTCAATAAATTCAAAGTTGTTCTGAATCGGCCTTGTTGATTCTGATATTTGTCCGCAGATGTTTGCACTATCCAAGCACCGATTCATATGTTTCTTATTTGAAATATCGATCTTTGATTGGTTATCGCTCACTCGTCGATGGTGTTCAGAACCTACAGGGTTGGTTTAGTCGCTTTAAATAAAAGTCCCCCACTGAAAATAAGTTTCGTTACCGAGTGGGTAGACTCTAAATGTGAATTTATTTATTTTGTGAGACGTTTCAATACGAGGTCTTGATCACTCACAAGGCTTCCTCTCGAGTGATCTTGACCGTCTCATAATTTTCGTTCTATATCTTTCAATGTAAACTTTCTACTCTCAACTTCGTCATCTTACATCTAAGGTAAGCTGTTGGATCCTATCGCTGCGTTATACTATTCCAGCCGATTGGCATCTATCGACATAACCTGGATATAAATAAACTATTGTTCTTTTAACTGGAAACAATGACCATATAAAAAATGTGTGCAAGTAGGGTAAGAATAGAGGGAACCCAACAGCTTACCTGGTTGGTGACTGCAGGGGTCTTTTAGATAAAAGTGTACATATAAAAGAATTTAGACATAAAACGGGTTCCCTCTATTCTTACTCTACTTGCACATATCTAGCCGTTTGGCCCCTCCTACCGCACATATAAAAAATGTAAATGACAGGACAGGAACAGGTGGAAGAACTTCAAACAAAAGTAAAGTGTAGAACTCACCGTCAGTATCCCCTTGAACCGGAAGTTCTTGCCGCAGAACTCGCAGCTGTAGGGCATCGCGCCCGTGTGTATCCGGTTGTGTTCCCGGAGCGCCCCCCGTTCCCGGAACTGTTTGCCACAGACGTCGCACTGGTGGGGCTTGATGCCCGTGTGGAGGGTCGCGTGCTTGCCCAACAGTCGGGCCGTCTTGAACCTGTAGGCAAAGACGCTCGTTAGTACACATTAGTAGATACCGTTTATTATCGTTTTTGGTTTTAGATGCTAAATTGGCCAACATAAATGAAAATACTACAAAATGCTATTTTACAAAAATAAGATATTCTCATTTCTGTTGAGATGTAGTTACGATTTGCATTCTAACCCAGTACTTACAATTGAATTGATTTGAAGTACATTATTTTCCATTTAAGTGCAAGAAACCCCCTCAATCCCTCATATTCAAGGTTTTGACGAAAAGGAAAAAAAAATACGCTAGAAAATGCTAAATTCAATAGATTAATGCTGAATTGAGAGAAAATTATTGCCAAAAAACTTATCTATATACACTACTACTAGGGATGAGGGAAAAACCAGCTATTTTCCTAAATTATTTTTATTTATGTTTAAACCCATCGTGTTTAAACGGAAACAAGAGAATATCGCTCACCCCTTGCCGCAGACCGGACACGCGTGTGGCTTCTCGCCCGAGTGTGTCAGTATGTGGTAGTCGAGGCTGCCCTTGGCGATGAAGCTCTTGCCGCAGACGTCGCAGATGAAGTTGCGCTCGCCCGTGTGGATCTTGCGGTGTGTCTCGAGCGTGTGTTTCGTGGCGAAGCTGCGGACAAACAAGTCGTTAGATACGGTTGTTTTAACTACACGCCTAGATCCGGAGTACTTTTTATTTTTTAAATATGTTGTCTACTGAAACAAAGGTTTTTCTATTTTTATTGTATTTTACATAGTATTTATAATTTATTTATGATGAATCCAATTTAGTTGATTTAAATTTTATTGTGGCATAATTTAAAAATAAAAATGTGAAAAACTTCATCCATAAGTAATTTAATGTAGGCCTAGGCAAAAAATACATGCTACAGAACGCTACAAAAATGAGAATTGAAAAAGAAAAGAATTGAGAATTGAGAATTGAAATTGATTGCCATTTACACGTATGATCTCTAGCAATGTTGAATACAATATTAAAATTAAATAGGCCTACATGCTTAGACGGACAAAAATTAACACGTTTCTAAATAAATTATGACGTAGACCCACTAAATTCAACGTGCTACCCGAAGCGTAAGCTTTATTTCCTTCCATGGCAAATAAACTTGCCACAAAAAGATATTAATAAATATTTAAAACGACGTTTTTTGGTAGCATTACTCTCAACATGATTAAAAAACATTGATTTTGCACCGTTTTGATACCGGCAACGTCACTGCGGGATAACTCGGTAGGTACGCTACTCACTCTTTGTGACAGACGTCGCACGGAAACTTGGGCTTGACCTGGTCGGGTAGATGGCACTTGCTGTGTAGATAGAGTGAGCTGAACTGCTTGAACGCCTTGCCGCACTGCGGACAGACGTGCGGACGAGCGTCCGTGTGGACCGTACTGTGTGACTGGAGGACAGTCTTCTGCGAGAAGCACTTGCCGCACTCCTCACACCTGTCGAACAAACGTTACACTTGTTAACCTCTACTCTGAACTGTTTGAGAGCACAAACAGTGTGAAAAGCAAAGTTCTTCATGATGCAAACAGTAATGAATGCATAATTTAATACATAATTGTTCTTTAAATTCCATTTGTATTGTAATCATCATTAATAATCTAGTACCTAAATCCATAAGGAAGTTCTTGCAGAACTTCTAGCATTCTTATTCGAAATTCTGTTAAACTCAAAATAATTCTAATATTAATAAATACAAAAACAAAATATATTAGGCCTATGCTTCCACTTACCTAAACTTCTTGGGGTTCCGATGCAGCTTGACGTGGCGCGCGAAGCTACGATATCGCGTGTACGTCTTGGCGCACTGGATGCATTTGAAGTTGGGCACCTGGTTGTGGACGTTGGTGTGGTGCTGCCGCAGCGAGGGGAGGGTGGGGAGGGTCTCGTCGCAATCTGTGCACACCTGCAACGAGAAGAGACAGGTTGGTGACACTGCGATACATACAGTGTTATTTTTAGCAATACTCTTTGTACTTTATTGGTGTGTGATAGGAGAGGCCAAACGGCTAGATATGCTTGGTAGGGGTAAAATTGATAGGGAACCCAACAGCTTACCTGGTTGATGACTGCAGGGGTCTTGTAGTAAATAAATACATAAAAAGTAAAAACACAAACAAAAACGTCGAAACGGTTTCGGCCGAACAGGGCCTTGTTCACTGGACGAGTGCAGAGAGGTGATGATCTCTGCACTCGTCTTTGTACTTTGTATATGTTAGGCATACTCTTTGTGAGAATAAAATGGGAATTAATTGAATTGAATCTCATTTTATATGGTAGGCCTAGGCCTAGGCCTATTTTAGTTTTTTGATTATTTTGTTTGATTATTTTTGGAAAATAACATGTTTTGCCTGTAATTTCTGCACAATAATTTAGCATGGGTACTTAAAAAATGTTTGTCTTCTAATTGCCTACATTAATTTTTCTCGGAAGCGTCGCAACAGACCAACTTACCCAAGGATATCCTTCTAGCACTGCCTTCGGCTTAGTTTTGGGCAGGTTGGGTTTCGATTCTTTTCTCTTCCGCCCCGGCCTCTTGCGTTCCTCCTTTTCCCTTTCTTTGACTTCCTTGACCTTCTGTTCCGCTTTCAGTTTGGCGATACGTTTCGTGGGAAGACGTTCCGACTTGAAAATAATCGGTTCCTTCTTGATCTTGATTCGTTCCTTCAGCGGCGCTCTCGGAGTGTTCTTTACGAGTCCGATCGTCGTCCGCTTCACGGGCACTCGGCACTTTCGACGGGAGGTACCGGGTTCTGAATTAAAAAAATTACAAATAAAACACTGACTCGAATCAAAAGTTTTACAGTAGAAGAACTATAGGGTTTGTTTCTACGATAAATGTGTGAGGGGATTATTATGTGGTCAACTTACTCTGGGGGTTGGCACTGGTTTCCTTATCAGAGAGGACGCATTCCACATAATCGGGAACTTCGCCATCTGCATCGTTTGTAGAATCATCCTGAAAACAAACAAACACATGTAGGGCCTAGGCTAGAAAGAGAAAAACTATAGGCCTACATAAGTAAATATATTCAGGGTAGAATTGATTTAAATTTATTCACTCTCTCAGGAGTATACTATTACTATGTAATGGTCAAGTGAATGAGTAGGTAGGCCTATAAGTAAATAAATAAATCAAATGATTTTTTAAAACAAAAACCATTGATTTAAATCAAAAGAAAAAACTTAGGCCTAGAAGCAGTATTTTTCACTTGTATGGCACCTAAAATTCATTTGTAGCTCCTATACTCCAAAACAGCTATTTTTTTAATTTTGATCTGAATATCAGAAGAATTTCAATTCCACCGATCATTTGTCAGCAATATTGCCGTGAATGTCACCGATATCTCACCTCGAGGTCATGGTCGATCGCTCCGAGCGGATCCGACTCGTCGTCGTCCTCCTTCTCCGAGAGTTCCCCGACCTCGACCTTGGGCGAGTTGGTTTCCACGGCAACGTTTGTTCTTACCGCGGCTGTCGCCGTGGCGACAACGGTGGCCACAGCAACGACCTCGGCCGGCTCGAACGTCTCGTTCTTGCACTCCTTCTTTGCGACCTTCTGGTCGAACATGTGCTGGAGTGACAGCTGTGCCTTCGAAGACGTCTCAAAGAACTCAAAGTACTGGTTCAGCTTCGCGCAGCAGTCGATGCATACTGCCTTGGGTAATGGGTCTTCTGGGTACAACTGAAATAATACGAGATATGTCTGATGATGATTTTTATACCATGTTACTATGAGTTCGTGGATTGGTTTGAAACAGCTTTTCATTCTTCCCTCTATTCTGAGTTTTTAAAAAGAACCGCGGTCTCTGCGTCCCAGGTTCGAATCCTGGCTTGGGCATGGATGTCATGTGGCGTTTTTTCATCTTCATAATCACCCACTCATCGTCTCGATTAGCCTCGTTGCAAAAATATGAGACGTAAAACCCCAAATATCATCATCATAACTGAGTTTTTAATTCCTACACAACCTGTACGTAGCCTAAACCCAAACGTAATTACCCTAGGCCTAGGCATAATGTAGAGATTTAGGCCTAAGCCTAGGCCCAACGTTTGCAACCCACTCCAAGCCTAGGCCTAGGCCTAGCTAGGTTCGTCTGGGGTGATTGTTTGATTTTTAATGTAATATAATGCCAGGAATAAATTGCAGTCATAAAATAGCAAATAGGTCTAGGCCTAGGTCACCGATGCGAAAAATGTGGGCCTAGGTCTAGCCTACGCAAAAGTGAGGACCCATCCCCAGACCCAACTATTTTGCGCCTACGAGTGCCTGAATGACCTAGGTCAGCCTCCATCGGCAGGCCTACCTAAGCGCCTAGGCACTACTCGGCCAGTTTGCCTTTGCATAGATAGCTCTAGGGCTTAAAATATACATTTACGTTATGCTAGGGCTTGGCTACGAGTTTCAATACATTTTCGTTCAGAGTTTTCATCAAAAGCAACGTTAGTTTGGAAATGAAACACTTTTGTTTTTCAAACCATTCATCTTGTTTGACGTAATTTGAGCGCGGAGTGGTACAGTCGTTGGCTTGTCCTTTGTGGTCTCGCGTTGGACGTAAACATAAAAATGCAAGGTTTCATTCATCAGGCAAGTCAATTGTGAAAACTGGAACCCCAACAGCGTCAAATGACATAAATAAAAATACCGAAATTGCATTTCAAACGTTTAAAGAGCGAGTGGAACACCAAAAATGCACAAAATACTTCAAACAAAAGGCCGAATCTACCTGTGTATTGATGGCGAAGTCTGTACCAAAGCCTGTACTCACCCAAATCTGTAGACACTGGATGATCTTTGTAGCCAAGTTTAAATTCTGACCTTCCTGTTCGTAGATTCGTACGAAGTTTTCGCGATCCTGTGCACATAAACGGCACAATTTATCACCCTCCATTACTACGAAAATGTCATTACAAAATAACAATAAGTATGCGTAATTCGACGAAAGTGTACACGGCAAAATTCGACCCACTTCAAATCATCACAAAAATACACAGTGTGTTTTAATAACCAACGCTGATCATAGAGCGCACCGCAGTCTAAAACGCCTTTGGATCAATAATGGGTTTGTAAAGAGGCGCCATTTTAGGTCTAGCTACTGTGCGGACTTGCGTTCAGTTCAAATGTACGCAACACTTTTCTGAAAGTATTTACTATTACGTGAAATTAATATTTCTCCCAACATGGAGACGAAATAAAGAGGCGACTCAACCATCGCAAACACTCATGACACTCGCTGCACTATAAAACTATCGTGACCGGTTTGTACTATCATCATTCGGTCACGTGGTTGACCTTGGAGTTTTCATTTTTACCCATGTGGGTGTTACAATTTCATTATGTAAAATCTTGAGCCAAGTAGCAAACCCATAATAGGTAAGGGCCGCTGCAAAAGACACCCGTAAATCAACAGTCATTCTATACAACCATACCATTCATTCACAGGTTGTTTATTTGTGGGCCAGAGGCAAATCGGCGATTTTGAGTGAATCCGTTTTAATAAAAAAAAACAAAAACAGTTACAATTAAAATACCGTAATATTTGTTTTTGTTATTGTCTCCCGCATTGTTTTGTTGACGTTTCTACAATGTTTTCATGGGTGTTGTTCTGCTCCTTATATGGCCAATAAAAAATCCCCATTAAAAAAAAAAATTATTAGAAAAATGTGATTTCAACGCACGGTCCTGCATGTATCACCAGGCAATGCAACAGGTACTCCTTCTAATTTCGCAATATATATGCAAATTTAATTTACTACAATGCAGTTTTATTTTATAAATACTGTTCTATTCGATTCAGTCATGTTTTTGTTTTTTTTGCGATTCAAACGAAAACGAAAACTTTCCCTTTCGTTTGTAAACATTTGTGTTTATTGGAGAGTGTCTCCACCTGGCGGAGTTTTTTTCACTCACTACCTGCTGCGCCTTCCTCCGTACTCCTACGACAACACGCCCTCCTCTTGAACACAAACACCGTAGGCCGTAGGTATTTCTCCTTCAGTCAGTCCGTCCGAGGTTTTGTGTGTGCACGGTAGAGTTTGCTTGTTAGCGCTGTCCGTAAACGGCGTAGTGAAAGATAATTGGTGTTAAATCACTCGAACCGATCGATTTTACGCTTGACGAGTGTTTTAGATTGACGCAGGTGAAGTTTACTAGTGTTTGTTTTTATTGGAAAGATTACGTGTGTGTGGTGCGTAAATCAAAGCAAGACGCAACGCACTCAAATGTCAGTTTTTGAATGGGCGTAGCTTATTAGGATTTTGTATAGTCGGTGTCTTGTGAGAATGTGCCGTGTGCTCACTTCAAAATTTCGACTTTCCTTATTTCTACCTGTTTGTTTTTAATATAATGATTTACTTATGACTATAGTGTCAGTTGTTATAATATTATCGTAATTTTTCAAAGCAGGTGCTTTTTTTATGCTAATTTTCACGTTCGTCATACCTCCGCCAAAAATAATATTTTAATTTGTGTACATTATCCAGGCAGTTAATTAATGTTAGGTAGCTCTGTTTCCCATAACGAAGCTGGAGTTGGGTTATTCTATCCATCTACCCTTGATTGTTGAAGAACCCATCTAATAGATAGATGATTTTCAGAATTGGTCTAGAAAGCCGTGATTTGCTCTATCGAAGGGTCCTTGATAGTTATCTTAAGGTGCATTTTTCATTGTTGTGCATTGTTGTCATTGAAGATCTAGAGGGCCGTGATTAGCTCTATCTAAGGATCCTAGATGAATTCTGAAAAAGGTCTATTAGTGCGGTAACACCGCTTTTCGCACAGGGCGTCTTACTAATCGGTGTAATTGGATAAGATAAGGCTACGTGCCGGTTTACCCACCCTGTGTGGTGTTACGTTACCGTCTTCAAGATCACGTCTTCATCTCGATTATCCTCGTTTTGATTTAAATATCCGTATAGTATAGGGCACTAGCAACACCACAAGACAACAATGAAACAAATGAATTGAACTGATGGACACACAATCATCTGTCAAAATAATAAAATTGCAACCATAGAAATAAAAACAAGTGTAGCAATAGTAGCTGCTCGCCATTTAAAACTTTTAATGATAGACAACGACTAAGTGAAAGTTTTGTATGTGAATTTAATTGTTTTTTGTTTTGTTTTCCAAAATCAGAAGAAATTATTTTTTGACAGCTTGTTGTTTGTCCATCGATTCAATTCATTTGTTTCATTGTTGTCTTTTGGTGTTGCTAGTACCCTATAGTTATTTGTTTTCTGTTTGTTCCGTCTACGTTACAAGGAAAGCAATACAACTAATTAGTAATTAGCTATGTGATGTGTGCATGTTATATTATCGTACAACCGTTATTTCAGTTGACTTGTTAGTCGTAATCTTTTCAAAATATCAAATAACCCGACTAGGGTTAAAACCCGGACATGTCCTCTTTTTCGTATGCTGTTTATGCGTGCGAGCGGCTTTTTCATAAAAGCAATGTCTAGGTTTTTTGTTTCACTTCGGCAGCGGCGTCTTTTTCACGAAAAATGCAGGTTTCATGTTCACTAGTCGAGCAGAGTCATATTAATTTTAGGGCATAGGTTCCTTACTATGTGATTATTTTCAGTGGAGTACCGAAGGGAATTTTGACGCTTAACCCACCCCAATGCCCCCCCCCCCCCCCCCCCCCCCACTAGGCATACCTTCAAAAACTTTTCTTTTAATTTTAAAAGATGTTTATGAGTGTTTACAATGTTCAAGTCAAAACAAGATTTCACCTCCGGCGGCTGGGGCTTTGCCCCAAACCCCTTTCTGACCCACTATATGCATCAATCCCTGAATACACCACTCATTAAAATGTCCTCTTTTTACCACCACCACTTATGGCAACCCTAATCCCGACCGATGGTTTACGTTCTAACAAACAAAGTTTATGTCCCCTTGTCTACAATTCAATTTTTTTTTTGTGAAATCCCCCGACTGAGAATCGAACCCTTGTCTCCCAGTCCCAGGTATCCAATCCGAGCATTGGCCTTTTATCTTGTAAGTAAAAATTGTAAAAGTTGGAATTTACCGTCCCAGGAATTGAACCCACATTCTCTAGGATCTGAGTACGGCTCATTCCAAACATTTCTATCATATACAACCGTGGTTACTTTCAGTGGTAAAACAAGATTTATTTTATTGTACGATACCTTTTTTCTGTTTTCAAATATTATCTATTAGAAAAAAAAACAGTTTTTCGCGATGGGGCGATACCTGTTCCGTTTAAGTTGTTGTCAAAATAAGGACCTTATTTTGACAACAACTTAACGGAACGGGTATCGCCCCAAAGCGAGAAACTTCTTTTTTATGCTCCCGCTTACCCGTCTTCTTTTTACCCGTTTCGTTTAAGTTGTTGTCATAATAATTGGGCCTTATTTTGACAACAACTTAACGGAACGGGTATCGCCCCAACGCGGAAAACTGTTCTTTTTTATTAAACTAAAATATTCTTATAGATAACATTTTAAAACAGAAAAAGGTATAGTACAAAAAATAAATCTTAAGCCCCAAAAACATTCTCCTGTCAGGATTTCTTTCCACGTTGTACTTGGGAGGAACCATTTACACGTCATCGTGTTTGCTTTTTACTTATCTATTCTTGTATGATTATGATCAGGGTGAATGATCGATAAGCACAAAGAAATATTATAAAAATCCATCCCATATGTTGGATTCGAACCCAGGTCCGTTAGTTCCATATGGCTCGTACAGTGTTTCATGTACGTACTAATGAGTGTACGTAAAATTGACGCAATCTTATAAAATAAAAGTACATACATACTTGACACAGCTGCTCTTCCACTATGGGAAGGGGGGGGGGGGGGGGGGGGGGTTACCTGCTACCTTTTCACACACCTGTTGACACATCGTGTGGTTTTCGATAAGTGTCCAACACTTGTGTGAATACGTCATCTGCTTCTAGGAAGCATACTCGCTGCGTTCGTACAAGAATATAGACCTCCCGGGGTAGAATAGACCCCGTGTAGCTCTGCCTGTCGTACGAGGCATCACAATAAGCCGGTTGTGCGTCGATAACCAATCCTACGCTCATCTGTGCTTAGAAGGGGAAATTAATTGATTGAAAGGGATTTGAACTGAAAGGATTAATGAAGTTATTAAATAAGCGGCAAAAGTTTTGAACTGTTGGTATACTTTTTCTTGCATGGTTGTAATTTGTTGTCACGTTTGTCCCGCAAATTGTACCGACATCTTCAAGATATTAATTGCACTTTCGACTATGAACCGGAAAATTTTTCGTAAACATCTGACGAACGTCGAAATATGTATTGTAGGCTATTCTTTGCAGAGTCAGTCAATCAATCAAGCAATCAAGCAATCAATCAATCAATCAATCACATTAGCTGCCTGTGAAGTTTGAACGGGATTCAGGATCGAACTGTCTTTTGAAACGTAATGTTAATCTACTAAATAAATGTAGTCTATTGTATTTATTTATGTATCCTATTTATTGTTTAAATGACAGACTAAACAAACAAAAAGTCCAATCACGAGACGTCTAAAATCAAAGTATTTATTTACCGAAGTACTTCCTAGTTCAAACTTTGATATTACATCGACAGTTCTGTAGCCTCTAAATTATGCACATGTAATTTCTCTTGCATGCAAAAAAGCGTCAAAGTTGACGCGCGCAAGTTACTTACCCTTAGCTTAGCTAATTACCACGTCGTTTTATACCGAAGATTTTTTAAAACAGGATCTATATGTATATTATACATACAAGTATAGTTACTTCCTTTTAAATCTAACCTGGTTTTGAATGCCGATCGGCTTCGGGCAATCAGCTGATCTTACCGGCTTGTCGTCGACTGGTCTAAGCTGCCGCGCCAGACGAAAACGAAAGTGATATGAAAAAAAATATATATAGCAGGAAATGCAACTTTCGGCTCTCGAATCCTACAGCGAACAATTTCTTTAATTGCTCAGGAAATGTCGTATCGTATTAATGAGTGCATTACCTACTGCAGTAGTTCTTGCGCGCTTAATTCACTTGTATTTAATTGATGTTCTTTTGTTAAAACTGAAAACGCTTTCATACACGAAAATAATACATGTTTCAATGCAGCAGAATGTACTTTTACGTGTTCGTTAATTGTTTGTTTTTAAAACATAAACGGACCCTTGTAAGAAATTTAAAGTAAATTTAACAAGTCAAAAGAGAAAGTTCAAATTGTGTGCTAATAATTGATCATAAATCGTAAATGGATCTAAATTAATTTAAATTTTGGACTGGTATTGCGTGCTATCATCAATAATTATCTTCTTTGTATTATTATTTCGTACTCAACCGTCAGGTGAAATATGGTTTCTCCGCATAACTTGTTGTTCAAAATGGCAACCACCCACCAAAAAATTAAAATTTATATGTTTTAAAACCCTAATAACGTTTCAGTTTTATTTATTTTTCCCATTGGTGTATACATGGATGATACATTATGAAATGTGTATGCTCCAATAAGATAACACTTGAGGCGGAGCATACTTTTTCTTATGCTCTTACGTATTTGCTACTTATTTGTTGGTTGTAAATTGTAATAGTAGCAATCAAATAAAATATCGTAAAAGTTCAATCTAGAATATAAACAAGTTAACAAAAACGTAATGTGTTCGCTTGGATGTATTGGGGTTGGGGGATGCAATCTGTACAAGTCCCGTGATCTAAATAGGTATACTCAAAGCAAAGTACGGTCTAAATGGTCGTAGGTTCCCCACATAGTAAACGTAGTAAACGGGGTATTAAATATTAATACCACACTTACAATAATTCATTTGTATTACATCATACATCTTTTTTTATAGCTCCAACTGATGTTAACAGCTTCCTAATTAAATCGGTATAGTTGACTGTTATTTTGTGTACCTTTGTGGATATGAAAAATGTTTTCGTTATTCCCAAACAAAGATCTTTTTTTCGGTTACGAAATGGTTATTGTCACGGTATAGTACGAGAGACGAGAGAGAACATCCTAAAATGGTAACTCAATTAAAAATGCCGGAGGAGATTACATAAATGTAAAACCACGAATTAAAATCTAATTTGGTAACAGTGCCAACATTTTTGAAGAAAGATTATTTCTACCAACTAATTATTCATCTACGATGTTGAAGGTCCATTGGTAGGCTAATCTATGTGTAACGAGGTTAATCGAGACTATGACGTGCGCGGTAAATACAGAGATTATAAAGAAGCATAGCATTTACGCCTTGACTATGATGAATTACATTTCGGTTTCGAATCCTTCATTATTCAAGCCCAAGTTACCGTTTGACATTTTCCGCTTCCATAAAGTACGGCTGCTAATTAAATAAATGAGTGTAATATTCAATCAATCGTACTCTATAGTCTATAGTGATCTCCTGATATGTGTATTCAGTTTTATTCCACAATAAATTTAGCGACGAGTGGGGGAAAGGTAGGTAGAGGGGGGGGGGGGGGATTAATAATCCTTTTAAAACAGTAAGTGCACACACACCGTGGCGTCATAAAGATAGCCAACATTGAAATTTATTTGTGGTAGTATGAAATTATTCTTCAAGGGCAACGGAACATGAAGATTAGTTTTCCTTTATCTAGGGTTGATAGCTATTCCTTTATCTAGGGTTGGTAACGAACGATAGACATAATATTCAACAATTATTTTTGAAAGAAACTGAGTTATTTCGTGTGACTGACGTGACGTCGATTTTCAACATTATCTGGTAGAATATTGTTTCATCATACGTATATATATCGTATTCTCCTATCTTCAAACACAATAACAAAATGAGATTATCAAAGTGATGAAAATTAGAAGAAAAATGAATATTAATTAATGTTTTATCATTGGAACATTGTTGTGCTCGAAGATCTAATCACGTTATCAAATTCAAATGTAAATTCTGGCTCTTCAGTCTACAAAGATTTCAATGTCATGTATTGAATCCTTTTCCAGATAAATACGAGCAAGTAGCGCACAAGGGATAAATACACGTGCAACAATGAACAAGTGAAGTGAAGTGAAGTGAAGTGTTTGTGTGAACTAGTAAACAACTCGACGCTGTGCAGCAATGAGCAGCGAACAACTGCGCATCTCCCAGGTGGGGATGGTGGCGCGCAGCCCCGAAGGTCACGCGGCCAAGGGGATGGCGATCAAGGGGCGGGAGGACCTCTGGGTGGAGATACAAGCAAACACCTTCAGGTAAGTCGCGGGCGGGGTGGAGGGTAATCATTGAGGGGGTGAAGGGGTACTGGGCATGCAGTCCCGAAGGTCACGCTGCCAAGGGGATGGCGATCAAGGGGCGGGAGGACCTCTGGGTGGAGATACAAGCAAACACCTTCAGGTAAGTCGCTAGAGGGGGAGGGGGAGGGGGAGTGATGAGGGTGGAGGGGTAGTGGGTATGCAGTCCCGAAGGTCACGCTGCCAAGGGGATGGCGATCAAGGGGCGGGAGGACCTCTGGGTGGAGATACAAGCAAACACCTTCAGGTAAGTCGCTAGAGGGGGAGGGGGAGGGGGAGTGATGAGGGTGGAGGGGTAGTGGGTATGCAGTTCTGAAGGTCACGCTGCCAAGTGGAAGAAGAGGTGGAGTTACAGGTAAACACCTATAACAAGGCAGTATACAAAAAGTTGTAATGATCAAGGCCCACTTGACGTAAGTAGATGGTAGGCCCTATTGTAGCACACCCACCCTATTCACTATTCATTTTTTCTTGTCTGTAATGCTACAGTATATACAGATGTATGCGTTCTAACAGTATAATAAAATTAACAAAATCAACTGAAGTGGATGTTTAGCTAAACATTGTTGAATGTTTTTAAAACTCTATTGATCCCGACATTGATTCTGACTGGAGACAATTCATTGACAAAGTATCTATTTCCAACACCAACGAGATAAATATTCGTGATGGTTCTGGTTCTATTGTATGCAAACATTCTGTTATGCCGCCTCCCTGTGATTGTCAAGTTCTTTGCAATTTCAACTCAATATCCAGAATACGTCCCCTGGATGTCACGTTGATTTCCGACAGAACGCGGCTAAATCCCAAGGTCTACCAAAACCAAGACTCGAACCCGGTTCTACGCACTGTTGCATCAATCATGTGTGGGCAATAAAGCATCGCAATCATGCCTAATAACCGTTTGTTCTTCTGTTCTTTGGCATCATCGGTAGATAATTAACTAGAGCACTCGTACGTAGAGCCGGAGGTTCTTCGTTCGAGCCCCGGTCGGGAAAAACTCTCATTAGGACGTTAGGTCTGCGTGAGCTCAAAGCTGCAGGGTTGACACTTAAAAGGCAGTTTGATATTGGGGAAATGTCCTTTGTTTTCGGTATCTAACGTATAGAAAGATATTTGCTAAACTTTGTGTTTTTAAGTGACGTTTTGTTTGTTTTGGGAAAAATTGTAGGCCTAAATTACATGTTGGTAAAAAAAAAAAAATGAAATCGGATTTGAAAGCCAGGAATCCCGGTTTGTTTCATGATTTCACTTACATTTCTTATAGTTATAGGCCTACGTCTGTACAATTTTGTAGGTAATAAACTAATTATACATGGGAAACAATGTTATTTTCAACTTAGTGACGGATTGAGTTTGGAAATGTAGGGTGTATTTATAAACCCACTTTTGGGGAACGTTTAAAAAAAAATAGTCAGAAAAACTAAACATTTTTCAATGAACTCGTATACTTCACTCATCACTTTAATGTAACTTGAGTAGCAACAGGTAGTATAGAATTGAGTGGGTAGCCCAAGATCCGTGAACCAACGGTTGTCATGTAATCATACACCTTAGGACGCGTGACATTGCCAAGGTTGAGAGGAGGGCATTTAAATCTGTGCAACAGGTAGACGTACGAGGCATAAGAACTGTCTGTAACCGTGTCTTCAACAGTTTCGTAGCCTTTATTATTATAATTGATTAATGTCCGAGGGCTGATATTAGGACTCAATCCCAGCATTCGCTTTTATGACTGAGGAAAACCTCGGAAAATCTTCAGTCAGAACTGCCGGTGGCCGGAATCGAACCGGCGACCTCCCGAATTAGACTCGCGTCTTACCGCTGAGGTACCTCTCTATGCTCTATCGGTTTACTGGTGGACGAGCGGGCATAGATATTCGGAATCTGGCCACGGACTTGGCCGACTGTACCCGATGTTTTACGACATTACCCGATTGTTTGTGTCTGCAGGAACTGGGTGAACGAGCACTTGCGCACCGTGGGCATGAAGGTTCGGGATCTGGCCACGGACTTAGCCGACTGTACCCGATGTTTTACGACATTACCCGATTGTTTGTGTCTGCAGGAACTGGGTGAACGAACACCTACGCACCGTGGGCATGGAGGTTCGTGATCTGGCCACGGAATTAGCCGACTGTACCCGATGTTGTACGACATTACCCGATTGTTTATGTCTACAGGAACTGGGTGAACGAGCACCTGCGCACCGTGGGCATGGAGGTTCGGGATCTGGCCACGGACTTAGCCGACTGTACCCGATGTTTTACGACATTACCCGATTGTTTGTGTCTGCAGGAACTGGGTGAACGAGCACTTGCGCACCGTGGGCATGGAGGTTCGGGATCTGGCCACGGACTTAGCCGACGGCACCCGACTGTGCGCCCTCGTCGAGATCCTACAGAAGCGCCCGTTGAAGCCCTCGTGGTCGAAACGTCCAGCCAATCAGCATCAGTTCCTCGAGAACGTGTCCACAGCCCTCAGAGCCATCGAGGCTGACGGCGTCAAACTTGTCAACATCGGTGAGTGCTGCTTTATATAGCTATAACCGCATTCATGGACGAGACGTGTATTTTTTTTTTTTTATTTATTCTCCAAGTTTCAAATACAGCAAATGCCAGTTTATATTGAAACATATAACAACTTACAAAACAAAACAAACAAAAAACCGTATGGATTCGTATGAAACAATTCCAAAATTATTTTCTCCCTTCTGACAGTCATTTCGTTTCTACGCACCTTATAAAACTCAATGCGATAATTCTTTAACAATTAAAACACTTCTTAAATAATAATAATATAGAATTCTGCAAATTTTTCTTTTAATTACACACACACACATCTTTGGATGCTTGAGGGAAGGCTTTATACCTCGCTCCTCTCTTGTCAAAAAACAAAACAAAAAAAAACACTTGTTGAATACAACTACCTCGAGTAGTTTAAATGGCCGTTGTCCTCGGGCAGTGTTCATGCGTGTGTCTGTGTTTGAGGGGGGGGGGGGGGGGGGGTATGTGTGCGTGTTTCGGTTCGATACAATAGTTCGGTCGAGTGCAGCTCGGGTCACGATTTAACGATGGAAACAATGTCTTGTTCCAAGTCGTGATGGACAGGGGGGCGTGAGTTCGTTACCGTACCGGGGTTTCTCCTTGTTCTTGTGATTCAGACAAGTATCGTGGGTCCCTGAAGTCTTGATCAACAGACTTCCTTCCGGTGTCGATCTATACTACAATGATGGATCGTGCACGATGGGTTTATTATGGTAAAACTGAACTGAGACAATGGTTTGGTTGGTCATCATAGACATTGTCAACGATGGGGACTATGGTCCACCGTATATTCATGGCAAAGATTGTGTAAGATTTGTTCATAGCAATGCATAAAATAATTGTTTAGTAGCATTGGATGTGCAATGGGCTGTGGGTCGGCTCTATGAATACGGGCCTTACACAATGTGTCATCAATATGGACATTTTTACATTTGGTTACTTGAACAGGGATAACAGGGATAACACCACTAATCTGCTTTTGGAGATTGTGAAGTTATGCCCCAATTTCGCATAAAAAACATTTGCAGTAGTTATACCAAATAACCGTATTTCGAAATATCTCAAGAACGCTACAAAAAGTCAATGATGAGTTCATTATCACTTTTTTCAAAAACTGTAATTTCGCCAGGTTTGGTAAGATTGGAAGTATAGTTATCAATACACTTTTGCGTGTGACAAACGTAATCTTGTAATGTATCAAAAAGTCTCCCTACTTATAGACATCAAATATTTTGACGTATTGCTATGTCCTACGAACGGAGATACCTCGCTTCGTTTGAAAAAACAAACTTCTTGGATGGGCGTTGGCTGTTAATTCTGTTGTTCGTCGAGGGATTTCGAAACTATTGCAGTAAGTGTGAATACAAAAAACGTATTATCCTTTTAAGAGAAAATGCCGATTTTCAAAATATGCAGGAATTGCAAAGTTACAAATATTTGGGAACCCCAAGCCTCTTTTCGTGCGTCCATTTCCAAACAGTAGCCAGCCATGCAGATGTGTTCCGTTTCTCCTATTTACATATGATCAAATCTGTGACCTGCAGGGGTATCATGTAAACGTATGCGATCGCATGTCTGGCATGAGAGCAAACGAGCTTGTGCTTCACATGCATCAAGCAGGTGTGCTGCACTTTTTATGACCGTCCGTCCTTCGCAGTCTTGAAACCTCAGCGGTAGCACGCGTGTCTTTCATTCGGGAGGTCGTGGGTTCTATTCCCGTCATGGAGCCAGTGGTGTATATATTATAGGGGGACACAGCCCCTCCTCTGAAATCCCAGCATCAACGGTTGTCTTGTCTGCAATGAATCTATATGGTAAATTGTAATTGATTGATTATTTGCAAGAGGAACGAGGTCCCACTCCCACTAATGGTTATATAATATATTTGCTGATTGAAGAATGATGAAGAAGGCAGGAGGGGAAATTTGGTACCAGAACGTAGGTTACTCCTGTCGAGAAGTACCAAGGGGACCATCGGTTTTACGTTCTTGGTTCTTCCACAGATAACAACGTGGTTCCTCCATTAATGTGGACTGAAAAACGAAGATGTTACAAGAGCGTTTTGCCCTTCAGTGTTCACTATGTTTCGGAGAGCGATGCACCCTCCGCTCCTAACCTACTAGCCTGATAGCCTACTGTTTAATTTCCGCGCGTTCGTATTGATTTTGATTGTATAGTAACAACCATGATTACAGACAGCCATGATGATATACTACAACTTAAGATACAAACAAATCTTTTGATTCTATTATTACTAACTATAACTTTTTTTTTACTCACTTATACTAGTCTATATTATTTGTTCAGTTAAATGTTAGTGTTTTATTGGTGTTTATAAAGTAAGATGACACCCTTACGAATCTGATAGTATAGCGACGACTGGTGCTGAGTGAAGAAAACACTCTATGGATGGCGTTGATGTTGAATTGAATGGTATTTCCGAGGTAAACACTGTTGCGTAGAATGAACTCGGTGTGAGAACGAAGGTAGACCTGGCAATGTTTGCCGCTGGCGGTCAACCTTACGTCTTTCAAGGTCAGTACCATGCAGTCGTCGTTTATTACCGCAGTGTGTTGTGAGCTATGCCATCCTGAGGATTGTACCGGACTGGCCATGATTCATTCGCGGTGTCTATATACTTCTGGACACTAATCATGTTCTCGGCTCAGACGAATCTCTGCTGTAGGTAGGTAGGGTCCCCAACGGCGTTACCTCATCTGCCTCTCTCCCCACAGGTAGACTTTATCTGATCCACAACAAGACAGATAGAGTGATGTTTTGCTTTAGTCTCTCGTGTGTCCCGTTTAAGCCCCATTAGCGTGGCTTTTAGGGTCTTTTTTAGGGTCACCAACAGCGAATTACCTGATGTGCCCCTCTTCCCACAGATAGCCTAGACATTATCTGATCCACAACAAGATCTAGATAGAGTGATGTTTTGCTTTAGTCTCTCGTGTGTCCCGTTTTAGCCCCATTAGCGTGGCTTTTAGGGTCTTTTTTAGGGTCTCCAACAGCGTTACCTGATGTGCCCCTCTCCCCACAGATAGACATTATCTGATCCACAACAAGATCTAGATAGAGTGATGTCCTGATTTAGCCCCTAGTATGTCCCGTTTTAGCCCCATTGGCCGGGCTAAAATGGGACACAATAAATATCATATTTTACCAAAATTAATACTTTTGTGTTAAGATAACTCCTGTTGATTTGGTAGGATCAATTCAAAATAAAACAAAAAATCACGTGATATATTATGCTAAAACCAACTTTTTAAAGGTAAAGTGTTGAAAATTGTCTCGTTTTATCCCCTGATCACACTAATTGTCCCTTATCATCAACATCTATCACCCCTCAACACTTCGAATAGCATGACTGTTTTAATAAATACGCAAAGCAACAATAACCACAATCATCATTAGTGGTGAGAATCAAATTCACGACCTCCCGAATTATTGTTTCACAGAGCAGTCACTCACTTCTGTTCTGTGGTTGGATTGCAATTACTAAAGCACGTTATTCCACGCCAGTCTGTGACTAACGCCCTCATCACATCAGATTTGCGTATGGTGGTGAAAATAGGTATATTATGCGCAGCCCTGCACACTTTCCACGGCGCAGACGAGAGATTTTCATATGGTAGATCGAGTCAAGTAGAGCATAACGTGCTTAGCAGATGGTCTACGTCAAAGGTAGAGAAGACACATTGAAAGTGTGCACGGTGCTCTCAAATCGAAAAGGGTTGATTTCTTGATTATTTGTTCTAAAATCAAAGTTATCTCCTGATAACTTTGTTTCGGCAAATGTATTGAGTTTTCATCATCGGCCGGAAGCGATGACCTGCACCAATAAAATCGTATGAAATTATCTGGATAAGTTACAAGTATAGCTTATTTTAAACACACTGATTGAAAGGTGAAAACAAATTGAGATTGAGAGTTAAACGATCGGATTTGAAACGTTGATCATAATGATGAATTGATAATCAATTCAACGTGATATTAGATGCTAAGTTATCCTTAGGTTATACTGTTCACTGTGTTTAGAACTGCATAGTGCTTTGCAAGTAGAAGATTTTGCAGGTATATCCGTATACCCCAGACAATTCTATTTACAATTTAAATTTAGAACCGTTACCGAAACACACATACAAAATAAACATAAACCACGGAATGACTAAAATATGAACAACACACCTTTTCCTCATCATCTTCCCTATTTGAATCCCACTCCTCAAAACTCCGCCCCTCCCAAACGCGGAAGTTACCTTTACTGTACAAACAGCGATGTCCATCCATTCCATACCATACAATACTTGATGCAGCGCTTCAAAGCACTCAGTTTTTTTTGTAAGTTTTGTTTGCTATAATGTATGCAAGCGTCGAAGATGCTAAGTGGCGATTACAGTGCATAATCTTGACCCCCTTTCAATTACCCAATGTGCAGTGTACGGTGTCGGAACAGCATCCCACTTCCAAGGTTATTTATTTCATGCTTGTTGGATTAATCATAGTTTCACTCTGTCTGTATCTGTATACGGATGCTTTGCGTTGCGTTGCGTGTATCTTAAGTAATTACATACCATTACATAAATTATGTAATTGTATAGTTGCAACAATTTATTTATTCTCTACCATTGATATTTCTTCTCATTTTGTACAGTGTTTTGTTGGTATACATATCCTGTGTTTAAAAAAAGTTATTTTCTTACGAATTTGAAAGTAGCTGTCCATGTGTGATAATTTTGGGGTGCGGATTCTAAGCGTATACCGTATACCACGGCAACTATAGGGAAGTGGGTTCGAATCCCGCATAAGGCATTTTTGTTTTTTTGTAATGTCCTTCGTATTCATCCATCACCCCTCATTGTCTCGAACAGTATGGTCAGTGTTTACACAGTGAATAGATTAAAAACGAGTCAAACAAAAACCCAGCCCGTACCGGGAATCGAACCGTGGAACTTCTGCATTGGAATAAATTCACTCTAGACGAAAAAAAAATACTGTGATGGTTATTTCACATGTTTCGATTCGTTATTTTCCTTGTGTATTTACCATTCTATTCGTGTGTCTTTCTATCCGTGTCATTGTCACATTCTATTTCTGTCCTCGACATTTATATTTGCCGCCGTCAGATTAGAGCAGTGTGTTGTGGGTGTCTGGTCCCCTCTTGATAGATTATAGAAGAGTGTTGTGAGTGTCTGGTCCCCTCTTGATAGATTATAGAAGAGTATTGTTGAGTGTCTGGTCCCCTCGTGAGGTTCCCAGTCGCCCACGCTAACCTTGGTTCTGGCTCACACGCAGCGCGTTGTTATTCTAATGACGTTAGGAATATAACACACAACACTGAACACAGACCGGAAGCCAGGGAAGTTGAGGTAGCATCACTTGCAAGACTACTTGCGTCTACCTCCCCTCATATGTTGTGATACGCGGTACAGTTGTGTGCACAAGTAGTTACACAGGCGCCCTCATGACTTGCCGCAAAACAAACGAGCAGGTGTTATTTGCCCTTTGTTTACGTTATGGTTTTTTGATAATATCTCAAGAAAGCCACACACGAAAGTGAAAAATACAATTTGGTTTCGTAAGAATTCAATACCGCATGAGAAAAAAATGCTAGTTTGTGTGAAGTGCCTGCAATGAGGTACTGCATATCTGGATACTCATCCCTGTTCCTATCACAATTGTATTCTAATTTATGTTGTACACATCAGTGGTCGGACTGAAGATGTATTATAAATAAATAAATAAATAAATTTGTATTTGTACTCTGCCCACTAAGCTCTACTCTACTCTTCTTCACTATTCTCTATTCTCTTCTTTACTATTACTCTATACCTACTCTTCTGCACTCACTCTATATTATTTATTAGCTCAATTAATTTACGAATCAATAGTCAATATATGCGTTGATGAGAAATAACGAACAGTAACCATATCGAATAAAAAATGAGTTGCGGCTAACCTTGATTTTTTTATGTCGCATCGGCCACCGTACATTTATTTATCTCTCTATTCTCGCGGGTTCATCTTTGTGACCTGAAAGCCCATGCACCCCTATCCCGGGGGAAAAATATGTCCATGGTGGCTCTGCCTGTCGTAAGAGGTGAATAAGAGGCCGATGTAGTATAAAAAAAGACTTTAGCTCGTCACGATCCGCGCATTAAAATCTCCTCTCGCGGTTCGTTTATTACCAGCGTTGAAGTCTCCATGATAAAACCGTTGCTACTTGTTAGCGACGCATTCAGCAACAGGTTTCTAAAGTCTAAACGTACAGCTGCATCGCATCGATAAGGACCACCATATAAAGTCTATATTATATTGTAATATATAATTAGTTTAAATATTTAAATAATTTAAACTAAGAATATTATTTATAAGCAGTAGTGTTGGCATACGGCTGGATGAACGTTAGGATTGTGTATAAGCTTCGTTGTTGACCACCATCGATAAGGACCATCACATAAAGTCTATATTATAATATATACTTAGTTATAATATTAAAATAAGTAAACTAAGTTTATTATTTCTAAGCAGTAGTGTTGGCACACGGCTAGATGAACGTTAGAATTGTGTAAAAGCTTCGTTGCTTGCATAAATTTTAACAGTTACTCATAAACGGTTACAATAAATGTAATGTACCTAATCGTAATCAAGACTAGAGATCACCTTTAAAGGAAAGTGTTCATTTCTCTTCCTGCTAGACATGTAAGCGTCTTCTAATGAGAATAGTGTCAAGTTGTTGGAGATTCAAATATATACAGAGATTTAAAATTTGTTGAGGGAACACTGCTCGCCTTGTTTTGTACGGTCCGAATTAAGATAAACAAAATACATTTAGCTTACATATCAATGATTTTTATAAACAATAATCATGTAGTGGTATAAATCGGAAACACCCTGCGTAAAAAGAACAACATTATCATTATTGTAATCCGAATTGCAACTGTACAGAATGTAGGCAGATTTTTTTACTGCATCCAATTAAGGCAATTAGCCATCGTAGAGATTGCACACTCTCACCTTAATGTAAGCTCCAGACCTCCAGACATACTTATAGTTGCCTCTACCCACGTAAGTAACTCGTGTGTGGGCACCAAGTAACGTTCTGCTAGATAAACAGCTGTTAGCGACACAAAGTAATAATGTCAAATTGTTCGGTTTGTAATTCTTATGAAATTCTATGCATGCATGGATAAAATGAACATAGCCATTAGGCTACCATCTTACCATACCTATTCATTATAACTTACTACCTACATAGATAGCTATGAACTCACTATTACTCTGAAATAAACAAGGGCTATATAAAAAAGGTACTATAACAGGTTAGTCAATCGATATGTGGGGATACCGGAAAATATTATTGTAAACTTATACTTTGATATACAAGGTGAATACAGAATAACATAGCTTTTCATAAATTTATTTCGTCTCAAATAATATGATGGCGGAGTGTAAGCTACTTGGTGTGGAAGTATTTCTTTAGCAGTGTTTGTTATTATGCTAGTTGCTGTTATTTGGTGTTTTGACTTGGCGTTGGTTTTTCCATTTTTCGTTTGTGGATTGCTATAGTGTCAATTATTATCAGTCTGAATATTATTCTAATTTGTGCTCTTATTTATTTATTTATTTATTTATTTATTTATTTATTTATTTATTTGGTCTTTATTGACAACGGGGCAAGCCCCACAAGTGCAATATAATAGACATAATACATAATAGTCAGTGTAAGTGAAGCTAGTACATAGTGCAACAAAGCAAAACAAGAATTAAGATTTGTGTGCGAGTGTGATTGTGAATAGATTGTGAGTGTGAGTGTGAGTGTGAGTGTGAGTGTGAGTGTGGGTGTGAGTGTGGGTGTGAGTGTGTGATTGTTGGTGTGTGTGTGAGGGTTTGAGTGAGTGTGTGTGTGTAGACCACCCCCTTAGAAACCCTGAAGGCGAAAATCAGAGAATGTGAGATCGCTCAGTCATTGCATCTTTGACTCTTGCCCTGAAAGCCCCCAAGGTAGTGTTGTGTAGGTCAAGGTCCTGGTTTATTGTAAGCGTGTTGTATGTTGATTGTATCCTATTTATGCAGGAGTACTTGTAAACATCAATACGGCTAGATGGAATCCGAAAGAGTGCATGCTTGCGAGTGCTTCTTGGTGGTACATGGTAGTTGAGTCTTTCGGTTAGTACAGAGTCTATTAGGTTGTTGCCAATTTTGTAAAGTAGAACAATAATAAACTTGATTATCAAGCATATCTCTTACTAAATCGTTATATAATCAAACACAGTGTTATAGATTATTCAAAACTAAACCATTAGAACAGCATACAGAACATTACAGTATTATGATTTACAAAACACAACAATCGAGTGGTCTTTATTATCTCTTGAGTCTTACCGTACCTCATTCAATTGTAACTCTACTTCTTACAGACATTTTTGTTTTAGATTTAATAAGTTTTTTTAGTTTTAGATAAATGTATCGAGTAGTTGTAGTTTCTGCGCATGGTCAGTGAGCTAGGTGAGGCAACTAGCTATACGCGGACCTGCTCAGGGATCAGTTGTCGGCCCTTGTTTGGAGCGTGCGACTCGTACCGTTGTCTTGTCGCAGTGGGCTGAGCCCCCCACGCCCACTTTCCGCACGCCAGGACTGCATGCGCGCGCACGCGTGCGTAAACGTCTATGTCTCGCGTCTCGTTTCGTTGTTATTATTATTATAATAATGGTGACTGCATGTTGCTGTTATTATTACTGCAGATTCGTGTCAGTTATGTTTGAGTTTTTCTATATACTTTTATGGGGAGTTTTTTTTAATAGCGTAACATTTCTATTCACACACAAAAACTATGATAAGGTCGTCTGGTTTTGCTCGTAGATCAATGAAAATAATCGAACAATTAAAAATGGATGTTTGAAGGAATTATAGGCTCGGATGAGTCTATATTATTAAGGAAATTATTTTGGTAAATTCTGAAAAGTGATGCAATGTATTTTGACATATGGAACACATTTTTGCGACTGAAATATCATGGAATGTACAAAACAATATATATTCCCTACATGTTATAGTTTTTCCGACTTTTTTTGTACATGGTAATATATAATGATGAAAAAACTATACATAACATCCATGCCGAATCCAGTATTCGCAACTGGGAGGTAGCATTAATTGTTTATCAGACCTGCACCTAATGGACCACGGCCACTACGCTGGCCTTGATATATTAGCATTTAAATTGGTTTGTTTAAAAAACATATCGGCCTACTCATTCATTCAATATATATATAAATGGACATGTTGTCTTCACCATCACTTCTACAACGTTAATCAATAACACAACAAGTACAAACCAGGGCCTGGATTCGCAAAAATGCGTAATACCTAAGTTAATACTTGAGTGATACAAATTATGCCGTCCTGTAAACATGAAGATAAAATATATTAAAATATCAACAATAAGACACAATATTTGATTTGTGAATGTATACTGTATGCAGCAAGACCCAGCAATGATTAAACATACTGTGCAAAAAGTAGGTAAATACTTTTTTCTTACTTCTTCAATTAATTTTTATTGTTCTTATTCTTTTTTCAGTAGTACAGTTAGTTTGTTTTGTTAATTTATTATTATTATTATTGCTATTTTATGATTTTGCATTACATATGTTTAGTATACATAGTTCCTTATTGTCCTCCTTTGTAAATCAGTTTTATAACTGAATGGGATACACGTACAGTATTCGTGTTATTTGAGGTTTTTGGCGTAGGAAGAGTAAAGGTGAATGTTTACTGTTTTTATACCATCGCGATGATCAACTAGGGCATACATTTTCAAGGGAATAAGGATCACCCAGTTTCTACCACAACACACCAGACCAGTCCTATAAGACAATTGAGATGCGCGTATGCAAATCAGCCTGTATTAATTTGATAAAATTAATAACAAGTTGCGCGTGGACTAGATCGCGTGGGAATATTGTGGGTAGACTGACCTTAAGTGAGGGTGGGTGCGCAATAATATGTGGGATTGTAGATCTGTGCATGTGATAGCATTCTGTTATTTCGGGGAAATTTGATAGAAAAGCAGTTGTAGTAGGAATTAGGGCATCTTGAATTACTTCAAAAACAATGTATAACATATTCTTTACATTTTCACTATTTTCTGTTATTTTCCCATAGCTACTAGTAAATTAAGTTAAATTTATACTGATAATAAAAACCAAGAATTCCAAGCACTTTTGGTTCTAATGTTGAATTATTATTTAAACATGTTTGGACATTTCCACGAACCTTGTCCACGTAAAAAAAGTAAATCTCATTCAACTAGAAAATGCTATTTTTATACATCTTTGCAACAATATATTTAACAACTAGTTTCATTAACATTGCAAGTTAATTCGTCTAAATGCAAATAGTAGTTGTCTACTTTCAACTACATAGAGACGAATGTGTGCCAAATATCTCCCCTCATTCATTTACGTTCACTACGTTTACTTTACGTTCACTCATGTACAATGCGTAAACATTTCCTGGATATGTTTTAGTTTCTACGGTTTTATAGGTAACATCCGCAGTTCAATTTAATTCTGTGTTTCTTGTAAGCTTTTCCGTTTTGCAATGTTATTCTTTTTGTATTATTACCCTTGCCACTTGTGGAGATCCGTCTAATAGCAATTGTAAAACAATAAATGTATATTTGACGTAATCGTTGGTTTATTTTCAAGAGGAAATTATACATGTCCTGTGTTACATCCATCATTGACAGTGACAGCTGACAGCTCACATGTCCAGACCTTTTTGAGTATAGTTGCCCTAGACATATAGGCACGGAGATATTATGTAGCTGAGCTTATTTTAAAGATCAACACTATAATCAGTGGCGTGTCGAGGGAGGGGGGGGAGGGGCTGAGGCCCCCCTCGAAAACCCAGCTTTAATTATGTTCTGCAAAATATGTAGGTTTATGCAAAAATTCATGACAATATTTGTTGCATCAAATTTGTCTGTGTAACTTATAGAAATCAATAATTATACTGCAATGCCAAATCACTTCTAACGAAGTCAAATTTATACAATCAGTGCCATAAATTTAATGACTATCTTAAAAACCTACTTAAATTATACCTTTCAGGTTCAGCTAAACACCTAAACTCCTTCTAAAACACTTGAACTCATGCGAAAAATATGTATTTACAAAACAGTCGCCTGCGGTGCAGTAGTGAGAGGCATATCCCCCTCCCTTCCCCCCCCCCCCCCCCCCATTGTTTCAGGTTGAAGACTTCGTTTGTGGATGTATCTTTCTCTGCATCAGCCCCCTTCCCTCCCTTAAGTAGTATTCCTGCTTACGCCCCTAAAATACAATACATATAAATCCTTGGGTTGCAAATTCATAAAATACCAGTATTTATATTTTGTTATTCTGGCATGACCTTTATCTTAATGTGTTGTCTATGAAAGGCTCGAGACTGTCCATTCGAGTGACATATGGCACATGTGCAAAGTTTGATGTAAATCAAATCCATCATGGCTTTAGGACAAGATTTCTACCTCATGTCGATGTCCTTCTTTCTCTAGTTCTGTCAGAGCAGCAGTATGTCAAAAACGTTTCTTCTGTTGTATTCAGTTCACACATAGGGTGCATGGGGATCTTTTAAAGCTCAACCACCAGAGCGCAGCACCGAAAAATGCGGTCCACCTGTCAAAATGAAAATACACTGATCGGCAAGGCGGTGTTAGAAAATACTGTCTTTGATAGGCTGTGACTTAGAAATACTAAAGCGGTGACTTGTCTGTTGCTAGGATACTTGAAGTGTTTCTTCGTCAGTTGATGGTCAGTTGTCTTTATTGCCGTGATCGTGTTTGACAGAAGTTAATTTCACGTGGGGGAAACATGGCGGCGTTTTTCTATAATATTTAAGACCCGTGTTCGGCTGATTTAGTTTGTAATATTATTTATGAAACTTTATTACCGATGTCAAGCAACATTGACACTGAAAACATTACAAAGAGATCTTTCAGAGTAGTAATATGTGTTCCCTGTGCCTTTATGATACGACAAATGCAGAGAGACAAGGGTAGGTCGTCCGTAGCTGTTATAGTTACGGTCTGTTAGCCTTTGTTTTTATTGATGAATTTGTCCTAAAATAATATTGTTGTATAAATATGACTGTATAAAATCGGAGCCTCAGCAAACAATGCATTTAAATTAAAGTTCAAATAAAATAACTAAATTAGGTGCTTCTTGCAACACACAGGCAATGTCATCTGTCAGCTAGATAGTGGTTGAAAAGTCGAGAGCTAAAGGCTGTGATTAACTTGAATAATGTAGCCCTATAATGATTAGGGCCAACACTAAGCATTATAACTTATTAATTACATATTACTGTTTATTATATTTTAGGACATTATGCTCGTTACCAAATATATGTTGTAAATCTAAACTACCTGTCATCACGCTCGTTCCCGTTGCAATCCGCGTTTGTTTACTATTTTAAAACCGGGTTGTTCTATGCTGCACTCTGGTGAGAAATTTTGACTGAAAGACTCCCATTGCTTTGCAATTATGCAAAACTCTAATCTACATCTGTTTAGTAGTTGAGTTGTATTACTTAGGTAGTCAGGTGTATATCTTGTAGCAGGTGACAATCAAACAGTAAAAACTTGTAGGTTTATAACCCAGGTGATAACGTATAGGCATAGACTGTAATTTTCTATTTTATGGATGTGTTCCTAAGTTTCAATAATAACTTTTCTTTTTTAATTAAATCGTAGATTTGCTTTTGTAATGCCTTAATAAAAAATATAGTTTCAACATTAAAAAAAGAATGATTTCATAAAAAACAAAATGGTTATTGGAACTTGGAAACGTTAATAAAATACAGCATTCAATTCTCTATGGGGGAATGAATGTCATAATTTGTATTTTCTTGCGACAATCTAAAGCAAGATAGAAATCACTGTGAATTGGGGTTGGGAGAGATAGCCTAAAACACAATCAAATAATACGGGGATCCGCATCCCCTCAGTTCTTCCCCCGTCGCGAGCCACGAGCTGAAACCACTGAATAGAGTTAACCGACTTGTATTTTTTATACTGACTGTTACACTTCATTCCCTCATTAATTTTTAATCGATTAATAGTCCCTGATATGGCAATTACGTTACTTTCATTTATTTTATAGACTCAATTCATTAAACGTTTATCATCAGCATTTTATGAGTGTGCTTATTTACAATTGAGGGCGATTATGTCTCAACAGTTCGCACGAAGACTTTCAAGTTGGAAACTCTGTATAACAATTTTAGAAAAAAATATGTCATATATCACGGTGGAGCAATGGTATAAAATTTAAATTATAGGCCTATATGCTTTCTAATAGATTGTTTTCAGTTTGGTAGGCTACAAGTCCACCGGACACAGGTTACTCTATCTATGTATAAGAACACTAGAATAAGTTGAAATAATAGAAAAAAAATCAAATATCTGGCTTTGATTTTTTTTTAAATTACAAGTTTATGTTTATTACAGATTTATGTACAGCCTACACATTAAAACATTAAATACACACACATTTATATGTGTGTGTGAGTGGATGAATAGGGATTTATGACATAAGCCGATTTATGACAGAAAGACTTTACAACATTCTAACCAGGTGTTACTGTTTAATGGCTTTGTGTGACTGTTGGTTTTATCCGGGAAAAAAGTTTGCTCTCAGTAAAAATGCCAGCGGTTAATGACTTGTTTTCTATATTTTTATCTTTGTGAAATATTTATGAAGTGTGAATGGAGAAGTGCGTCAACAAACAACAAGAACCGCGGCTTTGCATTGCCATAACAAGCTAATGATATTCCTATTGGTGACTCAGAGATAAGCTAGTAAGTCATTAGAGAAGCACTTTGGTTTGGTAAGACGTTTGCGTTATTTTACCGCTAAACTCATTATAGTTGCTACGACGAAAATCGGTTTGGCATAGGAGGCCAATTATATTAGTACGCCCAATAGGGAATACATTGTGGGCAACTTACGGAGTAAACAAACATGATTTTTGTATTTTAGAAAAGGTTCTAATTCATAAACTCTTCCTCAAGTAGTATTGTAGAGGAAAACCAAAAAGTACATCATAATAGAGTAATGAAATAATTTGACAATTGTCGTTTTTATTCAAATTTAATTGGAGTTTCTTAAAACGTTTATTTCTGATTAATATATTTCATGTCTATTTATTCACTGAATGTGTTATCAACAAGTATAATTGCTCTGAAACATCTTTACCAATGCTGGCGTCAAAGCTAACTGAGGTATTATTGACCAACCAGCGATCGGTATTTAAAATCTAGACTCTCTGGTTGTCCACGAATCACTTGCCTGTCACGAAAGCAACGGTAAGGTTACTTCTAAACAACTATACATCAGAAGATTGGTCCATCAAACCGATGTCAAATAATTACTATCCCACACAAAAACACGTCTAGACAAATTCATTTACATCATGTTTTGATTTCTGACAAAAGACCTTTCATTGCAATGTTCACTAATGGTTGCTATACATTATTCATGAGTTTTGAATCGAACAAACTACACCAGATTGCAGTGGCGGTTCGTGTTAGAAGCTGCGAAGCTGCAGGGCAGCACCCCAAATAAATATTTCACGAGCCGCCGCTGCCAGATTGTTTTTAAATCTCGTATTGTGTAGAATTACCACGACTTATGTTCCGCTTAGTCGAAATATGTTTTATGAATGTGTTTTTTCCTATTGTTTATTTACAACAGCTGCAAAATATCGTCCAATGACCCACTTTCGTTTAGGTTTACTGTTCGCTGCGCGTATTAATAATTAATTCTGCCGCGTACAGAACCAAATGTTTCTCTTTGAGAGCAGTAGATAACATTGTAGTGTGTGTTTTTAATTTATTGCAATCGTCACAGTGAGAAGGTACGATGCTCATTACAAAGCTGTTACAATGGTGGATGATTTCATTTGCACAGCGGGTGGGGCTATAACTATCTGGTAAATTGATATCTTTACGAGATTTATGTTATAGTCTCATCAATATTAAAGCTGCTCAAAATAATTTATTTACCTGTAGATCAGTAGAGTTCCGCGGGAGTTTACACTATGGCCACACCATTTTCCCCCCGTTTTGTACACCCATAGATACGTTGAAAGATAAACTACCCCGGGATTTCTTGTTTTCCTGGAACGATCGGACCTCATCGCCTTGAAGAATGTGATGAGTGTATTCAGTCATCTGATTTCCTCGTCCTTTGCTCGAGTTTAATGGAGATAATTGCTCGACTGGACTTTGCACTAGGGGTGTACCAAGAAAACTACCTAAAAGGTTGGTGTAAACTCCCGCGGAACTCCACTGTAGTACAAATAGCCTATAGGTATCGTCAGGTTATAATATCTTATACTATCTTTATAGGTTAAAATATCTTGATAACGCAGCACAATATTGAAAACGTGATAATTATGACCACATTGGTTTCGTGAGAATTTAAAACTACGTTAAAAATGTTAAAATTAATAGAATATTTCAAATATTCTAATCTGTTCGTATAGCGATATAGAATGAGTATATGACTTTAAAATTTGGGACCTATCAGATAAAAATTAACAAAATTACACTCTTGTTTTTAGATTTTCATAAAAATATAATGCTTTGAATACTGATTGGCTCAAGACAATTGAGTATGCATGTATAGATATTCAAAGAAAAACTAAATTCCTATCAATTCCATTCATAAAAGATGCGATTCCATGGTAGTTGAACGTTAAAGAAATGAATGTCAAACTTTGTAAATAGAAGATCGAAATAATCGCAAAATTAAAACCATGATGATTTCGATGGTGGATTATTTCATTTGAGCAGAGGGTGTGGGGCTATAACTATTGAATTGATATCTTTACTAGATTTATGTTATAAAGTCTCATCAATATTAAAACTGCTCAAAATAAAAAAATAAATTTGTTTTCATTTTTTCAATTTCCATCTACCCATAACATTGAGAACTACAGAGAATTTCTAATGACCCGCCCCGCGCGCATATATAGACCGGTCACCCACCCAACTTGTGATCCTGCGTAATCGTGACGTCACAAGTTCCTTGTCGGAGGTCACTTCATTGAAACGATCCAGGTGGGAGTGAAACACCTCACAGTGTGGGAAGGAATGTGTATACACAGTGTGTGTGCGTGTACATACTGACACGCCTAACCCATATTCGAGCAGTTGGATTGTGTTTTTAGCGTGTGTGCATAATAATTGATGTAAATCAAGGTTACCATGATATGACGTAGGAAGTACAAGTTTGTTTATTAAACATCTGCAGGGCGATTCTGAACGGGCAATCAGTTTAGTTACTGAGTGGGTAGACTCTAAATGTGAATTTATTTATTTATTTTATTTATAAGTTTTATCACCGGTTTCTATTGTTAAAAGAAGGCGATGAGCCAATCACCGCCTTGCATTCGCCTTCAGTAACGACCAAAACCGCTGATAAACTTATCGTCGTCCATACAGAATCTCCCTGCTGGACATCGATTCTTGTACATCCCCCCCTCCCCTCCCTCCCTCACTCCTCTGGGGACCAATCAGACAACAGTAAGTAAGCCCCACGTAATTATACAGTCTCATGCCCCTTTCTTAATCTTTCATGCAGGCTGTTTCAATAAAATTCAACAGATTCCTGGAGTTCTTTCACACATTTGTAAAAGCAGTCTTTCACTTAGCAGAGTGCACAAGCCTCGTTGTAGTCACGCCCGCTGTGATAGGAATTTCGAGGTGTCTAACCCGTGGCTGTTAATGGCCGGGCTTGCTCCAAGTAGATGGCAGGAACTGGAAAATGGAAGAATTGGCACTGGTGGACTTTGCTATTTCGTAGTTGAGAAACTCTAAGAATGACGGCCCCCTCCTTATCTCCTTCATAAAACAACAAACTGAACAACTGAAACGAACTGCTTTTTGTTACGTATTTCATTTTGTCAGGTGGTCGCGGAGTTGAGGGGGGTCGAGTAGCTGTGGAGGGGACATGGGGGCCGTCATTCTTATAGTTTCTCAACTTTAATTGGTACTAACCAGCATTAAAACTAAATAGTGTACCGATTCATTATTTATTAATTGGCTTTGAAACTTTTTTAATCCAGTGTGCTTAGTTCTTACGAAACTAAATGTTGATTAGTATTCACTTTTTAAATATTATGTAGCGTTTTCAAGATTACTAAAATACGTTTATTTTGTTGTTGTTTATTTATGAGACTACCCATCCCGTTAATTGTACCTTATAGGATAGAAAGTCAAGGTTAGAGTTTCTCCAGGATTTTTCTTGAATAAGGAAGGCCCCATCGCGGTGGAAGAATTTTGTTAGAATTTTTAAGTGTATAGTTCGTCGATGCTTAAATCTTATATACCTTGTCTAGTCTTAGACAACCGGAAATATCATTTGATTGTGTAGCGGATCGTTTTATCTATTCTTAGCGGTTCTTCGTTGTATTTTCCCATAACACAAGATCTACTGTTACACGGACTTCAACACTTTGGGAGCGGTGATTAAAATATTTATGAGAGGATATTTACATTGTCAGTGTACAATTCGTACTCTAAAAAAGGTACAGTTTTTAACTTAGTATATTGTGTGGTTTAAAAAACATCAGTGCAACACGTAACAGTACTGAGCACTCTACTTATTCCACTATACTTTGGAGAACCGAAATATATAATACAAGTTTTTAATCGTTACCATCGCATTTAGTCCTAAATTATAGTAAATTCTATCATTTTGTTTACACTTTCATTCTTATTTCGTTTTTTTGTACCTTTAATCTATTCATGACTTATTTTTATTTTGCGGGTATTTGTTCATAACTCTATTTTGAGTGCATTCACATTAAATGTGAATGCACTAATAATAAAAAAAGCTGTGAATTGCTAATAAATTTTATTAGCAATTCACAGCTCTGGGACATTCATTTCTAATCCCAGTACTAACAATAAATTACCACTACAGCAGCCTTCCCTGTTTTTATTATTGTAGACGTAGAAAATTAGAGTAAAATAAATTAGTAATGTTGTTTTAATCACGATTTAAAGTCGATCGATGAAGTGACGAACTACCCATCCAATACAACAACTAAACTATTCAAATTAAATGGACATGAAAAAATACTTTTTTTTATTCTAAATTATGAATTTCAAGAATAATTACATATGAGTAGCATTTAATACTGAACTTCTTGAAATCATATATTTTTTTTTATTAATAAAGTATATTTACAGTTTCTATTTTGAGTAGATTTGACGTAAAATTGACACACCAACGCGAATATCTCGAAAACGGATCGCGTTCGACCATCTTTTTGAAACGTATTCATGTTAGTCATGAAGTTATCTACATTAAGGACGAAAATTTGTAACAATATATTACTTTTTGAAGGTGCTACGCAAAGTTGTACGATTGAAAGTGTAGGTTTTTGTTCAGTTACAATGTATAACATAGGGAATTCCAACGCATTTCAACACTCAATAAATAAAAACCTAATAGCGGTAGGTGCATATTTTTTTCTACAATATTCACAAGCTTAATCTCAACTTGCATTACATACAATTTGAATGATTTATATTACATGTGCAGTTATCATCGATCGACTTTTTAATATGAGTGTGGTTTGACGAGGGAAGCGTACCCTATACACAATAGTACAGTACAACCTACACAAGAATGTAGTTTCGAGTACAGTACAACCGATACAAGAACGTAGTTTCGGCCAGAAGAATTCTCATGAACGCATTCTTCCTTGACGAGTTAAACTTAGCCGCGCTTGAGCAGTCAAATGACTTCATTATGTTCCTCTAGAGCGGAGTGACATTCCAATTGCAGGTTATTATTATTTCGTTGCTATTACCTCATCATTGTGCGAGGGGAACTTGGATCTTTCTCATTTACATGTTTCAGACATACTTTGTGTCACTATACGAGCATTTCTTTAATGATAGCTTGTGATTAGAAAAAAAAAATGTATAGGCTTGTCAGTGTTTGGTTAAATGTATTCTAAGAATGTAGCTCTGACTGTTTAGTGTCTATATAACTTATTAAGAATATTATAATCAGTAATGACTCATCAATTCCCATAATGCTAATTGAAGTCGTCACGAAACGTGAAACATTGCAATGTTGGTACAATCTATCTATAGCATATATACATGCTTGTAATTTCTTGACTATTCATATAGATTGCAAGAATGTCAAGCATCTGTGCGCGTAGCGTCCATCTTTGCGACACAATTTTGACAGTTTTGAGTACGTTACCGTTGTTATGAGATACCGTAGTTATTTAAAACTCGGGCGTGTTTCGAAAATAAAATTGATGGGCGTGCTACTTGTGAAATTTTCTAATTTTTTAATGTCTTTCTCTGGAAAATTATGAGTAAAAATTTAACTAAAATAATTTCAAACCAATTTCCAAGTAGATTATTTGATTCTACATGATATTCTCGATTGTTGAAATTATGTAGGCCTAGCTCTCTATACATCAATAAAATTTAACACACATTTGTTATTGCTAATTCATTATCATTACATTACAGTTAATATTGTATTAATATTTAATTATTCATTGAACTTGAGAAACAGCGTTAGAATTAATTACCATATTATTGCTATAGCACATGACTCAATTCTAAAAATAGGCGTGTGGCCGTGTTTTGTTTCGGACAAACATTGAATGTGCACCAATCAAAGAAAGATACAACAATGCAGTTGCCTAGCAACACATTGTTTGTCCGCCTGTGATGTCACAGCCCCCTCAATTGAGTCTTGTGCTATTGTTTGTCGGAGCTCCACCGCCAGCCAGATACTGCATAATACGTGTGACGTAACGTATATAGAAGGCAGTGTGCGGGCTGGGTCGTTATTAACCACATCATCGGAAGTGCAATGGACGGAGAAAGGAGTCGTGTACATGTTTATATGGCCGGCTTGGGTCGGTCTAGGTCTTCGAAAGTGAAAGCAAGCCGGTGTTACGGAATCACCGTGTGGTGGTATACAGTACAGTGTACAGGTCTGGCTGGGAGTATTACAACAGATGGTGACGGTGATCGAGATTATTGATCGATTGATCGATCAATTGATCTACTCTGTACGTTTCCTGTCGAATGGGTTGGGTTCGATTCCAGATTACGCTAAGGGCGTATCTCAATGCTCTGTTTTGACGCTAGTCTACTAGCCTAGTGGACTAATGTAACAATTAGTGACAATAAACTACAAAGATTGTTGTATTAGTGCACTAGGCTAGTCGACTAGTGTCAAAATTGAGCATTGAGATACGCCCTGAGTTCCCATGCTTGCGGTTTTCCAACGCAGCACACTGCGTTCTCGTACATAACTTAAAAATGTATTTAACTTTCAACACGTCGTATGATCCGCGTACTGTGCGTTGATAACTTGATGCGTTGAAACTTAAACCAAATTTAAGTTGTGGGTTGCTTCGAAAAAACGCAACCTTGAGTATACTTAGCTTCAAATAATATGACCTTACATTACGGTCCTACACCAACCGCATTGTTGACAACCGCAGTGCATTTAAATACTAAATAGCTTGTTTTGCTTCTCATCGGGCCGGCTTATCTGAGTAGCTGTCACCTTGTGTTGTATTGTATTGTGAGTGACGTATGACCTCGTTATATCCGATGACGTCATTTTTCTACTGCATCGTTGCAGTTGCAGTTGCATTGAGTGCATGACTGCGTTGTTATATGTGCTGCGTGCACCAATAGAAGTGGCTTAGCGGTAACACGCGGTCGTCGATTCGAATCCGGTTACGGGTAATTTTACCGAAGGTTTTTCGAGGTTTTCCTCAAATCATATAAGGCGGTATAATCAGTTACTTACTTACTTTATTGTAATTAATGCCAGTGTAGGGCACAATGCCCAATTTAGCCTGATAGTGACTGATGAGTGATGATGGTGAATGATAATGAGGAAGGAAGCCTGGTACCGGCACGTAGCCTACTCCTGTCGAAAAGTACCAAGAGGACCATCGACTGTATGGCTTAAGGTGTATGGTTTAATATTGTAATGTGTATTTTTCAATGCAACTGGTCACAACGCGTCGTAAGGCGTAAGGTGTAAGGCGTAAGAAGTGCCATTCTTTGAAATTTCGTACGCTTTGCTTCATAAACATCACAACTTACACCGTTCGCCATCTGATTTTGAAGAAAATTCGTTCAAAGTTCAAAATAATGAAAATATATCCTTCATGCCTAAACGTAAAAGCTGGTATCACTAGGAGATTTGGAAATAAAATTATGTAATTGGTAATCATCATGCGGGGTACACTACCAGCAAGCAATACTGACTAAACTAATTCTTGTACCAACTTCCCCCCCCCCCCCCCCTCTGTCCGCGGTCAGCCATCGGTCATACTTTATTAACTATAATCATGTATGAATTCCTGAACGAAACTAACTTGTTTTCTCCCACACTTCTGATTGGTGAAGCTGTTATTTTGTAATTGTTATTTACCAAACATTTTGGGCACTATTCAAAACTTAGTATTTAATAATTTTTAGCTTTACTTACCTATGATGGTAAAAATCCGTTTTCTGCTGTACCTTTATCGTCTATATATTGTTGTATCTTTGAAACCGTCGGCTCGGAAAATTCGGAAAATCACTTCTATTAAGAGATTTTCTTCACTCAACACACAACTAATTATTAGATCTATTTTCTTATTGTTTTCGCAAGTTTTTGCAGATTTTCCGGTGCGGATGTACACAGATGTACACAGATCTGTGTTCAGTGTACGTACATTGTGTAATGCGCGATCTGTAATGTATGTGCTCCCGTGTTGTTGACACTATTGTATTGTTTATTGTTTGTGGCTCATTGCAAGGGATTAGTTTCTTATCAATGTATGCATTTTCTGTTGCAATCTGCAAGCTACATATAGTACGTAACCATGGATGACTCATGTATAGTGATGAATAATTCATTGATTATTATTAATTCAACAATTATTGTTTTAGAGATAATTGATTTGATTGGCTTTGTGGAACTTCATCTTATTATAAAACATAAATACAAAATTAATTACGAAATTTCAGTAGTAATTTCAGTAATTCTAGTACTTTGCTGACCCAAGATAAGTGTGTTCTAGTTGTCAGGATAAACGAAAATAACACAGATACTAGTTATGATATCAATAATTGTGATCTGAAAGAGAGGTTCTTCAATATATATTTTTAAACCTTGTTATTATCACCTTCTTACATCGAATTATTTGTAAGTCAGTGTATTGGCCGTTGTCAATAATAGATGTTACTGTTAGTCTGGTAAATCATTCCCTCATAGTACCATGTTTGAATCCTGATGTGGGTTTGAATATCATGTTGCGTTTTTTCTCTCTTCGTATCACCCACTCATCGTCTCGATTAGTTACGTTGCCAAACTGTGAGATGTTGATTCCATATAACATCATCATTATTTGATCTCTTCATGTATGAAGATCGCGGAGATCGTTTACACAAGTATAATAAACAATAACAAATTTTAAATGTAAAGTGAAGGTCCATATAATTTATGCTTACCTTATGTATAAGTCATGAATCTTGATTTACATTTTTACTAATTTTAAATTGTTGAACATCGCTTTGAGATGTATACAGGATTATGATATTTTAAAAGATTAGATTTGAAGATAGCATTTAATGTAAGGTCTTATGCTTATCAGAAGAATGTGGGTTTTGAGGTGAAATTTATCTTCAATAAGGCAAGTCGAAATTAACACCGATTGAGTCTCGAACCCAGCTCTAACACTTTTTTACGTGAGGCATGACCAATAACCCAGACCACATGTGGATTGTGTTTGTGCTGCTTTGTTGCAACTCAACCATCAAAGTGCTAATTTTAAATATATACAAACTCAAAGTATTGCACAGTTCTTTTTATAAAACCACTTTTTAACTACTAGAAACTTTCATGTACCTATATCAATCGTTGCATAATCTTACCACTGCTCGGTACTTAGAATTTAGAACAGCAGTCATACAATTATTGTTGATACATCTTTATACATGTGTTCAGCATGAATATATGTGTAATGGTATGTTTCGTAACATTTGTAGACTTGTACGGATGCAGCCTATATATATATATATATATATATATACAATAACTGTTATACACAGCCTGCGAAGCTCAGGATAGCACATGTGATGTCTTTACCAAGCAGTGATAATTGTATGTGATCTGTACATCTCATGAAAGGCATCTGTAGACGAATTATAGAGTCAACTCTATGTAAATCAGTTTTATCAAACACAATGGAAACGCACTTAGATCAATTGGCCTGGTAGATTTAGGTTATCGCGCTCATAGTTATGTGGTAATCTGCATGTTGTATTGATTGCATCGTTTGAACATGAATGATGCTCTTCGCATCACAGGGTAAAGAATATATATTTCTAAAGTAAAAAAATGCCAGTCCTTACCGGGAATTGAACCCTGGACCTTCTTCAATGGGAGTAGAAATAAACCTTTACAAGACCAACGAGCCATATATCCAAGGTTTGATTTGTGATATAGTTCTAATTCGTGACGTGACCTAATCGGTTATCCAGCTATAGCTAACTGATTTATTTCTGTACCATGGCTTTCAATGTGTCTCTTTAAAGTCATGCAAGCTCGATTCAAGGCTTCGATCAACGAGGCTTTTACCCACGTGTACAAGAACGCCATATCTACGTGTGTACATTTGTGACAAGCCTGTTAAATAATAAATTACACAATTTTGAATTATGCAAATAAATTATAGTTTCCAAATATTACTAAACATAATTACTAAATTAAACAAATATTAGGATTATTATAAATACTTACTTGTACAAAAATGTCATATCTACGTAAGTACATTTGTGACAAGCATGTTCAAATGTTCAACAGGTCCTTCCTATTATTTCGTCGAACATTTTCGACGAAAGTAACTTTTGTTGCATAATTCAAAATTGTGTAACTTATTTTTGAACAGGGCTGGTTGGTCATAAATGCACTTACAGTTTTACACCCATACGTAGGTATTACATTCTTGTACAAGTAGGTAAATATTTATAGTAGACGACCAAAACATAATATGGCGAACGCTCTTGAAGTCATTGCAAGATCGTGTAGTGTTAGGCGTGTACGTTTTATCGACAACACGAATTTGTTTTCAGCGGAAGGCCGCCTGCGCTGTGTCACTTTCCCCGAACTTCTAAAAGTGTCGCCCGTATGGAAACTAAACAGTTTAGTTATTAGCATTTGTTATCTCAACCAAGGCCGTGGGCGGTGTTCATAGATGACTAGACAAGTTAATGTATTTGTCGGTCTGTCAGTCGTTTGGGTACGATTTCGTCACGTGCGGGGGAGAATCGTGGCGTATTTGGACCAATCAAAACTTATCGTGCTTTCATCGCTATTGTTTACCTTGTAACTATGTTGTGTACATAATTGTACACAAAAGTATGTGTTGGCTGCTAAATTACAAGAAATTGCTGCTTGTGCAAAGTATTTTATACGTTATTTTACACACATTTAATAATTATTAAACGTTAACATTAACGTTCTTTATTTTAAATGTTCTTGCATGTTCTGTTCATGCATGTTTTTCGACACTTGCCTATGTGTCTTCCATTTTCAAGAGAAAAATGGGAAAGGGCCAATTTGTAGCAATTAAGCTATTTGGAGGATTATAAGGGTTTTGATTGGTGGTTGCCATGGGGACAACAAGCTATTCGAAGAATAAATAGTTATTGGGAGTTGGGACATTGTAAGAAAATTTCCGAATTCTATTCACTAGCATTTCTTGTCACTATGCAATAAACTGATTCTAGATTTTATATAACATATTTTTAAGGTCTGATTTGTTATTCCTTTCCGTAATTATCTTATTGAACATTATTTAGATTCTTAGTAAATCATTGCCGATCCGGCGATCACTGATCATGATCAAACAATTTAAGTGATGAGTTCATCCTCCTCACGAATAAAATACTTGCAAATATTAATATTTAAGAAATTATCGATTTCTTCGGTGTTTCACCTAAAATGTTCAAAACCAGTGGTTTCATGGCCTTGATGACCAAAAATAGTTACGCATGAGTGTGTGTATTGATTATCCAGCGTAACTTCTTGACAGCCATGCAATGAAACCATCACTACCAAATATCTTGATGATTATATATCTATGCGTCGATGAAGAACTTATTTGTGAAATATTCAATCTAAGGTGCTAAGCGCATCGAATACGCAATAGGCAGGGGCGGACTGGCCAACCGGGCAACCGGGCAAATGCCCGGTGGTCTGGCTTGCTGCTCAAGCAAGGGCTACCGAAATAAAAATGCTTTACAAAGTCGGCTCCGGTAGGCCTATATAAACGAAAGACAATATATGCATGATACAGGCTAGGCGGCTATTTTATCTTACGATATGTATGCACTCCCCAGCTGTATAATACTAGAATACCATGTATGTCCGACTCCGACTACGCCATGTAGCAGCATTTTGATGAGTGTTCAATACTTCTGTATACAAATAGTATTTTTAAATATGTGATACCCCCCACTGGAGAAATCAATTATTGGCCGGTCTGGTGGTAGTTTGGCCCGGCCTGCTTTCTAGTGCCAGTCCGCCCCTGGCAATAGGCAACACGCGTACGATTCTTTTTGTTAAATCAAACACTTGGTTTAATAGTATCAGATATAAAAAGTATATTAATGCAAGTCCCAAGTAAAAAATAAATTTTTAAATAGGTTTAATGTGGTCGCATTTATTGAAGTTTAAACTCGGGGATCTGAAACGCGTACAGGTGGCTGTGACGCAATGATTCTGTAGTCGTGGCGTAACAGACCAATCGCTGGGGCGGTGAGCGTACTCAGTACAAAACCATGACGTCAAATCCACTCTACATGGCGGCGGCTCGTTTTTCGCGCCCTTTTATTTATCGTTACTAAACCAATTATTTTGAGGCATAGACTGATCCGTTTTTCAAAATTCAAAGACACAAAATTATTAAATGAGAGACAAAAGGTTTTTAAAAATTGATTAAAATTTTTGATACGCGTGTTCCCTATTTGGCGTGAGCTTCTGAATGAGAGTTGGGGATCGTTTGGAAAAAGTAATGCCCGCTGAATGTTTGTAAGACTCAGTCTCATCTCTCTCTTTGTGACTGAGGAAAACCTCAGAAAGAACCTTCAGACAGGATTGCCCGTGGCCGGAATCGAACCAGCGACCTTCCGATTACGGAGAGCTATATTGAAGAAGACAAAAACCTCCTCCTATACACTAGATTTATATGTCGGTAATTAATTAATTTTTAGTAGGAATATCCGTTATAGGGTGCACACCAGGTTTACCTGATGTGCTCCTCTTCAGGTGACTAACTAGGTTATTAGTGTTTGGATAGCTTGGGAGGATAGTCCGAGGGCTGTCAGGAGGACTTAATCCCAGCATTCGCCTTTACGACTGAGGAAAACCTCTGAAAAAACCTTCAGTCAGGACTCCCGGTGGCCGGAATCGAACCGGCGACCTCCCGAATTAGTCTCGCGTCTTACCGCTGAGCCACCTCTCGGTACATGTCGGTACCTTGAACACTTTTTAACAGTGAAGCATTCTCAATTATTTTCTCTTTTTGTTTATCGCGTTTACAGAAATCAACACCAAATTAACTGAACTTGGTAAAATATTTTATTTCACTTTTTTTATTGCTTTTATTTTAGTTCTCGAACTGGAAAGTTATGATGTCTACCGTATAGGCTACTTACTTCACGCACAATAAAGTTTGTTCACTGCGTATAGTATAGTATGCATGCCCTCCGTTTAAAAAGTGTGAGTGTAATACATGCTACTGTACTGTCTCGTACTTTCCCTAAATAAGAATGATCAAATATATTACATTTTACGCTGTAGTCTTCGAAGTTTGAGTCGTTTTTTGTCATTTTTTATCCGATGGTTACTGATGGTTATTTCTCATCAACGTTTGTTGGCTATTGATTTGTAAATTACATTTAGCCAAAAAATAATAAGATGAGTGCAAGAGAGTGGTTTGAGTGAAGATATAGATAGATAGATTTTTGGGTTTAACGTCTCATATTTTTGCAACTTGGCTAATCGAGACGATGAGCGGGTGAAATATGAAGACGAATTAGGGGGATATTCGGAGGAAAGGGGCAAGTAGGAGGGCGGGGAGAAAAAGGGAGTGGGGAGGATGTGGACTGCATTTCGTATGACTTCTCCTCCTCGACCTGTCCGACTAGGGTGGCCCTACCAGAAGCATAGACATGACATGTTCTGTCCGACTCTCAATTTACTTATGTCTGCGCGTGTACTATTCAGTGTGAAACTTGCAGGGGAGGACTGGGAAGAAAAGGCCCGGGATGATGGGTTTCGGGGGGGCCCGCACGAGGTAGCGTGACGCAGCTGGGGTCTGGGGCGAAGCCCCAGCCGCCGGAGGCAAATACGCCGAAGGCGCAAAAATATGTTGGGGTGCATTGAATTTTACGCCTAAAATGCGATTTTAGGGCGCGATTAACAGAGGCCACCCTACCAGTAGCACTACCGGGCGCGTTCAAATTTTGAGAAAACTATATTCGACTCACTGTGTTACTGACCAGTACTAAATATTGTAGTGTGAAAATGGACTCTCATTTTCTCTCTCGCAAAAACTCGCAAAATGCTAGCGTGCAATATACAGAATATCAGCAATATACAGAGAAGTATTTACATCATAGGAACTTTCTGGTGGCAGCCCGGGGGCCCGGACTGCCAAAGGGCCCGGATTGGCCCAGGGGCCCAGGATGCGATCGCATCCCGGCATCCCTAGCCAGTCCGCGCCTGGAAACTTGTCAAGTAGAAGCGCATCTTATATTCACAACAACTTAGAAGTAAGTGTCGAAGGAATAGTTATCTAGTGTCATCACCATTGACACTCCTCGTATAGGTTTGTTGATGCTGCGACGTGCAAAGACCTTGTAGAGAAGATGCTCCACCATCTTCACCTTCGAACGCGGCAGGAATACCGGTGTGTTTGTGTTTATGACGTCACGGCGAGTGATGATGTCATCGACTTAAGAGTCTGGAACCGCATTATGTCGACTCACTGCTTCAAGAGTTAGTGAAGCTTGAATGTTGAGTTGTTGTTCGCTTGTTAGTGCAGTTATGAGTGGATGCGTTATAGATGACCCTCTCGGCCCGGGGTAGAATATTCCAAGAGTGACTCTGCTAGTCATAAGAGGCGACGAAAGCAGACCATGTCCCTTTCCCCCCACTGTCCCACCGTAGACTTCTCCTCCCACTTGGCCCTGCCCTCCCTTGCTGGACTCCCCTTATGACGACCCCCGCGATGTTCAACGGATCTGATTCGGACATGTGGCGGTTTTCATCTTCATATTTCTCCCCATTATCTAACAATATTTCTCTATTTCACCCACTCGTCGTCTTGATTAACCAAAGTTGCCAAAATGTGGGACGTAAAACCCAAAATCCATTATAGATGTGAGGTCATAGCTTGAAGGACTCGGTGGTGCCTTCCTTCCTTTTCAACCTGAAGATTAAGTGCAGGTGATTGAGTGGAAAGTTGAATCAAGGCTTTACCTTCCTTAAAAATCATATACCTCCACTTCATTTTTTGCATTACTATCAAGAACATAATAAATAATGAGCGTGTAAAGAGTTGTCTATCAAAATGTATCAATTTGCGCGTCGCGTGCTGTGAAAACATAGATATCGGTAATAAGATCGATCACACTGTCGCAAAAAATTACTGCACTTCGAAAAAACAAATAATAGCAATGGACTTGACTGAAAGTTTTCCGACTGAAGTTTGTTGTTTACTGATACAAATTCCGCGTAGGAATACCTTTTTCAATAGCTTGTAATATGTCGAGCTATACCTATTATGCGTAGAGTATAAAATCAGGTGGAAATGTAATACTTCTCAAAAGCAGAAGATCTTTGCCCCCGGGTTCAAACACGTCGTGCCGACCAGGAATCGATCCCGCGACCTTTAAGATCAGAATCTCTTGCGCCATCTCTTAGCAATTTCCGTCTGTTCGTGGCGACAGCGCTCATACCTTTCCTAGCGTAAATTAACCACATGCTCTGGGTTTACGCCAGATTGAATTTCTCTAAGTTTGGTCCGTTGTCGATTAGGTATTGGCAACATGGTAATACTCTGCGTCTAGGAGCAACGTAAGACATGTTGTCTTGTCTTATTTGGAAAGTTGCTATGCTGTACTGTAGTTGGGAATGCACAGTAGTGTTTGAATTTCTCCATAAATTAACACGAAACTAAAACGTATTGCATTTGTGTTAATGTATTTCGCCCCAGAGGAAAATTGTTTTATCTAATCAAGTTTTCGAATTCGTATTGTTGCAAAATTTCGTTCGAAAAATTTTTTTGGTCGCATTTTGATAACAAATTATTGGGGAATGTGATGTAGTGTTTCAAAATATTGGGGGAAATTAAAATATATGTTTTGTTTGTTTATGTTGGTATTTGTTTTACGTTTATGCAGCCAAGGCCATGCAGTTTAGTCTCGTGCGTGACCAGTCATGCTTGTGACCGAAACGGACACGTGTGTTTTATGTTCGATGGTCAATTCATTCTAGAATGTTTTAGATTAAGTTCATTTCAGAGTTTACTGTACCACAGAGCTAAATAACGAAACTCTTTAACCCGTCGACTCATCTTCTTAGCCTTACGGTTTACAATAGCGAACTATGTTACACAATATAGTAATTTACATAAACTTGTTCCAAACTCGTATTTCTATAACAACGATATTCATATTATTCTATTTACAGTTCAAAAGTAAACATACAGATCTCCAGTATATGGACGCTGTTACCTCATGGTGAATACTCATACAATTGAGTTCCTTGATTTTCTTTGTCGGCGTCGTCGTTAATTGTATTATTTGATTTGATTATTTGTTGTTTAACGACGTACTCGACAAGTATGATCATGTGACGTAGGGGGGTGTTTGGAGGAAATGGATAGACTAAGTAGGAGGTAAAGTAGAGGAAAATGGAAAGGAGAAGACGGGGACTGCTTTTCGTCGAGCTTCTCCAGCTCGTAGTGTGGCCCTACCAGAAGCATACGCTTCCGCCGGCATAGCTCTCAGGATCAACAAAGCACACAAACCTCCTGCCCACCACGATAAGGTAGCACAGAAGTCCTGAGTAGGTTGCTGGAGTTCTAATCGTTGGTTGTTGTTGTCGTCGTCGTCATTGTCATTGTCATTGGTGTTGTTGTTGTTGTCGTCGTTATTGTTAGTGGTGTTGTCGTCATGGTTGTCGTTCTCTTTGTGTTGTTGTCGTTGTCGTCGTCGTCATTGTCATTGTCATTGGTGGCGTTGTTGTCGTCAGTGTTGTTGTCGTCGTTAATTGTTAGTGATATTGTTGTCATGGTTGTCGTCCTCTTTGTGTTGTTGTCGTTGTCGTTGTCGTCATTGTCATTGGTGGTGTTGTTGTCATTGTCATTGTTGTTGTCGTCGTTATTGTTAGTGGTGTTGTTGTCATAGTTGTCGTTCTCTTTGTGTTGTTGTTGTTGTCATCGTCGTCATCGTCATTGTTATTGGTAGTGTTGTTGTCGTTGTCGTCGTTGTTGACGTCGACTGTGGTCATAGGCGTGCGCAGGGGGGTTAGGATAGGTGAGCTTTTTTTTTTTAAAAAAAATAGAATTTGGCCCAGGGTATACCGTATACGCCTGCCGATCGTAAAAGACGAGAAGAGGACTTATAGCAAATTCCTTATATTAAATATATTCCTCAAACTGTCACTGTTGCTCCAACTGCCTTGCCCGTTCGACCCGGGAAAGAATAGGTCCAGACTAGTGCCTGTCGTAATGGGAGACAAAAATGCTGACGCCTGACATAATGGTTCTAATCTTACCTGAAGTCCTAGATTGGAATGACGTTGGAATCAGCTGACCGGCCTCAACATCAACTGTTGCCTTACCGCCAAGATTTTGGCCACTTCCTTCACTTTAAAAAAAAAATCTCCTGCGGAGCTTCTTGTGGGGGGCATTCCCCCCACACCCCCCATTGGCGCCGCCGTGAAGTACTTTCCTTGGGAATTTATTGTGCCCCCCCATTGATCAACCTCTGCGCACGCTTATGACTGTGGTGCAAACGACTCTTTTTCGGATCTCACGTCGCCACCGCCGCCTACCGCGAAATCGTCGCCAGTTCGTCACGCCCATTAGCGTAATTCATCACACCACCTCTAATGAACATGATTCCACGCGCAGTCATCGTGTAGCTTGTGCTTGTAAACATTCTATCCGCCTCTGTCGTTCCCTCCGTCGGCTAATTAGAACCAGGAACATGTTCCGACAGCCGGAACGGACCGCTATATAGGATGTTGTTGTATTCTATTCTTTCGGTAGGTAGCGAATTGGTTGTATTGTTATTATGGTGTATTGTTGAATTGAAGGTGATAACCGCAAGATTAGGAGATGAATGGAGGAGGCAATTAGTGTTCAACCATGTGTGAGGTTACACTGTTATGTTCGTTCAATTGCGGTATCGCGTCAATTGAAATGATACTATATGGTAATGTTTTCAATGGCAGGCGAACGAAACAATTAATTAACTTAGAAACATAAAAAGCTTGGAATGTATATTTTTAATCGTCTTTGTGCCAAAATTTAATTTTCTTTCCCAGACTTTTGTTCAAAGAGCTCGAAGTGAACATATTCCTGATTAAGCATTTTCAATAAAATTATCCATCGATATTTGTTGATCTATTATGCAAACCTCTAAATTTACAGAATATCTCTAATCTGTGACAGTTGTTATTACTGTCGTTGTTATTAACCTACAGAACGAATTATACGCCGGCTAGCGCAGATGTAGAATATTACAAAGATCGATTTGAATCGATGACAATAGCTGCATGAATATATAAACGCAAACACAAGAACGAATTGTCATTTATTTTTATACCTACTGATTTCTTTCCTAGTCCTCGACTTTTAGTTTCAAGTTGTAAATCCTCAGCTAACGTCACGATTAATAACCAACAAAGGTCAACAATTAATCAAAATCAAAACTGCAGTAATAATTGTGCATTGTTCATCTTCACGAACGTTATAAATGAAGGCGTGTTGAATACAGAAACAAACTCTGTCGAAATAAGAATACCTATTAGAATATCAGACCGCGTGGCCTTCCCACTCACTTCCACAACGTCGATTATTAACTTCGACTAATCGAATCGTTGCCCATTTAACTACTCTGATGACGTCATATAAATATTAAACTATGATTTGCACGGGCAGTATGCAGAGTCAAGGAGTGTCAAAGTAAATACAGGATTTGTTGCTATGGAATTGTTTTATACATGCTATTTTCCAGAAGAAGAGCAAACTCCATAGCAACCATAAACAATAATCACATGTACCGTACTTAAAACTCGACTCTGCATTATTACATTCTCAATCGACTCGGCTTTATCATCGATTCTGAAACAATCATACAACGTATGTAATGTACATATATAATTGTTATGTTAATGTGTATTGTCTGAGATGCATACATTAAATTATTTACGTTACACCACTATGGTTTCAATTAAAATTGATTAAGATGTTCTTCTGTTATGGGTCTGAGAATTCTTATGGAATTTAATTTCATTAAATTATTTTCGTGTAGAGATAATGGCATATTAGTAAATATTAGGTATCTTAAAAAAATAGTGTTCACAAAAGATTATTTGTGCCACAGTAAACCACAAAAATTGTGGCCCGAGACAAGAAAATGTCTTTATCAAACTAATGCTATAGTAGAACTTCAACTAAACGCGCCTATCTGGAACAGTTCAACAATTATAAATTTATTGCTAATCGAAAGCAAGAACAGTACTTCTTTATCGACTCTGGTTGAAAATAAAAAAACATGTTTGGCACTCAAAATGGCCGCGCGCCCATTATGTGAATACACCCTCATGTGTTGGTTGACGTATAGTCCTAATGTTTATGTTTGTTTGTTTGGTTTCAGGTAACGTGGACATCGTAAACGGGAATCTGAAGCTGATTCTAGGTCTGATATGGTCCCTCATCGTTCGGTACCAAATAGGTCGCTCCAAATTCCCGCCCAAGAAACTTATGCTGGCATGGCTCAAGGTAAAGTATTGTTGCGTAACGATTATAATTATCGATTTATTTGGTGTTTCTTAATTTCTTTTACATTCAATTTATTTTACAATGCTCATTTAAGGATAAAAATGTAACTTTTTATCCTACACATATTATACCCTATTCCATTACTATTTAATTAGTAGGTATTAAACATAGTATTGTTTATAAGTATTTACTATCAATTTGATATAAATGCCATTGAAATATAATACATATCATAATTTGTATTATAACCTATCTATGCCATCATTATATTTTTTTGAATTATTATCTTCTTGTTCTTTTGTAGCTTCTTTTAATTTCTTTAAATTATTTTAAGGGCCTTTTGCTAAAGGTTTTGTTAGAGTTTTAGTCCTCCTGAATATGAAAGTGTAAACATTGTGGCAATAATTCCTATTTTATTCAAATTGCAATGTATCCTAAATACCACTATTTGAACTCGAATCCAAATCTTCTACAAGCACTAGTTGGCTGTTTTAGATCAATTTCAATTAACCCAGTTTGAATCAACGAGGGACTAGGGAGTTTAAATGATGAATCCGTTTATTTCAAACTGTTGAAAACGGGTAAGTGGAGTGGGGCTAGCGATATTGGGTACTTTACTATGAAGCGTGTAACTAAGTGAAGCGTTGTTTCCAGGCCGTGCTACCAGAATGCAGGGTGAACAACTTCACAACAGACTGGAACTCAGGGGTTTGTTTGAGCGCCCTGCTCGAATATTGCAGACCGGGGCTCTTCTCACACTGGAAGAACCTCAACCCTAGGGACAGGTAAGTTAGTTGTTGAATATCAGCTTCGCCTGCAATACTTCATTTCACAATAAAAACAAGAAGACAATTTAAAACAATTTCAGGTCTCACAGGACAATTTTAAAAAGTTAGTTTAAAAAAAAAAGTAAAAAATTTAAAATCAAAAAAATTGTTTTCTGCTCTCAAGAAGAATCTGGCATATCTGCAATTTTGCATGATTGTAACTGAAAAATAGACAAAAGAAACATGATTAAACAATTTTTTTAAGTTGTGTTTATACTGTTTTTTTTTTCTATTTTATAAATTAGTAAAACGTTTTACATAATAGGTAGTGATTTTTTTCTGTTTAATTTAAAACAGAAAAAAATTCCGTTATATTTAATTTAATTTGGTATTTAATTGTTTGTTGTACGTTGTGTGTTGTTTTTGTGTTTCATGTAATGTGATGTGAATTGTATTTGTTTATAGAACTTTAAATCTAAAATAAAATAGTTTATAATAATAATAATAATAATAACGCCGGTTTTGACCAAGATTGTATGATTGTGATACATTCAATAAAATAATAATAATAATAATAATAAAAATAATAATATTAATAATAATAATAATAATAATAATAATAATAATAATAATAATAATAATAATAATAATAATAATAATAAAATAATAATAATAATAATAATAATAATAATAATAATAAAATAATAATTATCTTTGTTTTGTTTCCGCAGCATCGACAACTGCCGCACGGCAATGGAGCTGGCGCGAAGCGAGTTCCAGATCCCGATGATATTGGAGCCGGAGTATCTGGCCTCGCCCTTCTTGGACGAACTGTCCGGCATGACCTACCTCAGCTACTTCATGAAGGAAGACTCGCCCGGCTTCCACGCCACCCTGCGATGGGTCAACAGCCAGATACCCGAGAAGAGGGTCAACAACTTTACGGTTAGTGTTTGCACGACGTGTTTACACAACGGGAAGAAAGTTTCAACGTTGATACTGTGTTTACAAAACTAAACAAGATGTGTAAATACTATTTACATCCATTCAGAATCTAAATTAGCAAAGTACAAAGTAAATAGTTTTTGCCAATGTATTTGATAAAATCTGTTAGTGTTGTGTAGTATAATTAACAAAAATCACATACCGTACATACCAAGATTGTAAATGTATAAGTAGATAACTGTGATTTTTTACATGCAAAATGAATGACTTTATTCATAATCCACGAATAACGTTGGAATAAAATAAAACTATGAAAAATTCGCGATTCACTGTTGAACTTTTAACTATTTGTATTACTCCACTTAAAGTCCCCCCCTCAAAAAAAGTCATACTTATTTATTTATGCATATTTATGCATGATTTTTAATAGAAACACCACCTAATACATGGAGGTTGATACATGTTCCTGTTCGTAGCCTATGCATTTTCCAAAGTCCCAAAGTAGTCAAAAATGGCAAAAAAATTAACACCGCTTTGAAAATGATTTTTACAAAAATATTCACCAACTTTTTAAATCTTAAATCCTAAAAATGGAATACGTGAACAATTTTCCGCCTCTGCTTACGGGTTACGATGGTTCTGCACAGCGTGACTGGAACGACGGCACGGCCCTCTGTACCCTGGTTCGCTCCCTGGGTGGCCCCGTGCCAGGGTACGAACAGATGACCTCCGAGCAGAGCAGCTGGGAGTCGAACCTGACCAGGGGTATCCAAGGCGGCGAGAAGCTCGGCGTGGACCCGATACTCAAGGCCAAGGATATGGCAGACAAGAACGTTGAGCACCTGGGGGTAATGGCGTACGCAGCGCACTTCCAGTGGATCAAGCCCAGGGAGAAGCCGGGAGAGAGGCTGGCGCTCGACTGCGACCTGCACACGGCCAGGGTCAACAAGCCGGTCAGTCGAAAATTTCATTTTTGGAGTATTAAAAAAAATTAAAAATGAAAAAATAAAAATTTTGGAATATACAAAAAATTCATTTTATTTTTTGAGATTTTTTTATAAAAGTTGTATTTATTTTCAGGGAATTTTTTATTTTGAATGCATTTCAGTGCTTTGAATCGTTTTTGAAGAGTTAAAATTTATGAAAAATTAATTATTAACAATTTTGGAATTTAAAAAATCGATTTTTTACTTTTTATTATTTGGAGAATTTTAAGTTTTATTTATTTTCATGGGATTTTTATATTATCATATATTTTGTTTGGAAATGGTCTCTTTACCATCGAGTAGGCAGTCTTGTTAGACTGCCACTAATGATAGAGCGTACAGCGTCCTACTGGCAGGACGAAAACGACTCATTTGAGTACGTAGCAAATCGCTTGGTTTCAGTACTATGCGTCCTGCTAGCAGGACGTGTTTTTCGCTAGATATGTAGAGCATATTCCAAGGGGCTAGCGCATTTTTGTTTCATGGTTGTAGCCCTCTTAGTTCGCAAGTCACAGCCTGTCAGCTGTGAGTCGACACTGTGCTGCCATTTTAGCACGATGTTAGTTGTAAGTGATCGTGTTTCTACAAAAACTACGAATTTTGATCAAAAAAACAGTAATTCTTGGAGCGTAAGTCAGTTTAGGGGTTGAGTGGGATACGGCTGTATGTTTGGGTGTAGTTACTAAAGTGTACAAAGCCAGTAATTGTGCTACAGTACTTTGGGACGACAAGAATAGCACAAGAATATCATGCCAATTGTTGAAGCCTGTTGATACTTCGTCTTCACGAGAAAGCAACCCTACGGCTTCCACAACAGCTTCTTCTGCACGTTAGTTAATAAAAGCACTATATAACTAGCGTATTTAGACCATTTACTGTACAAGCTTCTAGTTCTGGCTTATATTTTATGTAGCTACACGTGAGTTGTCAATAATAATACGGAATACGCGTTTACGCTGGACAGCGGCGTTCGAGTGCTTGCTACCCGCTAGCGCGAGCTGAGCACGCAAAGCCTACCACATTTAGCATGGCATTCCAGCCTAATTCAAATGATAAGAAGCAATCTGAAGTTGTTAAAAAGACAATATAGCTATTCAATTTAACCAATCAAACCATTTGTGCTTTTACTTTATTTTTTTTTATCAACGTGATTATATATGATAATATTATGTAAATTAAAAACGCTCTTGAAACGTATATCAATTTGTAATGATCTAAATTTACAAATGTTACCTAAATCCTGATTGTCTAAATATTGAACCTATTGCATATGTAGGGCATCACGAAATTAATAATTTACATTTGTTAATAAAATAAATTAAGTTTGATTTAAAAATAATATTATTTTTTAAATGTTGGCGCTGGGCTTCCGGAAGGTTCGTGTACTGCTGGAAGGACCATTCAATGAGTTTCCGCGTCCTGCTAGCAGTACGCAATATTTGGAAAATCGAATCTTCAAAAAATAATAATACATCTTGTCTCTGTCCTTCCGGCCGGACTTTTAATACTGCTGGAAGGACCGACTTGCCTGCGCAAAATCTGTCTTCCAGCAGGACAAGGGCCCTGTACAAAAGTACTCACGGAAGCGCTTCCGGCAGGACAAGCGCTTGTACATTCTATTACTAAGAATAATTTACTTAGATAGATCCAATCTAGATTGAGGTGGATGAAATAAAACTGTGTTGCGAGACCGTCTTACAGAAACATTGTACAATAAACGTGTGTTCTCTTCGCAGGCGCACTTCAACCTTGAGATGTTGTCTCGAGATGTCGACCCGAGGGAGGTCACCGCAGAGGTCATCGGACCCAACGGCAAGGTCGAGTGTCGCATATCGATGTCGGCTCACGGTGGGAAGGGTTCGTTCATCCCTACTCACGTCGGCATGCATCAGGTACGTTCATACTTCGGGAAGTATATTCTTCTTGTCATTTTTACTTTCTCCTCTATGTCTGGAAAAATCTCAGTCAAAATTACCCTAAAAATTAAATAATTTTATTTGACCTACAATATTTTTTGTATAGTTATTTGAAAACATCCCCACAACCCAGAATTGAATTTTGAATTTTTCACACATTATTTTCATTCTTGTGATTTTTTTAAGTTAAAAAGCATGGGATAAACAACAATAAACACATACTATCATCCCCTCTGAATAGAATTGAAATGGAACCAATGTTTTCAGCTTCTGGTGTACAACGAGGGCGAGCTAATTCGAGGGTGTCCATTCAACATCCGTGCAATGCCAGAACTCTCTTCAATATCCTTCCCTGGGATGGAGCCTTGCGCCATTGGCTCCATTGTGGAAGTACTGGTAAGCTGGGTTTAACACCTGTTGGCTACAGTGTAAAAACATCTTGTCTTAATTCCCATCCCAGTATTCATGTTATGTTGAAATAATGTTCAAGTGAACATCTTAATAAAATAACACACACAACTTTCAAATACAGTACGTACTGCATAGACACCTACCTCTGAAAAGTGTATTTTAGCAGTTATTGGAATTTCCAAGAACAGTTAAACAAATGATCAATATTAGGGCTGGCCAACTATATCGATAATTCTATACGATATCGATAATAGAAAAATAATTCGATATCGATATAGAATTAATATATCGTACGTTTCGCGATATCGATCAAGTGTCAACTATCGTAAAAAAAAAAAAAAGTTTGGCGGTGTTGTGCTTCTGCATCTTTGTGATACATACACTGCAACATTCGCGTTGGTACCTACTCGTCCTCATCGCCCGCTGGCCGGGAGTCTGTTGCGCCCGCGCTCGTTCTGCCAGTCTGTCACACTCACGTCACGTCACGCCAATCACAACATCGCTGTTTTGTGGATACATTTTAAATAATGCAACACACAAATTGACACAATTGACAAATTGTAAAACATTTCGACGTTAAATTATTCATATTAAATTGTTTATAATGAATGGTCTCTGACTGGTTTGAAAAAAAAATTACGATATCGGCGATATTGATACCGAGTTTAAAAAATTCGATATCGCAATACGATATCGATAATTACATCCGCGATATCGATATGAATTTTTGTATCGTTGGGCAGCCCTAATCAATATACTAAATAATATAAATGTATGAAGGGTACAGGTGTAAAACAATCACACTACCGTTTATATTTTCTTGCAAAATATGATTTATTCAATTTTGAACTGCAATACAGAGGGCAACAGTAGTTTGATTACAACATCACAATGGTCAATAAACTGACATTTAAATCTGAATTTCAAACTCGAATCAAACTATTTGTTAAAGTTTCAGATCCTTTTATCTGTATACATTGTTCCAACACTGTCAGGTAAGGGGGTGTTGCCACCAAATACTTGGGTTTACAGAATCAGCACCAGTCTGCCAATCTTGGTGCATCGTCTTCTTCAGTGTTCTCATATTCACTCATTGTTCTCTTCACTCTCCTTTCTTCCAGCCAGTTCTCTCCACCTATCTTACATTTCCTGTCCACAGAACAAGTCTTCTTGGCCAATCTTTTACTATTCACGCTATTCGAACTTGGAATGCTCTTCCGACCGACATTAGAGACGTGTACCAAAAAAAATCATGAATTTTAACTTTATCTTTTTTAAATTATTTTATTTGAAATCATAACAATTGAACATGTATTGTGTATCTTACATCTTGTATTTTGTATTGTGTATTTTGTATTATGTATTTTGTATTTTATATTTACCTTTTGTATTCTTCATTATGAATTTTGTTTCTTGTATTTTTATAACTATACGTAGCATGGTTTGATGGAAGATAAGGCCTCACTGGCCTTAATCCCGCCATAAATAAAAAGACCTCAATCAATCAATCAATCCTGTCACCTTCTTTCCAACTTAATTGAAAGTAAATTCTAGTCTGATTTCCGAACATTCCCACAATTAACCCTGGTAATGCTCGACGTGTGCCCGCAGATCAACTCCAATGGCGCCCACAGCAGCCAGATAGACGTGACTGCCCGCTCGCCTACTGGACGCAACCTGCCTTGTCCGGTCCAAGAGACTGACGGAGTCTACACGGCGACGTTCCAGCCGGACGAGGCGGGAGAGTGGTCGATAGCCGTCACTCACAGGGGGGAGCACATTCAGGGGGGGCCCTTCACGTGCTTCGTGTTCGACCCCACTGGAGTCAAGGTGAGTTGTCCTAGTTTCTCAGTGAAATATCTGTGGGTGTTGGGGTACGAACTGAGCTGGGTAAATTTGTTTTTTTAGTAACACAATATCAAAAAAAAAAAACTCAAATATATGTTTTTTCAATATAAAATACAACATTTGAAATTATTATTTTTGATGAAAAATAAAAAAAAAAATTGGAAAGTACAACATACTTCTATAAGACCAGAACCTTAAATCGTTTTAGATAACTTATCTGTTTCTTTTTATGTTTCTATAAAATTGTATTTTTTAACATCAGGCTACACTGTGTCTATCTTTCTACCAATCATATATTACCAGTCTTTGTCCTCTTCTTTATATCATTGGTATTATTGTTATTATCAAGTCATTATTGTATTGTATTGTTTTATTGTATTGTATTGTATATTGTATGTTATAATGTTTGTGTATTGTGTACTATAGCTGCGAGGTCTGGAGGGAGCTCAGCCAGGCCAGCCGTTCAGTTTCACTATAGACGCTCAGGCTACGGGCGGCCTGGGAGACATATGTCTCGACATTGTGTCTCACGCGCGCTCCGTTCCTCATCGCTTGGAGGATCTCGGTACGTGAACTACAGTCTTATAAGCGTGTGTATTGACTATTCAGCAATATGTTTTAAATTGTTATTGTTTTAATTACTGCCTGCCCTGTGTTGACTACAGTTAATTTGATTAACCTTCGTTATAGTGTATTATGTGTGTATGTGTTTATTTATGAGCATAGACCCATGGTAATATCTTTACTTTATCTAGTGTACGAGTATTTGGGACTAATATCCTGTGTTAGATGAATAATAAATAAAAATAATATTAATAAAGTGAGGTAGATACAAATTCACCAGAGTCTAGCCCCCCCATTTTTTTTTTTTTTACTTTTTTACCTGCAAATAAGAACAGTTTTTGAAAAACTTCCCTTAAAACAAATCTCAAGTTATAAGCTATGTTTCTGTCTTTGAAATCAAGCTCTAATTGAATTGAATTTTGAATTGTTGTACTTAATAATAGGGTATTTTTCAAATTATCTTTAGTGTGTTATAGTTGAGAAACTGTAAGAATGACGTCCCCCTCCTTATCCCCACCACTGCTACCCGACCCCCCTCAACTCCGTGACAACCTAACAAAATGAAATGTCTAACTGAAAATCAGTTTTTTTCAGTTGTTCAGTTTGTTGTTTCATGCAGTTAAGGGGGGGTCGGGTAGCAGTGGTGGGGATAAGGCGGGGGCCGTCATTCTTACAGTTTCTCAACTATAGATCCTTGTGGTCACCCAATGTACCGGTATGTCAGACAGCTGACATTAAATTGTTTTTCTCTCTACCGATCAGAAATGGATATAAGAATTATAAAAATCTTGCAGAAGGATGTGTATGATTTAAGTACAAATGGAACTAGTACAGTATATATGAATTAATTATGTTCAGTCTGTAAACAGTGATGCTCGTTACTAATTAGTTGTTCTTTGTCCATGAAGGTAACTCGATGTACCGAGTGTCGTTCCTACCGCAAACTGCCGGCAAGTATCGGATCTACACCTACTACAACGGCTCGGACGTCCGAGGATCACCGTTCACGCTGAGGGTCGGTAGTCAGCGATCGAGCCGTGACAAGTCCGACTCAAAGACGAGAAACAGCTCGAACAGTTATCAGGAGCAGAGAACTTCGAGCAGCTATCTGGACAACAGGACTTCTAATAGTAGCTACCAACAGGGCAGGAGTACACCCGATAACTATCAGGAGCCCAGGAAAGAGAGGGTGGCAGTTCAAACACATCATGGTAAATTAATAGTGCAGTAATTTAACCCACCCTACCGCTATTATGTAACTCATTTTGCCTTGTATGTAACTTTGCTATGTATTTTGGACACAGTTTCTTATTCTACTCTGTAGCTATAGTTAAAAAATAATTATGTTGGTATTTTATCTACCTCACTCACATAATCATTTAATTAAAAATATTCATAATACAATAACCTCGTTTATGCAATCAATTAATATTAACAATGAGTGTATTTGTACCTACATTGTGAAGAATATTATGTACTATACGAGACGATGTACAATAACAAATTATAACGATTAACATTTAATAACCATAAATCATTACACATACTAGCTACCTAGTTATATTATACATTTTACATTGTTGACCCCCTGTACTTGTAGCTAGATTCGTTTTCTGGGTGTGGATTTCAATATACTTCTCTCTCTGTCTCCACGTTCATATTTTATTTTCGACAAATATCATTTCCACAGTTCAATTGAGTAGTAAATAAAAATCCAAACTAATACCTATAGTAGTTCTGGTGATTACAAGTATGATAGGCCCCCTACATATATTAGATTTCTCTACTTTATGACACAGTACTATTTCATCAATCTTACTACAAAGCTCACATTTGCAGACTTCTGTGATAAAGACATGGGATTAACAGCAGTTTATAAACATACATTTATTGTTGTTTACGTAGTAGGCATTCTTACATATCTTTTTTTAACATTGGTGTATCAATAAATAACTAACTACAACTATGGTGACATTAACCTAACATTTCTTTTAACCTCATTAACTCAGTAACCAATGACCGGTATGGCTCCGGTTACTCGTCGCCTGCTCGCAACCAGATGTCGCCAGATGATTCCTACTGGCGTAGAAGAGCGCAAGCGAGCACACACTATGGTACGTAGCTAAGCACGTGGTTGATACGTACATACTTAATATTGGTAGAGATGCATGTTCGTTTGGAACGAAAGTGTAAAACTTTACTTCAAACACCATCTTCACTTTGATTCAGAATCAAATCACAAAACAACCCGACAACATGCTTTTAAAATGGAATCATGCACGTTGTTTGCAAGATAGTTTCATTTTTGCAATTTGTTTACAAAATTACACACTACTGTTTTAGTTGTCTTCATTTTTTTTTTTACGAAAATCACTTCTAACCGTTTTTAACAGATTGAAATTGTTTATAACATGGGTGATGGCATTGAAAAAGAAAAAAGTAATTAAAAACAAATATAAAATAATTATAATTTACTACTTTTATTTGTCGTTTCACCCCGTTAGCTACACAAATTGTTCTAAAGTAAATGTGTTTGGTTTTAGATGATCGGGAGATGTCCCGTTCTCCGTTGATGTCACAAGCTATTTCCTCTCCGGCTCTCAAACATAGCATACCAACACCGACTGTTCGTTCTCATACCGAAAGCTATTTCCATGAAGGTACGTATATTATGAAAGCACAATATGTAGTTTATTTACAAGATGTTGGCAGGTGTAAACAGAATTTCAACTTTAAATTACCTTAGAAACTTTTACACAATATGGAAATGTAAAAGCAATCTTCGTATCAAAATACCAAGGTGTCTGTACATCTACAACCATCAATACACAGTTCCATACCACCAGAGTTATAAAACTGATTATCAAAAGTAATACAATAATTGGGAATTTATTTCATAACATAAATGGTCTACTGTTCTAGAGTAGCAATTTTTTTACTTTAATATTTAATTTTGAGCACAGCAATATTTTATAAAGTGAGTGGTTTTGAATAGATGAACACATTTTTAAAAGCATTCATATTTTTTTAGTTGGTCCATCATTCTTTTGATCAAGTTTGATAAATACTGAAAAGCAGCCCAAGTGAAATTCCTCGATGAAAATAGCTCAAATTGGCAATTGACTTTTTTTTATATTGGGACTAACGACAACAAAACTTTATTCAAATTTTTTCCAGAAATGAGTCAACAACGTTCGTCCCTGGACCAGCGTCTCAATCGTACCCACATAGACGACCGGATGAGCTCCCCGAACAGAGTCCTGATGAACGGACGCTCTTCCCACACTCCCAGTCCCGTTCCCAACACGTTCTACCGCGAGAGTCCCGTGCAGAACAAGCCCGCGTTCAGTCCCATCCTAAAGCCGCACCAGACCTCGTTCAAGGTCAACTCCAGTCCCGTCTCGAGTCCCACGTTCAAGCAGAACGGGACTTCTTTCATGGAGAGTCGACAGACCGAGAGCCAGAGGTTGAGAAGGGGATCGGTTGACCTTCTGGACGACGGGAAGGTTGTCGATACTTCTTCAAATGTTCGAGGTGGGTACCGTGTTATTTATTATTTTTTATTTCACATATAGGATATAATAACTACTAAATGAAAAGGGGATTGGCAAAAAAGAAAGAAAATGGAAAAGAGGGTTTAAACGAGTATAGTATATTTACACAATTGGTGACTGGCAACCGGTATTAAATAATTCCTTCTTTTCTGTTCCCATTTCTTAAATGTTTCTTTCTATATTTTCTGTTTCTCACTCACTTTTTGTTCATTTTTCTGTTTAGAGATCTTACTTTACTGTTCTCACACCCAAAAATGGCAACTTAATAGTTCAACAATTTTTTTCTTTCAGTTAATTTTTGTTGTTTTCTCTCTCTGTATTAGTAGTTTTTTTTTATTGTGTTACCTTTTGCTATTTTATTTTTTCCAGTGATTTTTCTATTGTTTCATTACTAATAATAACTGAATAAAATGGGCATTAAAGAAATAAATCTGTCATTAAAACTAAAAAAAAAAAACAGCGAAAAGTTTTCAAAATAAGTAGCCAAAAGTAAAATAAATATTTCGAAAAACCCCAGCCCAAACCAAGAATTAAACTCTAGACCACAATTAAAAGTACCATTACTATGTTTCTGTGTTTCAGTTTCAGCAATGCTTGGGGGAGTGAATTCCAGGTCAGATTCTTGGGATGCGATCGCGAAGACAAAGTCGATGCTATCATATGGAAGTCTGGAGTCACTGGCCAATCTTGCCGCAAAGCCCGAGAGCAGAATACAAGGTACGATCCGTGCAGTGAGCTGAGGTTACAAAGGGAAACATCAGTTATACATTTTGTAAATTGATTTCCTTGTTAACTGAGCACACGTTATCTCGTTCAATAAACGTACACTTTTTAAACCTGGGCCCTTGCAAAACATAAATTTACATTATCAGATCAGTATCAGTATCAGTAGAATATTTTGTGATTGATGGATATATTTTGCCATGCAATAGTTTAACCTAGTTATGCTTTGAGACAGTTAATCAAAAATACCATTATCATGGTTTTAATTGAAAATTAATCAACATACATGGTTAAACGTTTGTACTACTTGTTAGTTTCTATAACATTAATTTGTATGGTGAATGCAATGGGTTGTTGAAATGCAATAAATTGATTCAGGTATCGGTAGATACATTTGTAAGGATATTAATTTTAAATCAATGAAAACAAAGTATGTGGGCTTGTGATTTTAGGGATAGCTTTTAAACTTAAATAAGTTAAGTATTACAGAAGTAACATTTATTTCAGGATAATTTATAATAGTATGTAGTAGACAATGTAGGAACATCTACAAAAAAAATAATTAGAATTATTTTCAACGTTCCAGGTTTCTCCCAGAACCACTCCCCGCAACTGTCCCAGCACAAGACATCCCAGGTGACGCACCACCAGTCTCAGCAAGTGTCCCAACACCAATCGTCTCCGTCTTCTCAGTTCCACCACTCGCAGCAGGTGACTCAACAAGTGTCCCAACACCAGCCGTCTCAGTATCAGTCCCAGCAGTATCAGTCACATCAGTCACATCAGTCGCAGGCCGTCCACAGCAGCAGTCAGGTCAACACGACGCGCGTCGTGGCTGAAGACGCGACCGATTCGACTCACTCGCGCTTTCGAGTCAACTCGCCGGTCGGTCAGCAGAGAGTGTCTGCCTCGAGGAGCTCGCCCACAGGTGTGTGTTGGCTTGTAGGAGGGAACTATAGGTAGCTTTCAATAGACGTCACGTGGCGGCCATTATGAGGTACACATTGCTTGTTTACATTTGTTCTGTCAATAGAAGACACATAGATTATCCAGGAAATATCACAGTTGTAAGCCGTATAGATTGATGTGTCCAGGTAAAAGTTCAAGAAAATGATAACATATGCAAATGATTGTCTTCAAACAGAGTTTACGCGTTTTTATTTTGTTTTCAGTCATAATACGGAACCTTTGTTTGAAAACAGTTGATGTGTCAGTCAAAAGACATCTGCAATATTGCAACAATGAAGTGTCGGAAGAACGTAAACAAATGTTTACAGAGTATGTACCTCAGTATGGCTACCGTGCGATACCGGAAATGACGTTATTGCAAGCTCCCTATAATCATGTGTGAACCAGCTGATGATTTTTAAGACAAAATGGCGATTTCGTTTCATTTATTTTTCTTGTTTCACCTACATTGTTGTCATTGTATAGAAAAACATATTTTTTTTATTAAGACTAGGAATTACTGTACTTCGGGTCGATCGTGATCCGGATCTGATTTTTCAAACCGGTCAATTTGTTGTTCAAAAGTTGCATTTAAAGTATTGATAGAGGGTTGCACGTCCACTAATTTCCTTCGTAATTTCCAATTGGTCTTTGATTCGATGAGATTTGCTATTTGTTTAATTGAGTGTTGTGAGTTGCCACACGGTTTTCTTAAATACGTATGTGTAATTTTCCTTAGTCTTTTGTAATGAAAAATCAACAAAATATGTCATAGCTGGCGATAATGGTTTTCGAACCGAATTGAAACCGAATCCTGCATACAAGAACCGGATTCTATATTTTAGGCCCGAAGTCATTCCTAATTAAGACTAGACTTTTTGGTAATAGTAAAATTCAAACACAGGTACAATACCAATATATATACAAATGATTAATAATAAATAGATAATAATTAATAAATGATGCTAGAACTAAAAAAATGAAAATAAATAAAAGTAAAAAATAAAAATAAATAAAGTAAAAATGATGTTACGTAACTTAACATCAAACATTACTTTTGATTATCAACATGTGCTCCGTTCTGTTCACAGGAACGTTTCCTGCCGTCGTCACTGGAGACGGAGTCAAACTAGCGGCCGTCAATAAGCAGTCGACCCTCAACATTGAGTTGGACAACCCTGCAGACTTGAGCGAAGTGACCGCCCAAGTTACTTGTAAGTTGATGCGTTTTAAATATTCAATTCAGTTTTGGCTAAATTTCTCTTTCATATTATCACTAAAATTAATTAATTAATTAATTACCCCTCTTATTAGACATTTTTCCTATTTTTTTTTTTTTATTTAGCCTATTTCAGATAATTTACTGAATTCATTACCAGTTTTACATTATACATAGTTTTAAGTTGTAATTTTGTTTCATAAAATATAATATACATGTATTATAATATTGATTATTAAGTTATGCTGGACCTCTGGTAGTCATCCAGTGTTCAATGGTCAGCCATCAGTTTTAAATTCGAAACGAAATGAAATGAAATAATAATTAATTATCTGCCCTTGACAACCATAATTAATCCAATATATGAAATTTTGTTAACCCAATTATTATTTATAAATATAAATATATAAATATAACTAAAAGAGTTAATTTGGCATAGTTTTTACAGTGAGATTAGCTTTGACATTAACAAATTATAACTTATATCTATCTAAAAAAAAAAAAAGATTGAATATAAATAAATTTAGAAAATATAACCTGTGACACACGAGTACATGACCGATGCTTGTCCACAGCTCCGTCCCGCCGCTCCGTGCCGGTCTCTCTCTTCCGTCACAACGACGTGCTCTCCGTCAACTACACCGTGCACGAGATCGGAGAACACACGGTGGACGTTCGCGTGCGTGACCAACGCCTGGCGGGGTCACCGTACCGCGTGCACGCCTATAACGCCCGCGCGATACAGGTGGGCAGGCTGCCCGACGGCGTTCTGGGCCGACCCGTGGAGTTCGAGAGTGAGTACAGATATACTTTGTTTATGTATTTATTAATTTATTTATTTATTTATTTATTTATTTATTTATTTATTTATTTATTTATTTATTTATTTATTTTTTTTTTTTTTTTTTTTTTTATATATTTATTTATTTATTTATTTATTTTTTTTTTTATTTATTTATTTATTTATTTATTTATTTATTTATTTATTTACTTATTTATTTATTTACTTATTTATTTATTTACTTACTTATTTATTTATTTATTTATTTATTTATTTACTTATTTACTTATTCATTCATTCATTCATTTATTTATTCATTTTTTAATTTATTTTGGTTATGTTCATTGATGTTATTTTGTAAATAATAATATTAATTAATACTAATTAAGAATAATCTATTAAATATTTTTATTTCGTTTGCTAGAATAGTCATTGTTGCCAAATGTAGTCCTGCCGCCACTAACGTGTGTGTTTGTTGTAGTCGACGGCTCTGGCGCCGGCTCTGGCAACCTGGAGATCCTGGTGAACGGAGGTCACGTGACCAGCTTCGTCCGCAACATGGGTAACCAGCGCTTCCTCGCTTCATTCGTGCCGCACGAAGCGCTCGGACACCTCGTCGAGATGAAGTTCAACGGAGAAGTGGTGCCCGGTGAGTTCATTCTTCTTTTCTTATTACGAGGTCACATTTTGGTGCCCTATGTGTTTGTTTTTCACAAGGCACGATGAAACGAAATGTGCATATTAGATGCATTTTGTAATTTCTTTACATATCTCCACATATAATACACCAATACAGGAGTTGAAATCAATTCGTGAAATAAAATTAATTCTGTGAATAAAACGAATTTTGTAATTTGTATGCTAAAAAAGAATATTTTTAGTCCACAAAACTAAATAACAACCTATTTAGCCTATTTACCACTTTCAGTGAAAATTTCCGTTTATTTTAAATGAAAATGTAAACAGAATTCCTGTCTGCCGTGAAGTAAAATATCAAATCAAATTTCAAGTTTTCAATATTTTTTTCAAATATAGGAGTAAATATGTCAATCTAGGAAAATATCCCTAGTGCCTAAGAGAATCGTGATCTTCATTGTCAACGAATAAGACGAACACTTATGGAATTTGCACTTTTATCACATGCTTGTTTACGAGGCTCAGTTGAGACTTGAGACGGTAGTATTTGGTCGAGATAAGGTGAAAGTCAGTAATCCCTGTTATTATTGTGTAATACAATGTCAATAACAAACCAAATACTAAAAGCATTTAAGACTCAACCGTGGGAGTGTTTACCTTTCATGATAAATTTAAGTTATGTCTACAGAAATATTGCAGTCTATATCAGAACTGTATAGAACAGGAATGGCAAATTGGCAACCATTTTTTAGTTTGAGTGCCATGATTAGGCTTTGCACGCCAAGCTTGACGTAAACAGCCTCCATAGTTCAGACCCAAGTCCATAGCTTGCTGGATAGATCAATCATTGTGGACAAGGTCTACTTGACCTATCCAGCAGGCTGTGATGGCGGCATTTTGTTCGAGGGATAGATAGCGCCACCGTAGTTCGAGCCCAAGTTCAGAGCCTGCTGATATATATATATACCTGTTGCAACTTTCTGGGGGCTGTTGCCACTAATAATGTACTAAAGAAGAAGGCATTGACTTACCCTTCTTTTCCTGACGTTTCGGGAAAGTCACATCTCCCATCTTCAGAGGCCCTCACTCGACAATGTGCATCTCGAGCTTCGTAGCCGCGAACTGACTGGTTCAGTTGTTGTCATTCCTCTCGCGTGTATGTCTGCGTCATGGTTCTTATCTCGTAGTGAAACCAGGTTGGATCGACTATGCGTCATGGGTCCACGTTCAGGGGTAGTGACGTACTCTACGCCCCTAGGGCTGAGGCCTTGTGTTGGCGTCACGACGTTAACGTTGTCAGAACGTTGCACATTGTCGAGTGAGGGCCTCTGAAGATGGGAGATGTGACTTTCCCGAAACGTCAGGAAGGGAAGGGTAAGTCAGTGCCTCCTTCTTTAGTACATTATTCGCGGCAACAATCCCCAGAAAGTTGCAACAGGTACACATATGTCCGCGAAAACTTTAACACTTTGGGTGCTGGATGTTGTAGACAGGTCCTTCCCCCGGTGCTAGGGGTTTTTGACACTTTTCTCGATATTGTACCGAAGGAAGTATCGAAGGTATGTATGTGGAGTTATGCCTAAAAAAAGCTTGACTCTTGATCTTCAAAACGTTTTTTTTTTTTTTTTAATTTTCATATGAATAAGTCATAATTTTGTAAAAAAAAGTGACAATTTTGGATTTTAGAAAAAGAAAAAAAAAATTACAAAATTTTTTTTTTTTTATTTTTTTTTATTGCCTTATTTTGAAGCTAGAACATTTTCACTCTGTACTGATAATAATAATGAAATAATAACAATAAAATAAAAAAAAAACTGCTAAAAGCCATTCGCACTATTCACGCAAACATCTAGAAATTTTGGCGCCAACAGAAAATAAAAGCGGCTGCCTATGCCATCTAACGGTAAACAACAGTACCAATGTTCTCGCAAAATCCGAGCGGCGTAGAAAAACGTCGGCAGTCACTAGAACGATTGATATATGCCCGACGTAATAATACGCCGCCCGCCAACCTGGCACGACATCGCGCGACGTAATATTACGCCGGCCGCACGCTAAGTGTTAAAACTAATATAAATATATATGTATATATAATTAGTATTGTATGGTGAATATATTTTGTATCGTTATCTGTAGACTGTGATAATATCTAGCTGGGGTATCCACCCACAATTTCGATTTAAAAAGTTGTTTTAAAGATACAAACAGAAAACCTTACTGGCGAAGGATACCTCTACGTCAAAAACCGCAGACAATTTTCATTTTTTAATTATACCTCAAGATTGAAACACAAAATCGAAAATCTGAGTAATCATAACGCTGTGGTTTGGTAAGCCCTACAGACTGAATGATAAATGTATTTAAGATTATAGTCAGTATGACTGTGATCTTTATTTCATTAAATTACTAATGTAATAATTATTATTTATTACTTACTTATTTATTATGTAATTTTTATTTCATTAAATTACTTATGTAATAATTATCAGAGTCATACTGATTATAACGTTAAATACATTTATCATTCAGTCTGTAGGGCTTACCAAACTTCAGCGTTATGATTACTCAGATTCTCGATTTTGTGTTTCAATCTTGAGATATAATTAAAAAAGGAAAATTTTCTGCGGTTTTTGACGTAGAGGTACCATTCGCTCTTAAATTCTCATGCTTCGTAAGCTCTGACCCCTTCATTAGCTTTTTGAAGAGTGAAATCAGAAATTAATAAATCCAAACTTGGCTTTGGATTGAGAATTATACTGTTTTGCAGGGAGTGACAAATTTCCAATTTATCAGTTTAGTTCAGGGAGATTTTAAACATGAGAACATATTGAACACACCACATAATGAAGGATCTGGGGCAAAGCCCCGTACGCTGGATGCGAAACTTTTGTGCCAATCATTACCTATTTAAATGTCCGGAAAACGACATCAAAGTGTGGTCAGTTAGCATCCTGATACAATAGATTTTACATTTTTCTGAGTGGCAGTTTTTATGTACTAAAATAGTTAGTAAAAATGAAGTACAAATCTTATACAGGGAACACGTCTGGGTCATACTACCAGTTGCTTGAAAAAATGTTCTCATTTTTCTTAAAAAAAAACTAGTGTCACTCTTTGTGCCATTAGAAATGAACAGATTTCCTTCAAATTTCACCTTAATAATTATTTATCTATTTGAAAAAATGTAGGTATACTTACTCAGCACTGCAAGTAAGCCACAATAATTAGAAAGCCGCTCTTGAACCTTTTCTACAAGCATAAATAGAAGTTCTGCTTTTTTATCATCATTACTTATTTAAAGAACCCATTAATTATTTTGGTTAGCATAAAAATAATGCAGGGTATATATCTACAAGTTCCAAGCTATCCCATTTGACATACCGGTAAGTGAACATCTGCGTTCAAGGTTATTTACGATGACATGACACGTTAAGGTTAAGGCGTGAATTCCTTCATTGTGTTTTCTAATTGTAGTATTTTTAATTCTTGCGTGTAAACTAGGGACAAACATTTTCCTGAGGATTACAGCATCAAGGTTAATTTCACGTTAGATATCATCTTGTGAGCTTGAGGATTACATGACTTTATGCCTGGTAGCATTTACAACCTCTGGCGCACGGCTATAATAATAGTGCAGACAGACTTTGTAGTAGTCTTGTGCATAACAATAAATATGTTAAATATACAGTTATTAAATTACAATTACAGAGCTCGGTGACAATTAAAGAGTAAAGAGGGGCTTGTGAAAGTTGGTCTTATGCAAGATGAATTATAAATACCGGAGATGTTTTTTTTTCAGTTCATTGAACTCATTGTTATGGAAACGAATCAAATCTACATAATATTATAGTACGTATTAGTTTTCTCAGCAAAAAATACGATACAACACAGAACTATAGTAAATTACATAGTTGATGGTAAAACAGGGGGGGGGGGGGGGGTTACATGTAAATGGGGACTTTAGATTTGTCATAGCAATGAGGCACATAATAAATTGAGTCATGTCCAGCACAGGGTGCAGATTATCAGTTCTCGTAACTGAGTGTGAAGACAATAATTACACATTTATTTAGATTATTTATTTGAGAACATTACATTCTTCCCACATCCATAATCTGCCATCCATAACCCCCCTCTATATGCACACAACATGACATTAGCCAAGTAATACAATGTATAACGTCATCACACTTTGATTGTTCGAGTAAACTGATACCGCTTTCTTTAAACTGTTTTATATAATTATTACAATATAAAATGTTGTATGGTACGGTACCTGTTCATTTGAATATATGATATTTACACATTGTCTTAGTTCACTTTTGATTACATCATTGGCTGCTCTATAATCCATGTCTCTACCAATATGGTAAATTTAAATTTGACTTTCAAATACTCTGATTATTCTTTCCAAGAATGTTGATGCAACTTTTTTATTAATTATTAACAATCATCTTGATTATATTTCACAACAAATTACAATACAATATGAATAAAATACATACTAGGGTGTATTCACTATTAGTTAACATATTGGTACACATTTCTACAGAGGATTTACGCTTCACAGCTTTATCTATTACCAAGCAATTTTTTATGTCTCCTTGGTCTAGTGATCTTCTTAACAACTTGTTTTTACAGAGAAAAACTATCCTTGAAGTTCTTGAATAGTCTAAAACAATGAGTCAACCGTCTTGGCCTGGTTTAAGTGAGCTTCCTTTAGTCATCAAGTTTACGTTTGTGCTGTCACGGAGATTAAGAGCATGGGAACAACAAACAATTAGCTACAAAGCTAACTTCTTTTGTGTGTACTGCTAAAAATAAAAAATACACTTATGTATTTATAAAACTGGTCTTGCATATAAGAGTTCTTTTGCTGTGTGATAATGCACACCGAGCAGAAAATGGGTATCAAACTTTTTTTAAACATAAATGTTGGTAAAAGTTGGGCAAGTCATTATGATATTTTCTGTAAATACTAACAAAGTACCAAATTTACCTGAATCTAAGACTATAATTATTTCCATTTGGTATAGTCAAAACATTGGGGATCGTCTTAAATTCGCGTTTTACAATTATGAATATAAATGTGATTTTTTACAGTTTCAAATTCATGAAAATAGAGGGTCGTCTTAAATTCAAGGCCGTCTTCTATTCGAGTAAATACGGTACTAACAATAGACTTAAATAATAATTAAATCATGGTGAAATAGGCCATGCTTGATAAATATTGTCATGTTTCTTATCTTAAGTTACGTTGATACAGGTATTATTGGCTAGAATGACAAAGTTTAGAGAAGCTTCACTTTTTATTTTCTTTATATCGGTTTCATTTTTTTAAATCGATATATAAGTCCACAGGAAAGCACGTGATTAATTATAAGTTAAAGTTTTAAGCTAACATAATCTTTTCATCAATTTTTAGGATAGTTTTAATCATGCCACACAAATGTAAGCTGAAAAACTAGTGGTTGTGAATACGATTGCTGGTGCATTTTTTTTTGTATGAATGCTCACAATAGTGCTCGGGTATTGCTGTGTATTACACGAGGAAAAATTGAACATTCTCTATATGAACGAGACGATAAAAATCTCTGTCGTTAGACATCTTCGAAGGCTGTTAACATTCCGTTGGCCATGTTATTACTTTCATCACATCCTAGAAGTTGAAGGACAGTTTGGTCATGGTTTTCTTGAGCGTGCAAAAATAAACTTGCTAGTAAAGAATGTAGGGCCTACGCGGTCACGGTTTTGGTGACCTTTACGGTTGTTTGAGAAATTGTTGAACAATCATAATTATTTTAGAGGATGGTTGAAGTGAATAATGCAGCACAGTAACCCTTCAGGGCTTCGTTATAACAAAGGTAAACCTACTTAAAGAATAGTTTTCTTCTGACTATTTATAATATGTGGTTTTAAAGATCCGAGAATTGAGAGGGAGAAAGAGATAGTGAGAGACAGAGAGAGGTAGATTTATTGTTGTATTGATTGATTTATTGATTGATTGTTCAAGGTGACATTAGTGGCAGTTACTGTATCTTATATTTTATAATAAACATTTTTTAATCAAGAATGAAATATATGCAGACCTTCATCTGTCACATTCTCAATTTGTTCAATAGCAGTTAGCAGTGCAGGTATGCAAAGCGTAGGTGTAGAAATCAATATAAAATGAAAGAGAGAGAGCGTGAGAGAGAGAGAGAGAGAGGAGAGAGGAGAGAGAGAGAGAGAGAGAGAGAGAGAGATGATTAATTGTAATGCTTAAAATTAACATTTTGATTACTGGTATGTAGTAATTCTACTGTGGATTAAAGAATATAATTACTTGGTGATATATTGCTATGTAATCAATGAGATGGCTCAGTGATATCACAAGGTTTTCCCAAACGTTTTATAGGCATAATATGAATCCTACCATATAGTCATTATTGGACGCCGCCAGAATAATTTCAGTGGGGGGGGGGGGGGGGAGGGGGGAGTGAAACAACACTGGCCATTTGGGTATAAGTGCAGAGGGTTTGTGGAGGGAGAGAAAGCCTGCCATTTATCCCCACGGGTAATTGTTTTGATTTTTAGCCCTTTTCTCCGATTTGGCGACTTTAAAGTAGGTATAGTTGCAGTGGTGAAATCAAATACATGTATTTATGATAGCCCGTTAAATGTTTCAATTTTACCCTCTTCTACAAATCCAAGGGGGGGGGGGGGAGAAAGTGCACCCTCTTGAAACCCCTCTTGTGATGTCCATGAGTATCTAAAAGCCTTTAGACATTCATTAATAATTTTCAAACTATCCAAATACACTAAAATACCTAATCATCTGCATATTGAAACTGCTGTGTACACTACAGCATAGATTCCCACGTTAAATTATCATATTATAACTTGTTTATTACGTAGGTCAATAGGGTTTATCTACCATCAAACTAGCTAATAAACTAAACAAGATTGAGTGAGTGTGAGAGAGAAACATTACCCATGTTTTCAATCCCAACGTATTTGAATGTGATTGTTTTTTTAGAAAGTTAAATTCTTTCCAGATGAAAGGATTATATATTGAATAGTTTATTGTGATGAAGGACACCTGTCACAGTCATTCTGCACAACAGGCGCCGGGGTACAGCTGTGCACAATGTCTGTCTGACCGTTTCACTCATGGCCGATGCACTCAATAGACTATAACCAACATAAAACAAGGACAATTTCCACTACAATATAGACAAAAAATTAAAATGCAATTTAAAAATTAAAAAAACTTAATCAGTTTAAATACAAAATATATAGAAAATTTAAATTATCAGTTTTCCTACACATAACGACGTTTCGGGAGTAATAGACTTCTCTCTCCACGTCCGACTTGACAACCGCTGTTGTTACCACAACAATTAATTTAGAATAACAATAACCAACATCTAAAATATGTGATTATTTGCCAGCCACACCATTGAGTTTGTTAGTGTAGTACACTAACAAACTCAATGGCCACACGGCCTCATTTGAAGGTGTCGCTTTTGTCATTATTGCCTTCATTTTCGTCGTCGTTGTCGTCATCGTCGTTCCTTCCTTCTCTTATCACTCTTTCTTTCTCTGTCTTCCCACGTCTTCTTGTTTAAGGTCAGTGGCGTGCCGTCCATGGAAGCAATGGAAGCATTGCTTCCATTTTATTTTTAACTAAATTACCTATATGTATACCCTCAATGCTGGCTAACAATATCGCTTACCAGTAACACTAAAATAGAATTAATGAACCAAACTTAACTACCCGAATTATGCGAAATAACTGACAGCGCAATGAAAAATCCTTGTACCATATTCTACGAGTTTGAATTCGAGCGCCAGGCCTTCGCTGTGGGCCAAGCGACGAGGGTGGCCGAGGGTTGACGAAGAAAAGCCGAGTGGAAGCAATGCCTCGGATTGCATCCACTCCACCCAGCACCCATAAGCCAGACTGTTCCGAGAGACACGTGGGTTTGAAAGTTGTTCGTGTTTTTACCTCTTTATAACCGTAAAACTGTTTCGTTTATTTTCTAAATTCATTCAGTGTGAGAAAGAATGCGATTCTACATTGATTAGTTGATTATTTGAGTATAATTGTAGTGTGTGACAAATGTTTGGTGTGTTGTTCATCTACGCGCGAATAAGCAATATGAAGGATTGCTTCCGTTCCGAGTCTGCGGGCTCGATCGGATCGCTTGCTGTGGGCCAAGGATCTAGGTCTAGCGCGGGTGTGGAGGATCTAGGTCTAGCGCGAATGTGCACTCCTTTCTGAATTTCTACTATCAACTTTCAATAACCATGAATATGATTGAATGTTATGTAATCGATGAATTATTTGCGCGCCCATTTAGCACTCGATCTTTTCAAGAAAAATGTGCAATTATTGAGAGTGGCCGACCAACATCAGCTCTGCCAAATCTCAATTCAAAAACCAAAAAATGCACTCGGCATTTTAGCACTGATATTTTTATAATGGATCAGATTTTTGTTTGTAAATTTCTAATGGTAAATTGCCTAAAACTCGTTAAAAGGCTCGTACGGCAATCACGATAATCCAAAAAAATCCGGGGCTATGCGCCCCGGACCCGCCATGCATGTATTAGGTGGGGGGGGGGGGGGGTCTCACAAGTGCCATTGCCAAGGGATTACTTAAAAAAGTAGTTGCTTCCCCCATTAGAAAAGTCACGGCACGCCACTGTTTAAGGTAGGTAGGGGGGGGGGGGGGGGGTAACTCTCCTTATGGCCTATCGTACACGTCAATGCCCTCTTACCCCGTTCCTACCCCTTCGTTCCTTTATTCTCTTATCAATCACACTTTCTTTCTCTCTCCTCTTGTTTTGAGGAAATAGGAGAAGAAGCAAGGATTAACTCTCCCTATCGTCCGTACTCGCCAATGCCCCCCCCCCCCCCCCCGTAATTAGATGAATCGATTAGTCTCGTTGCATAAGAAATGAGATCTTAATGACCGCGCCGCCGCAGTTTAAGTGAATTGCCGCGGCCTAGAAACAAATCGCATTTCACGCTTTTTACTCTGTCGGTTTTCAATTCAATGATTACGTTCATATTTTCCATAACAAACACGGGTGCATAGTTATCCCAAAACAATTCCTTACCGTTGCGTTCATCATAGACGATCATTCGTAGCCAAGGTCCGTAAATCCCCTGGCCCCCGGGGGGTCGTCGAACTCCAACCTCCGCAAGGGGATCGACGGACCTTGATTCGTAGCTAGCCCGATTGGTATTTAAAATTGGGGCTCACTGTTTGGCCACGTATTATTCCACTCCTCTTGTGATGTGAAATATAGTGATTCCTATCCGGGATTTTGTTTGTTTGGCGGGGGGATTTAAAAAGCTTTCAAATTCTGTTGAAATCGTTCTGATTTCAATTTCAGTTATTAACTTAATATTTTACAAATTCATTAACAAATTAAATAGGTAACAATCGTAACGTTACAGTTTTTTTTAACTTTTTAAATCCATTGTTTTAGCTGATACAAAAGAAATCCCCCGGTA
>OX246748.1:22125076-22222576 GCA_945910005.1 Isoperla grammatica
CCCCTCCACTGCGACCCGACCCCCCTCAACTCCATAAAACAACAAACTGAACAACTGAAACAAACTGATTTTCAGTTACGTATTTCATTTTGTCAGGTTGTCACGGAGTTGAGGGGGGGTCGAGTAGCTGTGGAGGGGATATGGAGGGGGCCGTCATTTTTTACAGTTTCTCTCAAAGTGTTTTTATTAATTCAGGTTTAACCACAGATTTTGTTTAAATGTTTTTAGATGACTTAACACAAATAAAGGTATGTTTCTCATATTCTGTAGATATTCTGTTGTGAAAACACGTAAATGTATGTGTTATGAATTTCAGGTTAAAACATAATATATACACGCCTCTTTTGGAACTACCATATTTTGGGTTTCTCAACCCACTCACGCTAGCCATCGTAACGGTTCGCATATAAAACCTATAAAACACTTTCTGGCTGCCTGGGTGGAAAGTTGGGTGTATGACTGTCTGTCATGACTCACCTGAACTAGTTGATATAAACCGGTATCATCAGTAGACTGACTGAGCTGAAAGTACAGTCAGCTTCTTGTGTAACAGCTTCTGTTCTTCTCGCTGCATAGTTTGGTATCTGTGGTTTGGTTGTTTTACCTCTATTGGTCCTGTTAGCTGTGAGATCAATGGGTGGAGATGAAATTCTAGTCGAACTCTCGCGCTGCTTTTCATATTTTTTTTGGGGGGGGGGGGGGCTTGGAACTCATAAAAAATATTTTTGTAAATATATATTTTATCTTTTATTATTATATTTTTTCTATCCACAGCTAATTTTTGTTCTCAATTTAATAGTCGTCAATTGTAAAATTGTATGTACCCTATTTTGTTATATATATAGCGAAATATTTTAAAATTTTAAAATCTGTTCGTTGTCTATGATTGTATTGTTAAACCTAGGTTTGTATTTATTTTTTTATGTTGGTAGCCTATAGTTACTATATGTGTTTGGAGCACAGTTCTTTTCTGACAATTTCCCTTTCATTTACTTATATATTTTAATGAAATATGCTTGGACGAAACACAAAGCAAATAAAAAATAAGTAAGAAAACATAAGTAAAAATGGGTATCTATATTTTATCTTATAAAGCTTGTTTACACCATCTTATACTCACCATAAGAAACTTTGAAAACAAAAATTCTACTGTAAATGGTTAATAATGTGTTGATTACGCCGGTCCAATTATTGCTTAGCTTTAGTTAGTGAAAATTACAACAAATAAAAATAGTAAACTAAATTATTACATGATATAAAATGTAGAGAGAAACGGTCTGTGATGAAGTTGATGATAAGGATCGCCGCAATTTGCCGCATCATATCCGGACTTTTAATTAAGTTTAATTTATTTTAAATTGTTCCGAGCCGAAACAGATTTTAACACAAAATCATAATTATTCTAATAATAAAACCATGCAAATATCTTAGCATTCTTATCCGCGGTTCTAAACAAGAATAATAATACATCCTTATCTCGTTTGAGTATATCTTCGCGTCATCCAGTAATTCGTCGTGAAAGCAATTGTTTTCATGCGTGTGTGTGTATTTTGTAATTATTAATAATAACAATAAGAGATTGGTGCAATTAAAATAAATAATATCCGTTGCCGGAAGAAAGCTTGGCCGGCTATACCCACACACTTGCAGTCAAGACAACGAGCTTTATAAGAGGAAGAACAACAATGAGAAAGTGGGCGAGCACGCCCACTTAAACAGCTCTCACACTACGTTTATCAGGGCTTTTTAAGTCGATTTAAGGTATAACGGTTTCCGTAAGTCGATACGTTTATCAAGGCGTTGACAATTCGGCGTAAAAAAGCAACTTTGATATTCTCCCGACAGGTGTCGTCAAATCGTCTTAAAACACGTACAGTAAGGCGGTGCGCAACATTCAGTAAGCGGTGTTCCACACCTACATAACCTATCGCGTTCGCGCCTTGCAATAATTGTCAAATGAGTACACTCAGTTGCCGCTAGGTTGTGGAAAGATGGCGTCTTAAACCGTTTTAAGTGTTTATCACGTCAAATTAAATCGGTTTAACTGTTCTAAGTCACTTTGGAAAGTGACCTAAAGTTAAACCGTTCTTAGCTAAATCGATGTGTTTACCAACACCATTAAACCGATTCAACCCTTAAAACGATTTACTTAAACCGGTTTAAAGCTCCTGATAAACGTAGTGTCAGACAATGTGGCGTGAAAATCTGATGCATCATCAACCCAGAGACGAGCTAGTTTCAATTACTTCATTATAATTTGTTTATTTATTAATAAGGAACTTTTAATCGTGCATTGTATTTTATAAAAGTGAAATTACGATTCTTTCTCTTTGCGCTTGCGTTCATTGTGTTATTATGTAACTGTGTTCGAGACAATGGGAAAGAGGGGGGGGGGGCAAGGGAGTGGATTTTTAAGGTAGACGGATTCTTGTTTATTATGACACGTTTGAGAAGTGACATATATATAATTGACGAATAATTTACTTTGAACAATGGCGTGAACTCGATAAATATGTTTTAATTTAAAGAATGAAATTTTATTTATAGAGTTCAATTTTTTATTGATTGCTAATAGGCGTTAGATATACTGTAGTATATGTACATATAGATAAAGTAATGCGTTTATTGTTTCCCCTCACAGTCAAAACACATTTTTTTGTTGATCAGCTTGGTTCGATGCCAACTCAGGGTCGTTTCATCATAAGTTTATACAGGTTCGAATCCTGGCTTGGGCATGGATAGACCTGCCGTTTGGCGCTGTTCATCCCCATAATATCATATGACTATCATTTATAGCATCGTTGCCAAAACGATTGAAGAATGAATCGTAAGGGCCAAATACCATCATCATCATATTTTGTACATCATAATTATTTATAAAACTGATTTACAAAGGAGGTCAATATTATAACAACCATTTGCAATATAGAACGAAACAATAATAAAATCGCGAAACAAATCAAATCAAATTGGAACTAACATAACACAACAATAAAAACGAAAATTAAAAAATAATCAAATAAACAGAAATTAATATGAATATATTATTTAAAAAAACTCTCTAGTTTAAACTATTTTTTTTTTTTTGTATAAATATATTTTTGACAACAGAAACACAATCAAGTGTGCGAAGAAGGAAAGTTCAATCATAGTTTTATCTGTCTCACTGTGAAACTGTTTAATTCCATCCAAAACGTATTATTATCAATTAACCGTTTCATGCGTGGCATGTGACGTGACGCAAAAACTGTTCCAAATACAATTCGAACCAAATAGATTAATTTGCACGACCATAAAAAAGAAAACGTACCGCGGCCTGCGATAGTTAAATCGAATTCTACGACTCTACAATAAACAAGTTGTTTGGAATTTAAAAGTGACCATGTCCACTTTCCACTCCGTGAGGACTGAAGACTGACGAGGAGCTACGCCTCGCCTCGCCCTCAAAACACCGTCCATTCATTTAGGACGGCGTACATAGGTCCTTGTTGCACTTATTGTTGTGGCGAGACACAACAATTGCTGTATTTATTGTGCAGTAATTGTTCATGCTGAATCATCCATGGTTTAATCATTAAATTTATTGTTCATTATTCATACATTGTCATCATGGGCGTCCATAGAATGGCAGGTAGGGGGGGGGGGGGGAGACGTGGGCCCCTGCCCCCTGTAATTAAAGATGTTGATTTATTTTATTCTATTCTGTTCACGAAATATACATTTCCGTACAAAATTTTAAAATTGAAATAGCAAATACAACAAAACGAAACTATTGTAGAAAATAGAGAACAGTGCAAAATACACAACAAAAATTTTAAAATACATATTATATTTTGTGATTATGGCTCTGCTATTAAATCTGAAAAGTACTAAAAACCATATTTACAAACCACCAATAATTGATTCTGAGAGTAGACCTAGCATTGCTGTGAAAGCTGTGATAAAATGTGTTTATATATTTTTTTTCTCGTTCAAAATGTATCAATTCGTTTTCATTTTGTGACATAAAAGTATGAAATCGCTATACATTTTGTTGAATTGATGATATTTGCGAATTTCACGGACTCCGTAAAGCTATTTATAAACTCTGCCTCTGATATTATCGACCTAGAAATTATTATTATTATTGCTGTAAGTGTTACTGCAGAGTTCCATATGCATATATTACAAAATTAGCTTGAATTCCAGTAGCAATGGGCGAGGGCGGAATGGGGAGGAGTTATCTAACCCAACCGGTTACAAAGAAGATATTTTTATATTTATAGTTTCTCGGTATTACTGTTAGAAAGCGATCGGTAACCCCGTTTGCGTTGGACGATGAGATTGAATCCGACTCTTCTTAGTACGACGGTATGTGACATAAGTAAATCTAGAACACTTAAGTATTTATTTGAACAACTCTTATGCACTAATTTTTTTCCGATATCATTATACTGATCGGTATTATGTTGCCTAATGATTAGTACCGGTAAACTATAGGCGAAAAAATAATATGGAGTGTAAAGACTAAAGACGTGTTCTTTCAGATTTGCTTATGTTGGGAGTGTACAAGTACCGACAACGGTTGGGTCCCAAGGTTCCTTGAGGGAGTCCCACAAAATATTAGCACGGTGCAAAATGCACTTCTGTCATTATATCTCGAGAAGGCGCCTATTTTGTTTTGTAAGAAATGAATCTAGATTAAAAAAGTGTCAATATTGTTATTTTTAAAATTAATATGTGCCGGCCGGAGTGCTGATGTCAAATCACGACAAAGTACGGCGCGGATTAGCTGGGGCTAAGCCCCATTCACACTATTGAACACAAGGTCCACTAGATCGCTTGTAGCGCGCGCGGAGTAAGGTCATCTACCTATTTCCATAATGTTAAAAATCCCATGTTATTCAAATGGGAGAATCATTCAGAAAAAACAAATGAATTGATCTGTCAAAACAAATTATGGGCCAAAAAGACAAAATAACAATCGGTAATGAAATTTTGTCTTCACATTCTATATATAAATATATTGTTATACTTATGCGTAAATTCACATTATTGGTGAGGATTATCTAGATAATAATGCGATTTTTGTAGTTGGATCCAAAATGGCGATTTTGGATCTCATTCAATGACCTTACTTTGTGCTTCGCAATTACTCCGCTAGGAGTAAATCCAGTAGACCTTGTATTGAACAATTACAATGCAAATCGGCAAGGTATATTGTAGTTTCATCGTGTTTGATGACTATCTAGACAGCCGTGATGTCAATCACACATGCACACGCACACGCACACGCACACGCACACGCACACGCACACGCACACGCACACGCACACGCACACGCACGCATGAAGCCTCACATTCCATCTTAATCCACACACTCGAGTAATTCCGTGTCATGTCAGTCATGTCATGTATATACACGTACGTGGTTACAGGATTAAAATAAAACTCATATAAAGTGACCTCGGGCACTCCCCACATATCCAATCAACACATTCCTGAACGATTGAAAATAAAATAACTCGCCTATGTCCACGGAGTGATGCACGCACGGACTTGTAAATATTTCATTTTAGAACATTTTATTGTTCATATAAATTGCCTCGTAGGTGGCATTTTATATTTAAGCTAGTTATATTCTTCGTTTTTTTTATTAGTTTATTTGTCTCAATGCCCTAGCCTAAAGCACTCAGCGCCAGGCGATGAAATTCTTTTATAAATTGAATACCACCATTTATATGAATTTATTTGTAAAGTGTCTTGTTTGGTGCTAATTTTAATTTTAAGGGATCCTTGGATATTTTGTTTTATCAAAACCAATTTAATATACCATTTTATAAATTATCTAGGACCTTTTGTATGATTCTCATGAATGGTCACCTAAATTTTCAAGAACAACAATAGGCTTACACAACAATTAAAAATTTGTTTTCAAAATTAACGTTTTATCAATTCCTATCAACGTTCATTGATGCATACAAGAACGTCCTTTACTTCACATTTTTAATTGTTGTGTATTGTTGTTGTACATAAAGATTTAGAAGACCGTAATCATAATCATTCATAAGACAAAGGGTCTTCCTAGATAGTTTTTGAAATGGTATGATGTTCCATTTGCAATCAGATAGAGCAGCACCAATGCGTTGTGTAGATAGTCCTACTTTGATTGATCTTATATTACGGCCGAGTGGCTGTATTATTTTAACAACCGTATCGTGAAGGTTACTCCAGGGGACCGTGCTGTGGAAAAATAATCAAAACTGAGGATAATACTTTTTTTTTCATCATTTTGTAACAGTCGACTGACTTTTGCACCGCAAATAAGTAGACGAAGGTATTTTTGTCGTCATCGTCATTCTTCACCGGTCATACTTGTGTTTAGTCAGGGTCCGGCAATCCCCTGACGGAGGTTCGGTGAACGTCGAAGACTATCGGCAGTTGTCCCGCCTGAACCGTATGACCTGGGTTCGAACCCCGCCCGCGTAAGATATGGGTTTGTATTTCATACTCCTCAGGAATAAAATAAGTGTATCGTCAGTAAAGAACCTTCAGTGGTTTCCCAACCCGAATCAGAACCTTGATAAACCAACAGACGTGGGTTCGAATCCCGCATAAAGTACCGTATAATTTTTAATTATTTTGTATCTCATGTGTCATCGTCCGTAATAAACTAAACACATCATCGGAGTACGATTGACACATAAGGTAACCTGTACCGAACACTATAATAGGTCCGATCGTACAAAACCAATGGGCGTGGGTTCGAATCCCGTATAAGGTATATGCAGTTTTTGTAGTTACCCTCCATGCACGCGAAATAGACATAAGTTATAACCTACACCCAACAATAGGTCCGATCGTACATAACCAAGGGGCGTGGGTTCGAATCCCGCTTAGTTGGTGTAGTTATCCTCATGCACTCGAAATGGGCGCAACAAAGCAACAATCAATACAAAATGAACGCTCCATGGCAATGAATGGGCGTCAGAGTACTCAAGTGTCACACACCTATGTGTCGTTCCGGAAGGAAGCCACACACTATGTCGTTTTATAATTATGTGAATTGGGAGGGATTTAGGCGGCGAAGTGGGATGGATAGAGCCTAGGTACCGTTTTCCGTGTCTGTGGCCTCGATCGTGGTCGCTCGCCAAGCGCCATGTTGCCAACTCTACAGCCAAGGTGTGTTCCCGTGCGACGACGACCTCTGGTATGCAATACATCTGGCATTGTTGCAGATTTATGACGTAGACTATCCCCACCCCGCTACCGCCGGTGGAAATGCTGATTTCTCATTCTTGTGGTCACTTTTATTACGTTGATGACGTTGAATGCTGTGCATGGATTGTGTAGTGTTGTGTTGTGTGCGTGTTTGTGTGTCATCGATATACAGAATTAAGGATTACACTCATTGGATTAATTCAACGGAATAAGGTTTGTATTTATTTATGTACATATAGTGATTTGTTGGAGAATCTTTGTGGCGAACGTTTTTGACGTATGCGCGGTGTGCTGTTTAAAAAATGTGCCATGGAATGTCATATGGATTGGCGAAACTGATTTTTTTTTGTTATTCCGTGTATCCGCGTGATTTTGCGAGGAAATATTGATTTCTTGTAGAGGTGTGTTTTATTGTTGGAATTGGCGGTTGTGTTTTTGTTGTGGGATGTGTCGAAAACTGACATTTGTGTGTATGAACGCCCATGTGGGTGTAACCGTGGCGTGGACGGTGTCTGTCAGTAGGTGTAGATGCAATATACTGCACCTACTGACCCCGACCGGCTGCAGTGCACAATAGAATCGTGTCTAGTTTTTGTAGTATTTAATATTTCATCGTGTGAGTTTTTAATATTCCATGAGGTTGCATGCAGTTAAAGACAGTTTTATTTGTGGAAATTAAAATAAAATACGACAAGTTGTGTATGTATGTACATTATCCAAACTGTCCCTGATTTATTTAATTTTGTTTTTAAATTAATTTATTATCATGGGGGGGTTTGAAGTTTCTAGAATTATAAATTTTGTTGTAATATGACGTTTCGTTTGAAATCAATTGCTTTTACTATGGCAACTAATTTGACTTTAAAATAAAAAAAATATGGAAATACTTAGATCATTTATAAATTTAAAAATATATATTTATTTTTAGACTTTTTGCCAAGGAAACAATTGTGGCTGACATATTTTAAAAACCAGGATCTTCTTCACCAGATAATTGTGTACATCAAATTGAAGGTGTTCCATAGAAAGTAGAGAATCAAATGTCGAGACAGCCACAAGGTCCTTTCAATATCCCTGATTAATGGGCGTGGTCTAAAATAAATTACACAATTGAAAGGTGTTATGAAGTTAAAAGGTTATTATTTAAATTTTAATATTTTTATTACAAAAAAAGTTATACCAGCAATAAGATTTTTGTAGGTAGTCCTACCATACTCCAAACTGTAATAGTTATTCAAAATACAAATGTTTACTGCACTTCACCAGTAAACATTTGTTTACCTTGTCACTTTTTTGTTTGGGTAGTAATGGTAGATAATGGATATTTCAGTTACTTGAAGTACTTCATAAAATAAATAAATTCACATTTAGAATCTACCCACTCAGTAACGAAACTGATTTTCAGTATTTCCTATTTATATTTGATTTGTTTTTGATATTCTTATCATTTTATTACTAAATTAACATCTGTGATTGACCTGTGTATGAATAATTTATTATTTAAAATAGATTTAAGCGGTAAGGGTTGAGGATCACTAAAGTGTACCCCATTTAAATAACGTAAGAGGGATCGTTTGTATTGTTGTGCAATAAGTTCTGATGTTAATATAACAAATCTTATTGCCACTCATTTTTATCCAAATGCCAGAATCCTCTTGACATACCATCTTGATTTGTTTAAATTTTGTCTCATTACATACAACTTACATTGAAAATAATGATTTGCTCTTTAATAAAAAAAAAAAATGCATTTCGTTCATAATTGAACTCGTGAATTACTTGTGAAATGAAACTAAGGGTCGAAACAAGACATTGCTAAAATTTCTTAATATTATGGTGTACATAAAATTTGTTGTTAAAATTCGAACACCACTGCAGTCGATACGGAATACCAGTTAAAACTAAATATTTGGGCTGTCACAAAAGTGGTACCTATTTAGTTTGTTTATGCAATTTAGCAAAATTAATAATAATAATTAACACTAAACAGGCATATTGAAATAGGTAGGCTAATGAATGGAATGTTGTGGGTGTTTCAAAAGTGCTACATTACATATTCAATTGTATTAGTATTACATTTAGTAAAACAATTACAGAGCATGGTAGTAGTTTTAAAAAAAATCCTTATAGCAAGGTTATTGTTGATACGGTAATTATTGTGTTTATGGTGTTGTAGTACACAGTTATAAAGCAATTTCTCGTTTGCCGTGAGTGATTTATTTTTTAAAAACAATTTCCGTTATTTGTTGAGAATTCAAACTAATCGTTTTTCACCCAGTTTCCAGTCTTCAATTGAAAAGACAATTCGAACAAACGCAGTTATAAAGCAATTTCTCGTTTGCCGTGAGTGATTTTTTTTTTTAACATTTTCAGTATTTGTTGAGAATTCAAAGTAGTCGTTTCTCAGCCAGTTTCCAGTCTTCAACTGAAAAGACAATTCGAACAAATGCTTAAGCACAAGCTAGACATTGTGAGTAAGACACAGTACTATATTCCGCCGTGCAGTGGGGGTTCAACATTTATTCTATAAATAAATAAATATAAAAATAATAAAACAAAACTGTACTTATTTTACTTATTTATTTACCAGTAAATAAAAACTGAATTTAGATTTTCCCACATCATTTGAAAGAACCGTAATCTACTCCTTGGCATTAATTCATAAAAGATTGACCCAATCCGAGGAAAGAAAGACATGTATTAGATTTAGGACACAATCATATTTAAATGAGAAATCTGATGAGTATTTAAAAATGTTAGTATGCATTGTGCTTTTTTTCCTAGACAGTGATCAAAGATATCTCAACATTGTTGCCCTTCTAGCTAGGTTAGAGAATATAGATGGCAATAATTAACTGAAAAAGGTTTGGATACAACCTATATTCATTTTCTTGGAATTAGAATGAATGTCATTTTACTGTATTTCTTATGTTTGATAATATAGTTAATACTCGAGAGTTTCAACTTCATGAGATGTGCGCAATACCGTGAGGTTACCAAATGGAAATTTTGTTTTCTTCTGCATGCCCAGCCAGAGTTGAATCTTACGACCGAGTCATTTCGTTATGGATGCAGCAAAGATCGGAGATCATTTGCACTGGCTTGATCATGCTTCCCCCCCAAAAAAGAGCGCAAGCGTGAACGTTGTTTTGTTTTTGTTACAGGCAGTCCTTGGCAGGTGGCAGTGATGGCAGGACCCAAGATGTCCGTGCTAGGGGAGGCAGTGCGTCTAGTGCCGGCAGGAACCACCGCCACCTTCGAACTGAGCGCTCTCGGTTTCTCCAGAGACGATGTTGACGTACAGATCATTAGTAAGTGATGCTCTACTGCAATACATTTACACTAATTTATTTTAAAGAAAAAAAGTATGTAATGTGTTTCAAGACGAGTCTTCTAATGTCAGAGAGTGGTTATAAACAGTTAAGGAAACCAAGTGGATTTGGAACTTCAGGTGGCGGAAAGATAAAATTGTAACGGAATTTGCTCGAGAATTTTAGTTTTGTCTTAAAACAGTAGGCCCAGTATAATCGCAAGTTCACTGCTAACTTGTATTCTCCATAGCAACCACCAGTGAGAAGCAGGGCTGCAAATTTTTTAGTTTTTAAATTAAAATTGTTCAAGTCAGGTTTACAACTGATTCAAGCGTTCTGTTCACATACCTACATAGCAACTTTGATATGGGCCTACCCACTTGATGACATATCAGGTCTCTGTACAAAATACTAAATTATGCAAAGACCGATTCAGTATATAACGGGTAAAAATTGAATAGGTCTAATAAATAAAGTAGAGCACAATTAAGAAAAGTTTCACTAGTAATAATTTATTACATTAATAAATCTAGACCTAGATGTACACATTTTATTTTTAATAATCACCTCAGATAAAAAACATACCATAAAACACTAAATTTAAGTAGGAAGGCCTACCGTCCATGGACAACACATAGACCTGCTTATGTCATTAAACGACTATCAAAACACGTGCAGTTAAGGCAGCAAACTTTTTTTTAGGCCTAGGGTAACATAATTGCACGAGATTTGTCGGTATTGAAAGCGAGGACCATGGGTTAATTTAACACCATAAATACTAAACCTAAATTGTCTTCGACAATTACAATTGCAAATTGTTGTTTGTAATTGTATATAATATAAATTGTATGTTGATTGTTTATAATAAAAAAAAACCCTAGTACGTATCTGGTACCACAATTTTATTGATCAACTAAATATGTGCAAGTTTTTAACATATTATTACCATGGTTTGGGTAGATATTAAGACAGGAATGCAAAATTGTGGTTGTGTCAAAGTATTAACACACAAGGAGATATAAATATGAAGTAAAGCATAATATCGAGCTATTGAAAGGACAACGTGAATAAAATTAGGTACCACAATTGCAGGCAATAATAGAACAATTTATTACAGAATTTCTTGTATAAATTAAATTGCACAACATCATGTTTAGAATCATAATGAGATTTTGAGTGTCCAGTCACTAACACTGCTGAGTACGTTACGGTATCTGCATTCGGCTCATACAATGCGCAGAATTTTCTTTATGTTAACATTCACCTAGACCTAGTGCAAGAGAACAGTTAAACATCAAAATTCAAAATTTACTAGTCTACATATGAGCCTCATGAGGTAAAACATTCAAATATATAATTGTATGAAATACTCTGTTTTCCACACTAATGTTTGGAAGGGTTACATGTGCAAGGAATAAGTTGTACTGCAACACCTAATCTGTGCGTTTCGTTACATGCAATTATATACCGCTAGACACCCAAATAAAAATCAATTTGCATGCCAATATCCACCCAGACAGAAGTTTGTGGTACGGTAAGAGATTTCTTTTACACAAAGACTATATACCGATAATTAAATAATACTGTACATTTACATTGTTATGATTCGGCATAGGGTTACGGGGTTCTCACAGAGCCGGAAACGATACACTGCGGGAATGTAGACGTGTCAATCACACGATACCTGTAGACCTACACGAGATACTCGAATCCGTGTAAAGCGCTCGCCCGTCTATTTGTTCTTCTTCCGTTTCGCCTCCGGCGTGATGTTCTCGGACTTTCCCGGCCGTTTCTGCGCGCCCTTGCCCGCCGACGACCCCTGGACGTTCCTCGGTCCCCTCTTCTTCTTCTCCTGGCGTTCCTTCTCCTCCAGCTCCTGGTTCTCGCGTTCTATCAGCGTGATGAGGGTGTTGCACCTCCGCTGCAGCTCCATTGCCGTGCGCGACTTGATGAACCAGTCGAAGCGAAACTGCGGCGCGAACCTCACGGCCGCCCGCAACTCCTCGTAGACGTTCTCCTTGTCGAAGCCCAGCTTGTGAAGCATGCACACGAGGAAGCGGTCCTCCTCCTCCGTGTAGTTCTTGCCCTTGTTCGTGCCGTACGAGATGCGCAGCATGTGGAACGGCGCGCGGTACCGCGCTATCTTCACGTCCAACGCCTTCTTGATGCTCGCCCTGCGTTGGATCTTTGCCTCGCCGCGTTCTATCTGCCCCATGATGCGGTCGATGTCCTGCAGCTCGTGGCAGCGCTCCCAGAACACGTTGGAATACTCTAGTATCTCCTCGGGCGTCTTCCCCTCGACCTCCCTCGTGATGTTCTGGTAGTCGTCGCGGCCGTACTTCTCGTTCGCCTTGATGAACTGGTTGAAGTCGCGTTTCGTCCAGTTGGTGAAGCCCTGCGTGAGTAGACGCTCCTTCTCGAGTATCTCCTCGTCCGTCAGCTGGTCGGCGTCGTCTATCTTCCTCTGCTCCTCCTTCTGGAACTTTGTCGCGTCCGAGCCGAGCTCCGGGTTCTTGGGCACCTTGTAGCCGACGCTCTTGCGGAAGAAGTAGATCTCCTGGTCGAGCAGCTCGAAGAGACGCGGCGGGAAGAACTGGAAGTCCTGAACGATGGGCTGTTTCGGGGGGCGCGGAGCCTTCGGCGCCTTGGGTTCAGTCACGCGAAGCGCCTCGCGGAAGTAAGCGTCCACGGCGTAGTTCGCCTTGCGTTCGCGCTTCGGCGGCTCGATCCAGTTGCCCACGCCCATGATCTTTTTCTTCTCGCGGTAGTCTTCGCCCTCAAACTGGTACACCTGTAATGAAACGCATAATACCGATATTAACTACTGTAGCATATAGGTAGATAATTTTTCCTTGTTTATCCATTAGCTGTGGCAATAATGAATAAACATTAATGCTGTATATGAATTATTAATTTAGGTTGCCTTTTGAGTTAGACAAACTTGTAGGTTACTGGTGCCAGGTCTAGTCCTAGGCTAAATTAAGAGTGTAAGGTAATTCTAGGTACTCATTCACATTACGATGTACAGGGTCTTGTCAAAACCTCAATATTGCCATCAGTCTACTATAGCCTGACATGAATCATCTACATTTAGGAAGTGGATACATTTATACATAATTATATAGGCTAGGATAGACCTAAAGCACAGAGCATTTGTAGGCATACCATAGGCCTAGGCTAGGCCTGACCACTGGCAGTTCTACTTAACTTTAGGATTCACAAACTTACTAGACTCTAGTAGACGACGCTCACAACTACTTACCGAAGAACTTTCCGGCACGTCAACTGTGAAGTTTCTCAAAGAAGACTCGCCCATTGTAGCCAACTTTTGTTTGAGTTCTTCAGTTTTTGCCTCCCCCTTTTCCAAGATAGTGTCGATATCTTCATCCGTGATGGCGGAATCTTTACTGGCAAACACCTGGTTAGCACCGTGACGAATCATGTTCAACATCTCGTCCTTGTTCAACTGATTTTGCTTACTGTCTACCAGACGACCCTGTTGAATAACCAGCTTGTCTAGACGTAGCTTCACCTCCGCTCGCTCGACAATCTTCTCTTCGACGGTGTTTTCAGTGATGAATCGAAAAACTTTCACTTGCTTCAACTGGCCAATTCGGTGAGCACGGTCCATCGCTTGGAGATCCATCTGCGGATTCCAGTCGGAATCGTAAATGATGACGACGTCGGCGGTTGCCAAGTTGATACCCAATCCACCGGCTCTGGTAGACAACATGAAGATGAACTTGTCCGAGCCGGGCTCGTTATATTCGTTGATCTGTCGTTGACGATCTTCGTGCGGAGTTTGCCCGTCGAGTCGACAGTAGTTGAAGTTGCGCCAGTGACAGTAATCTTCGAGAATGTCCAACATTCTCGTCATTTGACTGAATATGAGAACCCTCGAATCTTGCGACAACAACTTTGGGAGAAGTTTATCTAGGATTACCATTTTGCCACAGTTGTACACCAAGTGCGTGTCAGTGGTATACGGTGGGCCGGGTTCAGCACCGTCAAACAGGTAGGGGTGATTGGAACACTTGCGAAGCTGCATCAAGATGTTTTGGAGACGCATTTTTTCAATTTTGCCCGCCCCGTTCACAATGTCAATGTCCTTTAATAAAACTTTAGTGTACCACTCTCTTTGCATTTTGCTCAAACCAACATAGATTTTCACTTCCTTTTTAGGTTTCAGTCTTTTCTCTACTTCAGATTTCAGTCGTCGTAGCAAGAAAGGACGTAGGACGGCATGGAGTCTCTCGACTAGAGCATTGTCTCCCATAAAGTCGTTGGCATTAAACCACGAGTCAAAGTCGTCAGAAGAGGAGAAAACTTCGGGAAGTAGGAAATTCAGCAGGGACCATAACTCGTGCAAATTGTTTTGCAAAGGTGTGCCGGTCAAAAGAAGTCGATTCGTAGTCTTGAACTCTCGTACAATTTCTGAAAGTTTCGACTTCTCATTTTTTATACGATGAGCTTCGTCTATGACCATATACCGCCAGTTGAACTTTTTGAAAACACTTTTTTCTCGGATAACCATCTCATACGATGTAATACAAACATCCCACTCTCCAGGCATTAAGGTGTCACGGATGAATGAGTTACGAGCTTCTTGGTCTCCAATCAGGCAAACGGCTCTCAGCGATGGACACCACTTCTTACATTCATTCATCCAGTTAGCCAGAGTACTTTTTGGCACGATGACAATGTGAGGGCCAGGGATGTTCCGGTAATGTTTCATGTATCCAAGCAAAGATATCGTTTGAAGTGTTTTACCGAGACCCATTTCATCTGCCAAGATGCCATTGATACCATTCTCGTAAAGGGAAATCATCCAGTTCAAGCCTCGCACTTGGTAATCTCTCATCTCGCCATTCTTTATGTAAGGAGGGCTTACGTCGAAACTTATTATCGTCTTTCTACTGGCATTCGTCTCTGCCAGAAGCTCTTCATCTTCTTCTTGTTCGGTTTTTCTGTGTCGATGGTCACCGGGGTCGAAAGATTTTGAGGTTAGGCCGGAATCGTCTTTGTTCTTCTTGGGACGCCCTCGAGCTTTTACTGGACTTGCAGCACCACCGGTAGTAGTTGCATTCTTGTCGGGCTTATTATTCATAAAATGAGAGAAAATTTCAGTTTGTTTAAGTAAATAATCAAACCGCTTACTACGATCCGTTACTACTTTCGTTTCATAATCTTCTGGTTTGCCTTTCGACGAGGCGGTCTCCACCGAACTCGCATTGGAATTCTCACCAGTTCCCGTGTCCGCGGTTTCCGTACCATCGTCTGGTTTCGACATTTTGCTAGTGCTAATTAACAATTAACCCAATATTACACTATTTTAGTACTTAATGCACACGAGGACAATGAATACGTAATAATGGAAAGCTGTGTTCGGCGATTTTGACACAAAAACATCGACACCGTCAAACACTAAACAAGCTATCCGGCCGCCATTTGCCAACTCAACAGACGACTTCGTTCTGAAAGCGCGATAAAGTGACTGGTGGCGATACCTATGCACGCGTTGTGGAAATGAAAAGAGCGGACTCTGCGATGACGTCATTGCGCATGCGCAGTAGAAATAACCACCGCCTTGTGTAATATTCATAAGATGGCGCGGTTTTATAAACACTCTTTTGAACATTGTTGCTGGCATTTATTTATTTATTTATTTATTTATTTATTTATTTATTTATTTATTTATTTATTTATTTATTTATTTATTTATTTATTTATTTATTTATTTATTTATTTATTTATTTATTTATTTATTTATTTATTTATTTATTTATTTATTTATTTATTTATTTATTTATTTATTTATTTATTTATTTATTTATTTATTTATTTACTTACTTACTTACTTACTTACTTACTTACTTACTTACTTACTTACTTATTTATTTATTTATTTATTTATTTATTTATTTATTTATTTATTTATTTATTTATTTATTTATTTATTTATTTATTTATTTATTTATTTATTTATTTATTTATTTATTTATTTATTTATTTATTTATTTATTTATTTATTTATTTATTTGTTTGTTTGTTTGTTTATTTATTTATTTATTTATTTATTTATTTATTTATTTATTTATTTATTTCCTTATATATTGTTTTATTTATTTATTTATTTATTTATTTATTTATTTATTTATTTATTTATTTATTTATTTATTTATTTATTTATTTATTTATTTATTTATTCATTCATTCATTCATTCATTCATTCATTCATTCATTCATTCATTCATTTATTTTTTTATTTTTTTATTTTTTTATGTATTTATTTATTTCTTTTATTTGTCCTGCCTCATAATATTTAACGCCTTGTTTTCGTACCAAATGTTTTGAAACTAATTTATGTATGCACCTGCTGGCTTGTACTCGTTAACTGATAGGGATGTAATATTTTGTATTTGTGAACCAACTTGTTCGAATAAATAAATAAATAAATCAATTAATCAATCTATCCATCTATCTATCTATCTATTTTTTATTTATGTATGCACCTGCTGACTTGTACTCGTTAACTGATATGTAATTTTTGTATTTGTGAACCAACTTGTTCGAATAAAGCAATCTATCAATCTATCTGTTTATTTATTTGTTTAGTCTTGTCTATGTCTATTTCTTTTGGGGTTGAAATAATGAGATTATGAAGGTAATTATAATAATATTAATCTATTATGTGTCCGTTTTGTTTTTTGTTCTCAACTACTTTTTAATTTGATCATTTGATCATACATCATACAGTAAATTTTTTTAAATTCAATTTAAAAAAAACTTAATTAAAAAATAAAATATTTTTTACAATCTGTGAAATCTTCAAAAGAATCTTCCTGAAATTAATTTCTCTCTCACTCCAGGTCCGTCCAAGCGCCCTGTGACCGCCCGCCTCGTTGAGGAGAAGGGAGGAGAGTTCCGAGTCGAGTTCACCCCGACCGAGGTAGGCAGCCATCTTGTGGAGGTCGCGATCGGAGGTCAGAAGCTTCCGGCCGGACCCCTGGTGGCCAAGGTCTACAACAGCGCCCTGATACGCGTTACGGACGTCGGGAGTGGGGTCGTGGGTCAGCCGTGTCAGTTCAGAGGTTGGTCATTCATTACTCATTTGATATTAATTGAGAAAATATTAACTTAGGTTGTCGAACAATGTAAAATTACAACATCAACATCGAAGTAAAACATTCATAATGACTATTGAAATTTTTTTAACATCTGTATGGAAACATAAATCATCGATGTCTAATGACTAAAAGTGTGAAGTGTGGTAAATTAATTCATGAAAAAGTGAACTTTTAAATCATAATTGCCTCAGGTTAGTATTTTTGTACTATACAAATAATCTTTATTCATAATACAGAGTACTTTAAAACTCTGTGTAGGGAGAGCAATAATAGTCTGATTGGTCCAGAACCTATTCCTTACCTCATTCACTCAGATCCCGGCCTTCTGGTTGGTCCAGACCTATTCCTCGCCTCATTCACTCAGATCCTGGCCTTCTTATTGGTCCAGACCTATTCCTTGCCTCATTCACTCAGATCCTGGCCTTCTTATTGGTTCAGACCTATTCCTTGCCTCATTCACTCAGATCCTGGCCTTCTTCTTGGTCCAGACCTATTCCTCGCCTCATTCACTCAGATCCCAGCCTTCTTATTGGTCCAGAACCTATTCCCCGCCTCACTTGTCACCACGGGGTCTATACTCGAGTGTGATTGTCCGCAGTGGACGCGAGCCAGGCCGGTGAAGGTCAGCTGGAGATATCCATCAACGAGGGGGAGGTTCCCAACCACGTCCAGGTGGTCGGTGGTGGTCGGTGTCTGGTCAGCTTCACGCCTGAAATGACCAAACCGCATCTCATAGACATCAAGTTCAACGGAGAGACCGTCACAGGTAACGACTTGTTTTTTTTAAATTTATTTTATTTATTCAATATTTCACATATAGCGTATTCTGCCATTTAGTGTGAAATAATAAACATAACAATAAAAACACAGAAACAAGCACAAAGAACACACATTACACATGTGTTTGTCACAATACTAGGCCTACATAAAATAAGTACAATAACAAAAAAAAAAGTAAAAAAAATGCTAGTGAAAGAGACAATACACACAATGAAGTTGAAAACATAGTAAAAGAGTGTTAAAAACAAAGGCAATAATATCTTTATACACATATAAGACTTGATCCAAAATAATACAATAAAAACAAAAAACAGGAACGAAGAAGCTGGATTAGACAATAGTGTAGTGTTGTGTTTTGATTACAAGCGTTGGATAACCTTTCGTGTTTGGAACTGTGCTCTTTTCTGCCATTCATTAAGATTGGAAATAAACAAGAAATAATAACATATGTATAAAACAAATAATGTGTATTAAACTACTCAAGTCAATTAGCATCATCCAATATAACCACATATATTTATGTTTAAATATTGATATCATTATTAATACTTCATACACCGTAGAAAGCATTGTAAAAAATACAAGATGATTTATTTATTTATTTATTACCTATTCCTGTTCGTACATGAATAGCAGAAAAGAGCCCAGTTCCAAACACAAGAAGTGACTGCCAGCCCATAAAGAATCTAAAAACTAAGATAAATAAATGTAAAGAAATTGTTCAAATAAGTGATCGCATCGAGGTAAGCTGCATGTTCCGCTGCCAACACTTGTCGTTTGCTTCCAGGCTGCCCGTTTGTCTGCACCGTGTCCGACACGAGTCGAGTGTCCTTGACCTTGAGGAACCTCGAGCTGGTGCCAGTCAACGAGGTCGCGAGGTTCCACATGGGGGTCGACGGCAGCGGCAGCGCCGAGCTGGCGGTCTCCGTCAGAGGTGAGGCCAAGTGCTAACGTTATTGAAAACCGATTAGTATTGCAAATACAAATGGGTAAAAAAAAAAAAAAAAAAATTTAAATTTAATTTTATTTAAAAAAATGAAATTATATGTACAATTTATAAAAAAATTTAATTTTAATTTTAAATTTAAAAAATTTAAATGTCCTTTTTTAGTTAGATATTTGTGGCTAAAAGGAGTTGAAAATTGTAAAAAAAATGAAACATTATTTTAGTTTTAAGATATGACAAAAAAATGGGACCAAAATTCAAATATAAATCAAATATAAGGCAAGACTATCGTGATATTTAATGTTGTTTATCAATATTTGATATACGATTATCGTTGACATTAATATGTGTTTCAGGACCGAATGCGGAGCTGCCGGTAAAAGTGACCGGCAACATCCACAGCGGCTTCACTGCCGAGTTCACACCTCGCGACGTGGGAGGCCACTCGATCACGGTCGAGTATAACGGCCACCCGGTAAGCGGGACTCCGTTCGTAGCCAAGGCGTACGACGCGAAGAGAGTGTTTGTTGGACCGTTGCCCAAGGGGTCCGTGGGCAAGACACTTCAGTTCATGGGTGAGTTGGTTTGTACTTGTGTTTGTGTATTTGTTCTCAGTTAGTCGACATAAATTTACGTAAAATGTAAATTCAAAAACACATAGCCTACATAATAGATTCTACAATCTAGCTACATAATTTCTTGGTGATGTACAAATAGCTCAATTGCTATTTCCAGTGCTTTTTTTCTAAAATAAAGTGAACCGGTACGTTCGGTATAATATTTCATGTGACTGGCGTGGTATAGCTGGGGTCTGGGGTGAAGCCCCAGCCGCCGGAGGCAAATTTGCCGTAGGCGAAGAAAATTGGGGGTACAGCATTAAGTTTGATGGCAAAAACGCATTATTAAGGCGGATTTGTATCGTAGATATCGACGAAATATGAAGCTTATGTTGCACAGCTCATGACTGGGATTAGATCCTGTGTCCACACGATCGAGCAGCGTCCGCAGAAAACATAAAATATCATTTTTTTAAACGTGCCAATAGTGATGGTTTCATTGTAATAAGACGGAAACTAAAATTATTTTCTCAGCCCCCCCCCCCCACGCCTTATGTTGAATCTGGCCCATACACGAGACGTGCATTTACTCACTACAAACTTAATAGTTAATATTCACCAAAATCAATGATATCGAATGCAAAGCAACTTCCATACATGACTCGTAGTCGTGTTCTCGTCAACAACACGTCGGTCTCTTGCTCTGTTTCGGGTATAGGTGGCGAGGTGACGACCCAAGAAGTTATTTTTCGGTCTATTTTTATTTTTTACACTCTCACTAAACACACACACACTCGCTAATCACGACGACATCTCCACTCGTCAACAGAGAGGAACCTAACCCTGCCACACACAACTTACAATCCCTTGACCACCGATTTCCCCCCCCCCCCCCTCCCTCCCCCAACACAACCCAATCGTTGTCTGTAAATTGAAAAGGCGCTTTCCAGGAAAACAGAAAAGTAAGAATGGGTACATTCTCTTTTGCGGTTCCCAGAAGCTACTCTTGACAGCTGACATTTTAGTCAAAACAACCCTAATTATCTTTCCTTAGAACTGATTACCCAAATAATAGAAAAGATTACTGTAGTGAGTGGTCGCCAAGAATCTAAAAAGAAGTGATCTACTACAATATGTCACACCCATGTCACCAGCAGGTGGCAACATCCTTATTTTTCAAAATGAAACATATTTTGCAGTCACAAGCCTGTCACACTGCACAATTCAAAGTTATTCACGCGCTTCAAGGCTAATCGTAGCGTACCGGCTATAGTGTGACTTTATTGCCTTTTACCGGTACGCCCCTTGTGTTAGCCGGTACGCGTACCGGTTCGTACCGGCCGAAAAAAAGCCCTGGCTATTTCCATCTTTCATCTATCTATAACATGTGCTTCAATTTATTGAAAAAGTTACATTCCTATGTGAAATTTAGTTTTGTATCAGCTAAACAATTACCGCTTAACCCATCCGCATCAGTTGCCTCATTTGGCTGGCCGCCCCCGGAAACCACGCACTTCTAGCGCGCGCCAAGGTTAACACGAATACGTCTTCATTGTCACTTTCGTCAATGTCCATACCAATGTCCACATCGCTATCACTGTCACTGATAATAGTAGACCTAGCTGTTTTACTAGCCGGAACACGCACATTCGTATCCCTAGGCATACACCTACACGCGAGACCTAGGCCTAGTGTCACTGTCATTGTCCATTTCACAATCGCTCTCACTCTCATTTGAAACCACAATATTTTGTAAGTTTGGGTTGTTGTAAACACCTTCTCCATCACTGTCACTAAAATCAGATCCTAAAACGTCTAAAATCTGTATAATGTCACTTTCTTTGCCCCGAAAACAACGACTGCTTTCCGGCCCGAGTCCATCTTGACAAATTTGACAGCTGATCTAAGTTTCGGATCGAGATGAGCGGAGATAAAATCGATTTTAAGAACAAACAAAAGCCGACAGAGTTCAAGAAATGCACACTAGAATCGCCACTAGCTTGAGCAAGAGATTGCAAGAATTAGTTCCGATATCGTACGCTAGATAGCACCACTATACATGTTCAAAGTGAAGCGCGCGCAAGTGCGTACCAGTCCGCTTCTGGTTACCGCGGCCAGTTTCGTATAAGCGTACCAGTCCGCTTACCGATGCGGATGGGTTAATAAAACTGCCAAATATTCTGATTGTTATGATTTTAATTTCCTTAATTAATTTTATAATATTTATTGAATTAATTATATGAATAACAGTATAACAAGTACAATATTTGACAGTTTTCAATTCATTGTTAAGCTGATAGCAAACCTAATCGCGGCGGTACGAATCTCCTTATCAATACCTTGAAGCAAGCTCAAGACACAAAATGCACGCACCGCACACACAATTGCATTGTCTTCCTTGTACACACACAGTTGATGCAAGCCAGGCTGGGGAGGGCAACTTGGAGATAACAATCAGCGCAAGAGGCCACAACATCCCGACGCAAGTCCACCCGCAAGGCAACGCGAGGTTTGCCGTCAGCTTCGTTCCGATCGATCCCACCGACCACGTGATCAGCATAAACTTCAACAAGGAGAGCGTACCTGGTAGGAAATCAGTTTGTTTGTTTATTTATTTATTTATTTATTTATTTAGGCCTATTTATTTATTTAATTTATTCATTTATTTATTTATTTATTTATTTATTTATTAATTTATTTATTTATTTATTTATTTATTTATTTATTTATTTATTTATTTATTAATTTATTTATTTATTTATTTATTTATTTATTTATTTATTTATTTATTTATTTATTTATTTATTTATTTATTTATTTATTTATTTATTTATTTATTTATTTATTTATTTATTTATTTATTTATTTATTTATTTATTTATTTATTTATTTATTTATTTATTTATTTATTTATTTATTTATTTATTTATTTATTTATTTATTCATTTTTTTTTTATTTATTTATTTATATATTTATTTATTTATTTATTTATTTATTTATTTATTTACTTATTTACTTATTTATTTATCATGTGACTTGTACAGGGAACAATGCCATTGGTAGGGCTGTGCGATCGAACGTGTTTTAACTCATTCGCTGAGTCATTTAAAAACTCCCGTGTGTCTGGAAAATTACTCAGAAACATCCCAAAAATGAAATAATTTTGTTTGGCATGATTTTTATTTTTTTATTGTTACTTGAAGACTTGCTCACAACCCAGAATTACATTTTTAATATTTCACACATTATTTTCATTGTTGTGATTTTTTAAAGTTAAAAAGCGTAAGTAAAACGTCCCAAAAATACAGGCATGCTGCGGCAATCTAGGGGTGGAAAATGAACTGCATATCATGCAGCCTAATTTATTCTACTTACCAGGTGTAAAAAAATAAGTTATTAATAGACTATGCACAATGCATAAATTTGTATTGTTTACTTAATTATTTTTTTAAAAGCTTTATTAAAATAGTTGTACTACTTTTCTGTATTCAGGCTACATTTATTGTAAATTTGATTTAATAATATTTAATAATAATTAATTAAGTAATTATTAATAAATAAATCAATAAATTAGTTTATTATTAATTATTAATAATTTAATAGGTCGTATATTTTGACAGAATTTGGAGGCAAAGACTTTAATAGAGTATAATCATCGAGTTTGTTTCGAGTAACCATGATTGATGGTTTATAGGCTCACCCTTCATGGCGCGTATCCAGGGGGACTTGAGTCAGATACTGGTCTCCGGTCCATCACTCTCATCGGCGGGGGTAGGGAAGACGAGCTACTTCACCATGAGCAATGTGGCGGGGAACGTGGAGGACATAGAAGTTAACGTGGAAGGTAAGTGGGGGTTGTGCACAGCGGGGGAAACCAAACGGGGATGATATGTGCAAATATTAATGAATGTACATACGTACAGTAAACCACCAGTTATACGATCGTCGAGGGTCTGGCTAATGCCATCGTATAACTCAAAATATCGTACAACTGATTATTGATATTTACAGCCAAAGAACATGTGGCAGCTATAAAACAAATTATGGGTAGTGGTATGTTGTGGTCGGGGGGGGGGGGGGGGGGGTTAGGGGTTAGGCCATAAACTAGTCACATCAGTAAATGATTGAATTTATTGATTATAAGAAACCTTTATCTTTTATTGTTTTTAACAATTAACATAATAATATTGACACATTAAACTAATCGTGGTAAATCTATTAATTTAATATAAAATGGTTGACTGCTATAATGAATTCATGCACGCTTATAAATGGCCTACAAGAAGAACTCATAATATCGTGGATCACGGATCACGTATCGTACAGAAGCCCGGGCAGCGGGAAACACGGCTCGCGGCTACTGATGCTGCATCGGCCGCCAACACGTAGCGCGCGAACGCGGTGAGTGAAAGCGACCCGTGAGTCACGCATACGCTGCGTTGCCGTGTCACTCACCGCTCGTATCAGGGAACAGATAACTTTAGCAGATAAGTTAGGAATTCTTTCAGAATAAAACAAGATTATTTTGTTTTGCGTTTTTTTGTCCTAATTTAAATTGAAAGTTAATTTAGAGCAACTCTTTAGACAAACAAGGATTCGCGTGGCACTGGAATGTCAATACGATGACACAAAGACAGCTGTTCTGCCTTGCTTCATCCACCCGCTACCTGCTTTATTGTGGGTTGAGTTGGGTTCGGTTCGGCTGGCGCATGAATGGGGGGGGGGGGCTATACAGAACATCCTCCCCCCCCCCTCAAATCACTCACCCGCCCAGTCTGTGAACACCAGCCGCTGACAGCGCTCGATACCTACCATAAATCTACAACCAATAAAGCCGTCATTCGTTTTCATTCATACTTAACAAGCCTGCGGTAGTCTGTGGTCGGAAACGGTGCTAGGGTTGAGGGGGGGGGGGGCTCACAAGTTTCGTCGGCAACAATATAAGATCAAGCCAGCAGAATGGCCTGCCAGATGACTCATTAGCGCACGGCGGTCCAGACCGCTTTTGTCAAACGAGATATCGTATTACTGAGAGTTCCATACTTGCCTGGAGCTAAAAATACATCGTATAAACCCAAATATCGTATAATCCGATATCGTATAACTGATTGTTTTATTCATAAATACACTAAGCAAGTTGGTGGGGACCAATCGTTTTCATCGTATATGTACAAATATCGTACAACTGAGCATCGTATAACTGGTGGTTTACTGTACTAGCCTATATGTATCTGTGTTTAATAGTTTGTTATGTCTTGCCACAGTGGGTGGAATTAAACAAGGGAAATTAGTGCAAAGTTTGTCTATTGTATGATTTGGTTTTTGAAGATACTTGATTTCTGTGCTAAGCGGCGTTATTTGTTTGCTGTATAGAAGGATTTTCATTTAATCACAACTGTAAAATAGTTTATAACTGTCCAGTAAGACAAATCAATTTGGTTTCTAACAATAGATCGTTTCATTTTAAACAACATGATTTTTGTCCAGATCTGGTGGTTATTTTGCAGAAAATCAAGGTGTTCTCCATTTTTGGTGTTACAGTGCAAATTTCACATTTTATTATTTATTGTTGGACTTGTCTCTCTCACTATCAAATTCCATCATTTGATAGTTAAAGCAATGCACACAGATGATTTTGCAATCGCGAATTTCACGGGTTCTAATCGATGTTAAAACGTTAAAGGGATCTTGATAGTGGGGTGAAAAAGAACAGGGATGGTTAATGCAAAGATTATTGTGTTTATTTTGTACTGTGTTTCAGGGTATGCTAGGTGCTCTTAATATAATTCCAAAATGTGTTTTCTTCATTCTATAGATGGACCATGAGTTTTCCGTTATCATGTAAAGCTGACTTTTTGTACCCAATTAACTGTACTGTACTGTACTTTCAATTTGTAAAAATAATTTCAGAGGAAAATATTTCCATAATATAGTTCTGTTTGTGTTTTTTATGTGTTTAATATATTTGAATTTAATTTGGGAAATAAACAATTGTATGCAAATATTAAATTTCAAACATGCTCAAGACATTATTTATTATTTTATTTCAAATTTTTTAATTTGAGTTAATTAACTAATTAATAATTAGTTTTCCTTAATTTGTCTGTATGTATAAAAAAAACACTGAAATTTTTGATCTCAACATTAATCAGTCAGTCGAGCAAGTAATCAAATGTTCAGAGGACTTTGGTAGCCTTTTGAGTGCTTTGATCAATCTTGGCCATTTTAAAATTCTCACATCATTCGATCAGGATTCATCGCAAGCTTCGTATCTTTTCATTCCTTGGAAGTTTGGGGAAATTCTCTTCTGTCAACTGTCTTGTTTATCCTGGCTTGAAGTTTGGGGAATTTGGTTCTGATTTTCAACATTTCTAGTTGCTATCCTGTTTTACAGTCACAATAATTTGTGACTCTTGCACACTTTGTGGATATTTATTGATATCTTCAGCACAACAAAATCAATACTATACTTATTGTTTGTTCTTACTGCACCATGCACATACATCTCTCCACAAATGCAATCATAGCAATTTAAAAAAAAGTGTTTGTAAGAAAAATAACATGAAAATGCCATAATAATTACTAATTATGGTATGTTTTTTCAACATCTTCAACATTGACATTTCTTCCACAAAAAACCAGCAGCAGAAAATATTTATCACAAATCGCAATGTCTATCCTAATTAGTTATAAAACTGAATTGCATAGGAGGACAATATTATAATATAAAATAATTAGAAAACATTGGTGTAACAAATGGTAAATTTGTCATTATTTGCTTTGGGACATATTGTTCAATAATTCCCGTAAACTTACCATGGTAGAAACTTGCCCTCTTGAATTATTAATTACCACTAAACATTCTATCGAAAAACTTTTTAAAGCATTTTGGAGCTGATGTTTTTTAAATGGTTGTGGTTTTTCTCTTGTTACAGGATCACCTTACAGACTAAGACATTACTAAACACATTTCCTTTTAGATCTGACTAATTACTAGTAGTTTATATAATTCTAAAAAGTAACGTTGAAAACGAAAACTGCGACTTGACTGGTATTGACGTTTAAGCGACAAACATGGTCACAGTAGAGAAAAAATCAATTAAAACTTGTAAATAAACACCGTGTGTGTATGTATATTTAAACGTACTGTTTACGTAAGTGTGTAGCGCTTATTAATGACTCACTCACTAGTCTAGCTAAAACTTGTATATAAACTTGTACCTACTAGACTAGGCAACGGTTTTCCAATCGTTTGTATGGTTAAATCTATGGTGATTGGTTGTTGGGCTATGGTTATAGAATCTGGTGATCAGCGTGCATGTTCTTGCAGTAACTCACTTGGTTTGGGGCGGCTTGCACCTCGTGACAGTGGAATCTAGTGTTGGGATACTGCATGAAAGGTTTGTACAATAAATGCTTATTATTTCAGGTATCATATATTTTTAACCATTATTGTAGATTTATTTTATTAACGTGTCTCATTTAATTTCCTGACTTGAAATAATGTCAAAAATATATTGAGATTCAATCTCACGTTTTTTATTTTTGGGTATGTAGAACGCTATTTCATTTTTTTAAAATAAGTTTTATTCATGTTAAGAAATGACAGTTAATTTTGTTTGTTCTATTAAGTTTTAGTGTAGGCCTAAATGATAATCTTGCTAGAATTTAAACAAATTTAAATATGCTTACTAGATACTGTACCAATGTTTAAAAAAGTGTGGGAAGGATTTCGTAGCACGTTGTTAGGGAAAAACTCTTTTGGGTGCAAACGATTGAGTAGAAATCAGAAATGCACATCTTTTGTGCATTATGTTACGTTACCATTGCGTATTTTATTTTTTTAATATAATAGGGAATGATAATATATTTTAGTTGCGTATACATAATTAAAACCCATTGATATTTTTAGTCTTTTGATTAGAATTTAATTATGATAGGGACATTGTTGAATTATATAATAATGTAAGCAGTTGAATACTCTGGGCAAGGGTCAAAATATTATTTTTGGCTGTGGTACTAGTTTTTAACATGCTTGCAGAATGTAGCCGGTTTTGTTTTGTTTTATTGGTATGACACAAATAAAACTCTGTCAATTTTATCAATATAAATCAGTAACATTATCACTTTATAATTAGGCCCAGTAATCAATAGGTTTCTAATGATGTGGGCAACTATAGTGGTGTACCGGTAATCAATATACTGTCACTGTCAGTGTCAGGCATGCTAACAACATTTAATTTGGTTACAGAATTTTTTGTACGACATCAAATTAATTCAGCAGCAGAGGATTTGGTGCTTTTTATTGCATAGTACTTTAAATGCAATGTGCTTTTTTTTTGTAAAAAGAGCAAATAGAACATAATTTTTAATTATTAATTATCTTTACCAGACTGGTAGAGATTTTAGATTAAGATAATATGGGAAAAATTAAACGTTATTAAGCTAAAATATTTCTATTGGCTCAAATAACCAAGTGAAGTTCTGAAAGGTATACTTTATGTTTTTTCAACACATTTTGTAGTTGAGTAATCGACTAACCGTGTATTGTACGTAATAACATTTCTTAAAAGTTGCCGTTATGTAGGGCCTATATCTGTCTGTTTTTTTTTTTTTAATTTACTTTTAAAGTTTATTCCTGGATCGTGGTAAAGTAATGCCAGTATTAAATAATTACAAGACATGTCATGTGATACTTGGGGAAAGTGTTTATAACTTAAAATTTGATATTATTTTAAAGATTAAGTAGGCCTAAATATAATCTATTAACAGGTATATACTGATTCTAAAATATACCAAATCTGTAATTACCACAGTTATTTGGTGGGATATACCATAATATAGTTATTTTTATAATGTCAAAAATGGTGTCAGTACTACAATAATTATTTACGTTCTTAACAGAGCTACTAATGTTAGCATAAGCTAAAGAGTAAAGACTAACATCTGTAATCCAATTCATGCTTACTAGAATTTTATACGGTATTGCGTACATTCATCGCATTTCTATCGCCATCAACGACATTCATATCACAGTTCCATTACCTTCCTTTTTGCGTTCATCATCAATCAATCACACCAAGACGGTAATCTATGATGAGGATTAGACAAAGACTGTTGTCACGTTGTCACATGTTGACCTCTCAGGACCGACCGGACAATCTGTGCCCGCGCAAGTCAAAGACTCCGGGGCGCAGACGTTCCAAGTGGAGTTCGCTCCGAAGGCGGCCGGCGAGCATCGCATCGCGGTCGCCTATCGCAAGGTCGCCGTGGCGGGATCGCCGTTCACCTGTAAGGTTTACGACGTGAACGCGATCAAGGTCAAGGACGTGGCCAAGGGGGTCGTCGCCAAGCCCATCACGTTTCTCGGTGAGTACGATGAGCCTAGCTGTGACGTCCTTTCGATGCGTCATTAAAAACTCCTCCATATCTGGAAAATTAGGCAAAACATCCCAAAAATTAAATAATTTTGTTTGACCTAAAAAAATTTTAAATTTTTAATTGTTGATTGGATTTCATTTGAAATAAGAAATTGATTCAAATTGATTTACAATTAATATTATTAACGTTATTATTAATACTATTGGCCAAATATTATTAATATTGTATGTAGGCCTAAGGTTTACCAATTTGTTAAAATGTCATTACAGACTAAGAGTTGACACTGTCAGTAGGCCTACATAATTTTTCTTCTATATATTTATTTAAAAAAGGCAATGCATCAATGTCTAATCAGTAATTGGAATTATATTGAATTACAAAAATTGTAGTTGCAAATATTGTAATTTTAAAAGAAAAGAAATCTGTAAGCACAGCTGAAAATGCATTGTCAAATCACGCCCGACAGAGGTAGTACTTATAGTACTTACTATAGAAGTAGTACTTATAATAGTACTTATAATAGTACTTATAATCAGTGTTGTTAAAGCTACTTTTTAAAAGTAGCACTGTTACAGCTACAGCTACTTGATCTTTGAAAGTAACTTAGCTACTTTTCAGCTACTGTATTTTGTCAAGTAGCTCGCTACTTGTACAGCTACTCAAAAAAAGTAATGACGCTACTTTACAGTTACTTTCATTTTTTATGAAGGACCAAGAGAAGTTCTATTTATTGAAACGGCGGTACGGTCCGGAAGTGAGTCATCCTCATATCACAGCTCACGGGGTGAAACAGGAAACTCAGTGGTGGGAGGCGGTTTTGGGACTATAGAGCCAGAAGGCCAATGTCAGTCGTCATTCCGAACCTGTGACGGCGGGAATTGTGGCGAGCGAAACAAATGTGTGTTTGTTTATTGCAAAAATAGAGTAGCGGCTACTTTTCGCTACAAATACTCGTATAAAGTAGCTTGCTACTCGCTACTTTACTGCATTTTCAAATGTAGCGCGCTACCAGTCTCGCTACCAAAAAAAGTAACATGCTACAAGTAGCGCGCTACTTGTAGCGCGCTACTTAACAACACTGCTTATAATACTACTACTACTCATACTTACTTACTTTTGAGGTCATATTGTACACATTACATTGTATTATGCAATGTATATATGTATTGTCTTAATCATAAGTGATAACTTCGCATACTCGCATGTTCCTCTGACGTGCACATGAGTGTCTTAATGAAGGCTTTATAAATAAATTAATAAATAATTATCGTGGCTCTAATCGTGTGTGTGTCCGCCTGCGTGCAGTGGAGACCAGCCAGGCGGGGCCCGGTAACCTGGAAGTGACGGTGAATGGAGGCCGGGTGCCGACATCAGCCCAGGCCCAGGGGCCGCACACCTACGCCATCTCCTTCACTCCGAGGGAGGCCGTCACGCACACGGTCGACCTTCGGTTCAACGGGGAGGACGTCCCAGGTGAGCTCTTGATTTACATCATTTTTTCTTTTTTTTTTTTTTCATTATTTGAATTTTTTTTACTTTTACCTGTAAAATATAAAATAAACAACTTTAATATTTTGTAACATTTTTTTCCAAGAATAGCATTTATAAATATACTGGCAAACATGTTTCTTTTAGTAAAAATGTTGATGTTTTACTGGCATTTCCAAGAGGGTGGTCGTCTTTCTTTTGTTCATACAAATCCGAGTGTTATTTATTTAATTAATAGTTCAATTATACTGGATTGCGTAACATTTAAAAGTTAACTATCATAATTATTGTCACATTTACGAAGCCCCAACTAGAAAATTAGTCGTGCGTACTCTCAGTGTGAATGAATTAAAGAAATGATTGTTAGTATGTTTATAATTGTCGTTAGTCTTTAATAACATATCATGTCATAGTTTTTAGTTTGCCTATGTGGGCACACCTGCCAATTTCCATATGTCTTGTACCCTGTATAAATCAAAGGATAATAAAGTCAAACGCAAAATAACCATGTTTCTGAAAGCGGAGCAATATTATGATGTAGCCGAGTTCACCGGTCAAGGAACCAAGCTATGAGCCATACAATGACTTCTAGGCCTATACGACCTTATGATGTAATATTTAACCCATCTTGACAATGTACATACAATCTTGTATTGTGGTTATACAGCTAAGAAATGAAATGAAATACAGTACAATATTTCCATCATAATCAACTGCATCACTCCGCCTGCACAGGGAGCCCGTTCTCGTGCTCTGTGTCTGACGCTGCCCGCGTGATGGTCTCAGGCGAGGGCCTAGAGAAGGTGGCGGTGGGTCGCGCCTCATCGTTCAACGTGGAGGCCGACTCTAAGCCCGACGTGGCCGTGCTCGGGCCGGCGCGTAGGCCGATAACAGCCGACATCTCGCTGCAGGGGACCAACAAGCACACCGTGCGCTTCACCCCCACGGATGTGGGTGAGTACTTAACGCAACTGTCACGTTTTAAAGTACAAACATCAAGTTAATAGTAAACATTTTTCAAAATGTGAAAGTTTTTGAAATTTTCAACAATCCAAAATTTGGTCAAAATTCAAAATTGCTAATGCTAGATGCAGTACTGAATGATTATTCATTTCAGATTTTTTGTGCCAGATATATTTTATTTTTGTGATACGTGTATTCGTTAGAACTTCTCTTTTCTTTTTGTAAGGAAAGATGTAGTAGTAGGCCTATATTAAATTATTTAAGTATGGGTAGGTACTGTTTTTATGTACCTTCTGGCAACATTTATCACATAATAAAAGAAATGCCACAACATCCTGTAAGAATGTATTAATTTTGTGTAATTGTATTTTACTTTATATTGTATTGTATTCTTTATTAGTTAAGTTTGGAGCTCTTTCACTCAGTTACAAAACATTTGACATAAATTTCTCACTAAATAAGTATAAAGTTATTATTAGAACCATTGATTAAGGAAGGGAGAAGCCCTTTTATATAATCAATGTTTACAATCATAATAATAACAATGTTTTTTTATTTTTATGTTACTTAAATACTACTAATGTTTTATCTCTCATCAAGATCTCTTATCTCTTATCAGTCAGTTATAAGGTTATAATAAAATGCTTAAGCTGAATTATCCATTAATCCAATAGCCACTCAAGGTTACCAAGTTAGGCCTACTGCTAGTATCATATATGTGATCATGTTTGCCATGTCAACACACTGCTACGTAGGTAATTGTGTTTTACGTACCAGCCCGTACCAGTGCTCGGGTTTGTCTACTTTTCTTCTCGCGATATGTTATTGTGATTGAAAGAATACAATAACGTCCAGGATTTATGAAGGGCAACATTATATTTTAGACAAAGTTCATTCGAAATCAAATCTGTAATTTAGTGTCATTATCTAATGTCTGTTCATTATTGATTATTATGTATGGTATATCACGCACTTTTACTTTAATCTTCAACTAATTCATCATCATCATCATCATCATTATCCATTGCCGTTTCCTGCTTCTGGCAGGGTCAGCTTGGGTTTCACAACCAAATTTGTCCACTTCTTCCCATCTTCCCACAATTGTACTTCCTCTACTTGCTACCAGTTCTCTCCTCTTGTCTGTAGGTCTTCAGCAATTTTTTCCTTCCATCTCTTTCTTCAACTAATTAATATTAATGTTAAATAATCTTCGTCTTTGTAAAAAAAATTTGTTTTGATAGGCTACAATGTGAAAATGAAAATGAAACAAGACAAATGAATGAATATTAAAGGTGTCGATCGTGTTGCTTGTAGGCGATCACAGTGTGGAGGTGAAACTCGAAGGCGTTCACGTTGAGGGGAGTCCCTTCCTCGTGAAGGCCTACGACGCAGGGAAGGTGAAGGTTACGGACATCAACTCCGGCGTTGTCGGCAAGCCGGTCTTCTTCAGCAGTGAGTGAAACATCGTATACTATAATACAGATCTCGTAGTTTACACGAGTACATTGGCCAAGCTTGTGGTTTTTATCGACAATTCAAAATTGGAACGTGTAAAAAGAATAAAGAAAGTTAAGTTTGGAAAAAGTCCTGCAACTTCATAATTGTGTCGATTGAAGTTACCTATGTAAAACAAGCTAAAAAAATAAAAAATATAAAAAATATTACTTACAAAAAAATAATTAAAATATGGATATTTATTTCAAATTTTGTTTTTTTCACAAATCCAAAATTTAGTAAATTTTCTCAAAAAAAAAAAAAAAAAAAGAAGACATAATTTTTTTAATAATGATTAATGATGCAAAAATAAATGTTCTCACATAAAAAAATCACATTCCAATGGGTTCATCGCAAATTCTTTGTTTCAGTCAACGCAAGCCAGGCTGGAGCTGGGAACCTAGAGATCATTGTCTCAGTCAGCGGCCGCAACGTCCCGAACTATGTCCAGTCCGAGGGCAACGCCAAGTTCAAGGTCAACTTCAAACCCCAGGAGGCAGCGCCGCACAGTCTAAGCGTGCGCTTCAACGGGGAGCCCGTGCCAGGTAAGCACGCATTGCTGCTTCCAAAGCAGAAATGTCCGGGTTCAAATCCCGCTTCAGGCATGGATTTTTTAACATTGGAACTCGACTATAATCTATCAACTTGATACAGCTGTATGGTGACTTTATAGCAACGAAACACATAATAAATGGACCAATAAACATCTCCCACTGAAAATCAGTTCTTTTTACTGACTGGGTAGACTATAAATACAAATTTATATTTATGTATAGGCCTATATCAAACACAGAAACTTTTTGACCTGGTATAAATGTAAAAATACAGTATACACACAGATATGAAACTATACCAAGGTTACTTAATATTTATTTTTGGATTTATTTATTAATTTTTTGTACTGTTGTATTTACCTTTATTTTTATTTATTTTCGGAGTTCAGTTTCTTCCACGCACCGTTCGTATAAAACTATGCCAAGGTCACTTAATATTGATTTTTTTATTTATTTATTCATTGTTTGTACTTTTTTATTTATTTTCGGAGTTCAGTTTCTTCCACGCACCGTTCGTATAAAACTATGCCAAGGTCACTTAATATTGATTTTTTGATTTATTTATTAATTTTTTGTACTTTTTTATTTATTTTCGGAGTTCAGTTTCTTCCACGCACCGTTCGTATAAAACTATGCCAAGGTCACTTAATATTTATTTTTTGATTTATTTATTAATTTTTTGTGCTTTTTTATTTATTTATATTTATTTTTGTAGTTCAGTTTTTTCCATGCACCGCTTGTCTTGACCACTGTGCTCTGTCCCCTAAGGTTCCCCGTTCACGTGCAAAGTGATGGACGGCAACCAAGTGTTGGTGAGCGGCTCAGCGCTGAAGATGTCTCCGCTATCTCGCCCCGCCGTCGTGGTCATTGACCCCCAGGCAGCCGCGGGGGAGCTGGGGTCGTGCGAGGTCGCAGTGACCTCCCCCTCTGGACTCATCGTTTCGTCCACGATCAAGAAGACAGACAAGTTCACCGCGGAGTTCATGCCCACGGAAGTCGGTGAGTCGACTCTCAACTCTGACATTCTAATTTATGTAAACTAGGAAAACGCTCTGTTTGACGCGTTGATAAGCGAGCGCGTCCATGTGCATTTCAAAATTTGTTCTAATTTCTATAGCTATTATACTTCTCGATATTGTTGAATGCATTGCAAGTGCAATTTGCGTTGCTAAGAATTTTCGTTGTCATTCTGTCTAGTGTTTTCGCGGCGGTCCTCCACCGTTACTAACAGTTATTGAGTGTAACTTTGTAACTTTTCGAACGATTTTGCCTCAAAACTATACACCTTCAATCCACATCAAGGCTTGTGGATGGTCCAAATTTCAAGTTGATCGGACTTTCCGTTCGACCGCTATCGACAGACATAAAAACAAAACAAAAAACAAACAGATTGAAGTGTCATAAGAGTCTAGTACAACAAAAAAAAAAAAAAAAAAAACAGAACGAAGTGTCATAAGAGTCTCGTGGAGACGCTCGCTTAATTAATAATGTGAGGAAAGGATCCAACAGCTTACCTTCGTGTAAGATGACGGATTTGCGAGTCTGAAGTACACATAAAACATAATACAAATATAACGAGACGTTTCTACCGAGGTCTTGTTCACTCGAGAGAAGAATGGCTACTGCAACTACACTCTAGTCAACTAAAATAAACTAGACTAATCCTTGGATCCTTTCCTCACATTATATACTATTCCAGCCAATTGGCACCTTCTTTCATAACCTAATTTATGTAAAGTGATTCCACAGCAATTTTGTGCATGCTGTCGTCATAGATGAGTGAGTAGGAGATCAGCGGGTGGCTTCGTCAAATATTGACATTTGGTTGGCCAATATACCTATATCGACCATGACTGTATAAATAAGTTTCATAATTGAATTGGATAGGCATTAAATAAATAATACTTGGTGGTAACGTTCTTTTTCTTCTTCAAAGTTCTTTCTCAAATTGGGGTTTTTAGGGTGACTTGAAATTTGAACTCAAGGGCGCTTACTATAATTGCCAATTGGTAATTAATTAGTGTTTGGGTCCTATAGATCTATTTCAGTTGAGTTGAAGGGATACACGCAGCTAATCTTGACTCATCCAGCTATACTTACAAATAACTCTGATTCTCACCATTACACAGGTCGTCACAGCATTTCCATCCTTCTGGACGGCGAACCGGTGAAAGGAAGCCCGTTTGCAAGCAACATCTACGACGTTTCCAAGGTCAAGATCACCGGATTAGGACCATCCAAGGTATGAATAATATTCCCTTAAAAATTAATAAAGCTTAAAATACAAATACAAATAATTAAATATATATATATCTTTACCCCGTTTCCAACATTAATTATCGGGTAGGGGGGAGTAGCGAAGTACTCCGTTTCTTGGGCTAATGTCTTCGTTGCCGGCTAGCCAGTCCTGACACAACCACCTCCTCAACCTCTTCCTCAATCACTTCTTCCGATTATTAATATTAATATTAATAATATAAATTAATTAATATTAATATTAATAATATGAATTAATTAATATTAATATTAATAATATAAATTAATTAATATTAATATTAATAATATAAATTAATATTAATATGAATTAATTGATATTGGTATTAATAACATTTATTAATGAATTAATATTAATATTACTAATAATGAGTATTAATTAATAATTATTATTTAAATAATAAACAAAAATATAAAAAAAAAAGTAAAAAGTATAAAAAAATTAATAAAAATTAAAATAAAAAATAAAATAAGAAAGTGATAAATAAAAAGAATACAAATCAAGATGTGATGGTTGTGTGCAGGTGAACAAGCCGGCCACCTTCACCGTGGACGCGTCAGAGGCCGGCGAGGGTACGCTGGAGTTGGTCGTCTCCACGGACAAGGCTACGGTCAAGGCCGAGGTGGTCGCCTGCGCCCGGGGACTCTACGACGTCACCTTCGTTCCGCACGAGATCGTGATGCACTTCGTCAACATCTCCTTCAACGAGGAAGACGTGCCAGGTAATTACGTTTATTTATTGACGTCGAAAGAAACGAAAATGTCCCCATTTTGTTATTGAAAATCTTTCGTTTCAGTATAAAACCAAAATAAGTGCTTCATTTTGTCATAAAAATAGCATTTTAATCACCACTCATCATCAAAGCAAACACAACTGTACCATCAACAGCGCCCAAAAGTTTTGTTTGCTGTCAGCAAATTTCAATAATATTTTGGACTGTCACAGTCTGAAATTTAGAACCATTGATTTAAATGCCTAGTTATCATTACAATATATTATTTTTGTAATAAAACATTGAAAATAGTAGAAAAAGTTCTTGATTTTCACCAAATTTAGTGGAAAACAAGATAATTGCCTGTACGGTCGTCATTTGTAAATTAGTTTCATTGAATCATCTGAATAGGATATACATTAAATACATTAAATAAATTAACACTGTATTTCTTTTCCAGGGAGCCCCTTCAAGTGTCCGGTGGTGGAACTCAACTCCAAGGAGGTTCGACGGAAGGATCGGATGGTGACGGCCCGGGGTGACGGCCTCAGGGAAGTGCTGACAGGGTCGACAGCGTACGTCGACATCGATCCCAAGGGCATGGACGGCCGGGTCGACATGGAGGTGCTGGGTGAGTCGACATTCATTCACAACAAACATCTTTGTTTTTTCTTTTTTTCTTTTTTTATTAGTTTGTACTGAACCTTATTAAAACCTGTTAGTGGGCTGGTTTTAGAATGGACAGCTTTTCTTCTAGGACCAGTTGTTTTCAGAAAAATAAAGACTTTTTTGAAAATTTGATATTTTTCAAAAAAGTGTGTTCAGGCTATTATAATTTACTCTTGAAGAAAATTCCCCATAAAAAATTGTAAATCAAGATAGAATATACTCATGCACTGTAGAAAAATAAAAATATCTTCAAATATTGTGCACTTTTACAATATGAATAGTCTATAGGATGTCTCGGGATTTTATACACACACATCTAAAGATTGGAATTTTAGTTGAGGTAGCTCAAATGAACCCTAACAGATAGCAGCTAGCAGATAGCAGCTTACCATATTACCCCTGATAATGACAATGCGTGTCTTCAAATTTTGCAAAGTTGAAAACTAATATATTAGCAAGTGCCCAGAACAGACATACATGGCAACTGATATATCTGTTCTTATCCAGGAAAGGTTTAACTGGGACATGATAAATAAAAAAACACATAGTTGAATTTTAAGAGTATGAGGTACAACAATTAGGGCCGGTCTTACAATCTCCTAATAAGAAAGTTATTTGTAGCAATTAAGCTATTTGGAGGATTTCAAGAGTTTTGATTGGTGGTTGCCATGGAGAAAACAAGCTATTTGACAAAAAGGTAATTGGGACATTGTATAGTAGCCGTCATTTCTGTGGAGCGCTTTCTCGAGCTCTATTCACGAAGGGTTACATGCCCGTTTAACTTAGCACAATGAGCTTCTCCACGGGCGGGCGCACTGTCAAAGATGCTACTATTGTCACCAAAAGGGGCAAAAACACAAATTTACAAAACAAATTCTTGACCGGTGTCAAAGCAATCGTCTGCCTTATTGTAGCTGTGACGAGTACATGACAGCGAGCTCTATTCAAGAAGAACTGAAAGGAACCGCTAGCGCTCTACGAAAATGAGGGCTACTATAAGACTAGACCTAACACGTTTTCTTCCTTTTATAAACTACTATGTACTAAAATGCAATTTGTATTTTATAATAAGGAGAAAATAAAGTTCTATTCTATTCTATACAGGTCCCGACGGATCGCAAGTCCCGTGCTTCGTGAAGCGCCTGGGCACGGGTTTGTATCGTGCCGAGTACACCCCACACGACGTGGGCCCGCATCGTGTAACGATCCTGCACGACAACCAGCCAATCAGTAAACAGTCGTTCCCGGTGGACGTATTCGACCCGTCGCGAGTCAAGGTCACCGATATGGAGGAGGCGTTCTGCAACCGCGCTTCCACGCTCAAAGGTACGTGCGGGCGAGCGTTCCGTGTGAGTGTTCCATGCGTAACATGGGGCTTTGATGTCAAGGGATTTAGATAAAAATTAGGAAAAACAAAATTTGTTGGGAGAAACTTCACAGGGAACCAAAAGATGAAATACCATACATGTTACTCTTGATAAATCTAAATTATTGATAAAATATTAATTTACTGTGCAAAAAGCTACGTTTTTTTGTCAATTGTATAAGTTAAGACTTAATTGAGTGCATGGTCAAAAGAAATTGACAGTCATAAAACATTGATTTATGTTTTTGTTTTTAATCTAAATCACTCATTTTTAAAGACTTGTGAAAACGAAAAAATAAATATCGAGAAAAAGAATCGAATTTTTACTTATTCAGGATTTAAATACAGCTATACAGCCATTTTACATTAAACCTTCAAATATTATACTTGGATTCTATCCACATTTTCACGCCCCTGAGACGACCTAACCCTGAGGTTTACCGAACCTCCGTAAGAAAGGCGTGATTGAAACGTGAATATGTTGCGCTTCCAGTGGACACGAGCAAGGCGGGCCAGGGCGTTCTGACGGCGACGGTCAAGGCCGCGGGCCAGGAAGTGAAACACTCGTTGAAGGAGGTCGGAGGCGGGATCCACCAGCTGACCTATGAGCCCCACCTGGCAGTGCCTCATAGGGTGGACCTCAAGTACAATGGACTTCACGTGGCAGGTGAGTGCCCAGACATACCCCCCTCTCACTCATACCCGATTATTATTATTGTTTTATTTTAGAGATGTGGTTACCCGAATCCATTTAGAGGATTCGAATCTTAATCAGGTAGTAATATTTGTAAAAAAAATATATATATTTTACGCGCACAAATATTTCTGCCACTACTTTCCTTGAAGCTACAGTGAATTCCTGCTTGTGGGCGTGGCGAGCGGCCCGCTGTTTAGTACACGCTGTCATTACTGCGGGCGAGTTCTGGGATGCCATCTACACTACCCCCCCCCCCCCCCCTTCCCGCGCGCAGCGGTCGTACAAAGCCCAACCCACACAGCGGCCGGCAGCTGACAGGGACAGAGAACGGCGTGATACCACGTGGTTTCGAGGGGGGGGGGGGGGGGGGGTTACCAGGATAAGATAACAATTTAGGCTTTCAGGATTTGGGTAACCCGATTCCTAGAATGTCTGGAACCGGATCCGAATTTTCCTACCCTATGACATCCCTATTTTATTTATTCCTTTATTTGATTTTGAGATTTTTGAGAGAGAGCGAGAGGATTTGAGAGTTGGAAGTTGGCAAGAAGTGCAAGCAAGAAGACTGTGGGAAGACATAAGTGGATGGCGCGAGCTGGTGGGAAGAAAAGAGAGTGAATTTGAAGAAGACATGAGAGGCCTGGCAAGCCAATGTTAGTAACTCTTGAAGTGCCCTAGAAACCATCGTGGCTATAGCCACCCTCTGACCTAACTTAGTTGGAAACAGGAGCCAGATATATATATAATTGGAACTCAGAACAAGATAAAACATGTTCTAGTGAGGGGAAAGGTACAGAAGGACGACAGCTTGCCTGAGAGAGTAGATAGGCCGCTTAGAGAAACGTATACTAGATGAGAAGACAAATAAACTGAGACGTTTCGGCCAACTAGTGGTCTTGATCACTCAGCTACTCACGCTGAGCGATCAAGACCACTAGTTGGCAGAAACATCTCAGTTTATTTGTCTTCTCATCAATATGTTTCTCAAAGCGACCTATTCTCAGGTAAGCTGTCGTCCTTCTGTACCTTTCCCCTCACTAGAACATGTTTTATCTTGTTCTGAGTTCCAATCAACTCAGCCTTTTGGCCTCTCCAAGTATACACTATATATTTTTGATTTTATTATTTTTTAGGTTGTCCGTTTGAGATCTCTGTGAAGAACCCCGCGGTGGGTCAGGACGTGATCGCCACCGGGCTGGGTCTGTACCAGTCTCGGGCCGGCAAGGTGACAACGTTCGTCATCGAGACGCTCGGTCACCCGGCCAAAGAGTTCGACGTGCTGATCACCGGGCCGCACGGCTCGGCAGTACCCGTGCGGTGTTACCAACAGAAGGACGGCAATCTGCTGACGGAGTTCACCGCGCAACACGCCGGTGAGTAGGGTCGGGATTTAATTGATACTTTGTAATCGATGTCAAATCCAAATTTTCGAAATCAAATCAAAATTATTTTGCCATCGGAAATGATTTTGACAAGATTAATTAATTTTTGTTTACTTGTTTGTATTTAGGTCTGATATTAACTGTCATAAAAAAAAATTGAATTTTTGTAAACTTTTTTACTAGAACCAAGTTTTGTTTCAAATCTATTTTCTGCCAGCTTAATATCATTCTTACTTTTTGTGGATTTTTATTTACCGTCTATTCATTTATTGATCATTCCAAGTTCAAGATAACCCCATATACAGGATTTTGAAGGTGGGGAAATAAGTGCCACAAAATTGTTGGAATATTAAAATTGACATATTGCTACAGTAAATATTAAATAATAGTCAAAATGCTATTTCCACGCACCTCTGCTAATCGATGAAACTGACCCTGTACTTTTGTGTTTTTCAGGAGCGTACAAAATCGATGTTACGCAGGGAGCAAAGGCCGTGCGCGGCTCGCCATATTACTGTCAAGTTTTCGATGCATCCAAAGTGAAAATGGAGGACATCGGTACAAAGTCAATCGCTGTTAACGAGGAGATCGCATTTAAATGTGAGTTCATTATAAATTTAGCATTTATATTTGCTATACTCACTATATTTTATGCATTTGTTTTTTAGTTAACGTGCTTTCTTTTCTCATTGATCTAGGTTTTAGTATGTAAAAAGTGTCTTGAAATCTTGATTTTTGTATTAATTTGATGAATGATAGATTTCACTGCTGTGTCCGGAGATGTTTAAGCATTCCCTCATGTTTAAACATGATCCTCACAAAAGGAGCACATCTCTAAATAATAAGTACATAATAAAAAGTGTCTTGAAATCTTGATTTTTTTATTGATTTAATTGAATGATAGATTTCACTGCTGTGTCCGGAGATGTTTAAGCATTCCCTCATGTTTAAACATGATCCTCACAAAAGAAGCACATCTCTAAAAAATAAGTACATAACTAGATGCTTGTTGTCCCTTGGATAAAGAGTTAAATAACAGTTATATCCATCCATTTTAAATCATTTAGCACTACTTGCCACCACGGTTGTCAAGTTGAAGAACACTGTTTTGACCTAGTTGTTGTAATTATTGGGAAAAATCATCAGTACCGGTATCAAGAAAACCATCTGTATATTGTAGTTTGTTTTAATGAGGTGATGCATTGTTTAAGGATTTATGTTTGTTTAACAAAAGTCGTCCAATTGAAAACTTGGCTCGTCCAAGTGCAAATGTACTCGCCATGGGTGAGCGTTACTTTCGACCCCTGGTTACATCGAATGTTTACGATGGATCTTGTGGTGTCCAACAGTATACCGCAAGGAAGCCGGCTTCGCAGAGCTGGACGTCACCGTCACAAGTCCGCTGGGCCAGGACTTACCGCTGGAAGTGAAGTCTGGTGACGACAAACAGACAGACCTTATTGAGTTCTGTCCGTCGGTGCCCGGAAACTACAGGTTCAACATTACCTATGGTGGGGAAGAGGTGCCAGGTATGTTTATTTATTTAATTACTTATTTTTTTATTTACTTATGTATTTATTTATTTATTCACCGTGTAATTTGTATAGGGTACAAATATTGGTACAAACTACAAATATATAGGTATGTTTTATAGCCTACATACAAAATATACATACATTCAGAAACAACAGTATTCTGGCAATAGACAAAAATATAAAAAAAAAATAAGAAATAAGAAGCTTGCAGACAGGTAATCATTTAAATGAGCCCGAAAAAGTTATATTTTTATATTTTTTTTTCTCGACTGGTGGAATGGGGACACATTTCTGATCAGTTATATATTTAGTGTTGGCGAGTTAAAAATTTTCAGTTTTTCAAGAGACTTTTTCAGAACATTTTCAAATATTTGTTGTTGCTAAAGGCCTACGATTTAGGTCGGTCCAAGTAAGGGCGGGGAGAGAACGGTTACCTGTGTGGCGGCAATGACAGAACGGATTGTTTTCCGCAGGCTCGCCGCTGATGTTCACCGTGGAAGAATCAGGGGTTGCCAAGGCGACAGGCGACGGTCTGACATGCGGCCAGGTCGACACACCGGTCACGTTCAAGGTGTCGGGACCGACATCGAATGGCCGCCCCTCAGTCAAGGTAATAACGTCACACTATTTGTTAGTTGAACTCAGGAACAAACATGTTTTTTTAGTATTTTAATCCTGAGCATGGTATTTAGAGTGATCTGATCAATAAATAAATATACTATATGGGAATATTAGTTTTACAAAATATAACTTTGTTTGAATAATTTAAATAATGTTCTTAATTAAAGAATAATCACGTTTGTGTAGCCAAAGTAGAATATTTTCAATGCATGATGACCAAATAGTTCAATTGTTGGCATAGGAAGAAGATAATAATTCAGTAGGCCTACATTACATTTCAATGATTGAGATAATTTCTGGTATCAGTAAAAAGTTGTCAAACTCAGTATGGTTGTCAACCCTGTTCACAAGTCAGCATGTGTGTGTAATGTGCAGGTGGACATGTGTGTGTAATTGTGTAATGTGCAGGTTGACGGGCCAGACGGGGAAGCTCGATGCCACATCGAGTTGGAGGAAGATGGCGTCTACGCGGTCACGTACACCCCTACCGAAGTGGGAGTATTCGACGTGCGAGTGGCGTGGGACCATGTGCCTATATCGGGTACGTAACGCTAGTCACGTGTTTCACAATCGGCGTGTCAGTTCGGTGCGAGAATTACAAAAAAAATGTGTTAAATATGAGTTTTTACGTCGTGGAAATGTCAGCATTAAAATACACATTCATGTGTCTAATTATATTAAAAATTCACTCCGTATTACTTGTTGAGGCAGGAGTCTTGAAACTCACACTAGTTTCAAGGAACACTAAAAAGTTAGCAGCATAAAAACAAAATACGTACATTTTTATTTTTTATTTGCTCCCGTCACGGGAGTGTGAAAACGAAGTTATTTACGAATATTTTACGATAAACAACCCGTTCCTGAGAATTGGGGAGAAAATAGGTACACATTAATATTAAGAAAATGTTTTACTAAATTAATCAGTTTTCGATGATACCGCTATCAACATTTTCGAGCAGATTCTATAATTAAGGTTTATTCATATCACAACCCTGATAACAGTGTTCTAATGAAAAGTGTTTTCTTTGCAGGCTCTCCGTTCCACCCGAAGATCGTCGACCCCCGAAAGGTCCGCGTCATCGGAGGGTGGGAATCGTTCACAGACTCCGAGGGAAGATTGGAGTTGGCCGTTCACACCACCAAGAAGATCAGCTTGGATACTACAGAGGCCGGTCCAGGTGAGATTATTGGAGACTATAGCATGCATTGACGTGGACAGTGTCTTGTACATACTTTACATATTTTAGTGTTTATAACAACCTTTATTGGTCTCTGCAGCCATAGCTGTTGCCGTAAGACACAGAATAACATACAATTTATATCAAAACGAAAGTAGAAACACATTACACACAATATATAAACTAAACAAAATTAAGAATACAAATGGTGCCTATAGATGAAAATAGACAATCGTAATATGGCCAGAACCATTTCTTCGGTGAGACTTGATGGTAATTTGAATGAATACTTCAAATTTCTCAATTATTTTTATTGTTCTTGCTTTTTCATATAGTACTAGTTTGTTTTGTTTTTGTAATCCATTGCTATTTTGTGATTTTCATTATAATTTTCATTATTATTTGTTTGCTTAGTTCTAATTATTGTCCTCCTTTGTAAATAAGTTTTATAACTGAATGAGATAGGCTAGACATTAAAATAAATAAATTAATTAATTAATTAATAAATAAATAAGTAAATTAATAAATAAATAAATAAATAAACTAAAATAAATAAATAAATAAACTAAAATAAATAAATAAATAAATAAACTAAAATAAATAAATAAATAAACTAAAATAAATAAATAAAACATCATCTTATCCAAGTGCATCTCAAACATCTGACATTGTCTCTCTGCAGGTCACCTGACAGCGGAATGTCGGGGTCCTACCGGTGACTCGGTCCCCATTGCAGTCGAACCCACGACAAACAGTCGCGTGAGACTGCTGCTGACGCCCAGAGCCCCTGGGGAGCACGTTGTGTACCTACAGTACGGGGGATTCCCACTACCTCGCTCTCCACTCTTGGGTACGTTGCGTGCTTCTCATCTTATGCAGTAGTCATGTTTTAAGAGCCTGTAGAATACAGAGCTCAAAATGTTAAAACACACACACACAATTATAAAACGGTACCAAGGTCACTTACTTACAAAATTGGTGAATTTTCGGAGTAACACGTTCCTACTCCTTCCTCAAACCGAGGGCAACTGCTCTCAGTTTGGCAGTTGCCCTCGGTTTGAGGAAGGAGTAGAAAAGTGTTACTCCGAAAATTCACTGTTTTTTTTAAGTAAGTGACCTTGGTACCGTTTTATAATTGTGTGTGTTTTAACATTTATTTTGGGTCAATAAGTTTCTGCGTGTGACACAGAGCTCAAAATAGGTGAGCATTTAAGTTTTTCTGTTTATATATTTAAAACAACTTTTGAATCGAAATTATGGTTCAATACCCCCTGCTAGATATTATCAGGGTCACAGATAAAGATACAAATTATATTGAAAATTCATTATTTGGATTAGCCTAAATATAATAATTGAGATATTATTGTATTATCAGATTTAATCCAAACTAAATTAATTTTGCAAATATTTTTTCCGTTATCTCTAGAGCTCGATAATATCTAGCAGCGGGTAGGCTATATTTATGCACAATTTCTGTTTTAAAGTTGTTTTAAAGACACGAGCAGAAAACTTAAATCCTCATGCTCTTTGAGCTCTGACTCCTGCAGGCTCATAAGATTATATGATTTTTGATATTGGTTTATCAATTTTAAAAAAAATCGCCCACGGGGTTGATATGTGTGAATTATAGGGCTGTGCGAGACTCGATATTTCGAGCGAGCGTCGAGCAGGAATGTCTGCTCGACGCTCGCTCGAATTGTCACCAGACGATCTCGAAAATTCGAGTCTCGAAAAATTCGGGTCTCGGGAATTTCGAGTCACGAGATTGGAATCGAGGTACTAATTTTTGAGTAAACTGTAATTGTTTTGTTATTTTCGAAGAAGAAGACCGAATCAATTTCATCAATCAACATTTGAAGTGATAGGCCTAGTAGGCCTAGGCCTCAAATCTACCTAATTCTAGGCTAGGCCATGGGATGGCCTATAGGCCTACTTCACCGCCAACTTCGCGAATTTATAGGCCTAATTTTAACCGCAGTTTTATGTTTTATTTACTATGTAGGAAAAGTACTACAATAAATCCTTTGCACGGCGCATAACAGAAATTCACAATCCACTACTTCATTGTGATTTGAGACAACAGTGACGATTAGCGATGGCAAACCGCGTCGCGTGGTTTAGTTCACTTCCGAGAGAGAGCATCCAACCGATGAGAACGCTTGAGATTCACCCACGAACCAAAGGATCGCAGCACTGTCGCTCAGCATTATGACCACTGTTTCGGCATAAAAATATAACCTTTACCGCAGACAAAAACGGTGAAAAACCACATTCTAAAATCAATACGACTATCTCGGTGGCATTAAATAGTAAATGCTAAATACTTAATTTGTTTATTATAAAATAGGAATATGTCATGTATGATTAAATATCACAATAACGAGGCCAAATAAGTTATCATCGCCTGTGTGTAAATTGTCAACGTTGGTGTGCGTGCGTGCTTCCGTGTGTGTTTCGTGAGCAGAAAATACTTGACATCGAACGAATCCGAAACGTCATGGAAACGTCAACGTGAAGACAGCGAGCACTCAAGAAAGTAAGTAGATTAATATGCGGGCCCATCAACAAACCCATATAAAGCATTCATCATAGGCTACCTATTCTATTATTATGTTTGGGAACTTGTGTATACTCAACTAACTTATAACCTTACACTCGGGTTATTTTGACAAATTACTGCACAATGCCTAGGCCTAGTACTGCAACTTTGAGGTTAAACTTTTGCCTAAACGCTTTCCTAAGTGTAGGCCTACCATGTAAGGGCCTATGCTCTACGCAAATGATACATTGTTTTGTGGAAATAAAGCATTAATTCATTCGTGTGTTCACTTTTTATTCTTGAGGCCTAGGCTAGTAGGGCCAACGTGTATGAGAATAAGAAGTACCAAACCTGTAATTTCACATCATGATTTGGGGCCTAGGTGCCTAGGTCTACGTACGCTGCAACTTTGAAATTAAATTATTGCCTTAACCCTTGCCTAAGGCCAAGGGTAATATGTAGGGGCCTATGCCCTATGCACATTATACATTGTTTTGTGGAAATAAAGCATTTGCTAATTCAACTGTGTGTTTACTTTTTATTATTACTTTGTGTAGAAATATCAAACCTCATTGAGGCTCCCTACCTCCCTAGGCTAGTAGCGCCTGCGTGTTTGAGAAATGCTAAACCTGTCATTTTACATCATGATTTGGGGCCTAGTGCCTACCTACATTGACATAAGGCTAGACCATGTAGACGTTTAGCTAGGTTTAGGCCTAATTGGAACTTAGGCAAGTTGTGAAACAAAACTACTATTTGGATATCGTCAGTCACATAAAATAAATCATTGTTTAAATGTTTTTTCCAGTAGGCTAGATATAGAATTGGTATGGATTTACGGGAAATGGTTGAAGAAGAGATGTGTGATGATCTTGATTTGATGGACGATGATGATGAAACAGTAACCTTGGGCCACCAAGGAAGGCGGCCAAATAATAAAGGACCTGATAACCAAATTTCCGGCAGTGTAGTATGGAAATACTATACAAAGAGTGATGTAGGGGGGACGTGTAAATGCTGTCGGAAAGTTATACCAACTGGTAAAACTGGGACCACTACCGGCCTTATCCGCCATTTATCGTCCCATGCTGCAATTTATGGGCGGTATTTGGAGGATAAGAAAAAACAGGCAAACTCAAAACAAAAACCTAAGAACCAACCGGATATTGTTTCCCTATTTAATAAACAAACGAGACTCGACCCTAAGAGTACCAGGGCATTAGCTCTTACCCAAGCCATTGGTACAATGATGGCAGTAGATTACCAACCTTACTCTCTTGTGTCTGACAAGGGATTTAAAAATCTGATGAAGGTGAGCAATCGCCATCGGCTAAGCAATAACTAAGCATGCCAGGTAACAGCCTACTATTAACATTGTCTTGGTTAGCGCAAGGCATCAATGACACGTAAAACCAAATATGTATTTATCAACCAATCCTACTGTGTTAAATGCAAATTGTGAGTTGAACGATAATTTAATAGTAGTAGTACCCCTACAACTTTATAAGTACAAGTTGTAATGTTTTAAATTTAGATTGCCGAGCCAAGATATGACATGCCCAGCAGGACGACCTTTTCGAGGCAGATAATTCCTGCATTATATAATAAAGTCAAGGTTCAGGTAAAAGACACCATTAACTTGCACCAAGAACAAGGATTGGCTTCAATAGCACTTACTACTGATGGTTGGACAAGCCGGGCCAACCAGGGATATATTTCGCTGACAGCCCACTATATCAGTAAAGATTTTGAAGCGGTTCACATTGTTTTGGCAAACAGCCACCTGCCAGGTACCCATACAGCCGAACATCTACTTGCCAAACTAAAGTCTTTGGTGACTGAATGGGGAATCGATGACCATACTACTATCCCAATATATGTCGTTTCAGACAATGCTAAAAACATACAAGCAGCCATCAACAGGTAGGTTGTTAGGCAGTACCTGAGGAGGTTTGGCATTCTTATCTGAAAATACTTAAATATCTTAATTCTTAACTACTTAACTTTAACTTATTTTAAATTTTAATGTAGATCGGATTGGGAACCAGTCCAATGCTTTGCACATACTCTGCAATTGGTCATTGTCGATGCACTGCAAGAGGTAGCTGGGTTTGTAAACGTCTGCAAAAAAGGACGTGCAATCGTAGGACACTACAAACGCAGTTCGTCTGCATTGAATCGTCTAGAAGCCTGCCAACTGGCTCTTCATCTACCTGCACATTCCTTGATCCAGGACGTCGACACACGCTGGAACAGCCAGTATGCAATGTTGCAACGGCTAGTCGAGCAGAGACCGGCCATTTCTGCTGAGTTAGCGGATGGTTCAAGGAACATCGACAACCTGACGAACTCTGAGTGGATGCTGGCCGAGGGATCAATCGATGTGCTTGAGCCATTGGACAGAGCAACACGTGAGGTGTGCTCTGAAGAGTATCCAACTAGGTCGATGATAATTCCTCTCCTCCATTGCATCGAGAAGAAAATCTTGTCATTCATTACCAGTACAGCTACCAACGCTGACAAGCATGGGATTACATTTGCGCGAAGTATTGACCGCAAATTAAAAGCTAGGTTCCCTAACTACAAGCGAAATGTTGTAAATATGCTGTCAATGGTTGTGGACCCACGTTTCAAGCTGTTGCTGTTTACGGAAGAATTTGACAAGTTATGGGCAATAAATCTATTGTCAATAGAATGCAAACATGTCCAACAAAAAGTAAAAGAGAACCAACTCGATCTTCCTACACTCGTGCAAGACCCTGTTGCAGGGCCATCTAGCTCGAAGTCTACTTCCTTATGGGAAGACTTCGAATCCTTGAAAGAGCGCGTAGCCCACTCAAGTGAAGATGATCAAGAAAATGCCATCGCTAATGAAATAAAAGGATACATAACATCAAATCCTATTCCGAGGACAGACAGTCCATTTGACTGGTGGAAACTAAATAGTTTGAAATACCCCACACTGAAGGATGTAGCCCGTAAGTTTTTAGGTATTCCTGCATCACAGGTTGCCAGCGAGCGTCTCTTCTCTACGAGTGGAAATATTGTTACCACAAGGCGGGAATGCCTTGATCCTGAAAGAGTGGACCAGCTTTGCTTCTTGCATGCTAACATCAATATTTAATATACCTATAACGCCCAGTCTGAGTTTTGGCATAGCAATGCCAGGCAATAACATATTACATATGTATTGATGTTGACATATGCTACAGTTTTGGTATATTTTACATTACATGTAACATAATACATAGATTGATAGGGTGGGTTGCCAATTCCAAAGATACAATAATAATGGTTTGTTTTGTTTATGATTTGATTTGTGACCTACACTTTTTATAATGAGACTGGAATAGTGGAATTAAGACTAATTTGCTACAGAATATCCTGCCTGTTAGTCATCCTTAGTTAATAGTTATGTTATATTATGTTGCACTGATTAGTGATATAAAGATTCAGGTTAAAATATACTGAGAATATTGACTGATTACTGATTAGTGATTAGTGATTGAAGTAAATTGCGAATTCATTAGTAGATTTAGGCTGTAGGTCTGTAGAGTAAAGACATACGATATTTTATTTTTAATAATTAGTACGCTTATTATTGTATTAATGAGACTGACCAAAGAAAGAGTATATTGACTGATTGAAGTAAATTGGCAATATATGACTAGACTTAGGCTATATAGGCCTATACCTACTTTATTTGTACAAATACATATTCTAATACAATCATGTAATTACTAAGTAGTGATTATTTTATTGACTTTTTTCAAAGGGTAGGCCCTAAATTATTCTGGTGCTATAAAGTGTGTTTTTTATTTTTCAGAGTTGGGCCCTACATGCAATATTTTGTTTTTGTATGAACGTTTTCGTTTACTTGAATAAAAAACTGGTGTAGGGCATAGGCACAATTTAATTATGAGCTTGTGGCAATTGTGCAAGCCAGCCTACCATTAAAAAAATTATAACATTGTTTTATTTTCAGTTATCAGTTGGTGTTTTCCCGTTCTATGCCCATTTACCCAATCATTAACCAATACCCATTAATTTCCGATATTAAGCTGCTTTTTTTTTTTTTTTTTTTTTTTTTTTTTTTTTTTTTTTTTTTTTTACTAATCTCGCTCGATCTCAATTCTTGCTCGATCTCGAATCTCGCTCGAAATTCAAGCAGAAATTCTGATTTCTGCTCGAACTCGCTCGATTTCAAAAAATCGCTGCTCGCACAGCCCTAGTGAATTATATGGAAAAGAATGCAGAAAGGTAGATATTGAAGGCCTTGGGCGTCGAAATGACGTTCTAGATGATCACTATTCCCGATTTTATGGGTTTTCACCCCTTGCTTGGGGTTCATCTTCGCTTAAAATAAAATGAAATGTTCTTACATAGTAGGTATAAGAGATGTGATATCCGTGTTCGTATTCAGTTGTTACAAAGAAATGCTGTTGGTTTCCAGGTCTGGCGGACGGCTCAACGGGGACCGGGGGCCCAGTTCGCGTGGTCTTGACCGGCAAGGGGCTGGCGGGGGCTAAGTGTGGACACGAAGCAGAGTTCACGATCGACGGTTCACAGGCAGGGCCAGGTGAGATCCGCATCCTCATAATGTATTACCCGGCATTTGAATTAACGTTGTAGCACTTGGACGTTCAATTTCAGTTTATCTAATAATTACTGTAAATTATTTTGCATTACCAATAATAACAGTAATTATTCAAATATGTTTATGACATTAGCCCAAGACATGGAGTACTTTGCTACTCCCCCCTACCCGATGGCGATAATTAATGTTGGAAACGTGGTCAAGATATATATACTATATGTTATTTTTTAAATTTAGGTTTTAGTTGCTAAAAAACCACAATGCGTGCATTTATCACTTGAGTAGTGTTCTCAAGACCGTTAATTTTGCGCGGCTTTTATGGCGAGACTTCCCTTTTTTGCCGTTAAAACGGAGTCCTTATAGCGAGCGTTTGTTCCTAGGCCAACCGGAAGTAAAGCTAACATTCGAATTAACGTTGTAGCACTTGGACGTTCACTTTCAATTTATCTAATAATTATTGTAAATTATTTTACATTACCAATAATAACGGTAATTATTTAAATATGTTATTTTTGGAATTTAGGTTTTAGTTGTTAGAAAACCCCAATCCATGCATTTTTCACTTGAGTAGTGTTCTCAAGACGTGATTGAAAACCGTTAATTTTGCGCGGCTTTTATGGCGAGACTACCCTTTTTTGCCGTTAATGGCGGGTTTGTATAACTTACTAGTGATTAAGGATTAGCGACTAAGAGCGCGTTCATAAAACTGACTAGCCGCAACAGGCTTCTTTCATTGGCCGACAGTGGGAATACTGCGTGCTGATTGGCCGTGACAAAGGACTTGACCAAGGAGTTGAGATATTTTCAACTTCTTAGTCAAGTCAAGACAAACCTTAGTCACAGCCAATCGGAGAGCAGTATTCTCAATCATAGCCAATGAAAGAAGCTCGTGGCTTAGTCACGGGCTCGCTTAGTCGCTAGTCGTTAGTCACTAGTCAGTTAAATGTAAACCCGCCGTTAAAACGGAGTCCTTATAGCGAGCGTTTGTCCCCAGGCCAACCGGAAGTAACGCTGACGGGAATGAAGGCCGACATCAAAGTGGCGCTGCAGAACGTCGGCAACAGCGTCTACAGAGCGACGTACTCGCCGACAGTGCCGGGATCGTACCTGCTCAACGTGATGTGGTCGGATCGCCAGGTCAAGGGTTGTCCCCTCAAGGTCAGTAGTCCTATTAATAGCCCAATAGACCTTGAATAGATAACCAGGAAGAAAAATGATTGAAAAATCAAACTTTCAACACAGGAAAAAAAATTAAAAAAAGAAAAATAGACCTAGTCAATAGTTAATAGCGGGTCAACTCCAGTTTTATAGAGTCGATTCCTTCGAAAGTGGGCCGCTGTGTCAGATATAAACGACGTGTTTGAATTGAAGTTAGACTTATGACAACGCCACTTCTCGTAGTGTTGTCAGGTAGCGAGATGTCTTTACTCCCTCCCTCCCCTTATCTTTAGATCTTATTTTTATTGCCAGTTGAGGTGTCTACTGTCTATTACTAGTACTTAGAGATTCCCAGGGCTCCAGAGCCCACACCAAAACGTACCTCTCTGATGCCATTAGTCATCACTAATAATTCTGAATTTATTTTATTTATTTATTGTCTATCCTATTCAAAAGGTTGGAATTCATAGTCGGCCCCTACACCTAGGGGCCAACTATGAATTTCAATAAATATATAGCACAAAACTCAATTCTAAAAATAGCCGTGTTGCCGTGTTTTGTTTTGGACAGACATTGAATATGCACCAATCAAAGAAAGATACAACAATGGAGTTGCCTAGCAACACATTGTTTGTCCGCCTGTGATGTCACCGCCCCCTCAATTGAGTCTTGTGCTATGGGGAGGCGTAACAAGTGCACAGAGGGCGTTGCAAGCGATCCGGCCAACGGTCACTGAATATTGGATACACACAATTTTCAACAATAAGAATTCTTAAGTCATTGCAAAACTATTTGACTTCTTTGGAATCTTTGGATAATTTTACAATAATAAGTAGTGCACTGCCTCCCTGATGGGGTTTCGGTTAATTCTAGCAGGAGGAGATGAGTGGCCGGAACGCTCGCAGCGCTGCAGTGTAGTTGTTTGTTGTACGCCTCCCCATATTGAATGACTTGTACTGTCCAAGTGGCGGTGACAAATCTTATGTACTTGAATTGTCCAGGTGGCGGTGACTGCGGTAGCCGACGCCAATAAGGTCGTGTGTTCGGGTGAAGGTCTCAGAGTGGGGACAGTCGGCAAGGAGATCCGCAGCTTCATTGATACCAGGAGAGCAGGACCAGGTAAGAGTAATAGATGGAGCCCCGTGAAAATGGTGAATGACAGTAATGCCAAAATGTGTGGGAACAATTTCATTTCAGAAAACGAGCACGAATTGGTCGATTTTCAACCAGAAAATGCATAAATTGAATCTCTACCTTATACCCAAATTTAAATTATTTGTGTTTAGACACAATGTCTTTGTGATTTTTATATAGTTTTTTATGAATAGAAAGGAGCAAAAACAACCTTCTTTTTGCATCAAATAGCAAAAATGAAAATGATCAGATATACACACACTGTAACCTATCAAAATTTTGACAAATTAACCATCTCATGTTTAGCATTTATAGTTTAAATTAACAAAGCACTTTGCCAATAATATCTCCTTCGAAATTAATACTCATATATAATTCATTCAAATTTGATTAAGAAAGTATTTACTGGAGAAAACTTTTTATTCCCTACATGAGTTCCTTAACCCCACCATCTAGCAAACTAAACATCACCCTAACTTTAGATCTAGATCAAACTGTTGTTTCCATCAAGCCCCTATGACTCCATAGAAGTAGGCGGTGAAAATCTATTGCAAATTGAATGCCGCCATTGCTATGGCATTCACGCTATTTTATTTGAAATTATCTATTTAAAATTTAAATTAAAGAAAACGTATTAAGCTTAACACTTTAGTTTTTTAACAGTATCTGGTCTAAATATACTAGGTTTTATTGAAGCAGTTTCAATTATTTAAAAACACCATTTATGAAAATTTGAATGTTGATCCACGTAGTCTCTGTCTAGATTACAAAAACCAAGTTAATTCCATAATAATGTCAGCTTTCAATTTGCAATAACGACCGCAGCGCCAGTGCATGATCTAGACCTACTATAGTAACATCTTGGTTTCCATAGCTTGTTATGCGTATGTTAACTGGAAAAAAAAAATACCCGTTGTAATCCGCTGTGTCTGTCCGTGTAGGCGAGCTGACTGCGCACTGCGTGGGGCCACACAAGGTCGCCTACTGCGAGCTATACGATCACGGTGACGGAACGTTCACGCTCAACGTGAAGCCACAGGAGGCCGGCAAACATGCGCTCACCGTCAAGTACGGCGGGGAACACGTTACCGGCAGCCCCTTCTCGCTGCGTGTGGCGGGGGCGCCAGACGCCAGCAAGGTGGGTCACGGCTACCAACTTACGGATATCAAATTCTAGACAAATAATTCTGGTGGGATTTTCTTTTTTTTTTTTTTTTACAACTTAAACTATTGATTGCTCTCAAATTATTAACTTTGAATTTTTATACAGGCAATAAAGAGACTGCTCTTAGATGGAACACAATTAATGCATGTTTAGGTGTCAATGGGGTTTTGCACTGCCTGTTTCTTTCTACCACTTGCAGCATCAGTTTTCTACCAGCGTCTACTTGGTCTTGCTAGACTCCCCTTATGACGACCCCTGCGATGTATAATGGATCCGATTCGGAAGACATCATTTGACTTAAGCCGTCGAGTACGTCGTTAAATGACAAATAATAAAAATAATAACAATACTTGTTCACAGGTCCGAGTGTATGGGCCGGGCATCGAGCACGGAGTCCTGGCCTCGTTTCAGAGCCGATTCATCTGCGATACTCGCGGAGCGGGGGCTGGCCAACTCACCGTGCGCGTGAGGGGACCTAAGGGGGCGTTCAGGTAACACTAGTCTACTTACTTTACATGTAATGGTAGCAAAGATAGATCCCTTCTTTCATCGACACAGTAAGACAGAAAGGGTCCATACTACTCTCTGACTATAATATACAACAAGCTACCATCCCACTTGAAGGCAATTAACAGTCTGAACTCATTTAAATGTTCATTGAATATTCTTATGAGCTACAAGTGTAGCTAGCAATGGTAGCGGGTTGTCTATAGCCCAGGCCACCAGTTGTGACCAAACATTTTGAACAAGCATACTTTGTTACGTTAGTTTTGGTCATGTAAGACCGAAACTTTTTTTTTCTATTCATATTTCTCAATCACATCTGTCTACAGCTTAGGTAAGCTGTTGGGTTTTATCCTTCTAGCAATCAACCAGCTATCAAGTAGCAATCAAGCAGTTGGCATCTTTTCTAAGTAAAAATAAAATAAATAAATAAATTCACATTTAGAGTCTACCCACTCAGTAATGAAACTGACTTTCAGTGGGAGACTTTAATTTAAAGCAACTTAACCAACCCTGTAGGTTCCCAACACCATCGACGAGTAAGCGATGACCAATCAAAGATCGATATTTCAAATATGAAACATTAATCAGTGGATTGGACAGTGCGAACACCTGCGGACAAATGTCAGGATCAACAAGGCCGATTCAGAACAACTTTGAATTTACCGAGTGCTTCGTTGCTAGGACGGCTCCAAAGTCACCATTTACTTATTCCTAAGACAACTGAATGCTTAATTGAAGTTAAAAAACTTCTGCCTGAGCCAGGTTTTGAACCCGGGACCTTCTGCATTGAAAGCAGGGATGCTAACCACTGGACCAACGAGCCACCTAACCTAACGCTTGTGACACAGGGTGGAGATGCAGCGCGAGAGCCAGAAGGACCGCACGATACTCTGCAAGTTCGATCCGACGGAGCCTGGGGACTATCGGGTGGAGGTCAAGTGGGCCGGTGAGCTGGTCCCTGGGTCCCCGTTCGTTGTCATGATCTTCGACACGCAAGAAGAGCTCAACAGATTCGTTCAGGTAGTTTACGCTCTTGTCGCCCATACCTTTTATGGTTACATTTGCATCAATAGGGAGTATTCACGTGACGTCACATCGGCCATATTGAAGGCCACCTATAGTACTATTTCAAGTTTCATTTAGCTGTCAAAATAAAACGAATAATATTGTTTACGGGGAGATATGACAAATTGAACACGTATATCCCCCGATAAAGTGTACGAAAATGATTATTGTATGCTTTTGTAAACGATTAAAAGAGTAATCGAGGAAAAAGAGTTTATTTGTGTTGATTTTAAGTAATAATAGCAAACCAAGTTAGAGAACAGTTGAATTTGTATCAAACGCCAGCTGAAACATAGTAACAATGAACTACCAATCACATGCCATTGTGGCCTCCAATGTGGCCACCATGCGCAATACGTGAATACACCCTATACTTGTTTATTTATTTATCTCCCCTTTCTAAATGTTTCAGCCTTAGGAATTATTGTTTGTTTTGTCCCTAGAAACTAAATAATGTATTGTGTTGAAAATTCCCTTAAAATTCGCTTGCATGCTGTATCTTTTTCTAAATATAGTAGACATGCACTACATGTGAATAGTTCCTACTATTTTCATAACGATTTGTTTCTTCTTGAGCATGTTTAAAAAATATATCAGTAAAATAAAAATATTAATTTCGAATAGTTTTTATTGGAATTTTGAATCAAATTTACTAATTGAAATTGGAATAGGTGCAGTTGTCATCTGATCTGTCGCCGCTAATATATGTTGGTTGTCAATCATTCACAGGGAAGTCACTCGCCAGGTTCCGAACTCTACGGAAGTGTTGGCTACTCCACAGGCTACGCTCAGATGAACTTCAACACGGCGCAACCGTCGTGGCGTGGCTCGCAACCCCAGTTATAAGCCCGAGTGAGGACGGCACAATCTCCGCTTGCACACGCTGGCCAATAATTTCAAACACACTTCCGCGACGGCAACCGATTGTTGCCAGGATACGAGCTCGTAATCGTACGACTCTCCACGTAAACCAAAGATTCGTTTCCTTCTTTGCGAAAAGCAAACGAGACGAGCTCCGATTTTTCTTTCGAAGGGATTCATTTGGCCTGGATTTTTATTTTACTCTACTGTTGAGGAATGCAACAGAGTCTAGTTAGCGATGCCAGCAGCGATAATTATTTTAAACTTGAGTGCCATTTTACCGATTGTTTGTAAACGTTACAATCGGAAACAAATTGCAAACACAATCGTCGGCAAGGTATTTCGAAATTAATATTGTCGCTGTGTTTTATTATACATGGATAAACAAAGCGCTGGAAACGACAATGACGTCACAGACAATGTGCGTTAACGAAACGTTACGATGGCCATATTTTACACAATCACAATGTAATGTTCAAAATTACGTATCAAACAGTTTTATAATTTTTATTTACATTCAGACAAACAGCAAATGATGTCAATTACTAGCTATTAGAATAGAATATAGAAATCTACTTTCAAAAAACTTTATAAGATATTTGTATTTTCATGTATTTTTTAAATTCCATGTCACATGGTTGTCTATGCTGAACAATCTTACTCAAGGGTGCAAATACAAAAACCGTCTGACCCAATGAGGAAAGGACAATAATACAAAATGTAGAAACATGATCGAACTATGGAGTGAGCGTCAAACGAAGCATTCTAATTTTTCGTATACCTACGGTTGCTGTAAAGAAAAGTAACACAATTTGAACAAGTCGAATTTGTTGTATTGTATTTTCTGTGTATTTGCCGGTGCGAATACCGGTAGATTCCCGAATACACTACACGAACGCAAATTTATTTCGTGGTAACAACACGTAAAATATGAACGTATTTTATTTCCTGTATGTAAAAATCAAACATGTTATTTTATTAATAAAAAGGTGTAGGTCATGAAAATGGGTTCTTATTTTCTTAACTCTTTGTCTGCATGTAATTCACATATCCTCTAGGAATGGTGATGACACAAGCATTGTTAAAAAAGATTGATTTATAGTGTGGCGTACTCCCGTTACAAAGTCGTTCAAGAACGAAGAAAAAATAATTAAATTATGAGAAGAGAGAGAGAAGAAGAAGAGAGAAGAAGATGAGAAGAAGAGAAGAACTAAGAAAAAATAATTAAATTATGAATTAGTGAAATAATATGGACACTGTAGTTGCATAGTTAGAATAAAATCATTCAAACACGATAACCTAGTTGAGAGTATGGACTTTATTTATTGACTCAATTATATAATATCTACATCAAATAGTAAAATCACCCTCGCTTGTTAAATTAGGAGTGACTCACGCAATGTCAATAGTCATGTGGAAACCTCTTAGGTAACTGGTATTCTAGAACACAGTAGATTCACAGGTTCAAAGCTCAAGTAGTACGTAACTTTGTACGGTTCGGCTCGGCTCCTTGGGTCAAAAACCATCTTTTGAAGCCAAATCTGGAGACAATTTTATAAGTGAAGAAACCTTTGGTTATTCTTGCCATTTATCTCTCTAATTAGCATGACGGACAATAACGAAATGCTGTGTTTCATGAGAGATTCAAGACTTGGACTTGGCACCCAAATATACGCCACTAAAACTGTGTAGAGAGAGCACTGCTAAGTTGTACCATTGTCTGCACTATATTAGTTTCAAGTTCAACAAAGGCTCAACAATCCAAATACAGTATTCATCAATTGACAGCTAAACATCAGATGTGCATCATTTTTTTGTTGAACAGAATGCACAGTCTTTTTTTAGTGCCATAAGCCACTGTGCACAGAATGGATTTTTTCTTGCCAAACCTCGTTTCCAGATTGACTGATATGCCTGTAAGTACTTTATACTGCGGCACTATGGAGTTTTACACGTAGCTCAATTTAACTGGTGGAGCAACATTAAAACCTAGTTTGCTCTACAAAATTAATTAATTAATTAATCATGAATGAATCACTCACACATGGCTGATTGTAGTAAATGCATTGGTGCGGCATGCTAAGCAGGGCATTGTGAATACACTTGCGCAATTATATTATTTAGCTATTTGTATTGTGCAACTTTTAGTAAATTTGACTAACAAAACCAGATCAAATTAGATATTACCAAAGGTTGCAAGAGTTCCTATCGATCGTGACTTTCACTATTATTGACGTAGCCCTACAAATATTGTTATCAATGGTCATCCCCGTTTTCAGAGGTGAATAGGAACCACGAGTTGCGACTGATTGCAATGCCACTCTGACCAACATTTTCCATTCAACGTCGAGTTCACAACATTTGTTTTAACTTAAGTGTGACGTGTTTTGGGGATTTGAAACAGGAATTTTGCAAGGATTTTACTGCACACACATTACACAGTTTAATACTTCCGTCCAACTTATTGAATTCGAGAATAAAAGCTTACCGAAAACAGTTTGGTTAACAACAATAGAGCTATTGTCTGCTAGTTCTAATTTTAATTGATGCTTTTTTGTCTTTGAATTCAATTAGTTTGACGAAAGTATTAACAATCAGGAAGCAGCGATCCAGATATTCATTAAAAAAATCTTTATTCTGTTGTAGTAGGTACAACATGCAACAAAACAATGTTTTCCCAAACTGTTTCCATTGTTATACGAAGATAACGAAGACTGCTACCAACTTCAGGACTAATAATTACACTGATTCTTATATTTCGTTGTTGTACTTGAATGTTATAGAATTATTATTTTACCTATTATTGATAGTAACATTTTGTACTCAAGGACAGTGTGTAATAATTTTCTCCTAATTTTCTCATGATGGTAACGGGACGGGACTTCTGATCTAGTATAATTTTAACCCAAAAAAAGTCGTTTCATATTAGCCTATAGTATTAGGTAACATTATGTAACATACACACAGTTATTTAATATGAAACTACTTTTGAATGGAAGATACATGCCATGTGGTACAAAAACTCTTTCCATATCGTTTGCATCTTGACAAAATTCAGGAATAGTTAAAAACTCTGTCCATCTCGTTTGCATCTTGACAAAATTCAGGAATAGCTCTACAAGGCTCACAACTGGCATAGTTATTAAAAATAGTGAGACTTATTACTGGATGGTTGTTTGAATTAAGGGGCCAGTGACATCCCAGTAATTTATGCGTGAGACCTTCTACATAGCCAGTTGTAAACCCTGAAATAGTATCATTTTTACAGATAACAACTAGGATATATAATCTATATCAAATCAGGATGATTACAAACTAGACTAAAAAAAAGAACACAGGCAGATTAGCATGACAGGGAACAAAGACCAAGAAAATAGTAACCAGTGAAGTTACAATTATTTATTGCAATCTTATCATAGTTGAAACAAACTTCAGGAGCTGAATTGCTATTGATCATGTCCATGAGATAACTTTAGCGGGTAGGCTAATCAGAAACGCACGCAGGCCTAGGAACATAACAAGTGGGAACGTACGAAATGCAGTTAGACTTTATTGGGAGTGAAGCTCTCCCACAGAATTGTTGGTAAGTACATTTTTCCAATTCAATAAATTAATGTCTATTACTGTATACTTAATTAGTAATAGATAGGGCCTACATACATTTATGGCTGCTTTTGTTACAGAGAACAATGCCCATAATTTAATCCTTGCATTAAAACAGACAAACAGTTTGTTTTCTATGTACAATTGTTGTAATTGGGATTGCAATTGTAATAAGCTAATCGCACATCTGATTGTAGAAGGAAACTCCATGTACTGTAATGTATGTAGCCTACTCAGAGAAACAATCCCTTAAGACAAAATTCACTAAACTTTGTTAACCTTTGATTTAGTAATCTACCTAATCCATGGTTTCAACAAAAGTTACATTAAAATGCATGGTACAAATTATTTCTTGTATACATGTATAACATGCCAGCCAATCTAATTTTGTCAGGGCCACTTCAGTCAAAATTATCAAATCATAAATGCCTGCAACCCAACCATAAGTAAATAATATTTGCAAGAAGATAACACTCTCAAATAAGAACATAACTATTTGTCAAATTATTTTATAGCCTACATTATTGGCCAACATACGTAATTTTAATGGACTTCCAGCTACCTGTGCTCGTCCCTCAATAGCAGCCATATTGGATTAATTTAATAGCTCGTTTGTTTACGTTTTAGGACGCACACCTTGTGCGGTGTTGTACCTGTGGTAATTGTGGTTTGGAAAATACTTAAAATAATAAAAGCCAACCTGCTGGATAATTAGTTTGAGAAAAGGATAGATCAAATACGTCCGGCGTACCTCTGCTTGTCGTACGAGGCGGCAAATGGTCAATGTCATATGACCTTGTTGTTGATACAACGTTAAGCAATGGACAATAATAATAACAACCTGAGAACAGGACAAGCAAGACTAATAATAGGTACACATAAAAACAAAATGTCATCAACTTGAAACGTTTTGGCCTTGGGGGTTTTTCCCGATCGCCAGACACTCGAGCAACTACTATAATATCGTTACATGATGGCTCGTCAACTTTTCTCAGGTAAGCAGTTAGACTCTATTCCTGCCTGGAATCAATTGTACAAAGACTACATAGTTATAAATTGTTCATGATACCAGCCCTGTGAGTAATATTATAAATTTATAGTACAGTAGTATACTATTATACCAAATACGCTACTTATAATATCATCATTATATTTTGTCAATTCATTAGGCATAGTCCTACAACAGCAAAATAATTTTGTTTTTCTCAACATGTACCCAGAGCCTTAAGAATAATACGATCTTTGACAATACAATAACTTGTAGAAATTGGTGTAAAGTACGGCTTATGTACGTAGCCTTTCTAGTGCACACTGCTAGGCCTAGGAGCCTATCCACTTTGGTCTACTTTGCACTACTTCAGTTTACTATGTAACATGATTCATCTTAGATCAATAATGAACTAAGAGTAAAGAGTAAAGACACTTAAGAAAACCAACTTCAGACTATTTGAAAATTTATTCAAAATTAATACTCTTGCTAAATAGTTAGTTAATAACGGCCTGTCAGTAATTTGATGTTCAGTTATTAAATTATGGTATGTACTCTCAAATTGAATTGTCTTCACGATAGTAACCAAATGAAATACACTAATACCATCAAGTTAATGATGTATAGTAAAACCAAAATGGATGGTAACAAAACAACCTAAAACCTGATGATACCCAATTGTGTTCTCTCTTTAAAAATGTATGCATTTCTTACAACAAAATCATGGTTTGGTGGGTTTAGAATTCACACAAGAGTCAATCTTTAAAAATTAACGAAAATTTAAAGTTACGTGTTAGAAAAGCATGTTGACCGATGTGATTATCTAGGGCTGTAACAACTTAATCAAATCTTAGCAGGTTTCCTACTACTCTTGGCCAGCAATATCATTATGACAACGCATTGGAAGTAACATTTCCGTTCCTTGTACTAGAGTTCCAAGGTTACTGAAACTACTTAACATTACATTAATTTATATTATGTAGTTTCATTGGACAAAACGTAGTTTCTGATTCCAAAGATAGACCTACATATTGGGCACTAAAAGCCACTTCATTTTTAATACACTTTTAAGGAACCAGTTTGTACATTATTGTGATCGGTAGTCTCTAAATGATACAATGTGTAGTAGGTGCAATACTACAAATATAAGGGCCTGTAATACATAATAGCCATGCTCTCTGCATAGGAAAAAAAAAATAGCAATAAGGTATAAGGTACACCATGTCCATAGGGTATATAAATACGTAACAAAAAGGTGTCCCACTTCTTCATAAATAGCTTAGGAATAGTATTTTAGTAGGCCTATGGCCTTGTAATATTTACAGCCTGTACACAACTTGATATTTAGCCTAGTCTGATCCAAAATACCATTTCCGATTGATAATCATTCCTACTGATACGTTCTGCACTTAAACATGGACACATATCTGTTCCAATGTCTAACCTACTATCAGATTTTATGGTAAACAGTCACAAAACAGCCCAATATTGAGTACTGACATTAGTATTAAAAGATCATCAGTGAAATCAAATGTCAATATTGTACACTGTTAACGAAAGTTATCAACACCTCCCACAGCCTTCACAGCACTACCAAATTAAACTACAGTAATAAATAGGCTCAGATATATTCATAATACCAGTATGATAATCAGCGTTATGAATGCCTGTACGGGCAGATGCGCACCACGTAAATAAAATACAACTGAATAATCTTGGGTCATTCTCCAGAAATGGGGTACTTTTGAATTAAAAAAATAAATGGAAAAATAATTTCCAATTCCAAATAAAAATGAGGTTTTCATTTTCCTTACATGAGTTTAAATACATACCAGGTAGTAGCAGAGATCGCTTAAGATTATTTTAGAAGATTTTAAGGCATTTTGTTTTTGCTGCCCATGGAGTTGACTGATAGTGGCCATGGAGTTGATCTTTGTCAGTTTTCTGAGTTTTATCCATGGCAATTGAAATAAATTGAAATAACAATAGGCAATCTTAGTATTAGCGATCTTTGGGAACCATATACATTTTTGAAACTTGCATTTTTGTTCCACTAAAGCCGTATTGGGTGTTGAAAACGTAAATAAGTACGTTCGTTTACAATACACCATTTTTAATATGGTACCTACATTTTGTGATTGAGAGGTTTCTAGTTCTACCTGAAAATACAATTAAAATAAGGAAAACATCTTGATTGGCAAACATTTTTTGTTGTGGTTGAGAATAAATGAAAACAATTATTTGCTAGTAGAAAAGTAGACACTTTATTTAAAATGCAGATGAAATAAATTGAACGTTATAACTTACATTACAACTTAAAAAAAGAAGTACTGAAAGCATGTCTGGTTAACATAAAACTAAGGCCTTCTTGGCTATCTATAAATTAGAATGTGAATAATTGAAATTTATCCCAAATTGGGGAAAGAAAGGTTTAAATCTTTAAAAGTATAAGATTGGCGGCGGGTTAGTATGGGTTCCTCCAATACTTGCACTATGTCTCTTTGTTCCACCCAACTCTGATCAATAGCTGATGGTAATGAAAATGTGTTGTCTGGGTTTTTTCTCATGAAATTAACAAAGTAGTTTTTGGACATCTTGCATCTCTTCTTCTAGGCTGTATTTAAAATGTTTCAAACATAGACAAAACATAATAATGTATGCCTACATAGGGGGAGGAGACACATTACTTAAGGACATCCATAAAAAAACAAAACATCCCCTCTGTTATGTGCGAATATGATATTTGTAAAATAAACATAAAAAATGTAATAAGAGTTGTATTTATTATTACGAAAAAAATAGTACAGTATTATATTTTTAAACTAATTATCACTTTCTAGCTCTAGACAATGAAATCCTTGCTTAGCATCAACTCCATGGGCAAAAGTGCCCATGGAGTGCCCATGGAGTTGATGTCCATGGAGTTGATGAATCACACTTTCAGCCAGGTTATAGAGCATGGTTTTGAGGTTATGGAGTAGGGCTGTGGTATTTGATATCTGTTTACCATATGCACCATGGCATTTAAAAATCAAAACATGCAGTTAAATAGTTTTGCATTTTGTAGAAGACATGGAGTTGACAGTCAATAAACATACTCCCCTCAAATCAGAGTTGTTTTCGTTTTTCTTTCACTTGCAGAAGTTTAATTCCCACATCACTCACACCTGCAGGGCGATTCTCTAAGGTCCATGGTAAATTGAACGCCCGTTTTCGACGTTACGAGCCTTACCGCATTGAGTTAGCGATTCTCTACCGTGTTTTATCGACAAAGATCGTTACCACCTACGTTAAAAGTAGCGCGCTCCAAAACCCTGCCTTTAGACGTGCGATAAGAAAACATGGCGGACTTTTCAAGCCGTCTCATGTTCACTTCAGCATTTGAACTAATTGATTATAGAAATTTGTTGTGTGTATCGATACAAATATACGATATTTATATTTAAAAATATGTGTGTGAGTAAGGAAATATAATTTGTAGTTATGTAACAAAAGTCTAGAAGTAATTTTGTATCATAACCCTACTTGCCTAGTTTGGCCGTGCCGTCACGGCACGTAGGGTAGGCCTAGAACCCTAGGCCTACTTCTAAGTTCAAACACTAGGTTCGTTTGATTTGCTACACCTTTTATACTCTTTGCACTCACTCCATGTTATTTCATGGGATACATGGCATGAAGTACAAAAGGTGCCGGTAAATCAAACGAACCCTAATGCTGCAATAAGTGAGAAAAGTGCAGAAGGTGTCCGGAAATCAAACGCACCCTAATGCTGCAATAAGTGAGAAAAGTGCAGAAGGTGTCCGGAAATCAAACGCACCCAATGGCAAACGTTCCATTTATTCACGCGTTGTCATTGGTTAACTTTCTATAGTGTACACAGCCATCTCGAAAACATTCACAAACTAATATATAACAGGCGCTGCTCTGCTGCAACGGCGACGTCCTTTCGATACGGTTATCGAACGTTATGAAATGGTAGTTGGGAATCGCGCGGTAGCTTATCGTGTGGTAAGTTTAGTACAAGTGTCGTTAAGGTTAAATTTACCGCGCATCTTAGAGAATCGCCCTGCTGATACAAAGAAAATGGCGGACTTTTTTCAGGCCTATCAGTAGAAAAAGAGCAGTTGTGCCAACTTATGAGATTTTACACCAGTTCCATTTGCCCATGGAGTTGATGCTTGAACCTGGTTACAAACTTTGGGGATAAATAACTTCATAAATACAGAAGATATTTTCTAATTGGAACCAACAGCAGTATTTTACAATGTTATTAAACTAATTAAATGTAATTAAAACCCATTATATTCATAATCTTCTTAAATAGTAACACTTTTTGTAGTGAAACTGTAGCTGGTTACAGTCCACGGAGTTGATTTTTACACATTTGACTCTTAATTAAGGAATAACCTAAATTGAATTTTTATTTTTAATCGTCGGGACCTAACTAACAAAAATATATTGTTTCTTAGGATGACTTTTGTAATTCATAAACATTAATAATCAAGAAGATATTCTGGAGTTACATGAAAGTACCCCATTTCTGGAGAATGACCCATTTACAGATTACGATTAGTTTTAGAAACATTTTATTAGGCTACTACTGGTAGCTCCGACAAATTACTGCCTTCCAAGTATATCTCCAGCCATGTACTTTGTTCTTATATTACATACAGAATAGGCTTATATAACTGCGAGAACTTTTGCAAGACACACCATAGCCATAAACAAAGTATTACCTATATGCTCCAAAACCAAATTTGCTTTGTGAATCCATAACCAAAATATGTGTTAACAAAACATGTATCCAGTGCAAGTCAATTAAAATAAAGGTACAAATTCAAAATATATCCAAGGACCAGCCTAACAATGCTTGCATAGGATGTTTGTCAGCTAACAGGCCACGCACAAAGGCTAAACGGTAAACATACCGGCAGCAATTGAATCGATTGTTATTAATTAGAAAGTCAAATAATCTAGAGCACAATGTTCTACACAATGGTATTACTAGAAAACTATAGATACAGTAGTTACAACAAATCTATTCAGCCGTCTCCAATGTAGCCTACACGCTAGTCACTACGTAATAGATTCGACATCGTGTACAAGTACGTATATATCCGACCATGGAAGGCAGCATCATTGCTAGAGACAGTAGTTTTTCGCAATAGCGATTAATGCGACAAGTCTTAGGTTTCAGCGAAATCAAAATTTCTTTACAAATTATGAAAATATAGTTATTTTAATAATAAAATAATTAATGCGAATTTTTGCGAAAACCAACCATTCAAGCGAAACACCCCTTTAATAGCGAAATCGAGGTTTGAATGCGAATTTAAAGCGAAATTGGCTAATATTGTCCATATATACATACTTTTGGGGCAAGTTGTACAAGTAAAAATGCAGAACGTATAAGTTTGTGTTGCCATTCAAATGGTAGCTCCTGTACTTTTTTATTCTGGTCAAGAAGTGCAGTTTGTAGTGAGGGCGGAAGGGGGTGTCTACTGTCTACCCTTTCTATTCATGGCTGACCATTGTTTGCAAGAACCGTTAGGTGTCTTTTGGTCTTTTTTAGGTCTTGGACCTCAGTTCCAACGAAAGAAGACTTTCGTGTCAGTCACTGTTCCCGTTCAGTTGCTAAAGATGGGTCGACCAGTGAACGTAACGGTGCAAAGTCGTGCTCGCGAGTTTTCAAATGATGGAATTTATGTGTCTGATAGTGAAATTTTAATGTGCAAGTTCTGTAATGTGCGGCTAGAGTGGAAAAAGAAGGATACAATTACGAAACATTGCGCTAGTAAAGAACACGTGAAAGCGAAAATTAACCGGGGAGAGACTGTCAAACGCCAGGCTACCATAGCTGGATCGTTCTCAAATCAAAAAAAGGCAAAGGTAGAGAAAAATGAGTTCATTATGGATACGACCGAGATGTTTTTGAAGGCGAACATCCCAATAGAGAAGGTAGACGACCCCGCTGTCCGTACATGGCTGCAGAAATATGTGCAAGGTAGGATCTACTTTCATATTAAAACACTAGCGTCCAAATTAACATACAAATATTCAAATCTAAGACCAATCATTTCATTTATTAGGATGTGGGGACCTTCCGTCAGCCAGTAGACTCCGCAGCGAATATGTTCCACGATGTGGGGAACAGATTAGTCAGGCAATCAAAGATTCCATCAAGGGGAAAAAGGGAATCACACTAATTTGCGACGAGACAACTGATGCCGCCGGCAGATGCGTTTTCGCAATCCTAGCGAAAACTCAAGATGGCAAGAAAGAACAAGAGATATTCTTACTCGAGTGTGTTTTCTTGGATTGCGCGAACAGTAAAACGTGTTCACAGGCTGTTATCAACACCCTCAACCAATTTGAGATTGATTACGAGGATGTCAATTTTTTTGTCACAGACTCGGCTCCATACATGCTTAAGTGCTACCGTCTATTAGAAGGCATTATGGGGGATCATTTGCTACACGTAACCTGTTGGGCACACAAGTTCAGTTTATTTGGTGAAGTGTGGCAAAAGAATCTTGCCGAACTAAACGCGATCGTCTCAAAAACAAAAAATTGCTTTCACTTATCGCGCAAGATCAAACATCAGTACCGTTCTTTCCTCGATGACAAGTACGAAACGCGCGTTCCCTTATACCCAGAACCCGTGCTAAGTAGATGGGGCAGTTGGTTTAAGGCTGCTAAGTACATACACGAGTACTTCTCCGTTATAAAAGAATTTTTCGATCAGTTGACACTCAAATCAGCTCCTGTTAATAATTGGCTGCAATCAACTGTTGACGAGATGTACATTCTAAAAGTAAAAGCACAGGCAGCGTTTGTTTATGAAAACTGCAGTTATATTGCCGACGTCGTGGTTGAGTTAGAGGGAAGTAATTATCCACTGGGTCACGTGTTAATGACTCGGGTTAGGGATTTGAAAACCAGATTAGAAGTAATTTCAGCTGGGAATTTGGGGAATTTGATTCATTTAGCAACCGACGAAATGGGTAATGACTTGCGACTTGAGACAGTCAATTTGTTTAAAAGTATTTGCAACCTCACCATTCAGAAGATTGATAAATATATAGCGCCGTGTGCAGCCAATAACTTGTTCGTGTTATTGAACGACTTGTTTTACCCATCAAATGTTGTGCAAGTAACCGCTGTTAATATCTCCACGGTTGTGAGCAGGATTAAAACATGTGATTTGTTTAAAACCTTGAAAGATGTAGACATTAGTGTAGCCTACCTGGCATTAAAAGAGAGTTTATTGCAACAATTGGAAGGACCTGCAGAACATGTTGACATGGTCGCAGCCCTTCAAGCTCTTAAAGTCACATACAATGATTTTGCTACTGCAGTTTTAAAGAGCATTTGGACACCCTGTTCATCTGTCGATGTTGAAAGATTTTTTTCGAAATATAATCTTGTAGTAAGTGACCGCCGGCGAAAATTGAAAGAAACCAATGTAGTGACGTGTGCCATGCTTACTTTCCAAAAATAAACTAACCACTAACCATGCAATCTGCACGTTAATTTTTGGCAAGTTCATTACTTCATAATTCCGTTTCAAGTGTTTTCATTTACAGTGTACACAGGATCACTATTAATCCTTCTTAATTGAAATAGAAATAGATCATTCCTAGTTATAATGTTCTTTTAATTTGTAGTAGGATATTTCTTTAAACCTAATAATAGTTAATTAATTAATTACTATGTATGTATTCATTTGCAATTAAAAACTTATTATCTAAAATATATCATGAAGTATTTTATTTTTATGTCTTGTGAAAAACGTGAATCCTTCAATCCTAAGCTGTATTAATCTATTTTCATTACTGCGAAATAACAGCGAAAATATAAAGCATTAATGCTACGGAAATGCGAAATTTCAAAACATTAATGCGAAAATTTTGAGACTTTAATGCGAAAAACTACTGCCTCTAATCATTGCCAATGCACTGACCACAGTCATCACGAAAAAAAAAATCAAGACAATAGTAGTTACACTAATTGCAAAAAACCCTAAACCTACCAGTCTGAATTCCAAAATTTGTAACTAAAATAAAATTAACATTATTCCCAGATTAAACATCTTCTGCAGGGACAGATCCTCATTTACTGGCCTTTTCATACGTGCCGTTTCCGAACCTCAACATTTGTTAGGCGTCAGTTAACTCCCCTCTCACGTCACCTACCACTACCACACCCCCAATAGCACCTAGTATTTTTACTTTTTAGTCTAGTTTATTCGTTTTGTTTAAAGGCAGTTGAGTTTGATTTGTGACTAAAGTTTTTGCATAGCCATGTTCTTCGGATTGATCAAGACCTCGTGTTGAAATCTCTCATTATTTTTGTAATAGGCCTCTCAACTTGCAACAATCAAACTCACCATCTTAATCGTAGGTAAGCTGTCCCAACTCCCAACACTCAACAAGGCCTATACCAAATGTTGAGTTTTAGCTTATTTAGCTTAGTAGGCTATGTACCATGGTTCAAATAAAAAAATTGATCGAAATAAAAATGTGTTTCAAGGGCAAAAGATTAGATCTAGGCCTATCTAGCTTAAAAAACAAACAAAAAACAAACAACGATGCGCATAATACTCAGTATAATGCCCCCCACTAGAAATCAGTTGGTTCTAACCAAGTGGATAGACAATAAAATAAATTTATGTTTTATTTTAGGTCATTTTATTGGACATTGGCATAGTGTTAAGGTTGGCACAATTTTAGTGTTGAATACTATCTCGTAGCTGTAGTTTAAATGCTAGTACGTATAGTCTATATGACTTCTAGTCAAATGTTCAGGTAGGTCTATGGACCTACACCTATGCTAGACCCAATATACCCAAGGGTGCAAGAGAAGTTGACAAGACAGGTCAACTACGCTACAAACATCCCGTGCATTAAACATCATCACTGGGGCCTATAAGCGTAACGCTTCCAACCTATTGTTGAACACTCTTGACTGCAGGCTTTGGAGTACCGGTACTATTGGAACTGGTATTCTTGCCCTTATTGTTAGCTACAGACAATTTGTGCCTCTTGCTGTCATTGTGCTGTCCAAACTGCGATTCAGAGTTCATCGTTACATTGCAATACGCACAGTAGAACTGGCCCGAAGGTGTACGGAAAATTGAGAAATCAGGCTTCTTTTCGCCGGCAGTATCTTGGGCGTCCGCTCGGGCGATGGGTTTGCCGCGCTGCACGACGGTCGCCAATATGGTGTCGGTCTGCGCTGCTGGGGGCGGGATCTTCTGCTTATCCGCCGAAGTGGGATTAGCGGCAGCCCCGAGTTTTTTACGGTGTCGTGCGCCGCTGAGGTGAACCTCTAGTTGCTCTTTGGAGGTGGTGCTCACGCTACACAGCTGGCATACAAACGGGTTCGTGTTGGGTTTCGGCTTTACGGTTTCTTGAACGCTTGGCGTTTCGGGTTCGCTCAAGCCCAAAGGATCGGACCTCTTGATGAATTCGACCCCAATTTTAAAGCGTCCGGTAGGATCGGGCTTATCCGTTGGCACAGGTACGCCAACTGGTTTTTTAGCACCTCCTCCATCCAGTGCTCTATTATGGCTCTTGCCCATGTAATGTTGTTCTGCGTGTTGTTTCGAGGTGAGTGGAATGTCACACACGGAACAGTATAAAGTACGCACCTCGTCAAATTGGTTAGTCGATTGTTTCCTAGATACGCCTTCTTTGAATTGTTCTGGTAAAGGTTGTCCTTTTTCTGCACACCATTTCTGCATGAACTGAACGACTTTCTTATCGTGCATTTTTCCTGAGTAATGCGTCTTTGCTGTTACTGTGGAGTTAACAAGCACTCCACATAGGCCACATTTCAGTGGCTCAAACTGACTTGTTAACTCTTTAGGCATGTTTACTTTTTCTTGATTTACATAATATGTTGTGACTATAGAGTCGAAAACACTGCGTGGATCCAAAGCCATAGACTTGGGCTTCGGCCTCGAATTCATGTTTGGCTCGCCTTTAGAGAATCCAGGTCGGCCAAATTTAGAAAATGGTTTTGGTGTAAATCTCGTCTGAGGGTCAGACTTCGGCCAAGCATTACTCCTAGGTTTACTGGCCAAAGCAGCAGGGTAAGGCTTTGGCAAAGTATTGTTGTTGGGCTTGGACCAAGGAGGTCTAGGCCTATCAGCATTAGGCTTTGACCACGGAGGGCCATCAGCATTAGGCTTTGACCACGGAGGACCATCAGCATTAGGCTTTGACCACGGAGGACCATCAGCATTAGGCTTTGACCAATTATCGTTCCTCCATGTGTCAAGCGGAGGAGTAGGCCTAGGGTTGGACCAACTGTCAGCTCTACTAGGCCTATCAGGTCCAGCCCACGCACCAGACATAGGTCCAGTATCTGACTTAGGCCAATCATCAGAATTAGCGTCCGGTTTAGGCCATGGACCAGACCTTTGTCTTGTAAAGTTATTATTTTGGAAATCACCCTCTTCTGTTGGGAGTGGCCTTTTTCGATTCAAAAGTGGCATGGGTTGTGACCATGAATTGAAGCTATTGGACTGTCCAGTAAAGGTGTTATTGGAAACCAATTCGGTAGGTCTAGGATTAGGCCTATTCGGGGCAGGAATTCTAGGAGGCATGACCGATGTATTAGGCCAAGTCTGTCCCAAGTCTGGAGTCACGTTCGGCTTCGAGTTGGGCCTTGACCAATTCGGAGGCTGTGGTAGTAATCCGGTTGCGGGTGCTGACTTCGACCATGAATTAGCCTGTGTTTGTGACACTTGACCATTCGTGTTTGGTGACCTAGAATAACCTCCTTGCGAACCCCATTGGCCATTAGGAGTTTGCCCAAACATGCCGAGTTATGGCAGTGGCACTAACGTACTAATACTAGACCCTACAAAAGAAATGACTTAAAAAGTTCTTACGCGTCTGTTAAAGTTGAAAATCAACAGGAAAGCACACATACACTTGACCTCGAAGCAGCTGAACAAAGTAAAAATAGCTAATTATTGAAATGCCGGCTCACGACGACGAAGACGCAGACGCCTTTGGGGCTTCACACGTCGATTGTTCGAGATCTAGCAAGAAAAGGTCGATCCGGTCAGGCTATCGATAGATCGTAAAATGGTTGGTGCAAAAATAAAGAAGAAGAAGACCAGTAACACAACAAGACGGATGGCTGGATATGGGCTGGATGAAGTTTGTGCAGTGGCTTAATTAATTATTTATGTGGTAAATATGTATATAGATATATTCAGCTTATTCAGAGGAAGGTTTCCGGCTTCATAAGCTCAGTTAAAAGGTAAAGTAGGCTAGGCATTAGGCCTAGGCCTAGGCACTTCCAACCTTATGTCCCAGGGCCTAGGCTAGGCTAGGCTACGCTATCGAAGGCCCATGCTTTTTTGATCGTTGTAGGTATATTTCTAGACCTTGGCCTTAGTCTATTAGGCCTATGTAACAAGTGACTAACCGAAGCTTAATGCTTAACGACTTGGCTCCGTTGAGAAATGACTAGGCCTAGCCTAGGCCTAGCCCTAGAGGGCCAGGCCTAGGCCTAGGCCTGGGTAGGCCTAGGTAGGTTTTGCGTTTTGAATATGTAGGCCTAGGCTAGCCCGTCATCGCAAACAAGAAGTACTCTATTCTAGGCCTAGACACCTGATTGTAAGAGGTCATCCCCTTCCTAATAGTTAACACGCTGCCCATCTCGCATGCCTATACTCTCTCCCTCTCCCTGCTTCATACCTGCCTAACCCTTATATTGGGCGTTTTCTAGTATCGTTCCATATTAATTGTTAATACACTTCGTGCAAAGTGTGTTATATGCTATCTGTGCTGGTAGAATAATTTACTTATAAACCTGTTCAAACATGCAGTGTGTCATCCATGCAAAAAAACAACAGCTATGTGTTTGATTGCTTAATTGTCTCTCTGAAACTTTGTATTTTTTAGGTCAAGTTCTTTCTGCTAAATTGGACTTTTATTCCAGTTCATTCAATTGCTTGTTTCAAGGCTGTTGCTGACGTTATTCTGGGCCTAGTTGATTTTTTACTGCGATGGAACCTTGGGCCAAGACGTCATTGATTCTATGCATCTTCGGTTTACTCAAGGAATTCCGACCATCCGAACCCTTCATTACGCCATATCTTGTTGGACCATGGAAGAACTTCACAGATGTTCAGGTGCACATTCTAGGTCATAATTATTTATCAGTAAAAAAGCAGAGGCCCTTTAGAGGTAGCATCCTATGAAAACTGGTTATGTAATATTTGGGGAAAGAAAAAGAGACAAAATACCAACAGCGTAATTACCTTGAGAAGTTGTGTCACTGTGGGAAGAGTAGGTAGGATACAATTAAAACAAAATTGTGACTAAGGAACTTTTAGAATGCAATCAAGCATGTAGTAAATGGTAAAATATCCCCCACTGAAAATTAGTTCTTGAAAGTGAGTGGTTGGACAATTTACAATTTTATTTATTCGTTTAGTCGTTTATATCGGCTTTTTGTTTCAGGTGAACCAGCAAATTTTCCCGGTGGGCACTTACTCTTGCCTCTCCCAGCTCGTGTTGGTATTCCTGGTGACGGATTTACTGCGGTATAAACCGGTGATTTTACTCGAAGGAGTTTCCGGCATCATAACATGGACACTTCTCATAGTAGGGAAGAGCATAGCAACTATGCAGGTAGGTAGCCTACTCCTGTTCTATTCACAGCCGAACACAGTCGGAGTTTTACCGTGAAGCGACCCGCTCCAAAATTCTTCCGCTGCTGATCATAGTTATACAACAGTTATGTTAGTTATAACACGGACAAAATATGATTTTCCTAAATGTGCGTGGAAGTATTTGAAACGTCTGAAACGTCTGCCAACTTCAGTAGCCTATTGGCTGCTCTGTCCACTGTCACCGTCTCCAAATCGGCAATTAAAAAGTAGTGCGAGTTGATTTGCCCATTTGCAAAACACGTGATTTTTTTTAAAAATTTAAATCAATAAAAATCAGATGGGCCTATAGGCATTAATGTGTTATTTAAATTAGTCTATATATCATTTTTGATGTATTTTTGCAAATAAAATACAAAAAATCACACACCCTGCTTAAAATTAAAACACATGTGCCTTCACGGTCCGATTTAAAACACGTTGTTCATTAATTTCAGGCCGTGGAGTTCTTCTATGGGACGTTTGTGGCCACCGAAGTGGCGTACTACACGTACATCTATGCCAAGGTTGACCGCGAACACTACCAGAAGGTCACGAGTTACACGAGGGCAGCGTTCCTGTTTGGTCGCTTCTCCTCCAGCGTCGTCGGCCAGGCTCTCGTATCGACGGGCACCATGGACTTCTACCAACTCAACTTTCTCTCGCTGGGAGGTACGACCGCGACTAGCCTATTATTATTATTTTTTTATATCTGCTCCCTGTGTCCAACAATGAAGTCGGGTAGGGGATATAGGAAATTAATCCCATCATATTCTGGCCCCTAGGTACATCGAAGCCGGCTGGCCATGCCTGACGCTTCCCTCATGTTAACTTCCTCCGGCTCCTCCTCTTCAGTTTCTTTTTTTTCTTATTATTATTATTTATTTTTCAACATCAGAGTAGGCCTACATTGCATTTCCTAATGTATAAACACTACAAGTACATGTGTCTAGTGCTGAAAGGAGGCAGAAAGCGGAACCACGTTCCATCCACGGATAGTGTCCTGCAACCTTCTAAAAATAATCTAAATTAAGTGAAATATAGCATACATAGTACACTGTTAATTCTAGGTATGAGTGAGTGATATGATGTGTGAGGCTGCGTTAGTGTCGAATGAGTGAAGGTGGGTATGAGCATAAATAGGTGAAAGATGATGATTGGATGGGTGATGGGTGTGTATGTGTGTGTACGTATGTATGTATGTATGTATGTATGTTGAGAAGTGGGATTTTTTTCTACGTAGTTAAAACTACGTTTTAAAAATAATTAATGTGAAATGTGAGAAAGTTGAGTAAGAAGGGTTCAATTCCCATTTTCAGTTGGAGGGGGGGGGGGGGGGAGAAGAGATAGTTTGATGATAACCAGAAATATTTATTGGAACAAAGAAACAATCACAAAAAAGAACGATCACTAAATTCTGTTGGGGATAATAATAATCTCTCTTTATTTTCCCACATTTTGACATATTTTGATTTACTTTTTGTATAATGAAGAGCTTGAAGAGCTTATTGATACGATGATAGAATGGAAAATGGAACTGCTTGGACTCAGTGAGACTAAATGGATTGGGACTGGGGAAAAGGAACTACGAGGTGGTTACAAGATGATGTGGTCAGGGGGCAGTGAAGGAAGAAATGGGGTGGGTTTAATAGCTAGCCCAAGATATAAAGACAAAATAGTGGATATACGATACGTAAGTGACAGACTAATAAAAGTAGAAATTATAATAGATCGGGAAAAAATTGATGTTATCCAAATATATGCACCCCAAACTGGAAGACCTACAGAGGATAAAGATAAGTTTAGAGATGACCTAGAAGCACTGATTGAACATAATAGTGTGATTGTTATGGGTGACTTCAATGCCATGGTTGGGGCAGAGAGATATGGGTTTGAAGAGGTATTAGGTCCACATGGTTGGGGAAAGAGGAATGTAGACGGAAGAAAGATGTTGGAACTCTGTACACGAAACTCGTTAAAAATTGGTAATAGCTGGTTTGAAAAGAAGAAGAACAAGCATAAGATAACAAGATATGGATTTGGAGAAGAAGGAACAAGATGTGAATCTATTATAGATTACATATGCATAGGAAAAGAGATGGAAAAGAGGCTAGAAGATGTGAGGGTCATACCTTCAGTAGCATTGGATGGTGACCATAGACTGCTGGTAGCCAAACTATATGAAGGTAAAGATTGTACAAAAAAGAGAGGAACAAAAAAGAAACGGATAAAGACGTGGAAGTTACAGATAAAAGAGGAAAGAGAAATCTTTAGGCAAAGGATACGAGATAGGGTGCCACACGGAGAAATCAAAGGGATAGAAGAAGAATGGCAAGCATTTAAAAATGCGTTCGTAGCCAGTGCTGAGATAGTATGTGGAAGAGCAACAGGGAAAAGAAAGGAGAAGGAAACACCATGGTGGAATGAAAAAGTAAAAGAAGCAGTTGGGAATAAGAAGCGGGCATGGAGAGAGAAGAACAGGAACTATACAGAGGAAAATGTAACGAAGTACATAAGGGCAAAGAACAGTGTAAAACAAATAGTGATGAGAGAAAAAGAGAAGAGCATGGAGGAGTTTGGAGATAGACTTCAGAAAGATTTCCAAGGAAATAAGAAAGTGTTGTATAACATGGTGAAAGAGAAAAAGGGAAGAACTGAGGAGGCACATTTTCTACGGAAAGAAGATGGAACGGTCACAAACGAGCCACACGAGAAGATAAGACTATGGAAAAACTACTTTGAGAACTTGCTTAACGTTGAAGATGCAAGGAAGGGAGGGACAGCACATACAAGTGAGCAAGAAGGCAGTGAGGAGCTAGCTACAGCGGAAGAAGATGGAGGAGAAGAGGGGAAGAAAAAAGAAGAGGAACTCTCGGAAGCAGAAGTCAAACTGGCGCTAAAAGAGATGATGAATGGGAAAGCACCCGGAGTTGATGAAGTTGTTGTGGACATGATCAAAGCAGCAGGAAAAGAGGGGGAATACTGGATTTTTAGAGTGTTAACAGCAGCATGGAGAGATAAGAGGATTCCAGAGGACTGGGAAAAGGGTGTTATCATACCAATATTTAAGAAAGGGGACAAAAAGCTCTGTGGAAATTATAGAGGTGTAACTCTACTCTGCCATTGTGCTAAACTATATGAAAAAGTGCTAGAGAAGAGAATGAAAGAACATGTGGAGAAAAGCTTAAGGGAGGAATTACATGGGTTTAGAAGGGGCCGGTCAACGGTGGACCTGATTTTCTCAATACGTCAAATGATGGAAAGAGAAAGGGAGAATGGTCAGGAGATATGGATGGTCTTCCTAGACCTCACAAAGGCCTATGATAGAATGCCCAGAGAGAGAGTGTGGGAAAGCCTAAGGAAAAAGAAGGTTGACAGAAAACTGGTGGAAAGAGTGCAGAGCATGTATATGAAGAGTGTGAGTTGCGTGGAAACCAGGGAGGGCAGAACGGATTGGTTTGAAGTCAAAACAGGTTTAAGACAAGGAAGTGTGCTGTCACCGATGCTCTTTAATATAGTACTTGACGAGATATTGAGGAAAGTAGAGACAGACGGACCGGAGGCATCTAGAACCTTAATTTATGCTGATGATGTTCTAATATGGGGAAAGTCACAGGAAGAAGTACAACAAAGAGTAGATAAGTGGAATGAAGGGACTCAAGAGTTTGGATTAGAGATAAGTATGGCTAAGAGCGAAGTGATGGTTATGGGGAATAAGAAGAGGAAAGCGGAAAGACCAAAGATTGTACTGCGAGGCGAAGAGCTAGTAGAGACTGAGGATTTTAAGTATCTTGGAAGCATCATCTCATCTGATGGTAAAATTGACAAGGAGATTGGAAGACGAACGGGGACCGCTGAAAAATTTTTCCAGTTAGTGAGGAAACTGATTTGGAAAAAGGATATACCAAGGCAATGCAAATTGGTAATATACAAAGCATATTTTGTACCAGTACTCACGTATGGAGCGGTGACTTGGCCAGTTGGGGGAAAAGAAGAAAAAGCAATACAAGCAGCAGAAATGAAGTTCCTAAGGAGTGTGGCAGGAGTGACCAAGATTGATAAGATAAGGAGCTCAAAGATAAGGAAGGAACTTGGAGTGGAGAGTCTAAACTTTAAGCTGGGAAAAGAAAGATTGCGGTGGTTTGGCCACATGAAAAGAATGCAGGAAAACAGGATCCCGAAAATCGAGTTTGAGAAAGAAGCAGGGAAAAAGAAAAGAAAAAGGGGAAGACCAAGACTGAGGTGGGAAGAAGTGATAGCAATGGACGTGGAAAGAAGAAATGCAACTTGGGAAGAGGTCAATCAGGAACGATGGTGGGAAGATAGAAAAGTATGGACAGAATTTGTAGAAAGAGCAGAGGAAGAAGAAAGTGAAGACGAGGAGCCGGAGGAAGTTAACATGAGGGAAGCGTCAGGCATGGCCAGCCGGCTTCGATGTACCTAGGGGCCAGAATATGATGGGATGAAGTTCCTATCCCCTACCCGACTTCATTGTTGGACACAGGGAGCAGATATAAAAAAAAAAAAATAATTTTAAAGCGTTTGGAGCAATTTTAACCGACAGAACTCAGAAGTTCTGCAGGGTAGTTCAAGAAACAGCCTTACCCTTTGGCCTACCTTTGAGCTGTCAGCCAATATCAACAGTCTTGCAACAGAGTTACTGTTTATATTTTGGCGCTCTCTGCATAGGGAAAAAAAAAATTGGAAAATTACCTCCAAAAAAATTCAGCTTTTTTTTACCCCCTAAATAAGAGAAGGTTAAGCCCCGTTCCTATTGGTCGCCAGGAGTGTCGCTGGCGACGGCGTGGGTGTTCTTCCTGCCGCCGGCCGAGCGCAGCATCTACTTCCACCGTGGCGGGGGGACGGACGAAGATGGGGTCGACAACTTGGCGGTCGACAGCGGAGAGGTCGTCAGCACGGTGATGTCGTCCCCGCCTGTCGAGAAGTACACGCTTCACGTGTTCGAGGCTGCGGTCGACCGGCGGCCGGCCGGACGTAGGTGGGCCGCAGCCTACCGGCTACTCTGGTCCGACTTCAAGGACGCGTTCACCAACCCGTACGTGGTCAAGTGGTCCTTCTGGTGGGCGCTGGCCACCTGCGGCTTCTACCAGGTGGGGGCAATATTTGAATTAACCCTCTCAAACACGAATTATGAAAAAAAAAAAAAAAATTAAAAAAACACACATTTGAGAATACCTATTATTTTTTTTTATAAATATATAAAAAAAAAAATTTTTTTACTTCAATATTTCTGCACAAAAAATGATGGCCACAAATGTGTACAGTGTGTTGTAATGAGACACATTTAAACTATTTAATATTTTGATATTTATTTAAATTTTGAATTTTTTTCATTTTAGAGTACGAATTATAACTTAATATTAAAAAGGCAAGTTTATACAATTAAAAATGAGTAATGAGTAATTATGTAATGTAATGTAATGTAAAAAAAAAAGTAATGAGTAAAAAAAAAGGGGGGAGGGGGGGCTTGAAATGTTAAACATTCGTCCCTCCCACACACACACCGTCTCATGTAACTGTAACTGGGCCTAAGGGTGTATTGCATTGAGTTATGTGTGATATTGCAAATAAAAACCAACAATTAGTACATAGAAAATCATAAGATAACAGCCTACTCTGTATATGACAGTTAGGGCCCAGGTTGAACCCACTCAGACACACAGTACACAAATGTGTACGTGTATATTTGATACGATTATCATGCATGAAAGTTATCGAATTAAATTTATATTGCTGTGATATGTTAATACAACCAATAATATATAGTAAACTCATTATTTAGGCCTACCTTCCAAACTTGTCATCAACCATTTATAATTGTCAAGAAACAAATGCAATGTGTTGTTCTTCTTTATACACATAACGGGATTACTTGGCTTCACAACACTGCAGCGTGACTGCATAGTGGCGCTATCTCTCGGTGGCAGCGTGAACTACTAGGTGTCCACGAGTGTGGCCAGTGTGGTTTTAGAGAGTAAATATTATAAAACGTATTTTAATTAATTAATATTTATGTGTACACATTTGTTGCCGCCATGTTCGAGAGGGTTAAATAAATTTATAAAACTAAAATTAAATTATTATAAAACCCACTTGTCTTCTATGTAGGCCTATGTTATGTCAATATTATTTTCAGGTTTTATTATTACATTACACTAGTGAAATAATTTGTATTCTGTTGTAAATAAAGGGATTAATATTATTTACTATTATTATTAGGGTCTTGTCAGTCACCACAGGGCAATATTTAACCCTTCCCTGCGGAGAGCGACTTTAGTCGACGTGCGAAAATAACCGTTGGATGCGAAACGCCACTAGTCGATCACTCTGAACAAAAAACCATGGCGGTCTGTGTGTCTCTTATTATTATTATTATTAGATGTGTGTCAAACGTGAAAAATAAAGTAAGGAATAACTAGTTTTAACGTAGATACGGAGACAGACAAAATAGCAAAACTGATTGGCAAGGAGAATACAATTTTATACAGGTAACAGTATAGCCTAAATAAATAATTTTTTTTTTTTTATATCTGCTCCCTGTGTCCAACAATGAAGTCGGGTAGGGGATAGGAAATTAATAAATAATAAATAAATTAATAAATAAATAATAAAAATAATTTGTATACCCACTCATTTACCTCCTTTGCTCTCGTTTTCCCAAACACAACTAGCCCAAGTCACATTTAATCCATGATTGTTTTAATGTTTGCAGGGAGTTACTTACATCCAAGTATTATGGGAGACGATCCTCAGGGATAGTGCGGGAACAGATGAGGAGATCAAGATGTGGTACAACGGAGCGGTTGAAGCCTTGTACACTGTTATCGGTGAGCTATATATATTCACAACTATACTGATAAGAGATGGCTAGGCTGTAGAGGTCGGGGGTTTCGATTACCGCAACTAGCTCCGTCCTGGCTGAGGGTCTTGTCAGTCACATGTCAATATTTAACCCTTCCCCGCGGAGAGCGACTTTAGTCGACGTGCGAAAATAACCGTTGGATGCGAAATGCCACTTTAGTCGATCACTCTGAACAAGAAAAAACATGGCGGTCTGTGTGTCTCTAAAAGCTAGTTTTTAGTCGCAGCACTGAATATTTGTACACGTACATTTTCGTGCGGGCGTTAACACGTCTAAACGACTCAGCCCTACTTCAGGCAGAAGTTTTTTAACTTCTATTATGGATTCAATTCCATTATTTCTTGGCTTAGGAATAAGTCAACGGTGACTTTGGAGCTGTCCTAGCAACGAAGCACTCAATAAATTCAAAGTTGTTCTGAATCAGCCTCGTTGATTCTGAAATTTGTCCGCAGGTGTTCGCACTGTCCAATCACTGATTCATATGTTTCGTATTTGAAATATCGATCTTTGATTGGTTATTGCTCACTCGTCGATGGTGTTCGGATCCTACAGGGTTGGTTTAGTCCCTTTAATTAAAGTCCCCCACTGCAAATCAGTTCAGTTACTGAGTGGGGTAGACTCTAAATATGAATTTTTTTTATTTTTTTATTTATTTAATCTTGTTTGGCAGGAGCGGCCGCCGCGGTGGGCTGTAGCTGGCTGCGTCTCAACTGGCAGGTGCTCGGGGAGATGTCACTGCTGCACTAGACTAACGAGCCACGCGCATCTTGTTTGGCAGGAGCGGTGGGCTGTAGCTGGCTGCGTCTCAACTGGCAGGTGCTGGGGGAGATGTCTCTGTCACTGCTGCACTAGACTAACGAGCCACGCGCATCTTGTTTGGCCGCCGCGGTGGGCTGTAGCTGGCTGCGTCTCAACTGGCAGGTGCTGGGGGAGATGTCTCTGTCACTGCTGCACTAGACTAACGAGCCACGCGCATCTTGTTTGGCAGGAGCGGTGGGCTGTAGCTGGCTGCGTCTCAACTGGCAGGTGCTGGGGGAGATGTCTCTGGCACTGATGCACTAGACTAACGAGCCACACGCATCTTGTTTGGCAGGAGCGGTGGGCTGTAGCTGGCTGCGTCTCAACTGGCAGGTGCTGGGGGAGATGTCTCTGGCACTGCTGCACTAGACTAACGCATCTTGTTTGGCAGGAGCGGCCGCCGCGGTGGGCTGTAGCTGGCTGCGTCTCAACTGGCAGGTGCTGGGGGAGATGTCTCTGGCACTGCTGCACTAGACTAACGAGCCACACGCATCTTGTTTGGCAGGAGCGGTGGGCTGTAGCTGGCTGCGTCTCAACTGGCAGGTGCTGGGGGAGATGTCTCTGGCACTGATGCACTAGACTAACGAGCCACACGCATCTTGTTTGGCAGGAGCGGTGGGCTGTAGCTGGCTGCGTCTCAACTGGCAGGTGCTGGGGGAGATGTCTCTGGCACTGCTGCACTAGACTAACGAGCCACGCGCATCTTGTTTGGCAGGAGCGGCCGCCGCGGTGGGCTGTAGCTGGCTGCGTCTCAACTGGCAGGTGCTGGGGGAGATGTCTCTGTCACTGCTGCACTAGACTAACGAGCCACGCGCATCTTGTTTGGCAGGAGCGGCCGCCGCGGTGGGCTGTAGCTGGCTGCGTCTCAACTGGCAGGTGCTGGGGGAGATGTCTCTGTCACTGCTGCACTAGACTAACGAGCCACGCGCATCTTGTTTGGCAGGAGCGGCCGCCGCTGTGGGCTGTAGCTGGCTGCGTCTCAACTGGCAGGTGCTGGGCGAGATGTCTCTGGCCGGGGGCGCGCTGCTGCAGGGGGCGGCTCTGATCGTCTCCGCCTACGCCACCAACATGTGGCTCGCTTACGGCTGCTACATCGTGTTCGGCGTCACCTACAACACGATGATAACAATTGCCAAGTGAGTGGCCGGTACGACGTGCCGATAGGATCGATTCAGATCGATTTCACAGTTCAAAGCGAATAAACTTGAATTAGAATAAAAAAGGAATAGAAACCCACTAGTACTAGACCAAGTTTACTTATTTATTTATTTATTTAATTTTTATTTATTTATTTATTTATTTATTTATTTATTTATTTATTTATTTATTTATTTATTTATTTATTTATTTATAACTTTATTTATTTATTTATTTATTCATTTATTCATTTATTCATTTATTTATTTTATTTATTTATTTATTTATTTATTTATTTATTTATTTATTTATTTATTTATTTATTTATTTATTCATTTTTTTATTTATTTACTTATTTATTTTATTTATTTATTTATTTATTTATTTATTTATTTATTCATGGGTATGTGTTTGTCTATTTATTTGTTTATGTACTGTATGTATATATTTATTTAAAGGAAGGGGTGTGGTATTCTATTATACACATTATTTCATACAGTACGTGTGTGCGTTTGTGTTCTCGCAGTGCGGAGGTGGCGAAACACATCAATGAGGACTCGTACGGACTGATATTCGGAGTGAACACGTTCTTCGCTCTTCTACTGCAGACGATACTGACGGCGATCGTTGCTGCCGAGGGCGGACTAGCCTTGGCCGCCCGGCCTCAGGTAAATCGGCTCATTGTCGCAACCCTGACACTCTAAAGGCCCGTCTACATCCACTTAGCGTACGTAACTTCCAGAAATTAGCGAGTTGGCCATATTGAATTTACATGTAACCATGCACATTGAAATTTGGAAAATTAACGTACGTTTCACGACGCGAAATGTTGATTTAACTCAAACTTTTTTCCAATTTCTAGAATTTGGTTAATTGGCGCATGCGCAATAGAGAGCAAACATACCAACAGCTTACATTGTTTCTTTATCGAAGTGTCAAACCAAACCACATCTCAACATTTCTATACATTTCTATTTTGAAAACAAATCTTCAAAACAAACAAGAAATATACAAAACTCTCACAACTTGGTTGCCCATAATTAAACGTTTTAACTGGTGAGCAGTTACTATCGCCATACCTCGTTTTCTCATAATGTTGCAATTTTATTATTTTGACAGCTCCTTGTTTGTCTATCAGTTCGATTCATTTGTTACATTGTTGTAGTTCGGCTGTGAAGTCAGTTGCAAGTTCCCTATTGGTGGGAAATTTGTGAGCTCTGATTGGTTTACGTTTACTTAAGAAAATTATCAACATTCGATGGGAACGGCTAACGTAATTTCTATAATTTTCTATAATTTTCATGCGTACGCAAAGTGGATGTACACGAGCCTTAACCCTTTCGCTGCTGCGGAGAGCGACTTTGTAGGAGAATAACCGTCGGAGGCGACGTAACTCGACTTTGGTCGGTCACTCTGAAAGAACACGAGGCCAACGGGCAATGTTCGACTATGGTCGCTGTGTCTCTGAAAGTTTCTTTTTGCCGCTAGATCGCAGCAGAATGCGTGTGTGTATTCTAGAGCACTATGTATGTCTTTTTTGGATGTTTTACCTACTCTATTTAACTTTAAAAAATCACAACAATGAAAGTAGTGTGCAAAGAATTAAAAATTTAATTCTGGGTTGTGGGGAAATCTTCAAATTACAATTTTAACAAAATTTAATTTATAGGTGGTTTTTTGAGTCATTTTCCAGAGTCCAGACATAGCCTCTACGGTATATGACTTTTTAATGATGCAGCGGAAGGGTTAACAAGAAAGGGTAGTCTCACTGTGTTACTGGGCCTTATCTGCTGGTAAATCACTGTACCACTAAACTAGCCCCAGTAGTTGGCTGTGGTCTGTTGGTTAATTTTAAGTATACACAGCACTTATTAATATTTAGTTTTAACTGCTACTAAAGTAACAGAATGAAGAATGCGACTAGAAGATTTTGAGATTTTTCAAGATTTTGAGCACTTGCTGAAGTCAAGCTAGCTATTGTTTGTAGATCGGGTACGACGACCGCTCACAGCGCACTCTTCCCGCCACTTGGCCTCCTGTACTAACGGCACCGTCTCTCCGTACAGTTCCTGGTCTACGGTGGCTACTTTGTCGTCCTGGGGGGCATCTTTGCGGTGATGGCAATCGTGACGTTGGTCGGCGGGAAGCTTCGTGATCAGCCTCTGTGGCTGCCCAAAGAAGTCTCAGCTGCCAAGACCTAGGCTACGTCCCGCCTCCCGAGTCCACAGAAACCAACGCAGATAAGTAGTAGCGATGACATCGGGTACTCGATTCCTACGCGATTCCTTCTGTAGTCGACGACCACGTTTAACGAGTTGTTTCCTTTGAATATGGGTTGCTGTGTCAGATACTGCGGCTCCGTTTTTCCTGTGCAAGAAGAATGTTTAAACGAGCAGTGCGCGAAATTGGCACCCTCCATAACGGAAACACGTTTGTTTGTAAACCATTCAACCTAGATTTAAAGCTGTTTAAGCCAAATGTACAAACAAACAATAATTTATTGTTACTTACTAGGTACCAAAAATTTGTTTTTTTACATACACCTGCCCAAACAAATTCGGTTGAGGGTGTTTTTAAACATTATTTACATTTATCTAGGTCAACCCTAAATTACTTTATCATTTTTATTGGCCGATCGAGGAGTCGACTCCAGTGTTTACTGTACCCAATGTCGTCACTAATAAGTACTCGTGCTTGGTGAAACAAATGCAAATTTGTTTCAAAGCTCGAAGCGGCTCGAGCTGAAGCCGCTCGAAGCCTCTCGTCGTTTAACAACCGACCGTTATCTAAGTCTTGACGTCAAGATCGCAGGTATGTGTTGTGCTCGGCATACATTTAAACATTTCCAGTTCTCATATCAGTATTTTCTGTTGTTGTTTCGACGAATGCCGTTTCCTTATTCGCAGTTGCATTTTTTTCTAGCGCATGCGACGAAAAATTGTTGTCGATTTTTGTACGAGTTGACGGCCTGTTGCCAGTCGACTTAGATAGCCAAGGGTTTCCGTGTCCTTGTGAATAAATTCCAGGAAACACAAACGTGCTTTTCTGTTATCGGTAACGTGTCGCGTTCACAAGAGGCTCGTTTGTTTAACTACACTGCTGGTGTCAAAGTCAAGACGCTGGGTTAACTGACGTGGATCGTGATCAGTGATGTCATGAGGGGTGTACAGAGTATACCTAAAAATAAAAGTTCAGTATACCTAAAAATATATTTGAGGTTTATTCTGTAGGTATATAGCTACATATCTCTTGGTATAAATGAGGAAATCGAAATGTCACGTCCTTGAACATGGAACAGAATCGCTGCAAATAGCAGCACTAACAAATTATGATCACAGGATTTTGTTATGATATATAAACCGCCTACAAGAGTACGCTCAAAACTTGTATAAAACACCATCAATTGGGGAAAAAAAAAATCTGTGGCAGTGCACCCCAAACCTTTCTGGCTGGAGGCTTCTCCACAAACCCTCCATTCTGCAAAATTGTGCACTTTTTTTCTGGAAAAGAATGTATATTCTTAAATTATTTTAGGGTGGCACCGCTGGTTATATCGATATCGATATACAATTTTCGTCTCCATCCTTCATTCTGTATTTATCTATTTATTTCACAATTTATTATATAATACTGTTACGTTACTCTGTCAGCGTTCCTTTCGCACAAATTAGCGACTTCTAGTCAGCTAACTAGTATTAAACATGCAAGTACGGCATTTATTGAGGGTGGAATCACATGCTGGATATTAGTCTCTTGCAACATGTTATCTAATGTTAGTAGGGCTGCCCAACGATAAAAAAATTCATATCGATATCGCAGATGTAATTATCGATATCGTATCGCTATATCCAATTTTTTAAACTTGGTATCGATATCGCCGATATCGGAATATCGTTTTTTTTTTAAACCTGCCAGAGACCATTCATATTAACAATTTAATGTGAATAATTTAACGTCAAAATGTTTTTCTATGTGCGTCAATTTGTGTGTTGTATTATTAAAAATATATCCACAAAACAGCGATGTTGTGATTGGCGTGACGTGACTTTAGTGTGACAGACTGACAGAACGAGCGCGGGCGCAACAGACTCCCGGCCGGCGGTCTATGAGGCATCAACCGCCGGCCGGCCGAGCCACTCACTTTCCGTACAGCCAGCGCCTGCGGCTCACGCCTCACTCAAGGCTCACGTTACACGTTAGTGGGGCTGGGAGGGGGGGGGGGGGGGGAAGCTGAGGGGGTTACTGGCGGACGGCGGGTGGAGCGCGAACACAAATGTGAGACCGCGCGGCGAAAGGCGAGTAGGTACCAACGCGGATGTTGCAGTGTACGTATCACAAAGATGCAGAACCACAACAACGCCAAACTTTTTTTTTTTTACGATACTTCGCGATCATCGATATCGCGAAACGTACGATATATTAATTCTATATTGAATTATTTTTCTATTATCGATATGGTATCGAATTATCGATATCGTTGGTCAGCCCTAAATGGTAGGCTAATGTTGCAAGTTGGCAACTTATTTTTTTAATCGTTCTAAACACACTGAATTGTCTGGCTACCACGTGACAAGCTTTAAAACCGGGTACGTACATTTAATTGTTGTTGGAAAGTGCGTGTGAACGTCACAAAACGATATCGTTGTAGCTGTTGAAGTCTAGCTAGAACTATGCCTGTTGTGTTGAATGTTTTTTAAATAAGGAAATTACAAAATTTACATACAAATTAAATTTGCGTCATCATCAACTGGTGACCTTTGTTGCTTAAACATGTTTACCATGTGAACTCTTCTTTTATTTATTGTTATATTTCTTTAATTGAAGGCTGGGCCTTTGATATACTTCCTGTATTTACATTTTGTATTAACAGGGAAGGATACCTCTATGTCAAAAACCACACAAAATTTTCATTTTTAAATTATATCACAAGAATGGGCTTCGAAATCGAAAATCTGAATCAACAGCGCACTGTGGTTTAGTAAGCCCTACACATTGAATGCGCTAAGTCGTGACTTATTTTGTAATCAGTATGTTTTTTTATAAATAATTAATTTTATTACTAATTATCGAATTATAATCAAAATACTATGCTTATGGTTATAATATTTTATTCAATCTGTAGGGCTTACTAAAGCAAAGTGCGCTGCTGATTTAGATTTTCGATTTCTTGTTGCAATCTTGAGATATAATTTAATAATGAACATTTTCTGCGGTTTTTGACGTAGAGACTACCCTTCGCCCTTAAGGTAAGTGTAGCGAGACGAGTAGCTCAGCTCACTTAATTTAACATTTGTTTTTCAATGTGAATAAAGTACAACGTATGGAGTAAGTATATTAAATATTCTCTTCTGAGCATATCCAAACTATTTTTCAAGCTGAAACTGTTTGCTATATTATTCTTCATAAAATCCATTGCATGTAGCACCCAGGCCTTAACTAAGTTTGATTTAAAAAATATGTACAGTACCTAGTTTGGATCATCTTCTCAAAATAACATTTTACTTATACATATTCATACACATACTTCATAGGCAACATTGTGTTGTATTCGTCAGTTTAATTGTTGTTGTGCATCATCATTGTTGACGTATGGAGTAATGAAATGTTGTATTTCTATCACAGTGAAACTTCTTTATAACAAACTCGGGGACCAGATTATTATTTCGTTATAAAGAATATTTGTTTATTGTTTATAAGGACGGTACATTCCCATATGTATACGAACCCCTTAGGACCTCAAAAACAATTTGTTATTATTATATTATAGATCATTTCGTTATGAAGACTTTTGTTTTAAAGATGTTTTACTGCAGGGTTGCCACTTTCAAGGATTTTATCCTTTTCTCAGGATTTTTAGAGTGTCTCAAGGATAACAGGATTTTGGGCAAAATCTTAGGATTTTCTACTGTCTTTAAAAAATAGATTAAATTAATGAATTTTTAAAAATTCAGCTAAAAAGGCAATGTAGACAGTAAAAGAACATCAGGTACTAGTATAAATAAACATAAGTGACTGCATAACATTTCCCGCAAGTGGTAGTTATGGTGAGTAAAAGTAAAACGTTAAAATATATTCGAAGAAAATTCCGATTCTTATGCGTTTCTGCACGTAATGTTGACTAGATTCTCGAAAATCAGGCTGGCATAACATATTTTGACTTGAAACCTGTAAATTTGTAACATTCCTTTGCAGTTATAATATGCTAATGCTGAATATAACTGTTTTCAAGGATTTCTCAGGATTTTTTTAGTTTCTTTCAAGGAATAAAAAATTGACTTGGTGGCAACCCTGTTTTACTGTATATTGTCTTTTCGTATTCTAACGTGTTGTTAATAGTTATTAGTTATTGTTATTGTTGACTAAAAGAAAATCTTTAACTAGAACTGTTCGACGTACATATGATCATTTCTCGTGTACATTCTGAATGGCTCATGGACATTTTCATTGGAGATGACTTTACAGTCAATATCAAACAGTGAACACTGTGCTATCTTTTATGAAACTGTCAATGTGTAAGGCCACCTTTGATGAAGATATGTATTTTTAAACTTTTATGGTAGTTCGTGGCTTTACAATGTATCAATTTTATAGAATACAAGAATGGGAGGCATAAATGAATTGGAAGGTAGTACATAGTTTACCTAAAATTTACAGAGCATGTAATAAGGCTCTGTAAGTTGCATACCTATCTAGTATTATAGTACGTACATGCACAGCAGGACAAAAGAAGTTTAATTCTGGCAGCATATCTGAATGAGATACTGGGGCAAACTAACTGCTAGTTACAGCTTAGTCTGTACATTTGCTTTGTTAAAACTGATATTGTAGTTATATAATATATAGCATAGTGATACTTTCACCACATGTGTTTGTGTTGTATTTAATTTTGATTTGAACAAATACAAAAATAGTATAATTACTATCAGGCTAGATGTTGGAAAACAGCCAGATACCGGGAAAGTGTACGGTACCTAATTTACTGACCATTGGAAAAGTACGTAGCCTATACTCCATAACAGGCCCGCATGTCACCGCGAGATGTGGCGTTTTACTTTACCGTCCCCTAATGGAATGCTTATAGCTCTCATTGCCTGGACTCTTGAACCTTGAACAACACAGGATCAATTTAAAGGAAGCCAGGCTCAATTATCTTTTTCCACAAATAAGACACTTATCACATCAACATCTCGCCCCAACGTTGACAGCGCTACTCAAGGGATGGACAATACGTCCCCTACGAACCGGTTTCTATGGTGACATGCCAGCCTGGTATAAACTATATAAACACACTCGTGGGGTGACTGAAAATCTCAAATATGTTTCAGGTAGGCTGTCAGTAAGCGACTTGCTTGCCGTTTATCGTCTACCAATGATTAAGTAGTCAAAGTGTAGTGAGAAGTCGTAAAATGTAGTTCCTAGTTCCCAAATAAAGACATTTATGTGAGATTACAATCCAATTTGAGCACAGTATTGAGTTGACATTTGAAACGCTTTCTTATTTGAGGCATTTAACTTTATCTGGTATAAACATATTTAGTAGGAAATAATTTTATGCACAATATTTATCATGCTTTTAAGTTTTAACACAATTCTTATTTCTTATCAGTATCATAGAAGCTTATCCTAACTAGATCTGACAGTTTGATATAGTCTTGTATGTTCCATTGTGCAACTTTTAAAACACAACTTAATTATCCTGTCTTAAAAATTCCCTGTCTGTCAAAAAACATTTGTATTGATTTGGGCTAACAATCTTCTATTTTTTAATAGAATACCTTCTTTTAAATAGTTAACAAGTAATAGTATTGTTCATTATAATCAATTCTCAATAAGTCTGTACTGTACTTATTTTTCTTGAATTACACTTTTCATAGTGTAGTGAGAAGTGAGAGAGAGACGTGGAACAGAGTTGGACGTGGCAACAGACGATGGTGATGATAGTGTGGGAAAATCATAACATATTAAATCACAGAAACATGATAATTTAACATGATTTGGAAAATCATAGATTAACAAAGTAATTGCAAAATAGTCCAACATAGTGTGCCATGTAAAAGAGTGGTTTATCAAAGTATAGTGTATGTAGTCTGATTAATTGGTAATTTTTGGGTTCTCTTTCTTTATGTAGTAGGTGGAAGTGTGGTTCTGTCTATTTCTAGCAAGGCAGTTTTACTTTTACATTGGGGGGTATAATATTAAACAATTACAAACGAAGCAATTAATCAATGTTAATTATTTTGGTATTCACCTTGACATATTATTTAAATGGCATCTCTCATGCACATCAATTTCTCTTTAAGCTAAGCTTGCAATCTTCTATTAATTATTAAAGCTCTAGCAGTGCCTTAGTTCAGAGATATATACTAACAATGGATGTTCAAAGTACAGTATTCTATACATAGTACCAATATGTAAATTTAGGACCAACCATATTATGTAAATAGTAGTTCAATACTCATATTTCCATAATATTAGGGTATACATTGTTATTAGTATGTAGTATTGTTATTGGTTGTTGCTGTTATTGTTGTTTTTGTTTTTGATTGACAATATTTATAAAGATGATAGTGGTATGTAGTGTTATTAGTTTCGTATGATTACATTTATCGCTAGAGCCCAGACCAAGTTTTGTTACATTTAGCTCAATCTTTGGTCTGTAATGATGTACGTGATAACGAAATGCTTGCAATTCGCACTACTTGGTAAAGCACGTGTCGGATAGGCTTGCATGGTCACACGAGGCACCACTTATTGCGTGGATTGTGTAAAGTAAAGAAATTATTGCTTCGGAAGCCTGTCTGTAGCTGGCTACCTATATTTAGTTTTTCTAGTTACGTCAGCTTGTTGGTTACAGCAATAAATATGAGTTTTTATGGTTGATGAATGGATAGTAGTATTTCTATAGGGTGTATCATGATAAAGAACCAGTGAAATTACAAGCTAGTATTATAATTTATTGTGCAAACATTTTTAATTTGTGGGATGTGTTAGCATTTTTGTAATAAGGTGTGCATTCATCTAACCATTTCCAAGTCATTTAGATCGTTTTAATAAATTTTGTAGGCTACCCTACATTGTTGTTATCATTTTATTTTACAGTTTTTACTAAAAAGTAAGAATAGAAAATTGTCTCTGAAAATAGTGCATCACATTGTAAGTAATCTGTATTAATAAACCTTTTGAAAAGTGAAATTTCATAATACCTATGTATTTTTTGATTATTTTACAGTAACACAAAAATTTATGATGCACATTTTCTGTCAAAATAACTGCCAATTATTGGAAAACAATATTATTGCACATGTGTGGTGCCATAGTTATGCATTTATGTGTGTGAATACATACAGTGCTTGATGGTTTAATTGTGTTTTATAAGAGGGTGGAATGCTTGACGAGGTAGTGTTGCACAATAGTAGGCGAGCACTTATATCGTGTAACAGGCTATCTGTGGTCCCAAGTAATGCCGTTTCCTCGTAAATTCTTTCACCCACCACCAGAAAATGTCTCAGTGCATGTTTTTTTTATTATTACGTTTACTGTATATTCTTTATCCAGCAATTTGATTGACATGTGATGGTACATTTCTTTACAATCAGGTGGCTGTTGCAATATCTTACAACCTCCTTTTCAGCGTACAGCGAAATGCCTTTACGGTACTAGGAGTTTGTAGAAGAGCATTCCATTCTATTTTAGCCCTCGATAAGAAGGAAAGTTTCTCAATTTTACTCCTGCTAGCATCAATTCTTATTTTGAGGCTATGATCGCCACTCCCAAGATATTTATTGATATTTAGTAGACATTTATAATTAACGCAATGACCAGCAAAGCACTTCCGACATGTTTGGTCTGAGGCGATGGTGGGAGAAAGAAGTTAGGAGAAAGTGCCTTACCAGTGAGTGTGACCACAGAAACCCTGTTACAAAGAATAGAATCCATTTACTTAAACTTGTGTTAATTTCATGATGGATTAAATTAAAACTGGAACCCCCCCTTAAAAACGTAAACTCCATGTGGTGTAACGACGTACTTGTACCCCGTTGAGATATCATGCTCGTAGAAGCACGTAGACCTACATAGTACTGTTCTGTCTGTGATGACAGTTGAATGCAAACCGACTTTAGACTTTGTCACAAATATAGAAGGTACTCAAAAAGTGAGTTACTAAGCCAAACTCAATACTGATAAGAAAGTTTATTTAATGCAGTAATTTGTTATCTAGTTTTTGTAGGATCAACGTACGAACGTACGTACAGATTACATACCGTACGTACATACGTAGTGATTTAGTGATTGTTACTGTTGTATTTTCTGAAATGGCAAACTAATTTTGTACGGATAATTGTTCGATACAATAAAGAAATCAATGTATGTTTCAAAGTGAAGACTTTGTTTTCTTATTATGGGGATACGTCTAACCAGGGGCGGCTCGCCCATAAGGGCACACGGGCACGTGCTCCCCCTCCCCTCCCGCCAACCGCCAACAATCACTCACATTAAATTACGAGTTGTGGACTTGTGGTATGTTTACATTAAATCGAAAAGCTTGTAATCGTATTGTGCATATTCATATAAAGGCGCGGTGCATTGACTTATCCAGGCAGGCAGACGGCGATACCCGAAGTCTCCGACGGAGTTTGTTACAGTTATGTTTTAACTCTGGTCGCTGCGTCTTTGGGATTATCGCTTCTTGCATTTTGTGGTCTGGTGACTCGGTCAGCCCAAGACGATAACACTCTTACCGCGCATGCGCAGTTACCTTTTTCCGCGAATAAGTGAGTGAAGACGGCAGATTTTACATGACGAATGATCATGTTTTGTCGAGAGCCCCAGTACGGAGTGAGGCGCCGTTTATGTTGTGGGCGTGGTGTTGTGTGTAGACAGGTGGTTGTTTTTGTTCTAGTGTAGTGCGGGTGCGTGTTGTGTTGTGTCACTGTGTGATGTGTCGCTTTTGACTTTGTAGTGATAGTCAAACAAAATGAACGAGGTGAGGCACATAAAATATAAACATTTGAATTATGAAGAGAGACTAGTAGCAAAGACATTAGGCCGACCAAGGCCTGACTTGTGTATAACTCAGGTATGCCAAATTAAAAATAGACTTCTAATAGAACTTTTAATAAATCAACATATGAAAAATACGAATGGATTTGCTGGTGTCCTGTAGTTAATGCATACTTCTGTTTTCCATGTCTTTTGTTTGGCGATGATAATACATGGACTAAGATTGGTGTCAAAGATATGAAACACTTGGCTGATAAATCCAAAAAACATTAACTATCCAAAAGGCATTTAGACAATGAAATGAGTCTAGCGTTGGTAGGTAAAAATAATATCAGACAGCAACTAGATGACGGCTCTAGGGTTTCTGTTCGTAAACACAATGAACTGGTGGATAAAAAGAGATACATTTTATTGCGTGTTATAGATGCAGTTAAATTCTGTGGCAAATTTGAACTTTCTTTGAGAGGTCACGATGAAATCGAAGATTCCGATAATCCGGGTGTTTTCAAAGGACTAATAAACTATACATCTACAACTGACAGTGTTTTGAAAGATCACTTGGAAAGCGCGACGGTATTTAAACGGACATCAAAATAAACTGTCACGTACTTTTTCAGAATGTGTTACTGTTTAGAAAATGATAGTCACAATACCAATGACAACGGTAGAAAGTGGAAAGTGTTTTTCTACTCTAAGGGCCGGTCTTACAATTTCCTAACAGTAAAGTTATTTGTAGCAATTAAGCTATTTGGAGGATTTCAACAGTTTTGATGGGTCGTTGCCATGGAGAAAACAAGCTATTCGAATAATAAGTCATTATTGGGACATTGTAAGACTGGACCTAAAAACATTCCTCAGAAATACAGTGGGAGCAGAAAGTGCGGCTATGGTGTCTGTCGAGAAGAGGATGATCAATTGCATTCCCGAATTTAACAAGCGGGTAATCGAGAAATTCGCTCAGTCTAAAGAAAGAAGAGTAGAACTTGTATACAGACATTAAATTATCAGGTAAGTTTGCATGTGCTGTTATTTATTATCTTCTAAATGAAGACTTACTACCCTTTTTAAAAGTTACTGATTTGTGCCCTACTCATTTCAAACCCTACGAGCTGCCACTGCGTTTAACAAATGCTTACACTGCAGCGCTGCGAGCGTTCCGGCCACTGAGCACTGCCTGCTGGAATTCACAGAAATCCCCTCTAGAAGGCAGTGCACTAAGTACTAATTACTAATGGAAAAATATCCATTGATTCCAAAGAAGTCAAATAGTTTTGCCAACCCAATATTCAATGACTGTTGGCCAGACCGCTCGCAACACTTTCTACGCACTTGCTATGCCTCTACATACAGGATACCATATTGACAAACGGGAAAATAATAAACATGTTTTATGTTAATAAGTATGTAGTACCTTTTCACATCCACTACAATAAATCATTATTCACTATTAATCTTAATTTTAACACATACTAATCAACAGGATGTGTGTAAAGATTCTTATCAGTATACCTTATATGTTATTTATATAGTTCAGATAGAGTGTGGCTTTTGATAAAAAAATATCCCAGTTAATTGTTGTCCAAGAACAGTCACTAAAAAGTTCTTACTTGTAATGCAGTATCAAACCTAAATGCAAGGCCGTCAAGTCATCACCTAATCCGTTAATTGTCGCACTATCAACGTCCTGAACCCAGATTGCTGATAGTGAAAAATCTTATCTTTTCAAAATATAGTAATGTAATTCATGTCAGAGATTACATGTGTGTGCGTGTCCTTGGGAGGTAACGTTTGAATGAATTCTCTAAGCGTTCACCCAACCAGATGTAGTTGCCTCGTATTTGTTTACGTGCCCCAGTCAGCTGTTCGAGCACGGCCGCGATGGAGTCTTGGGCTAAGACCTCGTTGATACTGTGCGTGTTCGGCGTGCTCAAAGAGTTTCGTCCTTCCGAGCCGTTTGTCACTCCGTACCTCGTCGGCCCGTGGAAGAACCTGACAGACGTTCAGGTGTGTTCATTTTCATTATTGTACTGGTAGTAACGCTTTATTTCGACAACGAAAACAAGATATGAATGTACAGCGAGATGTTTTTTTTTTATGTAGACCCTTTGGCACACATTTTTTTATATGTTTTTGTAGGGTTTCGAGAAAAGTTTTTTTTTTTTAGAACAATGTTTATGAAATAATATTAAAGGCTCATACGGGAGTGCTTAAAATCTTCGAATGCCCAAATGTTCAATCAAACATTTTCTATTCCAACACTTGAGCATTCGGCCATATGAGCATTCGAACATTTGGAGCCACCTGGTTCATACTATGTCTAAGTCTACAGTAGCATAAGCAAAAAACATCAGAATGTGACACAGAACAATATATAGATAATTTAGACAGTAGCATAAGCAAAAACATAAGTACTTGTCCAGAATGTGACACAGAATAATAGACAGATACAGTAATTTAGACAGTAGCATAAGCAAAAAACATGAGTACTTGTCCAAAATGTGACACAGAACAATAGGCAGATAATTTAGACAGTAGCATAGGTCCTAATTATAGAATTTCTTGTGCAAACTGCATAGAGCATGTCTAGAGATACATTTTTTCTTTTAGCGTTTTAGGTTTTAGATGCCAAACTAAAAGTAATATTATTAAAACCACACACACAATTATAAAACGAAACCAAGGTCACTTACTTTTAAAAACCGGTGAATTTTCGGAGTAATCCGTTCCTACTCCTTCCTCAGACCGAGGCCAACTGCCAAATACTGCGTTTATAATTGTGTGTGTGGTTTTAACATTATTCCGGGTTAATAAGTTTCTGCGTGTGACACATCGTAAAAGTAATATTATTTGTTTTAGGTAAACCAACAGATTTATCCCGTGGGCACTTACTCGTACTTGTCGCTGCTCGTGTTGGTATTTCTGGTAACGGATCTGCTGCGATATAAACCGGTGATATTACTCGAGGGGTTCGCTGGCATCACTACGTACATACTTCTCATCGTCGGCAAGGATGTTCCCTCTATGCAGGTAAACAACGCAACCCTCAACCCACCTGAAAATGAAAACATAGCAGGGCTTACCTACACAGTTTTACAAAAGAAATTCTGTGTTCTGTCTCTTTAAATAGCTATAGAATTCTTTAAGATTGCCACA
>OX246748.1:22225076-22264076 GCA_945910005.1 Isoperla grammatica
TTTATTTATTTATTCATTTATTTATTTATTTATTTATTTATTAGTAACACAATTACAGTCGTAGAACATTTTAAATTCTGCGTATCTAAATCCAAACAAGCTGTAACTTATAACCAACTAATTAATTAATTAATGAGGGATCTACTACTAGGTAGATATCAACCTAAAGTAAGAAATAACTAATTCTAACATAGGCACCAAGACATATAAAAGAATAAAAATAGAGAAAAACAGGTAAGTGTTAATAGTAATACAATTAGATGCAGTAGTAAGATTCAGTATTAAACAATGCCAAGACCATTGCAATTTTCTTTCAGGGAATCACTTATATTCAAGTGTTGTGGGAAACTATCCTGAAAGAAAGTGCGGGAACGGACGAAGAGCTCCCGACGTTGTACAATGGAGCCGTCGAAGCTTTGTACACAGTTCTTGGTAAGAGAAAATATTGACATTCATTAGTAAATAAATATTCGAGAATACATGATTTATTTTGACTTGGGAATGTGTGCGGACAATTTTACTGTAATACCTTACGAACGTTTGCCATCGTAGACAATATAATAAAGATAAAGACATTTTGGAGAACTGGAAATGTGGTCAAATGATGTTTTTTTATTCAAAGTAACATACAGACCAAGATGAAAGGTGTTTGTGTCATATTTAACCAACCTTGAAAGAAAAATTATATTCTTACTGATTTTATTTTGAATACACTTAAAAATTGTAATCACAGGTTGTTATGTCACACTAGTGTGCAAAACTTCCAACTTCAAAATGTTTGTAAATTATCTCCAATGTGAATCAAGCTATCTCATCCCCTAGAGGATTTAGTGCTCTTTGTTATGAATGTTTCTTTGTTCCAATAAGTATTTTATTTTTCGGATGTTCTTAATTACTTTTTGTAATGTGATGTTGCTGGACACCTTTCACACCTAATTAGGAACACTTGAAAAACGGAAATGTTAATTTAAATCAAAAACCATTCTGAAAAAAGAGCACTGAATTCTCTATAGGATGACACATTTTGATTTTCTTTTGGGACAGTCAAAAAACATTGTAAAGCAATTCTAAGATATTGAATTCGGGTGTTCTGATAGGTAGGTGAACATGCCTTAAGATTGCGCAGCTGAAACGAGGTCAAGAATCGTAAAATATCCTTTCGTTTTCTTTAATAAATAAATAAATTCACATTTAGAGTCTACCCACTCAGTAACGAAACCGATTTTCTGTGGGGGACTTTAATTTAAAGTGACTAAACCAACCCTGTAGGATCTGAACACCATCGACGAGTGAGCGATAACCAATCAAAGATCGATATTTCAAATACGAAACATATGAATCAGTGATTGGACAGTGCGAACACCAGCGGACAATTGTCAGAATCAACAAGGCCGATTCAGAACAACTTTGAATTTATTGAGTGCTTCGTCGCTAGGACGGCTCCAAAGTCACCGTTTACTTATTCCTAAGACAAGAAGTAATGGAACTGAATCCTTATTAGAAGTTAAAAAACTTCTGCCTGAACCGGGATTTGACCCGGGACCTTCTCCATTAGAAGCAGGGATGATAACCACTGGACCAACGAGGTTCTTTTTCACGCTCACTTTTTACCCGCACTCGGGGTAACGTAAATATGTACGCACCCGTGTCTGCAGGTGCGGCCGCGGCATTCGGGTGCGGCTGGCTGCGTCTCAACTGGCAGGTGCTCGGAGAAGCTGCTCTGGCTGCGTGTGCGCTGCTGCAAGGGGCAACGCTTATCGTGTCTGCATACGCAACCAACATGTGGCTCGCGTACGCGTGCTACATTGTGTTCGGGGTCGTCTACTACACCATGATAACCATTGCCAAGTAAGTGTGGGGGGGGAGACTCGGTACGATTCTTCAGTGTCCCCCTGGTATTAACATTATACTATTTTTTTGTTATATATTATTTATTTATCGATGAAACTAATTTCACATAAAACATGCTATGCTACACACTTGTACAACAAACTAATATTAGGGCTAAGTCATATAAACATTTAATCGTGTACACGCCTGCACTAAAATATACGTGTACGCATTTCTGCGTACGGTTAACTATCTCCTGTGACAAAATGACAGTGGACAGTTGGACACAAAAGGTGGAGGGTATAATCAACGATGAATATAATAAATTATGAAACAAACACATTAATTATGCGTTTATTTGTTCACCGTGTTATTACATTGAACTTTTTTTGTGAAAATTCAAACCTAATTTTTTTGTTTGACTTTGAAGTGTGTTACATTCAAAGGATTCCAGCCCTTACTTGTACCATCCGAGTTAGTGAGTATAAAGAAAAGAACTACGGGTAATGTAGTTCTATGGAACGTTGAGATAGTGTATGTTGATATTAGAGACGAATAAAATACCAAATGAAATCTGTTACGCTGGCGTTGTTTCAGTGCTGAAGTCGCGAAACACATCAACGAAGATTCGTATGGCCTGATATTCGGTATCAACACATTCTTTGCTCTGCTACTTCAAACGATACTGACTGCGATTGTTGCCGCAGAAGGGGGACTAGCTCTAGCGGCCAGACCACAGGTATTTTCTTTTAGTACAATTATTACATTTCGTTTTCAAAGTTTGAAAATAAATGGTAGATATTTACTACATGGTATTATTTCTTGTTATGGTTATTTTATGCACACATAAGCCTACAGATCTTGATTATAAAGAACTTTTATTGTATCGTCCAAGTCCCAAAGTATGACTCATTCATGGGTGCACTTCGCGTTCTCATGACGTTGTTTTGATGTTTAAGCATAACGTCTCAGTATATTTTACTGATGTATTCGTATTGGCAAATGGTTTTGTTAGCTCTAAGCTATTTAAAGAGTACGCCAGTTTTCCACTTACTGTCGTGGCCACCTGTCATTCAATCAGCATTCATTTACATGCACACTTTCTTTTGTTTCGGAAGATAGAACAATGAAATGAACCTTGTCATAGCCCCCTTAATCGAAAGTCCTAGCTGGCAGCTATGCTAGCTACAATGTAATCCACAGCCACCTTGAATATTAGTTACGTTGGAGCACCGACGTTGATTGATGTACATTAACCAGGCGGTGAGGCAGGTGGTACATTGGCACAGTAAGCAGTGTTGTTAAGTAGCGCGCTTCAAGTAGCATGTTACTTTTTTCGGTAGCAAGACTGGTAGCGCGCTATATTTGAAAATGCGGTAAAGTAGCACTATATATGAGTATTTGTAGCGAAAAATCGCCGCTACTCTATTTTTGCAATTTTGCAATGCAATATAAATAAAAAAACATCATAAAGACATATATTTGTGGCTTCTAAGTTGTTGATAACATTATTTTCATAAACATAAAAATGATCGTTGGTAAGAAAGCCTAGATTTTCAAAGAAATTATTAAATAGTAGGTACTCCTGGTCCTTTATAACAAATTAAAGTAGCTGTAAAGTTGTGTCACTACTTTTTTGAGTAGCTCTACAAGTAGCGAGCTACTTACAAATTACAGTAGCTGAAAAGTAGCTAAGTTACTTTCAAAGATCAAGTCTGTAGCTGTAACAGTGTTACTTTTAAAAAGTAGCTTTAACAACACTGACAGTAAGTGAGAGAAAGTGGCGGTTAACAAGCCAATTGTGATATTGGTCCATCTCTTAAGTTAAATCAATTCACGGTTATCGGCCTCATCCCAAGCTTGTGCTAATATCGATCTTTGATTGGTTATTGCTCACTCGTCGATGGTGTTCGAAGTCTACAGGGTTGGTTTAGTCACTTTAAATTAAAGTCCTCCACTGCGAATCAGTTTAGTTACTGAGTGGGTAGACTCTAAATGTGAATTTATTTATTTATTTTTATTTATTTAGTAAAACTTGTTTTCTCGACAGTTCATGGTCTACGGCGGCTATTTTGTGGTTCTGGGGTCCGTCTTCGCAGTGATGGCCGTCGTAAGTCTGTGCGGAGGAAAACGACGCAATCTACCTCTGTGGCTGCCCAAGGAATCCTCGACACCCGAGAGTTGAACGTTGCCAAACAACGTAGGGTAACCGCAATTGGCCGACGCATTGACAATCCGAAGGAGAAAAATACATATTTGTGCCCGGGAAATACGCAATGGAAATAATTTACCTCGATGTCGGGAGAATGTTTCCGAGCGTGTGCGATTAACCTTTTTAATCATTTACTTCTTGAGAACTTGTCGTTTGTAGGCTTTTGCAACTGGAATCATAATTAAAACTAGGCTGTCGGGTATCGCCATGCCCATTGATACAAACATCTCGACGTTTCAAGCCGTTTGTATGGTCCATCTTCAGAAGTGAATAACCAACGCAGCGATACCCGACAGCCAACTATTAATTATAGCGTCTCAAGATGCTGTGCCACAAATCAAAAAAGGGAAGATGCAGCATCCTGTGGTTTTGTAAGCACTATACGTACTGCACGATTAATGTTTCTAATATTTTAACCACTAGGGTTCAGTGTGTGGAATTGGGATTTTTTTTTTGCAGCCCTGTTTAGAATTGAGTGGACAATTTGTTTATTATTATTATTATTATTTTATTGTTGCAATACATACAAACTCGGTCAAAACCGGCATAAACATGTTGTACAAACACAAATGTCAAGTATTTCCATGTGTTTACCTTATTAAAATCTACTTAGAACTACTCAGTGCTTAATTTGTAATGGAGCGCGGGTATACGCAGTATACCCACCTATTTTCGTGGGTAAACGCAGTATACCCACCTTTTTTAATGAATTATTAGGTACGCAAACACTCACATTTTGGCTAATATATATAAAAAACAAAAATAGTTTGTATTGGGTATTTTTCCCTTACATGCTCATATTTCAAATTAACTTGAATACATCTATAACTCTAAATAAACTTAGTTCACTCTTATCTCTTGGTTTTACGTTTCTCCCAAATCAACCTCCGAACTTTATAAATAGAATCATCCAGTGGCGTAGCTATCGGGTGGCAGAGGGTACAGTTGCACTCGGGCCCGGGCCCCAGAGGGGCCCGGGCCCTCTCTCCAACTCCATGTTTGTCCCATTAATCGATGTATGGTTTTAGTTTAACCTGATGACAATTTTCTATTGTTGCAAAATTATTACCAATTAACAATTCTTTCGCGCTCATTACGCAAGAAAAATTAGGCATTAGACTTGACAGTTCAACATGCAAGAACTGACAGGCAAAAAGAGTTTCAACTAAGGAAAAAATATGTGAAGCAATTGTATCCATAGGGGAACAAAAGACAGTAATCTTCCGATTCAATTCCACAGAAACGACTCAAAGAGTAATCTTTGCTTGGGGACTGCACTTACAAACGAATTTGGCTATTGTTTTACTATAAATAGTTATCAAATTAGCTTTTCTTGGAACTGAATAAATAAGTGAAAAACAGGCGGACTTGCCATGGTCAGGAAAAGCTGTTTGGACTGATGGCTTCTCTATAGGAGAGGGTTGGTCATCAGTTCAGTATTCGTTGATCCCTCATTGGGTGTGGGTATGGGCGCGTGTGTGAGCTCTGAGTGTCCCCGTTCATCTTAGTGTTTTTACTGCGGTAAGTTCTACATATTTTAAAAACTAATATTTGTTGGGTTATTGTGTATGATTGTGTCGTGTGGTTTGAGTTATTGAAATATAGTAGGTCTATTAGGTCTATATACAGTGAGTTAAAAATTAAGTTTCAAACATGAACGTGTATAAACATGATTATGGCGCCATGAAAAGGGAGAAAATAAGAAAGTGAAAAACGAATCCATCAGCAACTAAAACTTGACACATTCTTTCAAGTACGTACTAGTCGTCCATCAGGCAGTGCAACTGACCAAACCGTAAGTAAAGATACAACAGACTCAATAGCTATAGCCGACCCTGAAGATAATCAAGAGCAACAGCAACTTTTAGTTGAAGAGTTACACAATGATTATATTTACCGGTACGATTATTTGTCTGCCAACTTATTGTATTGTATTGTACCTACTGATATCCCTGAGCAGACCAATACTAGCTACTCAACCGACAAGCCCAACTTTAATAAATATACGTCTCAAGATAAACGATTCTCGATTCATTATCTCTTTAGAACCGTGCAAACCATGCGGCCCATTCCCGCGAGTGTTTTGTGCGTATAAACAAAAAATGGGGGAGGGCCTGTCGTGTCCAGTTTGCACCCGGGCCCGTAAAGGCGTAGCTACGCCACTGGAATCATCTCCTATTGTTATTGGGTGCAGGCTCCTCGTCAACCAGCCAGTAAGGGTTAGCAACGCGAAGGGTACGTCGCTCTCGCTGCTGTGAGGGAAATGGCACAATCCGTAAAATATGATTTACATGTTTGATTGATACAGCATTTCTCTGTTTGTGGATATGTTTAATGCGTTCGATTCCTCTTTAATACTAAAGCGGTATCCTGTTAAAACTAAAAATTTGGCCCTGCATTATGTTTGATGGTCTGTAACGCGTTTTGAGGTGATATCTTGTCATAAAATAAATGCAACGGATAAACATTCAGGCGCGTAGGAAGGGGGGGGGGAATGGGAGGAGATTCCCCCCCCCCCCACTTTTTCTGCGACCCACCCAATTTTAGACACCCATTCACATCACACCCTCAAGACATATTTATTTAAGCCTAAAAATCGAGAAATAACTAATATAGCACACAAATTTTTCGCCTTCGGCGATAGTCCCCCGGCGGCTGGGGCTCCGCCCCAGACCCCAGAACTTGTTCGCGCTCACAATTCTCCCCTCAACACTTGAAAAAGAGTTCCTATACACGCCTGTAAACCGTGTAAACATTTCTGCTATTGTTAGGTTGTTCCTCTTGGAAATGAATTATTGCCAGGTTGACACATAAAATTACTGACTACTTCAACCCTGCCCAGGGACTGCTACCTTATCGTGGTGGGCAGGTTTGCGTGCTTTGTTGATCCCGAGAGCTATGCCGGCGGAAGCGTATGCTTCTGGTAGGGTCACCCTTGCCGGACTGGTCGAGGAGGAGAAGTCAGACGAAGTGCAGTCCACACCCAAATCCCCTATCCCCCCCTTTCCTCTTTCCTCACGCTCCCTCCTACTTGCCCCTTTCCTCCAAAGAGCCCCCAACTTCATTTTCATTATCACCATCTCATCGTCTTGATTAGCCAAGTTGCAAAAATATAAGACGTTAAGCCCAAATAATCAATCAATCAATCAATAACTGATATTTCTTAATATATGTATATCTACTTTTAATAATTTAATGGTTAACTTACAGTACGATTAAAATCACGATTGGCTTTTGAAGACGAGTAAAATTGTATCAAATCCAACCCAAAACTCCAAACCCAATTCCAGATTACGAGCCCAAAAGCTGAATTGGTAAGCGGGATGGAGGGGGGGGCTCAATTTCCCACACAGAAATCAATTTTTATCACGAGCACATTTTAACATGAAACTATGATGCGTATACCCACCTTTTTCCTTACAAATTAACCACTGGAACTACTTAATATATCATTGTCCACATTATTTTTTCCAAACCGAACTGTGGATGCTATGTACGGTCGTGGCTGATTTGTACTCATCCCAGCATTCGCTCCTTGTATGGTGGAAACCACAAAAACCACCATCGGGATGGAGAACTTCTTGAAGTCTTCATTCTTCTTAGTTCACAAATTTTCGCACTATTCTACACGTGTTCAAAATTATTGCTTTTTGCATCTCGATGTATATGTTTGGTTGGAGACCAATTAGTTTAATACTCTCATTATTGTTATTATTACTATCATTATTATTATTACCATTATTATTATTATTATTATTATTATTATTATTATTATTATTATTATTATTATTATTATTATTATTGTTATTATTATTATTATTATCATTTTGATTCATTAATATGTGAACTTATAACAAATTGTCTGTGTTAATTGTTAACTGTAAATTTAAATATGCTGCTTTAGTCACTGCACCACCGATGTACTAATGAATTTTCTCATCTTGAGCATTGGGGCCCACGTAAGGTGTCGATACCTACTGGTCACTCAAAAAATTTCTCTTGAATGTGTTTCATGTTCTTCTTGTAAGATAACTAATTTTATTCATTTATAAATACATTGTGTGCGATATTGATGCATTTAAAAGTTTAAACTAAACCTTTGATGTTAGAAAAATCCACTAAGTTGTATGGGAGATTAATGGTAGCCCATGCAGCCTGCACGGGCCACAGAACCGGCAGCCCTAGAGTGTTTTGGGCTGCCGTTAATTTTTAATCCTGGTAGGGCTGTCGTTTTGATTGAATTTTAATTACTTGGCCCTGTATTTATATTCCCTAATAACCACTGTAATATGTGAATATATATTCCCATAAAACTAAGTGAATATTCTGAAATATTTCCCAAAACCCCAAAATTTTCCTTTTTATTCCTTGTAATGTTGTGCATGCTGTTATGACTCAAGCATGTGACTCAAACAAATTTAAGATTATTTCACAACTAACTTACTGCCCACAGCATAGACCTACTGTATGTTTTTAAAATTATTCTTTGACGAACCAAAATAGAAAAGTAGTAGTACGGTGTTAATCTAAATAAAACTCATGTTGCTTTTAAAAGAAAAAAAGAGCAAAAGATGAGGAATATTGTGTTCAGTAACATATTCAATGTAGGGTGGCTATTTTCTCCAAATGTGCAAAATATTCACAAATATGTACTCTCCAAAACCTCTAAATATTCCTTCACATACCAAATATAGCTAAATATTCCCTCGCAAGTTTGCATTTTCGGTATCAGAATGTCATGAATCGTATACATATTACATATACAATTTCATGCAGTTGGGTATCATACATACAAACATGCAAATATGAAATATGACTTAAAAGGCAGTATAAGAATCTGTAAAGTCTTTGACTTTGCATTTGTCAATATTTTCAAGGGAAATATTTTATGTGTAATTTCACATAGGTAATCAATCAATAATGCACTTTTTGTAGTATTAGTAAAGTAGTCAGTGACCTTAATTCACATATCATTGCTATATAGTGGCAATTTAGTGGACCTTGAATAAATAAAATAAATTCACATTTAGAGTCTACCCACTCACATACACATTGTAGTGGGCGCTCGTCTTACTCTCCAGCTCAGTTGTCGCAGTCCATTCCGCAATGTTAGAAATCACAAATTATTCAAATGGCAGAAACATTGAACAACACAAATGAAGTTATGTGTCAAATTAAATTGTGGTATTCATTGTGGCATGAAGAGAGAGGAATAAGAAGCGTAACTCTACTGGTTGACCAGATTCTGCTTGATTGCAAATGTGGGCTTTTAAGAAGAAGAAGAAGAAGAAGAAGAAAACAGTCCTGTATGACCTTTAATCATAGCATTCTATCAAAATGTCCCATTTATGTGTTTAAATATTATTCTACATGATCTACAATATATATATATATATATATATATATATATATATATATATATATGTGTGTGTATATATTGTATATTGTAATTTGTAATGTAAAATATTGTGGCTTTGTGTAGAAAAGTAAAAGATTTATAAAAGTATGGCCTTGTTCAGAAATAAATGCAATATGTAGGTGCATTATAGAAAACAGGACCTGAGGCTATACTGTTAGATTTAGTTTTTTTTATAAGTTAAAGTCTTCTCATTGTGTGGAAACGGGTTGAGTTTTGGTTCAATATTGTATATTATTCTATGTAATTTGTATCTAAAAGAAAAAATTGCTACCAATTAATACATATACAATACATTACAATACAATCCTGATAAGAATATGGCCTATCGAAGGAGAAATTAATATTGGATGGGGGGGGGGGGGGGGGGGGGGGAGGGGATATGTTGTAATTTTGCTGGGGGCTTTCTCATCGATGACGTTACGTACGTCACTAATGTCCGTTCCTACGCCACCATTTAAAAAATTTACAACGATTATAAACTGATTGTTAACGATCTATCAATATTTGTTTCGTTTAGATTAAATAAATAAAAATAACTTCACATTTAGAGTCTACCCACTCAGTAACTAAACTGGTTTGCAGTGGGGGACTATAATTTAAAGTGACTAAACCAACCCTGTAGGCTTCGAACACCGTCCACGAGTGAGCGATAACCAATCAAAGATCGATGTTTCAAATACGAAACATATGAATCAGTGATTGGACAGTGCGAACACCTGCGGACAAATGCCAGAATCAACAAGGCTGATTCAGAACAACTTTGAATTTACTGAGTGCTTCGTTGTTATACTGTAAGTTTTAATGTAAAAATTGTATTGTATTCCATTAGATATACAAATATTTTAAATCGACAATAAATATTATCGTCTTGTTTTGTAGTGTTGCCGCCAATATTAAAATTTCAGTGACATAATGGCGCAAGAACGTGAAAATGTTGGTGCTCCGGCTACATTTTTTTTTTTTAAACATTATTAAGATATCACTACCTCGGCGGTGCTAAATTAATGATATTAGCTACAAATGTTCACCCCCCGCCTTCTTACACTCACTGGCCACCTCTGCAGCTAGACCATAGCTTTTATATAATGTTTTACACATATGTAAACAGGGGATGTGAGTTTTAAAGAAAACAGCAAAACAATACGTGCTAAAATAACGTTCTTGTCTATTGTGTTGCGTAGTCACATAAATATTATCAATTTATTATCGTCTCTTTGAAGTTGTGTGTCATCCGTTTATATAATTTTCCCGTTGTTTCTTTGTAACATGTGATGTCGTATGAAAATAACATGCTTAAAACAATTCTGTTGTTACATGTTAGTAATAATAATAATAATCTACAGCCTCCTCCCCCCCCCCCCCCCCCCCCCCCACACACACACAACCTTTAAGTTCGTGAGTTGATATTAAATAAGGGGGATCCGGAAGCGTTTGTTCTTCTTGAAACAAAATATTCATTTTCGACTGTTTTATTGGAAATACCTTAGTGTAAAACCAGAAACAGACATAGGACCTGTTTTTGAATTCAGGCCAAGTAGGCTATACTTTAGAACAGCACAAAGTAGGATAGATCATTAAAACGGAAACATAGTAGAACAGGTAAAACGTTATATAAGACCTAGTAATTGGACTGTACACTGTTCCTTGTCAAGATAAAAACAAATAAAACCGCAATATTTCGAACCCTGATCAGAGCTCTTCAACGGGCGAAAACACACTGCAGTGTGTTTTCGCCTGATTCGCCTGATCAGAGTTCGAAATATTGCGGTTTTAATTGTTTTTATCTCGACAAGGAACAGTGTACATTTTTTTTTTAATTTACTAAATACAACCCTGTTGTCATCGCACATCACCCGCGCTTTCGCGCATATATGTGCGTTCTTACATTTACATTTATGTATATTCTTCTGTTACATTTTTGTTTTCATGGGCTGGATGCTCCACGGTGAGTGTGCAGTCCGTCCCTTGTGTTAATCCTCTGTGAACAGTGTACAGTCCAATTACTAGGTCTTATATGTAGGATAGATACCGATAGAGGTGGCTCAGCGGTAAAACGCGAGACTCTAATTCGGGAGGTCGCCGGTTCGATTCCGACCACCGGCAGTCCTGACTGAAGGTTTTTTCCGAGGTTTTCCTCAGTCGTAAAAGCGAATGCTGGTATTGAGTCATACTATCAGCCCTCGGACAATCCTTCCCAACTATCCAAACACCCTAATAACCTAGTTAGTCACCTGAAGAGGGGCACATCAGGTAAAGCTGTTGTGCACCCTAGAACGGGTATTCCTACAAAAAATATTATTATTATATTATTATTATTATAGGATCGATAAAGTTCCATGTTCCTTGCATCCAAAGTTCCTTGCAAGGTGGTGTTCTCATGCATTATGTAACAGTGAAGACGTGACGTGTGCGTCGGCTACCAACCTAAATCTAGTTGCATCTCGTTCTCATGCCTCCGGTATTACGTCTGTAGGCAGGCGTTGTCTCGGTACATTCCAAGCGAGGCTGGTACAATCCATACAGTGGACGATAACAAGCAGGTACTGGGTAATCCCGCGGCAAATTCCGTTGATCTGGACCGTGTGGAGCGACCGTCTCTTCTGAGAATTTTACAGTTTACATTGCTTGTTAACGCGGCCGAACTTTATTATTTTATGACTGTAACAATTACAGACAATAGGACTAACATAATTTATTAATAAATACTTTGTCGATAATTTTAAATCAGTTTTAACCAATCCACATTCTCCACTTTCTTTTTATGACATTCCATTCCATAACTCAACAATATTCACGATGTGGTGATAATTTTCTACACTGCAGCTGCTTTAGTAATATTCATAGTGCAGTTTAATATCAATAGCGTGAAATGCTGTTCTCATAATTCATAGTTCCCACGTTACGTCACAGCGGCCATGATTGCGACACAATTGAGGAGGGCCAATACTAGATCGTTGGCGGATACTATTCAAATTTCGTAAAGAAGCCTTATTTAGAAATTACAAAGTAAACGTAATACAAACATAAAAAAATTACCACACACCAATTTTATTTAAAAAAACAAGCTGGATTTTCTATGTGTTCTACCACAATAGCCTTCAATTGTTTCTCCATGGCAACGTCAAAGTTTGATCACAAATGTGGCCGCCACGCGCAAAGATGTGACGTACGTGCAACTATATGAATAGCCATGTGGTGTTGTTTTTTGGCAGACATACATTGAATATTCGGCACTAAATGTTGCAGATATGATCTTTGGCGGCGAAATCGTGAAGTAATAGCTAGAGGGCAACAGAGCCGCTGGATGTCATTCGTCAGTGTCATTTGTCAGTGTTTATATGAGAATGGCAACGATTCCAAAGAAACATAAGCGATATTGTTGCGTCAGTGAATATCTAGCTTTGCTGGATATTTGCTGGTTGCGTTTTGTATCCAAGACGCCTTTGATATTATGGGGGTTTTGGATCAGGGGACACACCAAGCATCCGAAGGTCCGAAGTTCATGTTCTGATCATAATGTTAATTAACCACATGCAATTAAAAGGCCACCGATTAACACAGCCTCTCTTTCATTGAGGTTCCTTTGGGCTCTATTTGCTTTCAGATATATGTATATTTCAGAATAAAGTTAAAAACTTACTTTGCGCAATAGGCTACAGTAACATGTTTAGGCGGATCCATGATCTCCTGTCAGTCAGATGTCAGTTTGTTACCCTCTAACTGTCAGCCATGTTGCGCAGCAGTGGTGCTATCTCTTGACACATTTAGTGTCGAATTAACCAATCAAATCAAAGAAAAATACGACAGCGGAGTTGCCTAAGCAGCAGATTGTTTGTCTGCCTGTGATGTCACAGTCACAGCATCATCAATCGTGACTTATGCGTACCAAACTGTTTTCTACCCTAAAATACACGAATTCTACGAACTTCTACGAATGTAGAAGTAGAAACTTCCGCTGTTGATTAGCATTAGGGTGGCAGTGACAGTGCACATTGGTTGGTGCCGTGTGCATTGCAAGTTGGCCAACCTATGTTGGTACCAACCAGAGTTGGCCAACTGAAATCAGTCGTGTGCACTGTGCACCCGTCTTTAGAGTAAAAACAATTAAATCGGGTTAAACCTTAAACCATAAATCTTAGGGCTGGTCCACACAGATTTTTAAGACGTACGATTTAAGGTTTAACGCGTAGTTGTAAAGTTGGATCATAGGAAACAAGTACTGGCGTTCGCACAAAGTTTTAGTTTTAAGACGTTGTTTTCATTGTTGTTTTTAAAACAACGTCTTAAAACCTTATGCATTATGTCTTAAAAATCTGTGTGGACCAGCCTTTAAACAAATGTGTAAACTGATCTGTCAACTGGTATGTTGTGTATTAACGTCGGTTAACACATTCATATTTAAGGAAATTAACAAAATCAAATCAAGCCAAAAGCATTATGGCGTTTACACACTTTCCTATGGTTAAAGATTTAAGAAAACCATAGCAACGTTAGATCTTATACAAAAATTGTTAGCCCAGCCAATGAAAGGCGACGTTTTGTAAATCCGGCCAATGGTAGCGATCCTAAGTAAAACGGTTCGGAAAATAAAACCTGTAAGCCGAACTTAAGACCTACAATATATACTCAACGGGAACTGGACAATATAAATATCACTATCGCGTTTGTTTTTGTCAAAGTCACGTTTTTTTCTCATGTGGTTCGTCCACTGTTAACTATCGTATCAACAATTATGAATGAGTCTAGTGTATAGCACGTTCTAAAGATTACTCTTCTTATCATTTAACGCCGCCGAGCTTACGCTATTGGTTTCGTAATCGAATTATGAAACAATTCAAGAAAGATGTACCTAACTGAATCTATTCAAAATATTTACGTAAAAAAGGTGTATTTATTGAATGTGTGTTTTTTTTTTTATATATATGACCACTATACATTCTATCAGATCGCGGATCCGTATGAGAAATACAGTTTAAATATCATCGTTCTTTCAAGCATCGTAAGTATACTTTAGTAGGCCAAATAAGGTCCAATAAAATGTAGTAGGCCCTACAGTAGTTGGCGGTACTCTCCAAAGAACTTCAAAGAATGTCAAATCTTCGTTTAAACTCTTTATGCCTACGTTTCTATGTGTACCGGCGCGCTTGTGTCATGTTTTATGCATTACGCATTACATTTTTATGTAGACCCGCCTTTACTGGAACAGATTTTAAATTAGGGACATTATACTATTAATTATGTTAGCCCCTTGTCACAGCAATAAGATAATTAAGTACCGTCGCATAAATATAAGCAATATCTGCATTTATGATTAACTGTAAATTTCTCAGAAGCGACGGTCGCTCCACACGGTCTATATTAACGGAAATTGCCGCGGGATTAATTGGTACCTGCTTGTTATTAACCACTGTATGGATTGTACCAGCCTCGCTTGGAATGTACCGAGGCAACGCCTGCCTACAGACGTAATACCGGAGGCATGAGAAAGAGATGCAACTATAACTTCTTCTAACTTCTACAAAAAAAACTTCCAATGAAAGGAAAAAAAAAACTTCTAATGAAAGGAATATTCCACGACGACACCATCTTGCAAGTTAACTTGATGAAACTTTATGCTTCTTTGTGCTGTTCTAAAATATAGCCTACTTGGTCTGAATTTAAAAGAGGTCCCATGTCTTTTTCTGGTCATATCGAAACCACAGTCGAAACTATCGAAAAAGAATTTTGTTTCAGAAGATCATACCCGCCGGAACCCCCTTTTTAAATTTCAACTTATTAACTTAATGGGGGGGGGGGGGGGGGGGGGCTTTTAGTTTACTTTGAAGATATGTCACTGACCAGGCCTATTTCGACGTGAAACATATAAAGCGTAAAAACAGAAAGATCTTAAACATGTTACTGATATAATGACGTCACATATTACAAAAAAACGACGTGAAGATTTGCATAAACAGGTGACATGACACAACATCAGGGATGATAATCTTGATGTGACTGAAACGTAAGCCTACAATAATAAACATCGTTATTTTAGCACGTATTGTTTTGGTGTTTTCTTTAAAACACACATTCCTTGTGTGTACAAGGTAGATATAAAAACTGGACGTCTAGATGCAGACATAGTCAGTAAGTGTTTCAAGTACTAAGCTGAAGCTTGCAAGAATTAAGGCAGCGGTGGTGCACATTTTGTAGCTGGTGAGTATGTTAATTTAGCCGCGAAGAACTGATCTTAATAGTCTTTTTAAAAAAAAATCATAATAATAATAATAATAATAATAATAATAATAATAATAATAATAATAATAATAATAATAATAATAATAATAATAATAATAATAATAATAATAATAATAATAATAATAATAATAATAGTAATAATAATAATAATAATGATAAAAGGCGAAGTATCAACATTTCACGCTTTTTCGAAATAATGTTACTGACATTTCAGTATTGGGCAACACTACAAAACTAAATGATAATATTTATTGTTAATTTACAATACTCTATATATATATATATTCGTAGATTTTCAGGGCTACCAGGTGATGAGCATGTCGTCTTTGCGGTATCAAGCCCTTTCGGATGAGTGTTTGGTTTCGATTGCTGACCGTCCTACCGTTAACCTCGACTTCAATAGATGGCAGGAACGTACCTGCCGAAACGTCGAGTAAAGGTCTATTCACACTAACCGTCAAGCCGGCGACCATCACCGGACCGACAATTTCTTTTTACGTTCACACTATCCGTCTAGTCGGCGGCAGGTAGCCGACCGACAGTGGAAGCTAGTAGTGTCTCAGTAGTGGTTGAAAGACCCAAGAAGAGAGACGTATTGTTTTAATGTTTAGCAACAGTGATTTAGCAGTAATAGCGCTATTACTAGAGGAGGAGGATGAAGAGACAATGAGGAAACGTCCCCAATTTCTCTCCAAATCTTCTCCTTCTTTATACTGTCACTATATTCTTTATTAGCCATATTGTACAATACTTCGTGGCTTTGCACCAGCAAAATTAACTTTTCGTCGTTCATGTTGTCTTCGGGAGTGATCTTCTCCTGAGGGAAGCGCAAACACAAATGACCGCGCAGGCGGGTGTCGCCGTCAACCTGTTCTCACTATCCGACACGGACCGGCAGGGACCATCAAAACATTGTCTCCGTGAATGTCGGCCGGCGGTTGTCGGTGATGGTCGGTGCCGGCCGCCGACAGTGTGAACACCCCTATTTATAACCCATGTAATAAAGTTTTGTCGGTCCGGTGATGGTCGCCGGCTAGCCGGTTAGTGTGAATAGACCTTAAACCGGTTCTTTTCAGAACCGAACCAAACACTCATCCGAGAGGGCTTTATACCGCAAAGACGACAGGGTATATCTAATTTTACTATCTTTGGACGGCATGTTCATATATATATATAAAGTAGATGCTTTTTAACTGAATAAACCAGTAACTGTCAAAATTAAAAATTGTTTTTATAATAGTAACAAATTAAAACAAACAAAGATTGTACGATATCTAAAAATTATCTAGAACCCTTGTTACGATTTTCATCAATCATCATGTTGCCAGCTACATCTTCTAGAAGTTAAAACATAGATTATCACAACAATGTTTTATAATGGTAATTGTTTTTTGAGATTTTTTAAACTTACTGATGTATATTTTAAAAAGACACATTGCACACAATTAACACAAACATTTATCTTTGATTTATAATATTAATAATTTTGTAGAATGACAAGAAGGTATATTACACTCGTGGTACTTTTTGTATAATCGGAAGGAATGGTCCGTGGATTTAATCGCAGCATATCGCTTTATGACCGAGCGAAACTTTCAGTTACGAAAGTGGTAGCGGGAATCGGACCAAACACCTCCCGAATGACCCTATAGTGTGTTTGGACGAAACCAAAATCAATGTCAGAATGTCGAGTACTTATATGTGGTGACGTAGGAACTGGAATTAGTGACGTAATATAATCGACAAGAGCCCCCCCTCCCCCTGCAAAATTATGACTTACATCCTGCTCCCCCGCCCCCCGATATTAAATTCTCCTTTGATAGGTCATTTTTATCAGGATATCTCTTGCTTTTCTTCACAAAGCCGAATTGACTATGATTCGTGCTAGGGATGGGCATCGATTCCAAATATGGGTAATATCGATACTTTTGCCCGTCCCTAATTCGTACTACCTATTTCAATAACATACTAGACCCATTTCATTGAAAACCATTTTCTTAATTTAGTTTTTATTTGTTTACATTTTACAGAAATGTCGACCATTATAAATATACTGGTTGTCACACTTGGCGTGTTTGCTGCTCTTAGCTCATCGCAAGACACCGACTTATCAGCTGAGCCAGGTAAGCATATTACCTAACTTATTATTGCCTTAGAACTGAGTTCGATGTTTGATTTTAGTCTAGAGTATCGCGCAATATTTATATCATTTACTTTCCTTATAAAACATAAAACTTTATATTGTTTCATTTTACAGTCGGATTTTAACTTTGACAGGTAGGACTGTCGGTGGCCGGTTTCAAACCGGGAACCTCCCGAATTAGAGTATTTTGTAATATAAGTAAAAAATTGTTCGGAAAAACACGGTTAAAAACATTCACGCACTACTCACCGCGTTATATTTCGGCAGCATCCGTCGCCATTGTCAGACACGCGAGCTAACTGAGGCCTCAGTTGCCGCGCGTCTGAGGATGGCGACGGATGTTGCCGAAATATAACGCAGTGAGTAGTGAGTGAGTAAATGTTTTTAACCATGTTTGTCCGAACAATATTTTACTCATATTATCATGTTCCGGTTAATAAGTCCTGGTGTGTGTTATTAGAGTATTTTGTCTGACCGCTGAACCGTCTCTATCGCGGTTACTGTAAAGGAAAGTAAAGAAATTACGATTGCTGAAATTGTTGTGATATTGTTTTAAGGTGCCGTGTCGGGGGTGCTTATTGCGGATAATTCAGACCCCTCGCCTTCAGTCACCTTGGAGAGTGATGTGTCAGTGCCCAAGGCTGAGGAACTCTCTTCTGAGGATACATTCGACCCCAAACCCGCTAAGGATCCCGCTCCAGATCCCTCGTCTGACCCTTCAGAGGCAATCGCGTTGAAGACAACAGGGTCCTATTTGTCTCCAGAGGAGCCCACATCGGATCCCACTTCCGATCTCTCTCCAGATCACACTCCTGATCCCTCGTCTGACCCTTCAGAGGCAATCGAGTTGAAGACAAGAGGGTCCAATTTGTCTCCAGAGGAGCCCACATCGGATCCCACTTCCGATCTCTCTCTAGATCCCACTTCTGATCCCTCGTCTGACCCTTCAGAGGCAATCGCGTTGAAGACAAGAGGGTCAAATAGGTCTCCAGAGGAGCCCACATCGGATCCCACTTCCGATCTCTCTCTAGATCCCACTTCTGATCTCAATTCCGCATCACTCGAACCAAAAGGACCAGGGAACCCACGAGTGGTCAGAACTTTGTTAAATGGTTTGCGTATGGGCTCGAGTGTGGACTCGGGTGTGGGCTCCGGTGTGGGCTCGATTTTAGGTTCAAATAGTTTAAGTTTGCCGGTGTTGTCCAGGCTATTTAATTTTTTGTTTAATCGTGAAACTCCTACTGCGCCTGCGCCAGCACCTGCACCTGCACCTGCGCCAAGTAGCCCACAAATAGAGTTTGCAAGAGTTTATTATGAGCCTTGTTGTTGTTAGAGTTGTTTGTAAATGGTGCTATGATTTCTTGTGTCGACGGAATGGCATTAGTTTTGTGACCAAATCGGTGGAGATGTTATAAAGTTATTGAGATATGTTTTATTTTTTCTAAATTGGCGGCAAAATATGAGGTAGCCATATTAATGTAAATTTTCGTCCGGTCACGAATATACAGATACTAATTTTGACGCGATCCGATAAGTATTGTAGATACAAATTACATTTTTATTTGCTGAATTGCAGTGAAGTAACTATGACAACGAAAAATCCAAGCTATAATTTGTATGGACAAACAATCAATCTTTTATTGAACCTTGGCAGGAAGTATAATAACTATATGACAATAAAAACTCTAATCTTTGTGTATTATTGTTTTGGTTGCTGTTCTCCCCTCCCAAGCCAAAACGCATTAACTGCAAAATGGCCGACTGGAGCAAATTGCATTTTTCCAAAAAAGCAATGCCCCATTTGAAATATATTAGCAATTTTTACCAATATGTCATAACAATGTAAAGTTCATGTTCTAAATAGTTTGGCCACCTCAGATTTTGATTTTGTTTGCTATTTACATTGTTATAACACATAATGCATTTTGCCACATGGAGAAAAACCACACTTTGTTCAGTAAAATTCTAAGGCAAAATGCATTAATGACTTTAATGCGTTTTGCCCTTGCCTTTTACACCACTTCGGGAAGAGGATCATATCCAATACTTTATTAATGTTTACTTTGTTTTCAAGAATGTAGTATTTATTCATATACAATAATGCTTGCTAGATGTCCTATACAATACATTATTCGACACTCGGTTTCCTCACTCACAACCACGACTACCAAGCAGATCTTTGGACTCCTCGTTTGTGGGCAAATTAAGCCAAAATTGTTTACGATTTTGTGGCATTTTGGAGACCAATTCTTTTAGGATGCGGTCTTTCTTCATTGGGTTCAACCCACGGGGACCAGACATTGTTTCAGTTGGGAAGTCTAACCTTGACTTCTTTTTCCGGGCATTATCTTTCATTTCAGTGAATAACTCGTCGTCAAAGTTGTATTTGTAAAAGAAATTCTTGGATTTGTTTACAAACTTAATGCAACAAATATTTTTTAACAGAGGCATGGACTCGTTTGCAATATTTCTTCGAGTACGGAATTGATTTTGAATAAGCAAAAAGTCAATATGGGTCAAAATAACAGCCTCAGACCTCTTTGATGACTTCTTACAAACATCAACAAAATCATTCAATTCTAGAATATTTTTTTTCAATTTTGAATTCTGTTCGATTTTACCATGTAAGCCGTCCGCTGCTAAAAACGTGTGGCCAGTTACCAAGTATTTTAAGTAAATTTCCTTGATGGTGCAATGTGGAGAGTTGATCAAACAAAGGATTGCCGAAAATAAAAACCAATTTTTATTTTGTCCAGAACAATTGTCCAACCAAAATATAACGCGTTCCTTATCTTTCAAAATATCTAAAGCTTTTAAAAAGGAATTAGTTACCTCCTCTGCGCTACGCCCAGCCTCCGCTTCATGCCAAATGATGTAGTAATGGGGATCCGTTTTGGTTTTTTTCATGTTTGCAAAAGTTTCATTAAACACGATAAGCCGGGGACAGAAAAAAGACTGCTTTACGTCAGGAAAGCGTGGGAGCAGTATCACTTTTTGTAAGTCAGCGGCAAAGACTCCAACAGACTCATCTTGTACGTGCGACATGCCATCAAGTTTGTAAGCATCACGGGCTGTCTTTGCCTTTTGCTGATGTTCTTTCAATGCTGCCTCATTTCCATTGTTTTCCAATGTAAGACATTCACTACATTTTTCAGCTGATGTCTCAGAAAACCCAATGTTCATACTTGATAACGTTTGGCGATATAGCTCTTTGCTGCAGTATGCAGGGTTCTTAACAAGAAAGTCAGAAAACATATATTCAATTGTTATATCTGGTGACAGATATCTCCTGTTAGGAGCATGTTCTCGTTTATAATGCGCTATTTGGGGCTGGAAACTTAAAACATGCTCCGTAATTTTGTCTCTGCTTATTTTATTAGCAGGCACATGTTTTCCCCTTTGGTCTGTATCAGGCATACCAGATGTTGTGGCATTTAAGGACTTGAATGTTTCTACGATGATCCTATTTGAAGTGAACCCCAGTGTTGATAGGAAAAAATTCTGACATACCTTTGGATTAGAAGTAGCAACAGGAATTCCATCGTCTACGATGTCATTGCGCAGTATGTTTTACGGAAGCGAATACAAATACGTGACTTTCCTTTTCTTTTTGTCATTTATGTTGCCAATGCTCCTTCTTTTAGGCTCAACAACTTCAATTTTTGCATGCATCCACACTCGTCGCGCATGGAAATCTAGGTTCCAAAACCCCTTATGAATTGCGGAGCGTTGCAGTTCCGAAAATTCACGGCTGCATTTGCGGCTGCATGACTCTCCACAAGGTTTTAGTAGTGGATGTTTTATCCTTGAGTTTTCTAGTTGTTCTGCTTTCTTTCTCACACGCCTCCTCTTTAATGGTGGTTCATCTTCAGCCCGCATGTCATCTTGGCCAAGTTGCAGTATTTCGTTTTCAGCCCCCTGGTCTGTTAAAATATATATGGGCATCATTTCAATTTCAGCTTCTGTGTATAAACCAGGCCTACCTTCGGGAGTATCAGTTTCTATAGCACCTGCAGCTGTCCCTTCAGGTGGACGTGCAGGGGCTGTCCCTTCAGGTTGATGTGCAGGGACTGCCCCTTCAGGTAGGTGTGCAGGGACTGTCCCTTCAGGTTGATGTGCAGGGGCTGTCCCTTCAGGTTGATGTGTAGCGGCTGTCCCTTCAGGTAGGTGTGCAGGGACTGTCCCTTCAGGTTGATGTGCAGGGGCTGTCCCTTCAGGTTGATGTGTAGCGGCTGTCCCTTCAGGTTGATGTGTAGCTGCGGCTGTCCCTTCAGGTAGGTGTGCAGGGGCTGTCCCTTTAGGTAGATGCGTAGCGGCTGTCCCTTCAGGTGGACGTGCAGGGGCTGTCCCTTTAGGTAGATGTGTAGCGGCTGTCCCTTCAGATGGACGTGCAGGGGCTGTCCCTTTAGGTAGATGTGTAGCGGCTGTCCCTTCAGATGGACGTGCAGGGGCTGTCCCTTTAGGTAGATGTGTAGCGGCTGTCCCTTCAGGTGGACGTGCAGGGGCTGTCCCTTTAGGTAGATGTGTAGCGGCTGTCCCTTCAGATGGACGTGCAGGGGCTGTCCCTTTAGGTATATGTGTAGCGGCTGTCCCTTCAGGTGGACGTGCAGGGGCTGTCCCTTTAGGTAGATGTGTAGCGGCTGTCCCTTCAGGTGGACGTGCAGGGGCTGTCCCTTTAGGTAGATGTGTAGCGGCTGTCCCTTCAGATGGACGTGCAGGGGCTGTCCCTTTAGGTATATGTGTAGCGGCTGTCCCTTCAGGTGGACGTGCAGGGGCTGTCCCTTTAGGTAGATGTGTAGCGGCTGTCCCTTCAGGTGGACGTGCAGGGGCTGTCCCTTTAGGTAGATGTGTAGCGGCTGTCCCTTCAGGTGGACGTGCAGGGGCTGTCCCTTTAGGTAGATGTGTAGCGGCTGTCCCTTCAGATGGACGTGCAGGGGCTGTCCCTTTAGGTATATGTGTAGCGGCTGTCCCTTCAGGTGGACGTGCAGGGGCTGTCCCTTTAGGTAGATGTGTAGCGGCTGTCCCTTCAGGTGGACGTGCAGGGGCTGTCCCTTTAGGTAGATGTGTAGCGGCTGTCCCTTCAGATGGACGTGCAGGGGCTGTCCCTTTAGGTATATGTGTAGCGGCTGTCCCTTCAGGTGGACGTGCAGGGGCTGTCCCTTTAGGTAGATGTGTAGCGGCTGTCCCTTCAGGTGGACGTGCAGGGGCTGTCCCTTTAGGTAGATGTGTAGCGGCTGTCCCTTCAGATGGACGTGCAGGGGCTGTCCCTTTAGGTAGATGTGTAGCGGCTGTCCCTTCAGGTGGACGTGCAACGGCTGTTATTTGAGGTACAACTGCTGCTGAATCTGGATCACCTTTGGATTTGTCCATGAGTTTATAACTTGGCCTAGGTAATCTGAAATAAAATATGTAATTCAAGAAATGTGTAATACTTGATTGACAATCCCCTTTAAGCTATGAGGCCAATGTGGAATAATAAACCCTCTAGGCCTAGTACCATAAAGCAAAACATAGGCCTAGGCCGTAGATCTAGGCTAGGGATCGGGCCTTGAGGTAGCCTAGGCCCTAGGCCTAGCCCAAGACAGCGTAATATGTAGGCCTAGCCTAGGCCTAGGGCCTCGTTACATCATAGCCTAGCCTAGTGCATAAAATGAAACCAAACTAACCTTGCTTTATGTGCATTGAGACCATTGTCTGTAGCAGCTGCGTTGTACAGACTTTCAATGTCTGATGAGGAATCTGACATAAGATCTGCTGAATCTTCAAACCAGTCCGAACCATCGTCACTATCTGCGTTTTCTAAAACAAGCCCAATAAACAAACCATTACACGTGAACTATTAGCCTTTGCTTATGAGAATATGCGGCGGAATATCCTAGGCGGAGGCCTAGGTTCCCTGTGATTATGTTTTTATTTTTTAACCTTACCTTCATCAAGCATCGTGGTTCTCTTGTCCAAGCAGGTTCTTCTTCTTCTTCAAGTATTTATAATGGGCACGACATTAATAAACACCAACATGATATCATAAATAATAACTAAATACTTGGCGGGATTCCAGTCTTTTTCTGATTGTGTCCCCGAATTTAAAACGATATTAAGGCAGGAAGCCCTTCCAGTCCAGCGTTCAAATTATGTTTTCTAAGCGAAGAAAATGTTACTTTAATTTATGTGATAAAATGAAATAAATTGTACGAAGAATTTTGTTTTTAATGATTAATTAGGTTGGTTACGGTGGTCTCCTATCTTTTTAACATTAGGTCACATGGTCACAATCCTGAGCCTCCATTGGTTGATTGAAGATAATGCGTTCTGTCCTGGGAATTATCAGAAAAACATGTACTTAATGCGCTGTGGTCTATTTTATCTCGAATTCTAGGTGGCAGAACGCATTAAACCACATTTAGTTCGCTGCATCGATACTAGATGGCATGAGAAGCTCAAAAACATAAAAATCTCGATTTTGTTAGTTAATGCGTTTTGGCTTGGGAGGGGAGTGTTGATGTTGTTTTTTGAACCAATATGGTTATTCTTATATTGATGACGATGATGTAAGTGTTTTCAGTAAAACGGCGCTCAAGTAACAAGACCATTTGCGACACTTTTATCTTTATCTCTTACATTGACCAATGAATATAGCTTCGATAACTTTTGCCAAAGAAAGCTCTTGGACATAGACGAGATCACTTATCAACGCGACACACTTAGCGTTTTCCTAACAATAATAATAACAATAATAATAATAATAATAATAATAATAATAATAATAATAATAATAATAATAATAATAATAACACATGGAAATACTTGACATTTGTGTCCGTACAACATGTTATGCCGGTTTTGACCGAGTTTGTATGTGTTGCAACCATAAAATAATAATAATAATAATTATAATAATAATAATAATAATAATAATAATAATAATAATAATAATGATGATTATAATAATAATAATAATAATAATAATAATAATAATAATAATAATAATAATAATAATAATAATAATAATAATAATAATAATAATAATAATAATAATACTAAAAATAATAATAATTTTAACAATAATAATAATAATAATGGTGTTAGAGGTAATCGTGCAAAGCCATTTCTGCACCACGCCCGTAGAAGATTATCGTCACAAGAGAGTTCGTCACAGCGCTTTGAGGATGCAGCTGGCACAACAGAAGGCTACTGTCAAGAGGGAGGTCAAGAGTCGGGAGTTGGAGGTCACGCAGCTGGCACATCGGGCGGCTACTGTCAAGAGGGAGGTCAAGAGTCGGGAGTTGGAGGTCACGCAGCTGGGACATCGGGCGGCTACTGTCAAGAGGGAGGTCAAGAGTCGGGAGTTGGAGGTCACGCAGCTGGCACATCGGGCGGATACTGTCAAGAGGGAGGTCAAGGCGCCGGGAGTTGGAGGTCGTGGAGGACGCAGCTGGCACATCGGGCGGCTACTGTCAAGAGGGAGGTCAAGAGTCGGGAGTTGGAGGTCACGCAGCTGGGACATCGGGCGGCTACTGTCAAGAGGGAGGTCAAGAGTCGGGAGTTGGAGGTCACGCAGCTGGGACATCGGGCGGCAACTGTCAAGAGGGAGGTCAAGAGTTGGGAGTTGGAGGTCATGGGGGACGCAATTGTGTCACATCGGGTGGCTACTGTCAAGAGGGAGGTCAAGAGTCGGGAGTTGGAGGTCAAGGAGGACGAAGCTGGCACATCAGGAGGCTACTGTCAAGAGGGAGGTCAAGGCGCCGGGAGTTGGAGGTCAAGGAAGATGCAGCTGTAACATCGGGCTGCTACTGTCAAGAGGAAGGTCAAGAGTCGGGAGTTGGAGGTCAAGGAGGATGCAGCTGTGTCATCGGGTGGCTACTGTCAAGAGGGAGGTCAAGAGTCGGGAGTTGGAGGTCAAGGAGGACGAAGCTGTCACATCGGGCGGCTACTGTTAAGAGGGAGGTCAAGAGTCGGGAGTTGGATGTCAAGGAGGATGCATCTGGCACATCGGGCGGCTACTGTCAAGAGGGAGGTCTAGAGTCGGGAGTTGGAGGTCAAGGAGGACGAAGCTGTCACTTCGGCGGCTACTGTCAAGAGGGAGGTCAAGAGTCGGAATTTGGAGGTCAAGGAGGACGCAGCTGGGACATCTGGCGGTTGCTGTCATGAGGGAGGTCAAGGCGCCGGGAGTTGGAGGTCAAGGAGGACGCAGCTCGCACATCAGGCGGCTACTGTCAAGAGGGAGGTCAAGGCGCCGGAAGTTGGAGGTCAAGGAGGACGCAGCTGGGACATCGGGCGGCTACTGTCAAGAGGGAGGTCAAGAGTCGGAATTTGGAGGTCAAGGAGGACGCAGCTGGGACATCGGGTGGCTACTGTCAAGAGGGAGGTCAAGAGCCGGGAGTTGGAGGTCAAGGAGGACGAAGCTGACACATCGGGAGGCTACTGTCAAGAGGGAGGTCAAGGCGCCGGGAGTTGGAGGTCAAGGAGGACGCAGCTGGCACATCGGGCGGCTACTGTCAAGAGGGAGGTCAAGGCGCCGGAAGTTGGAGGTCAAGGAGGACGCAGCTGGGCCATCGGGCGGCTACTGTCAAGAGGGAGGTCAAGTGGAGGTGATCATTGGACGGCCATCACACGTCCTGGCCGCTGGATTGAAAGGCTACGTGACAGTACGAGGCTTCCCCTCCTCCCTTCATCATCATCATCATCATTTATCAATCACCATAATAAAGTAGCTTAGGGGCTATATTAAATTTGCACTAGTGGGACCTCGGTCCTGTTGTAGATATAGAATTATATAAAAATACGCAAAGCCATTATTGTACTATTAAATAAGTAATATATACATAATATTCCAAAAAAATTGAATTTTTGATAAATGTAATTTCTCCTGTTTTTTTATATTCCCACCATCAGATAAACACTTGATAGTGCCTGAGTGCGTGAATGTTCCGTTGAAAGAACTACTTGTGATAGCAGCATTAAAAACAAAATATATAATTAGCTAAACACCAACACTGGCTAAGAGTCGAAAAATATACATATCATCAAGGGGGAAAAATTGTGATTTTCTTTATTACTAAAATAACGAACGAACACACACGCGTCCTAAATGACCTATTTACTACAAACTCAAGATACACATAACTATACTTACAGCACAATACGTTACATAAATTATAAAAAAATATATTTATAATAGAAACACAACAATTATTATATTCCCAGTATCACTGTATATGTTTCTTGCCCTACAAACGTGATCAAATACACAATTTACAAAGCTTTCAATAAACATTCTTAGACGCAACAGCAAAAATGACTATACCGTTCTGCAACGTCGTTCTATGGAGCTCTCTAAATAAATTCATCCCGTCACGAATATATTATAAACAATTGTATTCAAATTACAATATATACAATGCGATATTCACAACAATGTAGATATTTTAGAACACTAATACCTTATAGAATTTTGTAAATCTAATACCCACATTACACGGTTCAATACTTTCGTCTAATTTATTGAATTCAATGACAAAAAGCATCAATGAATAGAAGCTTTATTGTTGCACTATTTTACTAAACTGTTTTTGATTCGCTTTTATTCTTGAATTCAATAAGTTTGACGAAAGTATTGAGCCGTGTAACGTCGGCATTAGGGTGTGTTCCAACTTGATTCTCGCCCGTTGTCCACTACCCACTATTCTGCTACACACTTAACGGCAACATTTCTAGGCACGCCACCTTTAGTATGCTATAATACAAATGTGTATTGTTACCAATCATCTAATGGAAATAGATACGACAATAATACTTCCACTCACATCAATCAACCCCTATTCGTAAAAGTTGTCATCTAACTTTAAGTGGTATCTACGTTTAACACTGCTAGAACTCCAATAATGATCTCACTTTAAGTGATATCTACGTTTAACGCTGCTAGAACTCCAATAATAATCTCACTTTAAGTGATATCTACGTTTAACACTGCTAGAACTCCAATGATGATCTCACTTTAAGTGATATCTACGTTTAACGCTGCTAGAACTCCAATAATAATCTCACTTTAAGTGATATCTACGTTTAACACTGCTAGAACTCCAATAATGATCTCACTTTAAGTGATATCTACGTTTAACGCTGCTAGAACTCCAATAATAATCTCACTTTAAGTGATATCTACGTTTAACACTGCTAGAACTCCAATAATGATCTCACTTTAAGTGTTATCTACGTTTAACACAGAACTCCAATAATGATCTCACTTTAAGTGATATCTACGTTTAACGCTGCTAGAACTCCAATAATGATATCAATTCAAGCAGTGGTTAATATGTAAGGACAAAGGTGGGTATACGCATCATAGTTTCATGTTACAATGTGCTCGTGATGGAAATTGATGTCTCGGTGGGAAATTCCCCCCCCCCCATCCCGCTTACCAATTCAGCTTCTGGGCTCGTAATCTGGAATTGGATTTGGAGTCTTGGGTTGGATTTGATACAATTTTAGTTTTACTCGTCTTCAAAAGCCAATCGTTATTTTAATTGTCCTGTCAGTTTACCATTAAATGATTAAAAGCAGATACATATATTATAAAATATCAGTTATTGAAGTAGTTATACGGTAATTTTATGTGTCAACTGGCAACAATTCATTTCAAAGAGGAACAACCTAACTGTTTATCCGTTGTATTTATTTTCATGACAAGATATCACCTCAAAACGCGTTTCAGACTAGCTGGGTGAATTGGGAAACAACTCCAGGCTTGGCAAACTTTTGGTCAGGCCAGGCACGGGGCGTTTGTGAGGTTGTGGCCCCCCAACTAACAGCGCCGCAGGCGAAATTTTTTAAATCGGGTTTTTAGAAGGCATTTCGTGCGTTTTAGAAAAAAACATAGTATAGGCTGAATGCACTACCGAAATACTGTAGTTTTCGTCGGTTAAAAGTAGAAAAACACCTGCGAGAAGATTGATGAGAATGAGATCAAGTTACACCGAAATCCAACGAATCTACAATGTAATTTAAACCTTACAATATCGTGAAGGAAAGGGTGGGAGGGACTCGGGTTTAAAGAAATTTCAATTTCAATGCGCGGCAACTTACCGCTGGCGCCAGGCAGTTTATGCCTGTTCCAGTCGGACCAGTCCAAATTTGCCAATAACTAATAGGAGATGATTCTATTTATAAAGTACGGAGGTTGGTTTGGGAAAAACGTAAAACCAAGAGATAAGAGTTTTATTTAGAGTTATAGATATATTCAAGTAAATTTGAAATATGAGCATGTGAGGGTAAAATACCCAATACAAATTATTTTTGTTTTTTATATATGTTAGCCATAATCTGAGTGTTGCGTACATTCATGAAAAAAGGTGGGTATACTGCGTATACCCACGAAAATAGGTGGGTATACTGCGTATACCCGCGCTCCATTACAAATTAAGCACTGAATTCAAGTGATATCTACGTATAGCACTGATAGAACTCTAATAATAATCTAAGTGATAACTAAGTCTAACACTGCTAGAATTCCAATAATAAACTCGTGGTGGGAGGGGTGAGAGCTTTTAGTTTACTTTGAAGATATGTCACCGACCAGGGCTATTTCGAGGTGAAATATGTAGAACGTAAAAACAGAATGATCTTAAACACGTAACTGATATAATGACGTCACATATTCCAAAGATCTTAAACACGTTACTGATATAATGACGTCACATATTACAAAGATCTTAAACACGTCACTGATATAATGACGTGACATATACAAAGATCTTAAACACGTTACTGATATAATGACGTCACATATAACAAAGATCTTAAACACGTCACTGATATAATGACGTGACATATACATAGATCTTAAACACGTTACTGATATAATGACGTCACATATAACAAAGATCTTAAACACGTTACTGATATAATGACGTCACATATTACAAAGATCTTAAACACGTTACTGATTTAATGACGTCACATATTACAAAGATCTTAAACACGTCACTGATATAATGACGTGACATATACAAAGATCTTAAACACGTTACTGATATAATGACGTCACATACTACAAAGATCTTAAACACGTTACTGATATAATGACGTCACATATTACAAAGATCTTAAACAAGATTACTGATATAATGACGTCACATATAACAAAAAAACGACTTCAAGATTTACCTAAACAGGTGACATGACACAACATCAGGGATGATAATCTTGATGTTACTGAAACGTAAGCCTACAATAATAAACAACGTTATTTTAGCACGTATTGTTTTGGTGTTTTCTTTAAAAGACACATTTCTTGTGTGTACAAGATAGATATAAAAACTGGACGTCTAGATTCAGAGATAGTCAGTAAGTGTTTCAACTACTAAGCTGAAGCTTGGCAAGAATTAAGGCAGCGGTGGTGAACATTTTGTAGCTGGTGAGTATGTTAATTAAGCCGCGAAGAACTGATCTTAATAATCTTTGAACGAAAAAAAAATAATAAAATTAATAATAAACGGCAAAGTACCAAAAGTTCACGCTTTTTCGTCATAATGTTACTGAAATTTCATTCAGTATTGGGCAACACTACAAAAGTAAATAATATTTATTGTTAATTTACATAACTTGATATATATATATATATACATATATAAATATATATATATATATATATATATATATATATATATATATATGTATATATATATATATATATATATATATATTACTGACTTTCGTGACTGTTTATATTGTTAAAATGATAAATACCACGGGTTGTTACGTCTATATGACGTAACGTTGTTATATATTGTGTTGCTTTATATGTTGTTATGTCTATCTATAAAGATATATATAAGTAGATGTTTTTGAACTGAATAAATCAGTAACTGCCAAAATTAAAATTGTATTTATAATAGTAACATATTAAAACAAACAAAGATTGTACGATGACTAAGAATTATCTAGAACCCTTTCTACGATTTTTCAGCAATTATCATGTATATGTACATCTTCTAGAAGTTAAAACATTGATTATATCAACAATGTTTTATAATGGTAATTGTTTTTTTTTTATTTTTTTTATTTACTGTTGTAAATATTAAAAAGACACATTGCACACAAAACACAAACTATTATCTTTGATTTATAATAATTATGATTTTGTAGTATGACAAGAAGGTATATTAGACTCGTGGTACTATTTGTATAATCGGAAGGAATGGTCCGTGCATTTAATCTCGGCATATCGCTTTATGACCGAGCGAAACTTTCAGTCACGAAAGTGGTAGCGGGAATCGGACCAAACACCTCTCGAATGACCCTATAGTGTGTTTGACGAAACCATAACTGTCTGTGCTAAAATAAAAAAAAATACCTTGAATATTTTATCAATATCAGAATATCGAGTACTTGTAACGTAGGAACTGGAATTAGTGACGTAATATAATCGACAAACGCCCTCTTCCCCCTGCAAAATTATTACTAACATCCTCCTCCCCCGCCCCCCGATATTTAATTCTCCTTTGATAGGTCATTTTTATCAGGATATCTCTTGCTTTTCTTCACAAAGCCGAATTGACAATGGTTCGTGCTAGGGATGGGCATCGACTCCAAATATGGGTATCGATATCGTAGGACAATCGTTATTAATCGATTGTATCGAAAAAAAATTAAAGAATACAATTCCGTAAGTTGGATTTTAGCAAAAATAAAAAATGTAATTTAAAAATGTGTTTTTTCTTTAATTATTCTCGAGAGATTTTTATGGACCTAATTCGCAAGTTCTCACCGCTATTCTGGTTACCAAAGGCCAAAGACGCACCATTCATTCTCAGTGATTCTAAAAAAATCGATACTTTCGATACTTAAATTAATATAGATAACGTAAAAATTTTCTCATATCGAATATCGATCGATCGAATCGATACTTTTGCCCGTCCCTAATTCGTACTACCTATTTCAATAAAATACTAGACCCATTTCATTGAAAACTAGTTTCTTAATTTAGTTTTTCTTTGTTTAAATTTTACAGAAAGTATGTCGACCATTATAAATATACTGGTGGTCACACTTGGCGTGTTTGCTGCTGTATACTCATCGCAAGACACCGACTTATCAGCTGAGCCAGGTAAGCATAACCTTACTTATTATTGCCTTAGAACTGAGTTCGATGTTTGATTTTAGTCTAGAGTATCACGCATTATTAATATCATTTACTCTCATTATAATACATAAAACTTTATATTGTTTCATTTTACAATTGGTTTTTACTTTGACAGTTCCGGTGGCCGCTATCGAACCGGGAACCTCCCGAATTAGAGTATTTTGTCTTACCGCTGAGCCATCTCTATCGCGGTTACTGTAAAGGAAACTAAAGAAATTACGATTACTGAAATTGTTGTGATATTGTTTTAAGGTGCCGTGTCGAGGTTGCCCGTTGCGGATAATTCAGACCCCTCGCCTTCAGTCACCTTGGAGAGTGATGTGTCAGTGCCCAAGGCTGAGGAACTCTCTTCTGAGGATACATTCGACCCCAAACCCGCTCCAGATCCCACTTCTGATCACTCGTCTGACCCTTCAGAGGCAATCGTGTTGAAGACAAGGTCCAATTTGCCTCTAGAGGAGCCCACATCGGATCCCACTTCCGATCTCTCTCCAGATCACACTCCTGATCTCAATTCCGCATCACTCGAACCAAAAGGACCAGGAAACCCACGAGTGGTCAGAGATTCGCCAAATGGTTCGGGTGGGGGCTCGAATGGGGGCTCGAGTAACTCGGGTGGGGGCTCGAGTAACTCGAATGGGGGCTCGGGTAACTCGGGTGGGGGCTCGAGTAACTCGGGTGGGGGCTCGAGTAACTCGGGTGGGGGCTCGAGTAACTCGGGTGGGGGCTCGAGTAACTCGGGTGGGGGCTCGAGTAACTCAAGTGGGGGCTCGAGTAACTCGGGTGGGAGCTCGAGTAACTCGAATGGGGGCTCGGGTAACTCGGGTGGGGGCTCGAATGGGGGCATGAGTAACTCGGGTGGGGGCTCGAGTAACTCGAATGGGGGCTCGGGTAACTCGGGTGGGGGCTCGAGTAACTCGGGTGGGGGCTCGGGTAACTCGGGTGGGGGCTCGAGTAACTCGGGTGGGGGCTCGAGTAACTCGGGTGGGGGCTCGACTAACTCGAATGGGGGCTCGGGTAACTCGGGTGGGGGCTCGAGTAACTCGGGTGGGGGCTCGAGTAACTCGGGTGGGGGCTCGAGTAACTCGGGTGGGGGCTCGAGTAACTCGGGTGGGGCTTCGAGTAACTCGGGTGGGGGCTCGAGTAACTCAAGTGGGGGCTCGAGTAACTCGGGTGGGGGCTCGAGTAACTCGGGTGGGGGCTCGAGTAACTCGAATGGGGGCTCGGGTAACTCGGGTGGGGGCTCGAGTAACTCGGGTGGGGGCTCGAGTAACTCGGGTGGGGGCTCGAGTAACTCGAATGGGGGCTCGGGTAACTCGGGTGGGGGCTCGAGTAACTCGGGTGGGGGCTCGAGTAACTCGGGTGGGGGCTCGAGTAACTCGAATGGGGGCTCGGGTAACTCGGGTGGGGGCTCGAGTAACTCGGGTGGGGGCTCGAGTAACTCGAATGGGGGCTCGGGTAACTCGGGTGGGGGCTCGAGTAACTCGGGTGGGGGCTCGGGTAACTCGGGTGGGGGCTCGAGTAACTCGGGTGGGGGCTCGAGTAACTCGGGTGGGGGCTCGAGTAACTCGGGTGGGGGCTCGAGTAACTCGAATGGGGGCTCGGGTAACTCGGGTGGGGGCTCGAGTAACTCGGGTGGGGGCTCGACTAACTCGGGTGGGGGCTCGAGTAACTCGAATGGGGGCTCGGGTAACTCGGGTGGGGGCTCGAGTAATTCGGGTGGGGGCTCGAGTAACTCGGGTGGGGGCTCGACTAACTCGGGTGGGGGCTCGAGTAACTCGGGTGGGGGCTCGAGTAACTCGGGTGGGGGCTCGAGTAACTCGGGTGGGGGCTCGAGTAACTCGGGTGGGGGCTCGAGTAACTCGGGTGGGGGCTCGAGTAACTCGGGTGGGGGCTCGAGTAACTCAAGTGGGGGCTCGAGTAACTCGGGTGGGGGCTCGAGTAACTCGAGTGGGGGCTCGACTAACTCGGGTGGGGGCTCGACTAACTCGGGTGGGGGCTCGAGTAACTCGGGTGGGGGCTCGAGTAACTCGGGTGGGGGCTCGAGTAACTCGGGTGGGGGCTCGAGTAACTCGGGTGGGGGCTCGGGTTACTCGGGTGGGGGCTCGAGTAACTCGGGTGGGGGCTCGAGTAACTCGGGTGGGGGCTCGAGTAACTCGGGTGAGGGCTCGAGTAACTCGGGTGGGGGCTCGAGTAACTCGAATGGGGGCTCGGGTAACTCGAATGGGGGCTCGGGTAACTCGGGTGGGGGCTCGAGTAACTCGGGTGGGGGCTCGAGTAACTCGGGTGGGGGCTCGGGTGTGGGCTCGGGTGGGGGCCCGATTTTCAGTTCAATTGATTATGGTTCGGGGGTACTTCAACTTCTACTTAGGATTCTTGAGCGAAATGCTCCTACTGCGCCTGCACCTGCACCTGCATCTCCATCTGCGCCAAGTAGCCCATCAATAGAGCTTGCAAAAGTGTATTATGACCCATGTTGTTGTTGTTGTTAGAGGTGTTTGTAAATGGTGCTATGATTTCTTGTGTCGATGGAATGGCATTAGTTTTGTGACCAAATCGGTGGAGATGTTATAAAGTTATTGAGATATGTTTTATTTTTTCTAAACTGGCGGCAAAATATGAGGTAGCCATATTATTGTAAATTTTCGTCCGGTCACGAATATACAGATACTAATTATGACGCGATCCGATAATAGTCCGGTTCAGAATCGCATTTCCGTTCGATTTGTGAGGAGACCATTTTTTTATGATTGTTTATTGTAGAGGGGCACTAGAAGATAAAAAATTGCGAGTATATGTTTTTTGAAAATTGGATTGTTGGACCCAAATTTGGATTTTGTTATTTTCATACTTTGGGCCATAACTTCTCCGAAATTGGTCTAATCAAAAAACTTGAAATTACAATAATATTTATAAATTTAACTGAAATAGGATAACAATAATTTGATTTTGTTCATTTTTCAAATGTACAGTCAGTGACACAAGTCTAGAGACCATCTGTTTATGTCACGTTGTACAACCTGTACCGACTAATAACAATTTTTCTGAATTTTTCATTTATGATCAATATTATTCAATTAAAGTAACGTATCGATTAAGTGGTCTGCGATTTTTGTATCTTAAAAACTATGGAAAATAGCCTAAGCTGAGGAATCGCGTCGATTTTGAGGCCGGGGATTTTTTCGTCGCGACTAGACGTGTTCCAGCCTAAACACGAACTCGTCATTGTTGTTTGATAGTTTGGCATTATTCAATAAGGCGGTGGAACGTGAGCAATTATGCTGTGATCTAAAACCTACACGTAAATGTTCGATTTTGTGAGAAATATCAATTTGATTTTATTAAACAAAATGTGTGAGGTAAATGAAGAATTCTTGAACATAGCGAACCAACTGTAAAATCGACGAAAATCATTACTGTGTTACTTGTTGTGAGAAAAAAAACACAACAATAAAGTAGATATTCGATATCATTAAAAACGGAGAATGTCTAAGCGCAGCTATTTAAACGATTCCCTGGAGATTTCTTCAGGATATGAGTACCTGTTTGGCTGATATCGTGCATATGAACACCAGTGGCGAAGCGTCCTATGAGACAAAGATAGGTTGTCTACCCTGTATACAAATTTAATTAATACCATTGATTCACTTGTGCACAAGTTTATGCTTTCTTTCCTACATTTTCTTGTCTTCCGTGGCTCCCGCGAACGTTTGAATTTAGTTGACGGCGAAGGACTCAACATTCGGCAACACTAGTCGCGTGCCAGAATTCAGCTGCTGAGTTCGCTTAGGTAAGCGGAAAATGACGTCAAACTTACTGCGCTGACTTGTAATTTTGGAACGAAAACGCTTGTTTTTAAGATGGTGGGTTATCAAAATACCATTTGTTCCATTTCTGATTCTTCTTCGTGAAACTATTGCTGCAACAAAATGGGTAGTCTGATATTTAAGTACAAAATATGGCTTAATCTGCTATTTAAGTGTAAGGATTCAAGTATTATATACTAAAAAAAGGAAACGCCAATAATAAAAGTTTCGTATTTCGTATTTACCGCGTTTTTGAGGTTAGCAATTGGACTCAGCGGCATTTTTTTCCGCTTAGTTCGCTTACTAAGTAGACTCAGTATACTGAATAATGGAACGCCTTGCTTACTGTCAGTGAAGTAAGTAGCTTAATACTGGAACACTCAGCTTGCTCAGCAGACTCAGCTGCTGAATTCTGGCACGCGGCTACTCTCGCACCATCTACCGTTGTCCCTTGAAGTTGAATAATTTAAACGTGTGGAGACAAACAGTCGTTTGGTCTCCTTCGCTCATGATCAGAACGCTATTTTCGTCAGTTTTTCAAGAATATTTGATTTTTATTTACTTTTACTTTATTAGCAGTTTGCTTATAGTTATATTCACATTCACATTACACATTCACATTACATTGAAGGTCTACAGATTATTTCAATCTCTGAAATGAAAACTTCACTACACAAGCCCAAGACAACCGAACGCGCACACCCCCAATCCTGCAACCCAACCAGGAACATCCATGATATATACATATATACATGCACACATCATGGATGCTTCCAGCCGGGTCACAGAACTAGGAATGCACACGCTCAGCCATCCTAAGCCCACGCAGCAAAGCCCTCATTTCAGAGACCGACTTAGAGTTTTTTATGTACACAGGTAACTTATTATTATAATCTCTAAAGCCTCTATAGTAGATTGTATTTTGGGCCCTTACCCTCGCTCTCCTGTCTATAAATAAATTACTGCAACCTCTAGTGTTGTGGTCATGCACCTCTCTATTATAAACAATATTATCACTCATGTACACTGGTTGTAAACCATTGATAATTTGATAAATAAATACCATGCTATTTATCCAAACATGCTCTTCAATGCTTACAAAATGTAAAGTATTCAACATCAGATTTATTCTGGTATACCGTCCTACTCCTATAATTATTCTCATAGCTCTGTTCTGTATTTTCTGCATTTTTTGCAAGTCAGTCTTGTTAGCTAAGTACAAAGTAGTCGAGCAAAACTCAAGATGTGGAAGAACAATTGTTTTGTATACAAGTAATTTTGTCCATGATGTCACGGATCCCTTAATCCGACCCATGAAGCCAACTTTTCTTGCCATCTTACCACATATATATTGGAAATGTTCATCGAAATTAAGCTTATTATCAAATATAATACCTAGATATTTGTAACTTCTTACTTCTTCCAAACTACATCCTTCAATTTTTACACCTACTAGATACTAGAGACTTGTCTCACACACCAACTCTGAGCTGTGAACGCGGGCACATGCCAGACACTCGTTTCATAGCACAATGGGACTTGGAAATTTGAGGGAACGGCCGTAACAGCATTCAGTAATAAACCTTCACGGTCTGCTTTTGTAAAATGTGATACCCAACTCAACCCCATGTGTCTTGTCTTCACATTTTTTATGTTTGAGGGTAAAACGATGGATACTTCAGTAACGTTCAAGGCAATCCTTAGACAATGCGAGGTGCGTGCGTCGTGGATTGCGTACAACACAGTACAGTAGTGCAGTGCAAAGGGTAGAATGTCCAAATAGCGTGTGATTTCTAGCCTTATTTTTAAAAATATTATTGACTTTATTGTGTAAACTGTTAGTGACTAACGATGTGCTCCGCCGAAAGTGATATTGTTGATTCTCGCCTTGGGCGATTCACGAATGTTCGTTTTGCGTCACCCCCCCCCCCCCCCCTCTCATTACCAACTGTTTTTTTCTAAATTGCAAAATATTACACAAAATTATCTATGTCTACCTTAATTTCAAGGCCACGCTTTGCCACTGATTACATACAAAGATTTCGCGCAAAAGTGACCCAGGTGCCAGCTGGTTGTACCTTATTCCACCGTCCACGCCATCCCCATATCAATTATTGCATAATATGGGAAAGAGACGTCAAGTTGATCCATTGTGAGAACTGTTTTGAGCTTGGATTTAACAGTTTTATGGAATCTTTTGTCGGCTGTAAAAAGTGATAGGCATACATCTGTGATGCGGTAGTTCTTCGGTTCATCAAGAGTAAAGGGGGTATCTTGCTCACAGATTAGAAGCAGAATCACTTCTTTCATTGCGGCTCGGTCAACAGTTGATCGGGAGTCGACTGTTTTCTTGACTTGCACTTTCTTTGAACTGGAAGCAAATGTATTACTCTTTTGTTTCGAAATTGTTTCATATATTGACAAAGTTCCAGTGGTAAGAAGATCAAGGAATTTCTCGACCATTTTATCTCCCTCTCGATGTGCAGTGCTCAAGCTCTTGATGGCATCTTCTGGACACGGCTTAGCTGTGGAAAGTGATCTTAGTTGTGGATTAGTCAAATCCCAGGGGTCAGCGTCCCACTCGTTGAGAGCATCAATCACTGACTCCACTACTACAATATCCTTTTTGATTCTTGATGGTCAATTCCGGATGTTTATGCTTTCACTTTTTAAAGTGGCTGATTTCATGAAGATGACGATTTTCGTCGATTTTACAGTTGGTTCGCTATGTTCAAGAATTCTTCATTTACCTCACACATTTTGTTTAGTAAAATTAAATTGATATTTCTCACAAAATCGAACATTTACGTGTAGGTTTTAGATCACAGCATAATTGCTCACGTTCCACCGCCTTATTGAATAATGCCAAACTATCAAACAACAATGACGAGTTCGTGTTTAGGCTGGAACACGTCTAGTCGCGACGAAAAAATCCCCGGCCTCAAAATTGACGCGATTCCTCAGCTTAGGCTATTTTCCATAGTTTTTAAGATACAAAAATTGCAGACCACTTAATCGATACGTTACTTTAATTGAATAATATTGATCATAAATGAAAAATTCAGAAAAATTGTTATTAGTCAGTACAGGTTGTAAAACGTGACATAAACAGATGGTCTCTAGACTTGTGTCACTGACTGTACATTTGAAAAATGAACAAAATCAAATTATTGTTATCCTATTTCAGTTAAATTTATAAATATTATTATAATT
>OX246748.1:22264276-22371045 GCA_945910005.1 Isoperla grammatica
AAGAAGTAAGAAGAAGAAGAAGAAGAAGAAGAAGAAGAAGAAGAAGAAGAAGAGAGTATAGTCAAGGCCATAAGAAGTGGTTGAAGAGAGAGAGAGAGAGAGAGAGAGAGAGAGAGAGAGAGAGAGAGAGAGGTTGGTTTGGAGAACAGGAAAAAGTGGAGAAAATCTATATTCATATAGTTCCCACGTGACGTCATAGCGGCCATGATTGCGACGCAATTAATGTAGCGACCTATCCTAGATCATTGGAGAATATTATTCAAATTTACTAAATAAGCATAATAATTATGTGTGTATTATATAATAAGCAGCTGTATCTCATTACGATGCTCGCATACAATTATTGCTACGACGTAATCCAACCGTGCACTGCAATAAAAATACAATACAATACAATTCACGGTTGGTTCAGTCAATGCAGTGGACAATAAAAATGCAGGTATATACCTTTGGAATAGACCGTGTGGGGCGATCGTATCTTCTCCGAATTTGACGGGATACCTACTGAGCGGGAGTGTTTCATAACAATATTATTATCACAAAGTTCATTAACAATATATGTGAGAATAGTTGGAATTCATAGTATAGAGTACAGTACTAGACAGTAGTAGACTATACCTATAGTCCATACAAACCCCAGTTGACAACACAGAGACCTAACACGCTCTCCGCCTGATCTGGTCTGACATCCCATGAGAGTGACTTTGCCCAGCTGCCTGACATCCCACGAAAGTTAGGAAGGTCATTGGATCTGGTTGTTTTTTGTCCTACTACCTGACATCCCACGAAAGTTAGGAAGGCTATTGGGTCTGGTTGTTATTTGCCCAGCTACCTGACATCCCACGAAAGTTAGGAAGGTTATTGTGTCTGGTTGTTATTTGCCCAGCTACCTGACATCCCACGAAAGTTAGGAAGGTTATTGGGTCTGGTTGTTATTTGCCCAGCTACCTGACATCCCACGAAAGTTAGGAAGGTTATTGGGTCTGGTTGTTATTTGCCCAGCTACCTGACATCCCACGAAAGTTAGGAAGGTTATTGCATATCTGGTTGATACTTAGGTCGCGGAGATTGGTAGCACTTGCTTAACGTCACATATTGAAGTGGTGTAATGGCGGCCATTTTAAATCAGCTTATCACATGGTCGCATTTAATTACGTTTATCGTTACATTTACATTTTGCAAATAATATAAAAAAAAAAAAAACAGTTCCTTCCTCGGGTATCATATTATTACATTACAGTAGTTGGCCTATTCACTGTAAACAATTTTTTATGTCACTTTATGACGTGCGGATAAGTTCTGAACCTTTGGATAAGTGTCAACTAAACAATGAATAAAAATTAAAAAAACTGCTGTCAAAATTTAAAAAATGGCCACGGCCATAATTCTTACCCGTTTCCTACTGTAGACGACGATTTTCCACAACGCCACCGAAAATATGGGTAGAAATAGTAGGAGAAACACAGACCATTTCACCTTCTCGTCAACTAGACGATATTCTGTCGATCTCTCTAAACTATCATGTGTGATTTGAAAGATCATAACGACCTGAAAGTAAAGAGTTGAGTATCATAATAATAAGTAATTGGAATTGCAAATACTTACTAGATAGTAGATATTAATATAATCTATGATAATGAGAATCAATGACGTCATGCATCTACAAGATGGTGCTAATCTATGGTAAAGTAGTCACGGGTAGGTGAGCGGCAGCCAACCAGTCAAATACCTGCTCGGGTTGGCCGAGACCTTAAACACGTCATTGATTGATGACGAAAGCATTACCGAAGTTGTTTTACAACGACTATACTGAAGTCGTCTTACAATAACTTCGGTAATGCTTTTGTCATCAATCAATGATGTGTTTACGGTCTCGGCCAACCCGAGCAGGTATTTGAATTAGCCATGGTCGCTGGTTGGCTGCCGCTCACCTACCTGTGACGGAAGCATTACCGAAGATGTTGTACGACGACTTTAAAGTAGTCGTACAACATTACTTAAGCTGTTGTTGTACGACTACTTTATAGTCGTCGTACAACATCTTCGGTAATGCTTCCGTCACGGGTGGGTGAGCGGCAGCCAACCAGCGGCCGTGGCTAATTCAAATACCTGCTCGGGTTGGCCGAGACCGTAAACACGTCATTGATTGATGACGAAAGCATTACCGAAATGGTTGTACGACGACTATACGTCTTCTGTACATTCATTCGCGAACAACTTGGCGATGACGTCATTCGTACCGTTTCATTACAGCGGGAAAGAAAAAAACGTGGTACTTATTCATTCCCACATTAAACGATTCAATATTCTCGTCAATGATTTAATTCAAGGAAGAAACGAATAAAAACTAGCTATACAATATTCATAGTTCCCACGTGACATCACAGCGGCCATGATTGCGACAGTAAGTAAGTAGGTATTTATTAGTCCGATTGATTCATACAGAGTACAAATATGGATGTAAATGAATGAGGACCTATCCTTGATCATTGGTAAATACAATTCAAATTTAATAAATAAGTCCTTATTTTAATAATATAATACAATAATAACATTTTTTTAATAAATATGTCGTTTAATAATAATTTAATAATAAATAAATTATAATTTAAAAAGTTAAACATAAGTCTTCTTCTTCTTTCGAACACCCAGAGTTGGAACTTATGCCATTCTCTGCCTAGTTGCCCAATAAAGGTTTGCCACATATTTCCTCCTTGCTATCTTTTGCCCCTCCATTAGATCCCTTTCTGCTGTCAAAGAGACACATGTCGTAAGTATAAAAAAAAAAAAAAAACAATTTCCACACACACCATTTTTTTTTTTACCGGCTGAATTTTGAATATGTGTTCTATAACGACCGTCTTCAATTGTTTCTCCTTGGCAACGTCAAAGTGACGTGGCCGCCACGCGCAAATCTGTGACGCACATGTTGCATTTATTCTAGTCTAACTGTTATTGTATCATCAAAGATTACAAACTAGGGTTGTAATCTTTGGTAAAGTCACTGTACAACATCTTCGGTAATGCTTCCGTCACGGGTGGGTGAGCGGCAACCAACCAGCGGCCGTGGCTAATCCAAATACCTGCTCGGGTTGGCCGGGACCGTAAACACGTCATTGATTGATGACGAAAGCATTACCGAAGTTGTTGTAAGAGAACTATATCATTTGTATGGTTCGCTTTTCTTTCCGAATTCAACGAGTTTGACGAAAATTATTAAATTGTTCGCGCCAGTTATTCGTTTCGTACGTGCGCGCTTCGCTCTCCCTCTCCTACCCCCCTCCTCAACCCCCCGATGTACTGTCGCCACTCCGTCGTCTCGACATACCAACTTTCTCTTTCGACTCAACCTCCGTAGAGGACGGATCGCTCGACCTCTAGGGCTGGGGGTTGGTTTTTCACGCAGCCCTCGTCGTAAATAGGGGTGAAATAAATCGGTTAATTGTCAATATTAATCGCGGTTACAGATTAACCGAAATTCTTTTTTTTTTACTCGTATAAATGTCATGAAACATGCATACAAAAATGAAATAAATTTTTTTAAAATCCTATTGATGTTAATTCTTCTTCTTCTTCTATAGTTGTATAGAAGAAGAAGAAGTAACATCAAAAAGGATTTTAAAAACTTTTTTTTAATTTTTTTAAAATCCTATTTGATGTTACTTCTTAAGCGCGCGTGAAAAAGAAAAAAAAAACATTGTGGTTTTCTACCTTTGTGTTGTATTTGCGGACGATTGTTGAGCTATCGTTTTTTTTTTTTCACCCACGGGCGGTTAACCGTAGTCTTACATTCATCGTGTGTGCTGTGTTTCTCGTACGTTTCCGCTATTTCTTGTTCTCATGTTCATGTGATTTCGTTTAATTACGTACAATATACGTCGTGTTTCATTATTTTCATTTACGTTTACTACAATCACGCGCGTCATTAAACATCATCAACATCGCCTCAAGATGCTAGCCAGCCTCGCATAGCCGACGGCCACGTGTACTGACTACACCTGAGACCTCGCAAGACAACGCTGGGACATCAAGGTAAATAAAAAAAATAATAATAATAATAAATTCGTATTTATAGAGTGTATGGGAGACCGTATGGCAGGTAGAGTGCGCTGTGAGCGATGACGTTCAGTTTACCTATTTTATCTAGCTCAATTTCAGTTAAATGCTCCAAATCTTATATGCCTAATATATTATTTACAGTAATTTTTATTATTGACATACTTAAGCACCTAAAACTTAATTATTAATGAGTGTTATGTAATTATTAAAATAACAATCAGCCGAAGAATCCAGAAAACAAGTGAAACCTAGTAAAATGGTTTACGAAATAACACAGTCCACAACACTCTTCGCGTGCGGGTAAGGTTAAGCCGTCCCACAGTCATCCGTATTTCCACGGCATCATTATTGCATGCGTCAAGTGAGGGGCATACTGACATTTGTGTGAACAGGAACGCTCGCAGCGCTCAAACCCAATGGCAGCGCTGCTGTCATACGGTCTTCCATAGGCTACTAGCAACACCGAAAGACAACAATGGAACAAATGAATTGAACTGATGGACAAACCATCATCTGTCAAAATAATAAAATTGCAACCATAGAAATAAAATTAAAACTTTTAATGATAGACAACGACTAAGTGAAAGTTTTTATGTGTATTTGTTTGTTTTTTGTTTTGTTTTTCCAAAATCAGACGAAATTATTTTTGACAGCTTGTTGTTTGTTCATCGATTCAATTCAATTGTTTCATTGTTGTCTTTAGGTGTTGCTAGTGCCCTATACCCACTCAGTAACAAGACTGATTTTCAGTGGGGGACTTAATCATTTAAAGTGACTAAACCAACCCTGTATAGGCTCCGAACACCATCGACGAGTGAGCGATAACCAATCGAAGATCGATATTTCAAATACGAAACACATCATGAATGAATCATGAAGACAGTGAAATCGCGTTCCTGTCCTCACATCCTGTCTCATACCGTCCTCTTGCCACCAGGTGGGGCCCCCCCCCTCCCCCCCAATTTTTCGCGCCTTGTCACAAAACACAATGAGTTTGATGAAAGTATTGAACCGTGTCTATAATGTGGGTATAATTAATTAGATAGAAATTGAGCAATTTCACATTTTAGAATATTTGGTATTTCTTAAATCTACCAAGTTAACGTTTCTTTTTCATAACATTTTTACAAAAATCACTGTTTATGTTACAGTGTTATTGTATATTTCCAAGTATGTAAGGCGCATGCTTCAAACAGTATACGTAATTATGTTTTAAAGTCCGATTCACACAAAGTTAAAAGGTATTGCAATAGCAATAAGAATAGGGTATAAGAAAGTGACGCCAAAGACTTTCCTGAAAAGATATTACATTTTTGTGTTGACTTTTTTGACTTGCTCTGGCGGCAGTTTAAGTAACTACAGCTGGCTGTCAATCAGCTGACTTCCCGCAGCTGTTATTTACGTTTTAAACCGGCATCGAATCTATTGACAATAAGTAAAAACAATAGTTAAAAATAATAAGAAAAACAATAATTATTATTATTCATTATTGTTGTGTTGTTAAATCATTAATGACGCCGATGGGAGAAGATATTTTGCACGTAGTCACCGGATGCAAGGTCTCTTTGATGTGTACCGGATGTATACGGTGAGTTTTTGTTTTGACTAATAATTTACAATGAAAGCATCTGTTACATTGATTCAAGTTGCTAGCATCCCATTGGCGTGTTATAAGTGAGGTTTCAACGCATGATTGGTCCGTCATAAGAAAGTTGAAATATCTGAACTCTCTTATACCAGTCTTATACCAATTGCTATTGCTATTGCAATGACACATTTGTGTGAACCCTTGTACGTAATCCCTATAGCCCAACATGGCTTGTGACTAAAGTCCGATTCACACAAAGTTATAAGGTATTGCAATAGCAATAAGAATAGGGTATAAGAAAGTGGTATAAGGTATAAGCTTAGGACGCCAAAGGCTTTCCTGAAAAGATACTACATTTTTGTGTAGACTTCTTTGACTTGCTCTGGCGGCAGTTTGAGTAACTACAGCTGGCTGTCAATCAGCTGACTTCCCGCAGCTGTTATTTACATTTTAAAATGGCATCGAATCTAATGACAATAATTTAAAACAATAGTTAAAAATAATAAGAAAAACAATAATTATTATTATTCATTATTGTTGTGTTGTTAAATCATTAATGACGCCGATGGGAGAAGATATTTTGCACGTAGTCACCGGATGCAAGGTCTATTTGATGTGAACCGGATGTATACGGTGAGTTTTTGTTTTGACTAATAATTTACAATGAAAACATCTGTTACATTGATTCAAGTTGCTAGCATCCCATTGGCGTGTTATAAGTGACGTTTCAACGTATGATTGGTCCGTCATAAGAAAGTTGAAATCTTATACCAGTCTTATACCAATTGCTATTGCTATTGCAATGACACATTTGTGTGAACCCTTGTACGTAATCCCTATGGCCCAACTCGGCTTGTGACTATACCTATACCTTATACCATTCTTATAACGTTGTGTGAATCGGACTTAAACCTATACCTTATGACATTCTTATAACTTTGTGTGAATCGGGCTTAAACCAGTTTAAATGTTGTTTTGGCTACTGCTGCTATGCACGGATTTAAGTGCAATTTATTTTATTTTCTGTAATTTAATATTACACTCCAACAGTAAAACCCATAACGTTAGTAGATTTAAGAAATACCGAATATTTAATTTAGTTCGTGAGATTTGTGGATGAAGATCTTTCCATTTTATAATATATTACTATTAGAAGAGTTAATAAGGAAGTTTTCCCTTTGGTGAAGGGAAAACTTCTCTATCGACTCCACGTCTATAAGGGCGAACTTCTTTATCGACTCCACACCTATAAGAGAGAACTTCTTTACCGACTCCACGCCTATAAGGGCGAACTTCTTTACCGACTCCAGGGCTATACTTACGACAAGTAAGATTGGCGTGCATATCCATATGCCGGTGATGTATTTGTTGGGTATGTGGTGAGTCATGAATTGAATGTCCTGGCGTAGACGCGATAGTCCGTAGCCCAGAATGAAGGTCAGTACCATAAGACAGACGTAAGAGAGGCCCCAGTAGTTGTTCGGCGGGGTGCCGAACAGGTTAACGATCAACAGTCCGGTACCGCTACGCTACAAGACAAAATGGTCGACTGAGAAAGTAGACGTGTGCAAGTAGACCACGAAGAAGCATCGTTAAATAAAATAAATAAATAAATTCACATTTAGTCTACCCACTCAGTAACGAAACTGATTTGCAGAGGGGGACTTCAATTTAAAGCGACTAAACCAACCCTGTAGGCTCCGAACACCATCGACGAGTGAGCATGAAAGATCGATATTTCAAATACGAAACATATGAATCAGTGATTGGACAGTGCGAACACCTGCGGATAAATGTCAGAATCAACAAGGCTGATTCAGAACAAATTTGAATTTATTGAGTACTTCGTTGCTAGGACGGCTCCAAAGCCACCGTTTACTTTTTTCTAAGACAAGAAGTAATGGAATTGAATCCTTATTAGAAGTTAAAAAACTTCTGCCTGATCCGGGATGTGATCCCGGGACTTTTTGCATTGGAAGCAGGATGCATTGGATGCTCACCACTAGACCAACGAGCCACCTTGTTCTGTAAAAGGTTCTGACAAAGCGTCGTATTCGTAAGTAGTCTAGGCCACTGGCCAAATAGTTTCCAATGAAACGTTTTTGTACGGTATTTAGCCACACTCTCCAAAGAATTTCATATATAATGTCATATCTTCGTGCACTAAACTCTTTTTGCTTGCTTACGTTTCTCTAAATTTTATTTTCCACGAGGGAGCATCGTTCTTTCAAGCATCGTAAAGTAGCTTAGGCCAGATAATTCCAAATGAAACGTAGTACAGTATTTAGCCACACACACTCTCCAAAGAACTTCATATAGAAATAATGTCATATCAATTCGTGTACTAAACTCTTTATGCTTACGTTTCTCTGCACGTAAAGTCGTTCCACAGCAACTTTGGGGCTGAGGATGTCACAGCTGAGTGAAATTTGACCAACCAAATGTGAGTATTGGTAAAAGCCGCCCGTTGGTTGGTTCCGACACGCCCAACTGTGACGTCCCCAGCACCAAGGTTGCTGTGGTGCAACTTTACCGGCGCGCTTATGTCTTATATGATTTATATTTTCGGGAGTTCCGGTGGAACCTCCGATCGCTGCCTGTTAAATATAGTAGTTCCAGCTATCCGCCCGCATGGTAGCTCGACATACATACAGACAGGGGTAGACTATAATTAATGCAAAATAAGGTATTTATTTATTTTTGAAATCTACTTACGAGTGTCAAGAAGGGCAACGTGATGATAGCACCGATTATAAGGGCGCCCATTCTAGTGAAAATCGGCCATTTAGCCAGCGGGGGAGACGCCTCCATTACCGTCTGGATGACCACCAGAAAGTGGCCAATCTGAAACAACAACATAAATGTTGTACACAAAATTTCAACTCTTCGAGTCTTGTCGAGTAAAGAACGATCTCAGATAAATAAGTTAATCCAATCATTTAGTATATATAAAGGATAGACCCCAACAGCTTAAGGCTGGTCCACACAGATTTTGAAGACATAATGCATAAGGTTTTAAGACGTTGTTTAAAAACAACAATGAAAACAACGTCTTAAAACTAAAACTTTGTGTGAACGCCAGTACGTACGTGTTTCCTATGATCCAACTTTACGACTACGCGTAAAACCTTAAATCGTATGTCTTAAAAATCTGTGTGGACCAGCCTTTACCTGAATTGTAGACCGTTGTGGTATAGAGATAAAAATACAACATATATAATGGATAACACAAGTTTTCCGAGACGTTTCGGTACAAGACCTTGATCACTTACTCCCGTAGTAGTAGTAGTAGTAGTCTTCGTACTCCCGATTAATCAAGGTCTTGTATGTATGGAAACGTTTCGGAAAACTTGTGTTGTCCATTATATATATCTTGTATTTTATTTATTATATCTCTTTACCACAACGGTCTACAATTCAGGTAAGCTGTTGGGGTCTATCATTCTACCTATCATATTACTAGCCTTTTGGCCTCTCTTGAATCCAGTATATAATATGATACAATTTAGAGCATTCAGTATGTAGGGCTCACCAAACCACTGTGCGCTGTTGATTCAGATTTTCGATTTCGAAGTCCATTCTTGAGATATAATTTAAAAATGAAAATTGTGTGCTGTTTTTGACGTAGAGGTATCCTTCAATGAAGTTTTTTAAAATTTCAACGTACCTCAGTTGTCATTTCTATGAGAAGGACTAAGCAGAACAAGAAACTAGCCCAGAACGAGGGAAACGAATACATTGTATCTACGGCAGATAACATGATGACGTAGAAACTCGATTCATATTCTGAAACAGAAGATTACGTTGGTAATTATTAATATGCCGGCCTTGTTAAGTCTGACAAAACGGGGCCGGGATACAAAAGATAATATTATTAATTTGGGCTCATTCAGAATATTATTGAAATTAATAAAGAGTGTAAATACAGATGGCTGTGGCTGGACTGCTTAACCTTACACGCGTGCGAAGAGTGTGGCTGCTAGGACGTCTATAATCAAAGTTACTGTACAAAATAATGTATTAGGCATATAAGATTTGGAGCACTTAAATGAAGATGAGATAGATATAATGTCATCGCTCACAACGCACTCTACCTGTCATACCGGTTTTATTTACATTCAATAAAATAATAATAACAATAATGATACTTTTTTTTATATCTGCTCCCTGTGTCCAACAATGAAGTCGGTTAGGGGATATGAAATTAATCTAATCATATTCTGGCCCCTAGGTACATCGAAGCCGGCTGGCAATGCCTGACGCTTATAATAATATAAAATAATAATAACAATAATAATAATGACAATGATAATAATAATAATAATAATAATAATAATAATAATAATAATAATAATAATAATAAAAATAATAATAATAATAATAATAAAAATAATAAAAATAATAATAATAATAATAATAATAATAATAATAATAATAATAATAATAATAATAATAATAATAATAATAATAATAATAATAATAATAATAATAATAATAATAATAATAAGAGCGAATGCTGGGATGAGTACAAATCGGCCACGACCGTACAGAGCATCCACAGTTCGGTTTGGAAAAAATAATGTGGACAATGATATATTAAGTAGTTCTAAGTATAGATTTTTATAAGGTAAACACATGGAAATACTTGACATTTGTGTCCGTACAACATGTTTATGCCGGTTTTGACCGAGTTTGTATGTATTGCAACAATAAAATAATAATAATAATAATTTTTTTTTTTTTTTATATCTGCTCCCTGTGTCCAACAATGAAGTCGGGTAGGGGATAGGAACTTCATCCCATCATATTCTGGCCCCTAGGTACATCGAAGCCGGCTGGCCATGCCTGACGCTTCCCTCATGTTAACTTCCTCCGGCTCCTCGTCTTCACTTTCTTCTTCCTCTGCTCTTTCTACAAATTCTGTCCATACTTTTCTATCTTCCCACCATCGTTCCTGATTGACCTAATAATAATAATAATAATAATAATAATAATAATAATAATAATAATAATAATAATAATAATAATAATAATAATAATAATAATAATAATAATAATAATAATAATAATAATAATAATAATAATAATAATAATAATAATAATAATAATAATAATAATAATAATAATAAAGTTCTTCACGCTAGGCATCACTTACATGAAGGTAAAGTCAGGGGATCCTTTGGACCCTAAGAACTACAGGCCCATCACATGTCTGCCGACGTTATACAAGATCTTCACTTCCATTCTCGCGGCGAAATTATCTGCTCACCTAACCACAAACAACGTTCTCGCGGACGAGCAAAACGGCTGCAAGAAGGGTACCCAAGGATGCGCAGAGCTGCTGGTGATGGACACCGTAGCATCGCGACAAGCTCGCCACAAGATACGCAACCTTTCCACAGGTTGGGTAGATTACAGGAAGGCGTTTGACTCCGTGCCACACTCATGGCTACTGCGCGTCTTGCGACTGTACAAGGCCGACCCTCGTCTCATCCGGCTTTTGGAGTATTGTATGGCTACCTGGAGAACCACTCTGCATGTGGGACAAGGTGGCAACAAGGTCGCGACGGAGGAAATCCGCATTAAAAGGGGAATTTTCCAGGGAGACAGTCTCAGCCCGCTGTGGTTCTGCCTCGCGCTGAACCCACTCAGCAAAATGCTGAGGAAAGCCGGGTACGGTTACCAACTTCAGAAAACCCCCAAGGTCAAGATCACGCACTTGTTCTATATGGATGACCTCAAGATGTACGCGTCTAGCCCTGATGAACTTCAGAGCATGTTCGAACTTGTCAAGAGCTTCAGCGACGCAATCTGTATGGAATTTGGACTCGACAAATGTGCCGTCTTACACGTGAAGAAAGGCAAGGTTCAAGAACCTCAGGGAGGCCTGCAACTCATGGAAGGGGATGTGATTCAAGATCTGGGCGTTGAAGACAGCTACAAGTATTTGGGTCTTCAACAGCTGCTGGGCATCAGCGACACCGATGCCAGGAAACAGGTTGAGAAGAAGGTCCTCGCCAGGGTGAGCAAGATCTGCAGGTCATACTTGAGTTCCAGAAATAAAATCACGGCGATAAACACGTGGGCACTGCCCGTGGCTTCGTACACATTCGGATCGGTGAAGTGGTCCGACACAGCCCTGCAGGCGTTCGACAGAAAAATCCGAACCATCCTCACAAAGCACAGGATGCAACATCCGAGGAGCTCCGTGGAGCGACTGTACCTGTCGCGCAACACTGGCGGACGAGGGCTGCTCAGCGTCGAGATGCTGTGCCACAGCAAGGAGAAGCGGCTTCGAGCTTACTTTTTAACTCGAGAGAGTCAGCTGCACCATGCCATCTGCGCGCAGGACCAAGGTTATACGCCACTTCATCTGTGCGCCGAAGAAGTACACCTCAGCATTAAGACGCCGGCAGAGAGAATGCAACAGTGGAGGGAGAAGCCCCTTCACGGCAGGTTTGCAGCCGAGCTCACTGGGGAGCAAACCAACTTGAAAGCATCGACGGAATGGCTCCGAACTGCGGGCCTCTTCGCTGAAACGGAGGGGTTCGTCTTTGCCATTCAGGATCAAGTGGTGCGCACCAAGAACTATGAGCGATACATCCTCAAAGCCGACGTCCAAGATCGCTGTCGTCTCTGCAAGAAAGCTGGCGAGACCATCCAGCACATCGCAGGTGGATGCCCGGTGTTAGCTCCCAGAGAGTATTTGGAGCGTCACAACGCAGTAGCGAAAGTGGTCCACCAAGCGCTGGCCAAGGAGTACAGCCTGGTAGAGGTAGAAACACCGTACTACAAGTGCAAGCCCGAGCAAGTCCTGCGTAACCAATGTGCCAAGCTGCTGTGGGACTCACCCATTGTCACGGACAGAGCGGTCGAGGCAAATCGGCCAGACTTGGTTTTGTTTGACAAGAAGGCTAAAACAGCAACCATTATCGACATCGCCGTCCCGCTAGACAACCATGTGATCAACACAGTAGCTGAGAAGAGGCGTAAATACCAACCACTCGCCGTCGAACTCAAGGACATATACAAGCTGAGGTCCGTTGAGATAGTTCCTGTCGTCGTCTCCGTCAACGGTCTGGTCACCGAAGAGTGGTCAGCTGCGAAAGGGAAGCTCCACCTGAAGGACAAGCACGTGCGTGTCATGCAGAAGGCTGCAATCCTCGGCACAACTAATATCGTGCGCAAGGTCCTCAGCCTATGAGCTACATTGTCACCACCATCTTTCGGCCGCCACCCTAGGGTGCACTCTCGCATCGTCTTGGCTCAAGAGGAGCCCGATGGTGCAAATGAGAGAAGAGAAGAAAGAAAATAACATAATAATAATAATAAAAATAATAAGAAGAAGAATAATAAGAATAATAATAATTATAAGAATAATAATAATTATAAGAATCATAAAAATAATAATAATAATAATAATCATCATCATAACAACAATAATACGGCTCTGCTAGTGACCAAGTGAGCCATTAATACCCCATTAATGGAACAGCCAGGGTCGGTCACCAGTGATGTCGCACTCCGAAGGACTCACCTGCGGTGATCTGATCAACAAAGTGTTGGAAGGTGACTCCCTGGGCGGCCGTGACGACGGCGATGTAGCCGGACACGAAGGTGCCCGAGACGAGGGTGACGACGGTGACGACGAGACAAGTGTAGAGGGCCTGGTTACGGGTAGAACTAGTGAAGCGGGCGTACGATCCGATCATGATCATGGCGCCCGTGTCGAGACTTAGCGAGTCGATCACCGCCTTCATCACGAAGTACCACATCTAGGGGGAGGAAACATCATGACGACATTATGACGACATTATGACAGCATTACGGTGATATTTTGACGTTACGACTACATTGTGACGGAATTATGACGACATTATGACAGCATGACGGTGATATTATGACGTTACGACTACATTGGGACGGAATTATGACGACATGACAGCATGACGGTGATATTATGACGTTACGACTACATTGTGACGGAATTATGACGACATTATGACAGCATGACGGTGATATTATGACGTTACGACTACATTGGGACGGAATTATGACGACATTATGACAGCATGACGGTGATATTATGACGTTACGACTACATTGGGACGGAATTATGACGACATTATGACAGCATGACGGTGATATTATGACGTTACGACTACATTGGGACGGAATTATGACGACATTATGACAGCATGACGGTGATATTATGACGTTTTGACTACATTGGGACGGAATTATGACGATATTATCTCAATATATCTCATTATCTCAATGGGGACCCATAACAAGGAGTAAATCCAAACAGCTTGCTAGAGCTACCCAGTGATGTTTCGCTGTGGCAACCACCAATCAAAACCCTTGAAATCTTCCAAATAGCATTGCTTCAAATAACTTTCTTATTAGGAGATTGTAAGACTGGCCTGGCCCTTAGTGTTTTTGGTTGTTGTGGTTTTTTATTTGTTGTTGTATGTCTTGAAAAGGACGATTCTACACGACTTTGAAACGATAACATTTATTTTGTGATAATAAACGTTGGATTGGGTTTACTGTTAAAATGTTTTGGTACTATATATAATTATATACTCACGTTACTTTCGTTGACTTTGTCCCATGTGAGGTTAAAGAAACTCCTCATACCTAAGAGGGATTGATACTTGAACACGTTGGAGCAAATAAATACGAACAGTGCCACATACATGATGGGAAGTAACCATATCAGTGCCTGGAACAAGGTAAAAGCAATTATTTAATATTCGCAATTTGATATTTGAATGCATGGGCCAATGCATTTTCAAAATTGATCTAGAGGGCCGTGATTAGCTCTATCTAAGGGTCCTTGATAGTTGTGTAAGGGTGCATTCTTCATTTATGTGCATTGATGTCATTGAAGGATTAGCTCTATCTAAGGGTCCTTGATAGTTGTGTAAGGGTGCATTTTTCATTGTTGTGCATTGTTGTCATTGAGGGTCTAGAGGGTCATGATTAGCTCTATCCAAGGGTTCTAGATCAATTCTGAAAAATAACTATTCAATAACTTGACTAGCCCCCGCCCGCTGTTATGAATTTTAAACTTCGGATAAATATTTAGAAGGAGCTACTATAACTCTATAACTTGTTTTCACCATTGCGACAACCAATGGGAGCCTACTGGTTGCCATGGTGAAAACAATTTGAAGCTTACTAAATATTCATAATATCGGACCTATTAATACTATAAAGTTCAGATTGTTTTTTAGTAGAATATTTTTTTAAATTTGATTTACCTGGCCAGGCTGTTATTGATTTGAGGTAATCAATAAGACATTCTCTTGGATTAATTTCTTCAATAATGATTATTGAAACGTAAAGTATAGCCTTGTGGACACATAGTGCATTCATCATAATAAAAAACAAAATGAAGATAAACAAAATGTGTTTGAAAAAAAAAGAAAAACATAGAAATACAGTTTTTACAAAACAAATATAAAACATGTTAACTTTTCCGTTTATGCTTGGCAACTTTTGAAATTAAAACAAAAATGTAAAAGGGTTAAAATAATATGTAGAAATTACCTTTCCATAGGTTTTGATCCCCTCGTAGATGAATATGAAGACGAGTAGACTAGCGATTACCAAACATCCAACCAGAGGCCAATTCATCGACTTGGCACTGAATATAGTTGTACCTGTACTCTCACACTTGTCTCCATTACCTTGTATGGTATCACTGAAAATGATGAAGAAAACATTTAAATTATCATATAAAACATATTTAAATCACCTTTTGATTGATTTAATAAGTTCCTAAATTAAACGTACGTTGTGTAATAGTGCGGGCGACAAGGAAATAAATTAAAATATTTTTAAAATTATTTTGCAATTTTTTATTTTTAAGTGTCGTTTTAAAAGCTAATTTTATTAACCTTAAGAGGAAGGACTACTAGCCATAATTAAAACCCGCGAAATTATCGTATTTTCGTCATATCTCAATAACGCCACACAATATCGAAACAGTGACACTTACGCGTATTTTGGTTTCGTGAGAGCTCAATACCAAATGAAAAAGATTTCGTAGATTGTAGTAATTATAGTTGTAATTTCTAATTAACTTGTAAATTAGTTAAATTGGAAATAATAATTATAATTACTGCAAACTAATAAATCTTTTTCATACGGTATTGAGCTCTCACGAATCCAAAATATGCGTAGGTGTCACTGTTTCGATATTGTGTGGCGTTATTGAGATATGACGAAAATACGTTAATTTCGTGGGTTTTAATATTGGCTAGTAGTCCAATTCCTCTTAACCCGCACGGATTTTGACGTATTTTACACATATTGTAGAACGTATTGTTACCAAGAAAATGACACCCATAACACCTAATGCTACTATGTAGTTTTGGGTGTAACTCAATTTTCTCTAGGTCATTACACTCACAAGACCAGACGCGTTCAAGAGGAGACCGCAATCATAAGCTGGACACTCCTATCTGATCGTTGCGGGTTTCATTTGAAGATTTTAAAAATCTTCCGTTGACGTTTAAACGACGAAATGTGTATCGTGAAGTCAAATGAATGAATGAATGAATGAATGAATGAATGAATGAATGAATGAATGAATGAATGAATGAATGAATTAATGAATGAATTAATTAATAAATGAATAAATGAATAACTAAATAAGTAAATATGTAAATATGTAAATATGTAAATATGTAAATATATAAATTTATAAATAAATAAATATATAAATATATAAATATGTAAATATGTTAATATATAAATATATAAATAAATAAATATGTAAATATATAAATATATAAATATATAAATATATAAATATGTAAATATATAAATATATAAACAAATCAATCCACGTCAGAACTGGTCTCCTCATCAGTAAGGCACACACTTACTGTACAAACTGCACGAAGCACTTGAGGTTGGTAATGTTGAAGAAGTCCCGACGAAAGTGTCCGCACGTGACGTAGTGTTCCGTCTTCTCGTCGTCCCACTCGCAGCCCGTCGACTCCTGGGGTAGATTACTGGCGAGCGCGTTGTAGATCGTGTAAACCACTCGCGCCATTTCCGTGTTCAGTCTCAGTATGTGCAACAGGTTGTAGACGACGAGACTGATTCCCACGCCTGCAACATCAACACCATCAACACTATCAAACCATCAAACTTTACAATAGTCTACCACAGTGGTTCCCAACCTGTTTTGACTCAAGGCACCCCAAGCCTACACTCAACAGACACGCAGCAAACCCCCCCCCCCCCCCCTTATCACTAAAGCCGCATTCACATAAATGACTATTGATTACTGACTATTGACTATTGACTAGTGATTATTGACTACCCAAAGAAAGATATGAACACTACACAACTAAGTTCTTTGACACGTATGATCTGCCACCTAGAACAAATGAATCAAACTGATTGACAAACAACGAGCTGTCAAAATAATAAAATTGCAACATTATGAAGAAAACGAGGTATGGCGATAGTAACTGTTCACCAGTTAAAACGTTTAATGATGGGCTTAACCAAGTTGTGAAGGTTTTGTATGTTTCTTGTTTGTTTTGAAGATTTGTTTTCAAAATAAGAATGTTTTATTGTTTGACAGCTTCATAAAAATAATAAATAAATAATATTCGCCGGAAATAGTAAAAAACAAATATACACTTGACAGTAATTGAATAGTGGTATTGACTTCCGTTGCTCCACATTCATTGGCTGAACGCGAACGTTGTGATTGGTTGTAACTATGACTTCCAGATATCTTCAATTCGTTAGTCAATAGTCAATAGTCATAAGTCAAAAGTAAAGTTGTGTGAACGTCAGCACGTATCGCCTATGGTTCAATTCGCTTAGTCACTAATCAATAGTCAATAGTCAATAGTCAATAGTCACTAGTCATTTATGTGAACGCGGCTTAAACTCTCACTAATTTTGAAAATATATACAAATATTGTAATAATAATTAAATGATTTAATGCACTGTAAAACCACTTACTTATAGTTGGATGTACATACGATACATACAGTAACATGACCGATAGAGGTGGCTCAGCGGTAAGACGCGAGACTCTAACTCGGGAGGTCGCCGGTTCGATTCCGGCCACCGGCAGTCCTGCCTGAAGGTTTTTTCCGAGGTTTTCCTCAGTCGTAAAGGCGAATGCTGGGATTGAGTCCTACTAACAGCCCTCGGAAATTCCTCCCCAGCTATCCATACACCCTAATAACCTAGTTAGTCGCCTGAAGAGGGGCTGTCAGGTAAAGCTGGTGTGCACCCTATAACGGGTATTCCTACGAAAAATTATTATTATACAGTAACATGGGACGTATAGCTTGAAATTGGTCTTGTTTCCTGAATTGTTTCTGAACTGTTATTCGGGGGGCTGGAAGGTGACTGTGTTAATCTGTCCAATAAAAAACGTTGCATCCTTCAAGTAATCACGTTTTTGTGAAAATTCAATCGTGGTCAGATTGTTTTTAAAATATGTATTCAATTGTTTTGTACTGTTAAAATGATAATGATTTTTCTTTTCTTTTATTATATTATATTTTCAAAATGTTCAAAATTAAGATTTTTTTTCAATCTCAACGAAAATTTTGCGGCACCCCTAGCAGAGGTTCGCGGCACCCCAGTAGGGAATCACTGGTCTACCACTTACCACAAAACTCAATACAATTTTAATACGTACAAAGCCAAATGTATCAACTTTCTTAAGATTACAAATTTAAATCTCTGTCTTATGTATTATTACCTTTAAGTTTTTTTTTTTTTTTTTTTATTTCAATCTATGATATATCTTAATTTGCAATTGTAATTTCGATGTTTTACTGGACCCATAACATTGTATCTATGTAATGTATATTAGCGAAAGCTAAAATAAATAAACACTACTACTACTACTACATTTTGATGAACATATAAAGTCTGTCCGCTCGTATAGTAGAAACGAAACGTTTAGAGCTAATGCCCAATGTTGGTCTAATAGACCGTGAAATAGAGTTTAGAGGGCCAACAGGTAGCGCGCTGTTGTCATTTCATTGCAATTTTTTTCCTTTCAAAAGGTGACGTTCTTTCGACTTCGGATATTATAAAATTGGCAACCGTGTTTTTCTAGTAAATCTTGGTTTACAAGCCGATTCCGGCACCGCCATGTTATTTTGTCTCGGTGCAGGTTACACTACTCGCGTTTGTTTTTTGTCCAGTTTTGTCCAGTGTTGCACTAGTGCACCGGTGTAACACTGGCTACCAGGCAGTGCAGTGTAAAAAAATCTAGTGGCAATTTGAACTAATATGTGGTTGTTATTTGAAGCAGCTACTATTACTATGACTTTACTATACTGAGCTGTTATTTATTACGTTAGGAATAATATAGTTTAGATCCGATGTTATATACATTTCAAATCATTGTGAAAGATAATTATTATCAAATTGAATTATTATTTCACACATCAGCCGGAGTGTTTGTTTGTCTTTCTTCCGTAAAGCTGCACCGCAGGAAAGTGTAGGACAAACAAACAAATCAATCTATTGCAAGCTATAGGTAATATACACCCATTGATGCGTAAATTGAGTTCTTCTTACCTTGACACAGTGGGACAAGGGAAAAAATACGAAAGACACTCTTCGAAAAGAACTGACCCACTGCTAGCTGTAGAAAGAGAATGGGATATCCGAAAACGAGTTCGGCCACTATGAAGCAAATCACGAACGTGCCTGAAAACAACAAACAAACAATTACGATATTGCTTTTGTGATCACCCAGTGTAGTGATTGGTATAAACAAACAAACAAACAAACAAACAAAACAAACAAACAAACAAACAAACAAACAAACAATTACGATGTTGATTTTGTGATCACCCATTGTAGTGATTGGTATAAACAAACAAACAAACAAACAAACAAACAAACAAACACGATGTTGGTTTTGTGTAGTGTATAGTTAGCCTATTACTACAAACAAACAAACACGATGTTCGTTTCGTAATCACCCTGATCACTCTGTGAATCCTGTAGGGTTTCATTAGTTTTTATTTATCTATCCAATACGCCCCCTATCCAATATGGCCCCTAGCTGTTTTATATTGGATAGTAAGACAAAAGAATGGCTGAAAAAGCCATCTTGGCACAAGAAGGAAAAAAAATTTGTTTTCAATTTATTAAATATTTTTATTCAGTATATACAATTATGAGTAGGGGTTGGTTGAAAAGAGTATAGCTAGAAACACAAAGTGTGATCAATCACCACTCTACCGTAAATTTTGCGGGGTATAATAAAGATTTCGAGCTATAGGTACATAGCTGCATTATAGAGCGAGTGTCTATGTACAGGCAACCCCAAGACAACCTTACACATACTTTCGTCACAGGCGAGGCACTCGTAGCCAACCAGCGAACCGCCCGAGACAAGCGCGCGCAGATAACGATCGCTGATTGGCTACGAGTACCTCGCCTGTGACAAGCATGTGTGAGGTTGTCTTGGGATGCCTAGGGGCCTATAGCTCAGTAGAGGCGGATAACCCGAATAACTAGAATAACTAGAATAGCTGCATTCCTCACCTGACCCGTATTTTGCTGCCACCAACGGAAAATAGAAGAATCTACTGATTCCCAAGGAAAAACTCAGAATGGCAAATTGGAACTCGTACAAATTGGACCAGTGAGACTTGTCGGTTCTATTGGCAGCCCGTTCGCGCCACTGAAACGCATACGTGGAATACTTGAGAGGAAATTAAAATATTGTAATTTATTGTTCTTTAATTAGTTTTAGTTAATTAGACAGAATTAAAAATACAAATATTAGAGAAATGCTTGGTGTGTAGAAGCTAGGGGACAGAATGGGAAGGACAAGGCTGAGATGGTTTGGACACATGAAACGGATGACGGAAGAAAGAATGCCCAGGAGAATATATGAAAAACAAGATCGAAGGAAGAAGAAGACGGGGATGACCAAGGAAGAGATGGAAGGAAAAGATTGCTGAAGATCTACAGACGAGGGGAGAGAACTGGGAGCAAGTAGAGGAAGTACGATTGTGGGAAGATAGGAAGAGTTGGAAAAATTTGGTTGTGAGACCCTGCCAGAAGCAGGAAACGGTGATGGATAATAATGATGATGAGAACTAAAATAATAATCGTAACAATAACAGTATTTCAAAGTTCAATGATCAATGTGATATACTTACTTCTGGCAACCTTTGGTTATAGACCGTTGGTATTAATTGCGATTGGAAAGGAAACTGAAACAGAATAAACCAATCATGCAAATTAGTAAGCTCATCACTGGATAAAATGCAATACCGCATCCGCATTCTTCTTACGACACAGATTTAATCATATCACCCCAGGATCTTGTTTCTACTGTATAATTATTGAAACAATTAATTGAAACTCGGTACAAGATAAACATGTTATAGTGAGGGAAATGCTATACAGATTGGACGACATCTTACCTGAGAAAGTAGATAGGTCGCTTTGAGAACCATATGAGAAATACTCTGATTATTTAATTTGTTTTAATAGCCTACTATAATTTTTCTATAACGTGGACCGCTGTGCTTAATATTTACCATATTCTATTCTATTCTATAGTATTATGTGACATTTATGAAAGTTCTGTGCTCAATATTTACCGAATTATTTTCTATTCTATAGTAATATGTGATATTTATGAATTTTTAGCCCTACACGTTTGCTGAAACCGGTCAGTCGGTGGAACAGAGCTTCCAAGTGAAGCCCACTCCTGCCCAGTTTCTAGATTGTTTAGCTACCAATAAAAAAATTCAACACTTACCAATTCTTCTGGTTCTCTAGGCACCATAATATCGACAACGTCTTTATCGCTATTGAATTGCATTTCCATTTTGGCACGTCGTGCTTGCCGCGCCTTGCTATTCAGATTGGACTGAACAGACATCTCTACCCATAAACTGTACTCTTGAACAGCGTTTACAGTGCAATGCAGATGACACACGTATACAATTAATAATGCTAACTAGAATGGATTTTTAACACAACTTTTCATTAAAGTCTTCGTAAATTCTGATATGTTTTGATAACATTTTCTTTATGTTGATAACGTTAGGTTGTTCGGCGGAAGTTCATTTACGATTGTTTTTTTCTACTGCCTGATAAATTTGCAGTTTGAACTGATCCATAGTCTTCTTGATCTCCGCCCAGCGGAGGCTCGTCAAACTCCCAAGTTGGAACTGATCCATGGATTTCGACTAGCGGACGCTCGTGAAAGTTAGAAGAGCGTCGAGATTCCGCTAGGCGGGCCTAATAATTTGGAAGCTAAATAAACACAATCTTATATTATCTTGTTATAGTAAATCATAGATAGGAAAACCGGTAGCCATATTTTGATATCAATTGAAAGTCGCCAGCCATGACAATACCTTCACCCTCCCGCGCCACTCGCATTCAATGACTATGAAGCAACGGACAGGGGATCGAACTCGCGTCTCATAAGGAAATTCTTTTCATTTTACCGTTTTGAGGCTAAAATTTCGCCTGAAATCGCGTTTTAGGCCATCAGACACAATTCAGGACCCAAACCGCCGCTCTTTGTTTTAATAATACCATGGAACTATTTCCAAATTTCACATATTTATTAGAAATAGGACTCCACAAAATTGAAGACTTAAATACAAAATAAACATAATAGGCCTACTGCTAGCCTGTCCCTACTACGACCTATAGTATAAGTAATAACTAATAATGTTGGGTCTGTGTATGCTCTGTCTATTCAATGTTGTATAGCTGGTATTTATAGTACAACCAACCTAATATTAATTATTATTTGTAATGATGTTGTGCATACATTTGTATGCATTTGCACTAGTCTAGTAGTTTATATTATTTTTATACAGTAGTTTGTATTTTATGCCTAGCTTGTAAAGAATTCTAGGTATGACTGTTAGTGTGGTACATACTGTCTATATGCATCTGCAAGTAGTAGTTTATATTAGGCCCTATAGTTTTTAAACATAGCTTTTAAGAAAGTACATGAACAATTGTATGTTTTTATGTAAAGAAATGACAATGCAAATGTTACAATGGGTTACTTATTACACCATAAAAAATGTATTTAAGAGCTGCACAATAAATACAATAAAATATTGTGTGGCTAGATTGTACGAATAAAGTAAAACTATATAGAAAACTGCATTCAGTCAGTGCCTAGAAACAAATACCAAGCAGAAACTATAATCCACAAGACCAATGAGCTGCTTAATATTACAGTTAATTTCAATTCAAAATACACGACGGCAAAATGCGAACTAAAGGGAACTGTTTTGGAGACTAATGCTGTCAATCATCCCCTTTATTTGGCAAACCACTTACCTTCTAACATAGTAACGACAGCTCCAAACCACATGGACCTTCGACCATGAATATTCAGGATTAGCCATTCTCAAAATGGGTTTGTAAGAAAAATATAGTAAAATAGCAGTTTCATGTTTTAGTGATGGTGATATTTCTTGAGCAAGGAATAATATGGCCAACCCTTTGAAAAAGGACCGAATCCTGAGCCCCCGTCTTCGCTATTGTCAAGCGGGTGGTTTTTGTTATTTGAATATAAATCAATGGTGGCCACTTTTTTTAAACTGTGCATCCTTCCTGGTGACAAGCTTGACGTTTACTACCTTGCACAGTGAGCGGGAAATAAGCCTCCCTTTGAGGAGTCCTCTTTACCGGTGTGTATTTTGGATAGAGACTAACTTTAGAGGAGTCATTAACTCAGTCAATAATATTATGATAAATAAGTGTCTAAATGGCATATAAATAGCTTTGTGGACCATGGCTGTTACTACTATCATGATATTATTATAATCATGACAACTATAAGTCCATTGTTTACGAGTGTTTGTACTTGGCTTGCGTAAAGCCTGAAGAAACCTTGAAAACAGGTTTCCTCTTCGTATTTGTATTAGCAGAGTGCTTAGAGTTACTAGTCAGCAGTCGTTGTTGACGATTTAAACCTACAGGAAGACACTGAAGTTACTAGCTAAGGTAAGAACAAAACCGAATCTTACTATTTGTTCTGTACTTCTTGTTCTTTCTGTACAGTCGATTCGGTGACACACAGTTATGGTCGGTTTACACTAAGATTTAAATTTTAAAGGCCCACTAAACCCTCACATTTCGTTTAAAACGTGTAATTGTAAGCCTTATCTGTAACGGTTAGTGCATGTGTCAAGTTGCCTAGTGTATCCAAGCTCCTGAAATCCAAGAAAAAGTGTTTCGCCCCAGGCGTTGTGACGTCGACCAAACTACGCGCTACTCGCTGCATATGGAGCATCCTCTGTGTTTCGAGGCCTAAACAAATATATCTCGTCTTACAGATCAATCTAATTCACTTGAGAACAAATCAAAAATACCACTGAATTTGTCTTACTTCGGTCTACACGATGAATGTTTAAACAACCTTGTACCATTTATACAACTTATTCTATAAAATGTTAAACATGAAGCAATTACCACATAATTTAGATGGAAACACAACCAATTTCAAGTTTATGTAATGAGGAAGTAGCTTTAAAATCAGATTTCCAACTAGCCTCTCATGTTAATTGATATGTTTAGATATTACAAGCAGAAAACCAAAAAGAAATTGATGGAAATTTAGCCGATAATCGTGTGTATATAACAACGCGTGTTGCGGCCTATTGCCTGATACGTCCGCGGTTATATCCAGTGAGCTGCGTAGATCGAGATCAGTCAAACTACTATAAAAACATTTTATTGATTTCTCTTGCGTTGTACATGTATAGTGGAGTCAGTGTGTCGTATCTCAATGAGTGCTCTCAAACTCAACCAATTTCCCGGGGAATCATGAAACCAAAGATTAGACACTCCCCTAGTGTCTAATCTTTGATGAAACTACGTGGAATTTCTACCAGTCAGGCCTGGAAATAATAATAATAATAACTGATACAAATATATTACATAGGCCTAAAGAACACGTCAAAACTACAATAGTCGTGTGTGTCATGGTTTGGTTGTGCGCGTGTGCGTGATTTACATATTATTCGTGTTTGCATCATCATCAATATTATTATTGTTATTATTGGTGGTATTATTACTTTCATTATACTCATTATTACATTATATTATTATTAATATATCGACTTTATGTTATTATTGGCATCAATGGAAATTCTGTAACTAAAAATTGCCGGAAACTGAAATTACAAATCTTGATAACCACAATACTTATATTAATAATATCAGGTTCAAGCTGTTTTGTTTCTTCTTAATAACTGTAGGTAGTATTATTTTGTATTTCAAATTCAAAATATAGTTTGTTCAGTTATTCTAAGTTATTATATACGCGCTTTTTTATTTTTTTGTGTTTAAATATCGATAGCAATAGACATACAACTAATAACTTTATAATTGAAACATTTTATTTTGTACAATGTACAAGTGCGTCGATGTTTTCAGCCAAGCTATTAAAAGCTTGACAGGCCGTTGGCAGCAATTTGCCCGCGCTCACCGAGTTGTACTCCGCAGCAGTGAACGGACAACAAGCATTATTATATACATACGATAATCGGCTAAGTTTTCATCAATTTCTTGTTGGTTTTCTGATTATAATATCTTAACATATCAGTTAACATGATAGGCTGGTTGGAATTCTGAATTTTAAAGCTACTTCCTCATTACATAAACTTGAAATTGGTTGTGTTTCCATCTAAATGATGTGGTAATTGCTTCATGTTTAACATTTTATAGAATAAGTTTCATAGATGGTACAAGGTTATTTAAACATTAATCGTGTAGACCGAAGTAAGACAAATTCAGTGGTATTTTTGATTTGTGCTCAAGTGAACTAGATGGATCTGGAAGACGAGATATATTTGTGCGGGCCTCGAAACACAGAAGATGCTTTCTATGCAGCGAGTAGCGCGTAGTTTGGTCGACGTCACAACGCCTGGGGCGAAACACTTTTTCTTGGATTTCAAGAGCTTGGATACACTAAGCAACTTTACACGTCATGCACTAACCGTTACAGATTAGGCTTACACCTACACGTTTTTAACGAAATGTGTGGGTTTAGTGGGCCTTTAAGGTTTTATTTTCCTAGCTGTTTTATTTAGAATCGCTTCCATTGGCCGGATTTATAAAACGTCGCTTCTCATTGGATGGGCTAATAATTTATTAAATTTCACACACGAAACACAGATTTAGGGTGCACAATAAGACAATTTTAAATGTATATATAATATTTTAGTATTTTTGTTTCAATATTTATTGTACAGTGTTCATTTTTCTCATTTCAATTTTCTTCTAACTTTTCTCTTTTCTATTGCCTCTTTTTTAAGTAAGATTTCGGATTTTTAATTCAACTTTTTATCTCCCACTTCTTCTTTTGCTTCTTCTTGATGGTCTTGTTTCTATTTTCTGTCATTCTAGTTATGTAAACAATCACAATTCTGTGGACTTTTTTTTAGTAAATTGGCATCATAATCGTTGTTATACCTAAGTACATAAACTAGTTGTTTCTTACCGTTTTCTCTATTGTTTCGTTGTTTACTTTGTCTTGTTATCTTCAGTGTTAAATACTTAATTCTTGTTTAAACTATTTTTCTTGATACTCGTATTGCATAGTTGCAGTCGTGTTAGTACTTTCATTAGTTTTATAATTAGTGAAAAGGCTTTACATTATATCAGTAAATCAACAATGAAGTAGTATTGACTGATAGATTGATATTTGGGATTAACGTCTCATATTTTTGCAACTTGGCTAATCGAGACGATGAGTGGGTGAAATATGAAGATGAAATAGGGAGATGTTTGGAAGTAGTAGAACCTTTATTAACTATATCGGTCTCTGCAGCCAAAGCTGTTGCCAATCGCTAAAGAATGATAGTAAAAAATATATAACACCAAAAATTTGAACAAATTACACTGAATAATACATAAAAAAAACAAATTAAGAACTAAATAGTTTTGAAATATATTTTCATTGTATAACTTCACACAATTCAAATTCTGTGATCAGAGTATCACAATTTAGCTCTCACTTACCAGAGTCGATAAAGAAGTACAAGTGAAACTTCTTTATCGACTTTGCTTTTAACCAAAGGGATTTACCAAGAAGTGGTTTCAAATAATACTAAGTTCATTGAAAACGATTTAGAAAATAACAAACAGTGTCTACTTTACCTTGACATTAATATTATTGTGTGTGGGCGGAGGGGGGGGGGGGGGGGGGGAGGGCTGTTCTTTAAAACATTTCATTTATAATCTTACATCACACAGAATAAAAAATGCTTCATGACTATGTTAAAGTCACTCCTCTATAACTCGAAATCGTTGTCACGTTCTTCATATTTGGCTTACTTTACAATGAGACAGCGCTCTTTCACAATACAAAAAAATGTAAGTACCTTTCCGATCTACTTTTTCCAAAATAATGAAGTGAACATTTTAAAAATCCCTATCCTTTAACATTGGAGAGAGAGAAATTACACATTTTATCACCTTCACATAGATATAAAGGAGCCAAAAAATGTTGCCACGTGAACAAATTTAGTATCAAAATGAAGCTAAGCTCTCAAGAAATACACATTGAGCAGAAAAAATGAACTACTACTTGTTGCGTTATTTGAGCCTAAAGTTGCATGTACGCTCAGAAACTTGGCAACAATGCAGAGTCGACTGCTCCAACAGGTCACTCCCCCACCGCCCGCGACATGCTAGACCCGGCTGTCCACACTTCCCTGACGCAGACCAACGTTCATATTAACCGAATAACATTTTCCTTTATGATTTGTATGAATTCTTATGTCAAGATTGTTCTTTGAATACTTGTATTCTGCAACATGAGCATTTGTAGGCCAGTAGTCAATTTTTGTAATCTAGAATTCTAAGCTTTTGATTGATTCAGTTCTTTATTTTGTTGGTACATAATACACAATATCTGTATTTGATCCTTGAAGTTAACTGTGCATTGTAATATTTTGTCTACGTTCTATTTTTATGATGTTGATAGCGGACATTTACGTGCCCCGGTCCAGCGCCTAGGCACTCGCGCTGCGCTTTGTTTACATTGAAAGATTTCGTTCTTTCGTCGTCAACAATGTCGTGATTATCATCTAATATTAGGCCTACTTTGTATAGAATCCAAGGGCCAGCCTAGGACAACAGCCTTGGTCTACCCTTAGTACCATAAATGTTTATCTGGAATAAAGTCATTGTTCGCATTTCGCAATCGGTAGCTATAGGGGGTATGGATGGAGATTGGCATGGGCCAAGAATGTACTAAATTTAACAGTAGAGCCCTAGAAGCAAACTGCAGTGGAGCCTACCCCTAGGCCTGTATCGATTAATTTTTGTGAAGGCCTGGTCTAGGCTAGGCTAGAGAGAGCCTAGATAAGGTAGGCCTAGCCAATGTCAGCATTCTCTTCCGTATGAAATTGAGTCCTAGGCTAGCTACCTCACTCCAGGACCCTTATTCTGTAAAATGTTCTCGTTCTCGTGTGAAACGAAAACGAAATCTGCACCCGTTCCGAGGCTAGAAGGTACCAGCAAATAGTATTTCTCCATTGTAGTCACGTTTACGGTCACAGCTGACTATAATTATCAGAATGCAGAACGAAATCAGCCGCCAATTATGAATATGAAATTCTGGCACAGATTTTAGTCACATGGCCAACTGCTTGCGACAATAGTAGTCCCCGTGGAGCTACCGAGACCTCCTATCTTCTAAATCATGGCCGACCGAGTTCCGCCATCAACTTAATGCTAAGGTGTAGTTTTATCTCTATTTGACAACACTTTGACATATATCTTTACTTACCACCTTGTACTATACTATTGAACTAATTATTGTAATTTAACCATGGCATATATCCATTTATTTACTTAGATTGTTGAATTTACATGTTATGTCGTTTGATTTGGCATTTCGAGTCTTTATTGTGTCAAAAATAACAAGTGGCAGTTGTTATGGACTTGATACCGCAGCCTACTGCATGTTTTAACAGATATAGTGGGCAGTGACCGTTGACACCACATACACATGACTTCGAACAGTGCTATTCCAATGTCTTTGGACTGCAACCGAGAAATACCATTGGCTGCTACCATCCTAGCCTCCAAACAATACCAAATCGAGATTTCGTTTAGTTCTCGTTTCGTTTCACACGAGAACATTTTACAGAATAAGGGCCCAGACATTGGCTTTACGGCTCAAATGTTAAATTAATTACATTATTATGTGCACACACAACCTAATCTGCTAGCTACCTATGCCATCGCATTTTAGTTGCCATGGAGTGCTGTCCCACAAGACTTTCGTTTTCAACAGCCGTCACAAACAACACAAACAATGTGTTGTCAATTGTTTTTGTTTTGAATTTTGATATGCACTTTTTGCACACGCAACGCGCGATAAAGTTAAATCTGGCACAGCTAATCACACCAGATTGCGTCGCTCCAAACTGATCATCTGATTTTAGCGTTTCAGTCGCGTCGCATCAAGCGCGTTTTAGTAAACGCAGCATGAAAACGTCCCTTTTTACTGCGCGCGAAAGAAGCTGACATCTTCACATGGCATGTGGTTGATTGTTGGGAAAGTTGCGATCACGTTGCGATGTTGCCAAGCGTATTTTAAGGTTGGCAATAGACTACATGACCAAATATTACGTGTTCCACTTCATATATCACTTCTAAATCAAAGCAACCATACACAAGTGTTTATAATATGTTAATATCAATCTAATATACGGGACATTATTTCAATCAAACAGATATCAAATTAGTGTTATTCTTGCTATTATTTTGTTTCCACTATATGGCTGCACTGATTTTGAGCGGCAACTACTGCGCCGTGTTTTAGTCGGTTGACGGACTAGCACTTCCGACAATGCAAATAAATTAACAGTTCAGTTAAAATAACATATTTATGTAGGGAAAGATTAATTACAAACAATATTTAAAATACACACTTTTATTTAAAAATTAAAAACATTTTGTTTTAATTGCATTGCTCAGCTGACTTTGATTATTAGTTATAGTTGACTCTGACTAGAGAGTACACTTAGAGGAGTGACTTTAAAGCCTGTCCGCTCATAATAGAAACGAAACGTTTGAGCTAATGGGTCATGTCTGTGTATTGAACCATTATATTCGGCGTGTAAACCAAGATTTACTAGAAAAACACGGTTGCCACTGTTATAATAACAGAAGTCGAAAGAATGTCACACCTTTGAAAAAATAAGATTTGCAACGAAATGACAACAGCGCGCTACCTGTATTCCCTCCCCATTTCACGGTATATTAGACAAACATTGGTCTTTAGCTTTAAAAGTTTCGTTCCTACTATGAGCGGCGAGGCTTTAAGTAGTTTGTATTATTTATTCTAGCTATGTGTCGTCCTTGGCTAAGGGTGTTCCTGCTGCTAGTGGTGCTGCTGGGGTTGGGGGCGTGGCCCAACGACGCTAACATCAAGAAGGGACGGAGTCTCCTAGCCAGAAAACCGGGCGCAGTCATGCTAGACGAGGGATCAGGGTCACAGAATTGGAAGGAACAAGATCTACCAGCAACATTCCGTAGAGAACGTCAAACTGGCACTATACAAAGTGTCGGTGACAGTGCCTGTTTTGTTAGCTGTGGTTCGCGTTGCTGCGCGCGCAACCAGTCCTGTCGTCGTTCCAGATGTGTTAACTCAGGCCGCAGAGGAAAGTAACGACAGCAAAGTATACATCAATATTTGCTTTTACGACCGCTAGTATATTGTTAAACAAAGTTGTGTTTTATCATCTTGTATTTTATAGAACCGATTAAATACAAGTAAAGAAGTTGCAACATTTCAATAAAGCGTCAGAAATTCCACAATTAGCCCGCTGTCTCCTTTAGGGATACTATTTTACAAAGAAACAAATAAATTTAACTATAGTTAGAAGGCCGGTATTCGTAGGGTCGTTGCTGCCTTGTGAATACTGACGTCATAGATTAGCCAATAGGGGTTAGCTTTTTTAACTGACATTTAGTTGGCAAATTGTTGCTGTGGGTGGGACGACTTCAGTCATCCTCAGCCTTTTCGAAATTAACGGTTGCTTTATACACAAGTAATGTCGAAGTTTCAACATATTAGGAAATTAAAATTCCTACCGATAATTGGTGAAATTAGTAGTCTGCTCTACGTTTGGGCAACATTGCTCGCTGTCAATCAATGGGTGATCGGTTTATTGTCACACGAACATTCCATTGCCTGTCTATTTTCTACAAACAGCTGGCTTTGCGCGTGGCGGCCACATGTGTGATCAAACTTTGACGTTGCCATGGAGAAACAATTGAAGGCTGTTGTGATAGAACACAGAAATTCTTAGTTCTTTACAATTCAGCCTGTTTTTGAAATAAAATTGGTAAATGTCGTAAGTTTTTATTTTTTTTATTATTTATGTTTACTTTAAAAATTCTAAATTAGGCGTGTTTATTAAATTAGAATAGTATTTGTCAATGATCTAGGATTGGTCCTCATCAATTGTGTCGCTGTCTCCTTTAGGGATACTATTTTACAAAGAAACAAATAAATTTAATTATAGTTAGAAGGCCGGTATTCGTAGGGTCGTTGCTGCCTTGTGAATACTGACGTCATAGATTAGCCAATAGGCAGAGTCACAAAGAAGTTTCCTCTGCCGGCCGGCTCTGCCGCGTGGGGGTACCAAAGTGGGCGTTGACTGGTTCACTCGCGTCTCCCGGTCCTATCTAAATAAGCCGTACTAGATTTTTCGTAAGCGCTACCGCCTGTACCAGAGAACGTATAAGAAGCACATGCACATTCTAAGAAACTGTGAAGTTTTTTCTTTACAATGATATAAAACACTTTTATTAATCTCAAGTTTATATAGGTAATAGGTATACTTTCGAGTTGAAGTGAACGCTGCTTGTACAGTGCAGTGTTGACAAATCTCAAGTAAAAAACGTATGCATATATTTATAGCCTACGGCTACGCCCGTGACCACAACTTGCACTTGAATAAGAAATGTGTCTACTGTTGCCATGAATATAATGTTTCATGGACATGCCAAAAATATGTTTAAAACTGTATGTTATTGCAACCCGAGAAAACAAAGTGGCAACTGCGCTCGGTCGGCAGTCGCCGAGTCCGCCTAATTTGGTGGTATTCTCGACACATTCACACACATATCTCGTACTCATTTAAATTTGGGCTGCGTTCAGTAATAAACTGATGAATCATATTGAGCAGTATGGACTGTCGAATAATGTGATGTAATTTGTTTTCATAACTTTTGTGTGTATCAAAAGATACAGCGAGTTACATTTTCGTTCCATGCTTATGCTACGTTTACAGCTACGCGTTGCGAGCGAAGCGAGGGCGCGAGCTCCAATCAGCGGCCGAGTTTCATGCAAATAAGTTACAAACTCGGCCGCTGATTGGAGCTCGCGCTCTCGCTTCGCTCGCAACGGGTAGCTGTAAACGTACCATTACTCTTATGGACGCGCGGGGAGCTGTGAGCCAAAAACATTCCCGCCTTCGAAACTTTGGTTCCCTATATTGACGCTACCGCCTCCAGGCGCCGTCTTCGCGCGATCGCAGTATCCGCTTCAGTGTCTGCGTGCGGGGGAAGAGAACAGCGGCATGAATTACAACTGATTGATTAGTGGTAAACTCGTCCCAAGACAATACTTCGCTCAAGCTTTTGTCATGGGCGAGGAGCTCGCGTAGCCAACCAGCGTACGTCACCAAGACAATTCTTCGCAAATCGATTACTAATAGAAGTCTACGAGTGAGGGCACGCTTTCCTTTTTCGCTTGTGACGAAATCATGAGAAAGGTGGCCGTATACGACCACTTTAGACGCAAATACTGTAATGCTTGGTTCCCACACGTTTCTTACCGCGCGGCAAGCCGATGCGCGCGCTGCGCGACCAATCACAGTTGCATGCTGGAAGACAGTGCAAGAGTTGAGTCAAAGATCTGGTTGTACGCCGCGCGGCAGACCTTGTGCCGCGCGGCAAGGGACATCGGGGAACCGGGCATTACAGTATTTGGAATTACCACCAATCATAGCGTTTCTGTTTCCGCGCGTCACTAATAAATTTCAATAATATAATACGTAAATACAGTAACTCTACTACATTATTAAAAACCAACTAATCTATTAAACACGCTGCACGATCTTCTAGGGAAGCATCTCCACCGAATAGGGGTGTTGGAGACCAGTACTTCCAAGCTGTGTGGGAATGGGGAGCAGGATAGAAGCCACCTGTGTATCAGAACTGGTAGGTGAACCCGGCAATGCCGAGCGGGATGAAGAGGGTGGAAAAAGAAGCGTGTCTCTACTGGTTGACCAGATCCAAAACGATGGCAAAATAGCCAAATGTGGGCATTTAATAATAATAAGAAGACTAATTGGACTATAAACTGTTTCTTGTCAAGATTAATAATTACGCAATATTTCGAGCGCTATAGTTGCAGAACCCTTCGACATTCTAATACCAACTGAATTTTTCTACATTTAAACTTTACTACAGTGGGGTATCTCTATGGTGCCACACCGATAGAGGTGGCTCAACGTTAAGACGCGAGACTCTAATTCGAGAGGTCGCCGGTTCGATTCCGGTCACCGGCAGTCCTGACTGACAGTCTTTCCGAGGTTTTCCTCAGTCGTAAGGTGAATGCTGGAATTGAGTCCTACTATTAGCCCTCGGATATTTCTTACCAGCTATCCAAACACCCTAACATACCTGAGTCACCTGAAGAGGGGCACACCAGGTTAAGCTGATGTGCACCCTTTAACAGAGATTCCTACGAAAAATTATTATTATTATTATTATTATTATTATTATTATTATTATTATTATTATTATTATTATTATTATTATTATTATTATTATTATTATTATTATTATTATTATTATTATTATTATTATTTTTATTATTATCATTATTATTATTATTATTATTATTATTATTATTTTTATTATTAATTATTATTATTATTATTATTATTATTATTATATTATATTATTATATTATTATTATATTATTTTAATGAGACCGGAGATAATATTTATTTAAAAGGAGATGTGTTACCGGTTAATCAATTATACATGTACAGGATTGCAATACAATTCAATTTTAAATCTAACTTTAAAACACCCATCCATCGTTCCATCGCAACGCGTTCTCAAAATACAGCTTTTTATTATGTGCCGACTTATAACAATAAGCATGGCGCCAGGACTCTCAAAGTAATAATTCCTAGTATTTTTAATGATTTGCCTCTGTATATAACTGCGCTTCCCTCACTTAGTCAACTTAAAAGAGAAGTTAAAGACTTCTATATAAATAAAAATAATTATTGACACAGTTAAGTTTAGTCTCGGTTGTGTTCTCTTTGCTTTGGTAGCTTATAATGTGTATGTTAATGTTTGTAAATCTTCATTTTCTTCACAATTATTTTAATAATTTTTTTTTATTTTCATTTTTAAATTAATTATGTTAATATGGAATTATTTGTGGTTTTTGTGTATTTTTGTTTCTTTTGGGGAGAACCCCACAGTCAAGCCTAAGGGCTTAGTGGGATAACAATACATGTCCTATGTATACTTTTGTGTCAATATAACTCTCAATAAAAAAAAAAAAAAAAAAAAAAAAAAAATTATTATTATTATTATTATTATTATTATTATTATTATTATTATTATTATTATTATCATCATTATTATAAATATATAATGATTATTATTATTATTATTGTTATTATTAATTATAATTATTAATGATTGTATTGTACAGAATATGGCCATCAATAAAAAATATATATTAATCTTATGGTGCCATGTATTCTACTGCGGCATTTGGTATAATACCATTTGCCGCTGGATCGCACTAGAGTTGCATGTCGGAAGATATGATTGTGTGAGTTCTTACCCCCTGCTTGTAGAACCAGTAGGTGTTCCACGCAGCCATCACTGGTATCGGCAGCCAGTTTAGCTGAAATGTCAGCCAACTAAAATAATTTGGAAGCTAAATAAACAAAACCTTATATTATCTTATGTTATAGTAAATCACAGATAGGAAAACCGGTAGCCATATTTTGATATCAATTGAAAGTCGCCAGCCATGACAAGACAAGAAAGACATATACCGTCACACACTCGCATTCAATGATTATGAAGCAACGGACAGGGGATCGAACACGCGTCTCATAAGGTATTTCTTTCCATTTTACCGTTTTGAGACTAAAATTTCGCCTGAAATCACGTTTTAGGCCATCAGACATAATTCAGGACCCAAACCGCTGCTATTTGTTTTAATAATACCCCGGAACTATTTCCAAATTTCACATGTGTAACTTATGGGGTGGCGACAACAAACGACTAAACTGCAGCGCTGCCAGCGTTCCGGCCACTGAGCACTGCCTGCTAGAAGTCACCGAAAACCTCTCTAGAAGCCAATGCACTAATTACAATAGGAAAGTCTCATCAAAAATAAATATTCCTCAAAGCACCTAATAATGGAAGATCGTTATCTAAAAATACGGGCGGTATAATTTTTATTTCTGAGAAGCGTATATTTACAATTCTATTAGAATTTTAAGTTTGAAATTTGGAACTTCCCGTTTCGTAATTGAAAAATGGCTCTTGACGTCCAAACTCATGTAAAGAACTGCCTCCTTGAAGTATTCTTAATAATATCAACGATATTAAGTTTGACATTTTACAATATCTAGGATGCAATGACTTTACAACAATGCCATTCATACCACTGCTTTCTTCAGAAAATACATTTTGATACAGTATTTACCAAAACGTGTTTGAAATAATGCAATTATTTAACATATTGTTGTTAATTAATGTTGAGCAGTGTTCATTTACTAACTAGAATTAAACGTTGGTTCAGTTAAAGTCTTATGAGAGCAATAATCTACTAAAGGGTGGGATTTCAGTACTATTTGTATGATATAAAATTATTGTTTACTGAGATATGACGTCAGAACCTTTTAATCACGAGCAAGATGGCGCAGGTCCGTTTCTGAGCGTGTTTTGACAGCAATATCTTTGACTTGCTGTTAAAGCGATGTTAATGCACTTTTCGAGCCGAAACCAATAAGTTCCCGTTTATTTTAACTTGAGGAAACCAGTAAGCAATTAAAAAAATGTGTGAGCCTTCCCTATACGGCACTCTAGCAACACCGAAAGACAACAATGGAACAAATGAATTGAACTGATGGACAACCATGAGCTGTCAAAAAAATAAAATTGCAACCATAGGAATAAAAACGAGTGTAGCAATAGTAACTGCTCGCAATTTAAAACTTTTAATGATAGACACGACTAAGTGAAAGTTTTGTATGTGTATTTGTTTGTTTTTTGTTTTGTTTTCTAAAATCAGATAAAATTATTTTATGACAGCTTGTTGTTTGTCCATCGATTCAATTTATTTGTTTCTTTGTTGTCTTTTGGTGTTGCTAGTGTCCTAGTGGAAAAATATACATAGATTCCAAAGAAGTCAAATAATTTTTCAATGATTTGGAAATTCTTATTGTTTGAAGGGTTGTGTGTGTACAATATTCAGTGACTGTTGGCCGGATCGCTTGCAACGCTCTCTGTGCACTTGTTACGCCTCCCCATAGATTGCACGAATAAAGTAAAACTATAGAAAACTGCATTCAGTCAGTGCCTAGAAACAAACTAAGCCTTTATCAAGCAGAAACTAATCCACAAGACCGATGAGCTGCTTAATATTACAGTTCATCTCAACTCAAAATACACGCTGGAAAAATGCGAACTAAAGGGAACGGTTTTGGAGACTAATGCTGTCAATCATCCCCTTTATTTGGCAAACCAATTGCCTTATAACATAGTAACGACAGCTCCAAACCACATGGACCTTCGACCATGAATATTCAGGATTAGCCATTCTCAAAATGTGTTTGTTAGAAAAGAAGTAAAATAACAGATTCATATTTTAGTGATGGTGATTTTTCTTGATCAAGAGATAATATGGCCAACCCTTTGAAAAAGGACCGAATCCTGAGCCCCCGTCTTCCCTATTGTCAAGCGGGTGGTTTTTGTTAGTTGAATATAAATCATTGGTGGCCACTTTTTTTTTAACTACGCATCATTCCTGGTGACAAGCTTTACGTTTACTACTTTGCACAGTGAGCGGAAAATAAGCCTCCCTTTGAGGAGTCCTCTTTACCGGTGTGTATTTTGGATAGAGACGAACTTTAGAGGAGTCATTAACTCAGTCAATAATATTATGATAAATAAGTGTCTAAATGGCACATAAATAGCTTTGTGGACCATGGCTGTTACTACTATCATGATATTATTATAATCATGACTACTATAAGTCCATTGTTTACGAGTGTTTCTACTTGGCTTGCGTAAAGCCTGAAGAAACCTTGAAAACAGGTTTTCCTCCTCGTCTTTGTATTAGCAGAGTGCTTAGAGTTACCAGTCAGCAGTCGTTGTTGACGATTTAAACCTTCAGGAAGACACTGAAGCTACAAGCTAAGGTAAGAACAAAACCGAATCTTACTATTTGTTCTGTACTTCTTGTTCTTTCTGTACAGTCGATTCGGTGACACACAGCTATGGTCGGTTTACACTAAGATTTAAAGGCCCACTAAACCCTCACATTACGTTTAAAACGTGTAATTGTAAGCCTTATCTGTAACGGATAGTGCATGTATCAAGTTGTTTAGTGTATCCAAGCTCTTGAAATCCAAGAAAAAGTATTTCGCCCCAGGCGTTGTTACTCGCTGTATATGGAGCATCTTCTGTGTTTCGAGGCCCGCGCAAATATATCTCGTCTTCCAGATCCATCTAATTCACTTGAGAACAAATAAAAAATACCACTGAATTCGTCTTACTTCGGTCTACACGATGAATGTTTAACAACCTTGTACCATTTATGCAACTTATTCTATAAAATGTTAAACATGAAGCAATTACCACATAATTTAGATGGAAACACAACCAATTTCAAGTTTATGTAATGAGGAAGTAGCTTTAAAAATCAAAATTCCAACTAGCCTATCATGTTAACTAATATGTTTAGATATTACAAGCAGAAAACCAGCAAGAAATTGATGGAAATGAAGCCGATAATCGTGTGTATGTAACAACGCGTGTTGCGGCCTATTGCCTTTTACGTCCGCGGTTATATCCAGTGAGCTGCGTAGATCGAGATCAGTCAAACTACTAGTCTTGACTATAAAAACATTCTATTGATTTCTCTTGCGTTGTACATGTATAGTGGAGTCAGTGTGTCGTATCTTAATGAGTGCTCTCAAACTCAACCAATTTCCCGGGGAATTATGAAACCAAAGATTAGACACTCCCCTAGTGTCTAATCTTTGATGAAACTACGTGGGATTTCTACCAGTCAGGCCTGGAAATAATAATAATAACTGATACAAATATATTACATAGGCCTAAAGAACACGTCAAAACTACAATAGTCGTGTGTGTCATGGTTTGGTTGTTTGCGTGTGCGTGATTTACATATTATTCGTGTTTGCATCATCATCAATATTATTATTGTTATTATTGGTGGTATTATTACTTTCATTATAACATTATATTATTATTAATATATCGACTTAATTTTATTATTGGCATCAATGGAAATTCTGTAACTAAAAATTGCCGGGAACTGAAATTACAAATCTTGATAACCGCAATACTTATATTAATAATATCAGGTTCAAGCTGTTTTGTTTCTTCTAATAACTGTAGTATTATTTTGTATTTCAAATTCAAAATATAGTTTGTTCAGTTATTCTAAGTTATTATATATGCGCTTTTTTATTTTTTTGTATTAAAATAGATTGAAACATACAACTAATAACTTTATAATTGAAACATTTTATTATGTACAATGTACAAATGCGTCGATGTTTTCAACCAAGTAGCTTTGCCCGTGCTCACCGAGTTGTACTCCGCAGCAGTAAATGGACATCACGCATTATTATATACATACGATAATCGGCTAAAATGTCATCAATTTCTTGTTGGTTTTCTGCTTATAATATCTTAACATATCAGTGTACATGATAGGCTGGTGGGAATTCTGATTTTTAAAGCTACTTCCTCATAACATAAACTTGCAATTGATTGTGTTTCCATCTAAATTATGTGGTAATTGCTTCATGTTTAACATTTTATAGAATAAGTTGCATAAATGGTACAAGGTTGTTTAAACATTCATCGTGTAGACCGAATAAAGACAAATTCAGTGGTATTTTTGATTTGTGCTCAAGTGAATTAGATGGATCTGGAAGACGAGATATATTTGCGCGGGCCTCGAAACACAGAAGATGCTCCATATGCAGCGAGTAGCACGTAGTTTGGTCGACGTCACAACGCCTGGGGCGAAACACTTTTTCTTGGATTTCAAGAGGCAAGAGCTTGGATACACTAGGCAACTTTACACATGCACTAACCGTTACAAATTAGGCTTACAATTACACGTTTTTAACAAAATGTGAGGGTTTAGTGGGCCTTTTAGGTTTTATTTTCCTAGCTGTTTTATTTAGAATCGCTTCCATTGGCCAGATTTATAAAACGTCGCTTCTCATTGGCTGGGCTAATAATTTATTCAATTTCTCACACGAAACACGAAACAGGTGCACAATAAGACAATTTTTAATGTATATATAATATTTTAAGATATTTTTTTCAATATTTATTGACCAGTGTTCATTTTTCTCATTTCAATTTTCTTCTAACTTTTCTCTTTTCTATTGCCTCTTTTTTAAGTAAGATTTCGGATTTTTAATTCAACTTTTTATCTCTGACTTCTTCTGCTTCTTCTTGATGGTCTTGTTTCTATTTTCTGTCAATGTAAACAATCACAATTCTGTGTACTTCTTTTTAGTAAATTGGCATCATAATCGTTGTTTTACCTAAGTACATAAACTAGATTTTTCTTACCGTTTTCTTTTTTGTTTCGTTGTTTACTTTGTCTTATTATCTTCAGTGCTTAATACTTAATTCTTGTTGAAACTATTTTTCTTGATACTCGTATTGCATATAGTTGCAGTCGTGTTAGTACTTTCATTAGTTTTATTTAGTAAAAAGACTTGACATTATATCAGTAAATAAACAATGAAGTAGTATTGATTGATAGATTGATATTTGGGATTAACGTCTCATATTTTTGCAACTTGGCTAATCGAGATGATGAGTGGATGAAATATAAAGATGAAATAGGGGGATGTTTGGAAGTAGTAGAACCTTTATTAACTTTATCGGTATCTGCAGTCAAAGCTGTTGCCAATCACTAAAAAATGATAATAACAAATATATAAAACCAAAAATTTGAACAAATTACACTGAATAATACATAGAAAAAAACAAATTAAGAACTAAATAGTTTTGAAATATATTTTCATTTATTTATTTATTTTATTTATTTATTTATTTATTTATTTATTTATTTATTTATTTATTTATTTATTTATTTATTTATTTATTTATTTATTTATTTATTTATTTATTTATTTATTTATTTATTTATTTATTTATTTATTTATTTATTTATTTATTTATTTATTTATTTATTTATTTATTTATTTATTTATTTATTTATTTATTTATTTATTTATTTATTTATTTATTTATTTATTTATTTATTTATTTATTTATTTATTTATTTATTTATTTATTTATTTATTTATTTATTTATTTATTTATTTATTTATTTATTTATTTATTTATTTATTTATTTATTTATTTATTTATTTATTTATTTATTTAATGTCTATCCTATTCAGTTATAAAAACTGATTTACAAAGGAGGACCTTACTGATCACAATTTAGTTCTCACTAACCAGAGTCGATAAAGAAGTACAAGTGAAATTTCTTTATCGACTTTGCTTTTAACCAAAGGGATTAACCAAGAAGTGGTTCCAAAGTTCGTCGAAAACGATTTAGATAATAACAAACAATGTCTACTTTATCTTGACATTAATATTATTGTGGGGGGGGGGGGGCTGTTCTTTAAAACATTTCATTTATAATCTTACTTCACACATAATAAAAAATGCTTCATGACCATGTTAAAGCCTGTCCGCTTATAGTAGAAACGAAACGTTTGAGCTAATGGGCCATGTTTGTGTATTGAACCATTATAATCGGCTTGTAAACCAAGATTTACTAGAAAAACACGGTTGCTACTGTTAAAATAACAGAAGTCGAAAGAATGTCACCCTTTGAAAGAATAAGAATTGCACGAAATGATAACAGCGCGCTACCTGTTGGCCCTGTAACCCTATTTCACGGTCTTTTAGACAAACATAGGTCATTAGCTCTAAAAGTTTCGTTTCTACTATGAGCGGACATACTTAAAGTAGTTTGTATTTTATTCTAGCTATGTGTCGTCCTTGGCTAAGGGTGTTCCTGCTGTTAGTGGTGCTGCTGGGGTTGGGGGCGTGGCCCAACGACCCTAACAGCAGGAAGGGACGGAGTCTCCTAGCTAGAGAACCGACCGCAGTCATGCTAGACGAGGGATCAGGGTCACAGAATTGGAAGGAACACGATCTACCAGCAACATTCCGTAGAGAGCGTCAAGCTGACAAGGGATCAGGGTCACAGAATTGGAAGGAACACGATCTACCAGGAACATTCCGTAGAGAGCGTGAAACTTTCTCTATACAAAGTGTCGGTGACAGTGCCTGTTTTGTTAGCTGTGGTTCGCGTTGCTGCGCGCGCAGCCAGTCCTGTCGTCGTTCCAGATGTGTTAATTCAGGCCGCAGACGAAACTAACGACAGCAAAGTATACATCAATATTTGCTTTTACGACTGTTAGTATATTGTTTAAACAAAGTTGTGTTTTTTTTCATCTTGTGTGTTCTAGAACCGATTCAATACAAGGAAAGAAGTTGCAACATTTAAATGAAGCGTCAGAAATTCCACAATTCACCCGCTGTCTCCTTTTTTCTACAAAGAAACAATTGATTGTAATTATAATTAGAAGGCCGGTGTTCATAGGGTGGTTCCACAGCAACCTTGTGAATGTTGACGTCATAGATTAGCCAATAGGTAGGGGGTAGTTTTTTTAAACTTACATTTAGTTGGCAAATTGTGCAATTGTCGCCTGAAATCGCGTTTTAGACCATCAGACATAATTCAGGACCCAAACCGCCGCTCTTTGTTTTAGTAATACCACGGAACTATTTCCTTATTTCACATATTTATTAGAAATGGGACTCTACAAAATTGAAGACTTAAATAAAAAATAAACATAATAGGCCTACTGCTAGCCTGTCCCTACTACTACCTATAGTATTAGTAATAACTAATAATGTTGGGTCTGTGAATGCTCCGTCTATTCAATGTTGTATAGCTGGTATTTATAGTACAACCAACCTAATATTAATTATTATATTTACTAATGATGGTGTGCATACATTTGTATGCATTTGCACTAATCTAGTAGTTTATATTATTTTTATACAGTAGTTTGTATTTTATGCCTAGCTTGTAAGGAATTCTAGGTATGACTGTTAGGCCCGAATGCATAGTTCACACTCAAGCCCTCCTTTAGTCAGGCTCTCCTCAGCCTCTTCTAGCCACCAATCACAGAGCCGTCCACATTGCAATGCCGTTCCGTGATTGGTGGTTGGGCGAGGCGCGAGGCTCAGGAGAGGCTGAGTTGAGGAAGGCTTGAGTCTGGACTATGCATTCGGGCCTAAGTGTGGTACATACTGTCTATGCATATCTGCAAGTAGTAGTTTATATAAGGTCCTATAGTTTAAGTCCATACTTTAAACAAAGCTTTTAAGAAAGTACATGAACAATTGTATGTTTTTATGTAAAGCAATGACAATGCAAATGTTACAATGGTTGTACTTGTTACACCATATAAAATGTAATTTAAGAGCTGCACAATAAATACAATACAATATTGTGTGGCTAGATTGTACGAATAAAGTAAAACTATAGGAAACTGCATTCAGTCAGTGCCTAGAAACAAATACCAAGCAGAAACTTATCCACAAGACCGATGAGCTGCTTAATATTACAGTTCATCTCAACTAAAAATACACGCCGGAAAAATGCGAACTAAAGGGAACTGTTTTGGAGACTAATACTGTCAATCATCTCCTTTATTTGGTAAACCACTTACCTTCTAACATAGTAACGACAGCTCCAAACCACATGGACCTTCGACCAAGAATATTCAGGATTAGCCATTCTCAAAATGGGTTCGTAAGAAAAATATAATAAAATAGCAGTTTCATGTTTAAGTGATGGTGATATTTCTTAAGCAAGAAATAATATGGCCAACCCTTTGAAAAAGGACCGAATCCTGAGCCCCCGGCTTCGCTATTGTCATGCGGGTGCTTTTTGTTATTTGAATATAAATCATTAGTGGCCACTTTTTTTTGAACTGTGCATCATTCCTGCCTCCTGGTGACAAGCTTTACGTTTACTACCTTGCACAGTGAGCGGGAAATAAGTCTCCCTTTGAGGAGTCCTCTTTACCGGCGTGTATTTTGGATAGAGACGAACTATAGAGGAGTCATTATCTCAGTCAATAATATTATGATAAATCAGTGTCCAAATGGCATATAAATAGCTTTGTGGACCATGGCTGTTACTATAAGCATGGTATTATTATAATCATGACCATTTTAAGTCCATGGTTTTTACGAGTGTTTGTACTTGGCTTGCGTAAAGCCTGAAGAAACCTTGAAAACCGGTTTTCTTCTTTGCATTAGCAGAGTGCTTAGAGTTACCAGTCAGCAGTCGTTGTAGACGATTTAGACCTACAGGAAGACACTGAAGTAACTAGCTAAGGTAAGATCAAAACCGAATCTCACTATTTGTTCTGCCCTTGGTTCAAACCTCACTAACACCCTGCCAATCACTAGCCTGAAAAGGTTACTTAGCCGTCGCCTTCTTTGTTGAAAGTTGTACACGTCAGTCACGTCTAACTGTTCGGCGACAGTCAATGCGGTGACACACAGTTAAGGTCGGTTTACAGTACACTTAGATTTGGGCCAACCGTACACTACGCGGCTACGTCGCGCACGGCTACCAAGAACCATTTTATTAATTTATTTTATTGTAATCTAGGCCAGTGTAGGGCACGATGCCCTCTTTAGCCTGATGAGAGATGATTGATGAATGATAATGAGGAAGGGAGGAGGGGAAGCCTGGTACCGGCACGTAGCCTACTCCTGTCGAAAAGTACCAAGGGGACCATCGGCTTTACGTCCCATCCGAAAGGACGGTGTACTTTGCCCAGTCATATAGGTTCCTCCACTAACCTGGACTGCCGAGCAGTTGACGAGAAGAACGAAGCTGTTACACAAGCTTTCGAACCCTCCAATATGCTCTAACCAACGGTAACTAGTGTTTCAGAGGTGAGTGGTCACCCATCCACCTCCTGACCTAGCCCGAGGTTGCTTAACTTCGGTGTTCGTATGGGAACCGGCTAAGCGACCGCGGCTAAACCGTTGGCTTAAGAACCATTGCGTTAAACTTAAATGTGACAACGCACGCTTAGCCGCAAGCCGCAAGTCGCAAGCGCGACATCCTAGCCGCCGCGACTGTAGAGACCCAGCGCGGCACACACCGCGGCTAGGCTGTCGCGCGACAACATATTTCTATGGGATTAAATGGTAGGTGACAAACTAGCCGCAGAAAAAGTGCGACTTGGCCGTCTCCACACATGACTCATTCACCAAAAGTTCATGGCAAGGCGCGTAAGTTGGATGTGTAGTCGATTTGAGCTTGTTTTCCGTATCAAAAATGGCAAACTCTCAAAACTTTGACATCGAAATGTTTATTATGGAAGTCGAAAATCGTCCTTCCTTTCATCGCGCGTTTGAAAAATAGGAAGTACCCACAATTTCCTTTTCCTCCTACTTCTCCGCTTCCATATCAAATATCAAAATGCTTCTACTTTTTCTTACTGAGATAAAGAAAAAGACTGGCAAAGCAAGCCGCTAACGTAGTTGCAGAGCAAGTCGCAGAAAAAAGTCGCGTGTTTTTTAGCCGCGCGCGACGAGCCGCGCGACGTACCCGCGTAGTGTGCGGTTGCCCTTATAAGGGTTTATTTTCCTAGCTGTTGGACTTAAAATCGCTACTATTGGCCGGATCTATAAAACGTCACTTCTCATTGGCTGGGCTAATAATGTATTTTATTTTTCACACGAAACACAGCTTTTAGGGTGCACAATTTTCAATGTATTAATATTTTATGTTGTTTTTATATTTTCTATTTAAATATTTACTGTCCAGTGTTCACTTTTCTCATTTGAATTTTCTTCTTACTTTTTCTTCTATGGCCTCCTTTTTTAAGTGATTTCGGATTTTTAATTCCTTTTTTTTCTCTCACTTCTTCTTCTGCTTCTTCTTGATGCTCTTGTTTCTGTCATTCTAGTTATGTTAACAATAAATCTTTACTTTCACGTGTCTGTGTACATCTTTTTAGTTAATTGGCTTCATAATCGTTGTTATACCTCAGTACATTAACTAGTTTTTCTTCCCGTTTTCTCTATTTTTTCGTTGGTTACTTTTTGTTTTCTTCAGTGCTAAATACTTAATTCATGTTAAAACTATTTTCCTTGATACTCGTAATGCATAGTTGCAGTCATTATAGTACTTTTCATTAGTTTTATTTAGTAAAAAGACTTGACATTATATCAATAAATAAACAATAAAGTAGTGTTGATTGATAGATTGATATTTGGGCTTAACGTCTCATATTTTCACAACTTGGCTAATCGAGACGATGAGTGGGTGAAATAATATGAAAACAAAATAGGGGGATGATTGGAAGGAGTAGAACATTTATTTATTATGTCGGTCTCTGCAGCCAAAGCTGTTGCCAATCGCTACCAAAAGTTGAAACAAATTACACTGAATAATACATAGAAAAAAACAAATTAAGAACTAAATAGTTTGTATGTGTATTTTCATTGTATTACTTCACACGATTCAAAATGTGATCAGAGCATGGACATAAAATGGTAATCACAATTAAGTTCTCACTACGCAACCTAATAGCAGTACGGTATTTGCTAATAGTTTGCTAATAGCTTCACATTTAACCAGAGTCGATAAGGAAGTACAGGTGAAACTTCTTTATTGACACTGCTTTTGACCAAAGGGATTTAACAAGAAGTGGTTCCAAATAATATCAAGTTCGTAGAAAACGATTTAGAATATAACAATGTCCACTTAACATTGACATTAATATTATGGGGGTGGGGGGCTGTTCTTTAAAACTGTTCATTTATCCATTAGCTCTAAACGTTTCGTTTTTACTATGAGCGGACAGGCTTTAACATGTTCATGAAGCATTTTGTATTCTGTGTTGTAAGATTTATTATTATATATATTATTTATTTATCTATCATTTATACATCACAGAATACAAAATGCTTAATGAACATGTTAAAGCCTGTCCGCTCATAGTAAAAACGAAACGTTTAGAGCTAATGGACCATGTTTGTGTATTGAACCATTATAAAATCGGCTTGTAAACCAAGATTTGCTACCAAAACACAGTTGCCAATTTTATAATAACGGAAGTCGAAATAATGTCACACCTTTGAAAAAAAAAAATTGCAACGAAATAACAACAGCGCGCTACCTGTTGGCCCTGTAACCCTATTTCACGGTCTTTTAGACAAACATTAGTCATAAGCTCTAAACGTTTCGTTTCTACTATGAGCGGACATACTTTAAGTAGTTTGTATTATTTATTCTAGCTATGTGTCGTCCTTGGCTAAGGGTGTTCCTGCTGTTAGTGGTACTGCTGGGGTTGGGGGCGTGGCCCAACGACGCTAACATCAAGAAGGGACGGAGTCTTCTAGCCAGAGAACCGACCGCAGTCATGCTAGACGAGGGATCAGGGTCACAGAATTTGAAAGAACACGGTCTTCCAGCAACATTCCGTAGAGAGCGTCAAATTGAGGCTGGCTCTGGCGGTGACGCTAACTGCCTTTTTAGTCCCTGTGGTTCCGGTTGCTGCAGGCGCAACCAGGTCTGTCATCGTTCCAGATGTGTTAACGTAGGCCCCTGAGAAAACTTACCTCAGCAAAGTATACATCAATATTTGCTTTTACGTTCTCTAGTATATTGTTTAAACAAAGTTGTGTTTTATCATCTTGTGTTTTATAGAACCGATTAAATACAAGTAAAGAAGTTGCAACATTTAAATGAAGCGTCAGAAATTCCACAATTCGCCCGCTGTCTCCTTTAGGGATACTATTTTACAAAGAAACAAATAATTATAATTATAATTATATGGCCGGTATTCATAGGGTGGTTCCACGGCAACCTTGTGAATGCTGACATCATAGATAAGCGAATAGAAGGTAGCTTTTTTAAACTGACATTTAGTTGTCAAATTCTTCACTCATCTACGTATGACGTTAGCATCCGTAATGTTGCTGTGAGAGGGACGACTTCAGTCATCTCCAGCCCTTTTCGAAATTAATAGTTGCTTTATACACCAGAAATGTCGAATTTTCAACATATTAGGAAATTAAAATTCCTACTGATAATTGGTGAAATTAGTAGTCTGCTCTACGTTTGGGCAACATTGCTCGCTGTCAATCAATGGGTGAACGGTTTATTGTCACACGAACATTCCATTGCCTGTCTATTTTCTACAAACAGCTGGCAATGAGAACCGTGTCGTTGATATTCGAACAATCTTGTTCCTATTTACGTCATCGATGTTAGTTCCGTTTTTACTCACGAGTTCGCAGCACGGCAGACGGTACAAACATTTCAGCCTGACAAGTGACAGCTACTAAATATCTTCTAATGTTTCAAGATTTCTATGCTATTCGTCACTTCAAATTCATTCCTGTGACAAAGTAGCTAGACCTATAAGGTTAGGTTAATATTATAAACATACGCCTCAGTCAGAATTGGGGTAGGGAGATTATTTGAAATATGCCGTCACCTCGATCAAACGTAAACATTCCTACGCCATCTTGCAATATTTGTACCGCCACCTAGACGCCAGCGCTACGCGTATGTGATTGTTGAACTAGCTTGGAACAAGCCCTACTATACAAAGAAGTTTCCTCTGGAAATAAATTCTTTATCGCCTCTGGTATAATTAAGCTCCTGACGGTCCATTTTTAACTACCTTACTTTGTTTGGGGCTAAAATGTTACGTATGTTTGGCAAACCACTTACCTTCAATCGTAGTAACGACAGCCTCAAACCACACGGACCTTCGACCATGAATATTTAGGATTACCCATTCTCAAAATTGGTTTGTAAGAAAAGTAGTAAAGTAGCAGTTTTTTATTTTAGTGATGGTGATTTTTCTTGAGCAAGAGAATATGGCCAACCCTTTGAAAAAAGACCAAATCCTGAGCACCCGTCTTCGCTATTCTCAAGCGGGTGGTTTTTGTTATTTAAATATAGATCATTGGTGGTAATTTTTTTTTATAGCTGGCAGCTGTACATCGCATCATTCCTGGTGACAAGCTTGACGTTTACTTCCTTGCATAGTGAGCGGGAAATAACCCTCCCTTTGAGGAGCCCTCTTTACCAGCGTGTAATTTGGATAGAGAAAAACTTTAGAGGAGTCATTATCTCAGTCAATAATATTATGATAAATAAGTGTCCAAATGACACATTAATAGCTTTGTGGAATATGGCTGTTACTATTATCATGATATTATTATAATCATAACTATTACTAGTCCATGGTGTACGAGTGTCATAGGCGTGCGCAGGATGGGGCAAGGGGGGCAGTTGCCCCCCCATAAGGAGAGGTGTTTTTTTCTCAGAATGAGGCATTAGATTAGAAAATCATATTTATAGTACCGTTTTGCTGATTTTTCAGCGTTTGTCACTAGTCACAACACAGTAGAAATGTCTATAAATATATTCCTCAAACTTTAACTGTTTCTCCAACTGCCTTGCCCGTTTGGCCCGATCCAGGGACAATGCCTGTCGTAAGGGGCGACAAAAATGCTGACGTATGACATAATGGCTATAATCTTATCTGAAGTCCTAGATTGGATTGACGTTGGAATGAGGTGACCGGCCTTAGTAGAATAGATAAGTGGCAAAATGAGTAACAATGCGGAGTTTGGTGATAGAAACGTAAGATTTTCACCACTTGCAGAAAATAATGAACTGAACAAGGTTGGCCACGTAAGACAAAAGATTTCTGAATGGTTTGGGAGGGGGAGGGGGTGAAACTCTGGGGTTGAACTTGTTTAGTTATATTATTTTATTTACAACTCTGTTGGTTCAAGGTGTACTTTTTTATACAAAATGGTTCTTACATATATGAAACTAAATTATATTAATTATAGGTGACGTCAGTGACCCCAGGTTTTACCCAGTGTTTTATCCAGTGACTCCACATTATTGACATTTGACCTTTAATATAAATAAAATATTTAACTCGTTAAAGATAGTCGTGTTATCATTCTATTGAAAGCTATGATGATACACAATCTATTAAAAACAAATTATAAAATGAAACCTTGACCTTTGACCTTGGGTTTTCATTACTTTCCCATGAAGGCTCTGACGTACGTATTTAGCGTATCTAAATAAATGATTATATGTCATATGATCTATTGACGAGTTGATTTGTGCCAAAGAATATAATAACAGTTTATTTTAGGGATGACATTGGGTAGTAAAATCTGGATTCGATTCCAGCCCCTCAAGGATTCGGGTAACCCGAATCCTAGAAGTGTAAATCACGTCGCTCAACATGTTATTTAAAGGCCATTGACCGCCCGTGGCAGAAGCTGCCAGCGTGCGTTCTGTCAGCCAGTGATGATGGTCGGTAAGGGGTGGGGGTAGGCCGAGAGCCAGTGGAAGCACAGGCATACCAGAACTCGCCCGCAGCAATTACACCACATAAAATAGGCTAGGGTCCGTATGCATAGTCCAGACTCAAGGCTTCCTCAACTCAGCCTCTCCTCAGCCTCGCCCAACTACCAATCACGGAACAGCATTGCCATGTGGACGGCTCTGTGATTGGTGGTTGGGCGAGGCTGAGGAGAGGCTGAGTTGAGGAAGGCTTGAGTCTGGACTATGCATTCGGACCTTAGGTTGGAATTCATAGTCGTCCCCTACACCTAGGGGCACCCATTGTTGCTATGGATTTGTTTTGTTCATAGGAAATAACATGCAAACAATTGTTACCAAGGTAACAATTGTATTTTTAATCAAACTGATAATGGGTACATAACGGAGCGGAAAAGTATTTTAGGAATGGAAACAAGTCATTTTGTTATCACCATTGTTGGCCCATTGTTGAAGCATACAACAATTCAACTAAAAATGTACCAGAACAAGATTCGAATCCTTAGAACGGATTCGGGTAATTTTTGGATTCGGGTAACCCGGATACCCGGATACCCGATGTCATCCCTAGTTTATTTCTTATATGGGGGGGGGAAGGTAAAGATAACGTGTTCAAGGTCACTAAGTCAGAGTAAATGTATCGGCCTGTTTACGATAACGTTTTAACCGGTAAACCGATAAGCTTAGGGTTGGATCGTTATAACCGGTACGTATCGTTGCAAAGTGTCCAGAAATGGTTTTAGAGGTTATGTCAAAAAAATGGGTTTCATTAGATACCTTAATATGTATATCAATATTTGACAAACTTTTTGACATGCTTGTTTGGACGTATTTCTTGAAACACCTGTCGAAATATGTGAGTATGGCTCTACACCTAGCGATTAATTCGGGCAACATATTTTTGTGGTCTTCAATAGTTAAAATCGTGTCTTCTTTATCACGAGTTAATCAAATATTGCTAACGAAATCGGAGATGTGCCTTTTATTTATTGATTTTCGACTGTATACCATTGCAAAGGGTATTCAATGGAACCGTCCAGATTTGTATGGCGAGAATACGTTTGTAGTCATGTTCGGTGGATAACAGTATTTAAAGGGCAATAATACAAATTCTAGAATGTTGGTTAAATATGATTTGTTTGGGTAGAAGCTCTAGCAAAGGCGGAAGTAGTTTTCCAAGTCACTGCAGTCATTTTTGCATGCCACACATGTGACGAAAGCACAAAAGGCTCACCAACTAACATCAGCAACACCCACACATCCTTTTAATCTAAAACATGCATACGCTGATTATCAAGAAGGCAAGATCAGCAATGAAAACGTTTCATTCGAAGATTGGTTCCAAGAGCGAGAAAAATCAACCCTACACTTTAGATTGGATGATCGTCCTACGACTTCAACTGCTTTTTCTTGCGTTTGTGCGATCCATAGAGATGCAGATTTTGTGCTTGACACTGCGACACTAGCTCAACTGATACCCTGGTCATCATTACAGTACATAAGTTGTAACCGGATGCAACTTACAGCCTGGTTACGGAATAGGCGGCACAACTTTACAACCGGCTACAACCACCTAAAACTGTACTAGAGTGAGGGCCTCTGGATAGTGGCGTAACTTAAAATTACGGGGCCCGTATGCAAGTTGGATTTTTGGGGCCCCACTTTTTTAAAGGTTGAAAACTAAAATGTAGCATAGTGATCTAGTATTAAGTAGGACATTAATTATTTCTAGGTTAGCACCAGATTATACTTACGTGTATCACGTTGATTTGAGTTGTGTACGTTAGGATAGTATTTTTTGCTATTCCTAAGCCTAATTTGTGTATACAATTTGTATAGTAGCAACTTTCTCATACCGAACGCCTACACCATATTCGGGGATGCTGATGTACGGATTCCCTTTGTCCAAATAGAACATAATTATGCTGAATGATTTATTTATACCGTCTGCAAACAGCCAACAAGGTTCGCAGTAGACGCTGTTATTTTTCCGAATAACACAGCCACGACCTCTTTAATTTTTTACCAGTTTTGGCGCAATATTCCTAATAACTTGACAAAAGTGATCCGTTTCCTTGTTCAGCCTCTTTTTTAAATGGACCACTAGGTTGACAAGAGTGTGCGTAATAATAAACTTCTAGTGTTCTTCACTTGGTATTATGTCTGGATCAAAACGAGCCCTATCAGTAGCATACTTTTTCTAAGATAGATACTCATCCTCTATAGTTTCTTTTGAAGCTACTTCAGAGTATGTTCCGTGTTCTTTTACTCCTTTTTTGTTTCATTGTTACTATATAGAATCATTCAAATTTATCTGATTATTGTCAGAATGGGCTTGACATAAGCTAGGTGACGTTGATTCAACCGAATTATCATCAATGTTTATTGAATTGTTGTACCGCTACGGAAAAAATAATTACTTTTGGTATTTTTATCTCTATTTGTATTTGATTTAGTTTTTTTTGTGCGCTTTTGTGCACCACTCTTATACACACGAGAACTCATATTTTACTACTCATGTATAATATACACATGCTCCGATTATCGCGCACCTTATTATACAAGAAGAAATTATATAACTCTCACTAAACGGGTAAGTCGCTGTGTCAGGTTCCAAACTTGGTCTATACTTCACACGAGTTACTCATTTCACGTAGACAATACGCAAAATAAAGATAAATAACACACCTACACACTACAAATACTTTAGACACTCGGAAGATACCCGAAAGAAGGTACAAACACAACAAGTAGCACTTTATACGTATATCGAATCCGACCGAATCGTTTGACAGTTGTAAACACGTATTTAACGAACAACAGCCAAAGTCATACTATAAGGTCCGGTTTCTCAATCGGTCATTTACGGGGTAGGTCCGTTATCTGTTGGGGTTTGTTGGGTTACAGATTAAGGACCGTCAGCTAACGGCCCCGTTAACGACCCGTTAACCGATTGAAAAACCGGGCCTAAATGGCAGAACGCGGTGGACAAATATTTGGAGAAAAGGAAGGACAGTGTCGCCTGACGACTATTGACAAGGGTCCAAGACAGACAGGTAAAATCAGACTTCAGGGCTTTTAAACAGCTCTTGTTGACAATCATTTTAAATCTGTGAATACTTTCTTATATTATTTACACACATTTATTACAAATCTGTGGTTGTCGAGGGAGCCCCTAGATCGCGGGGCCCGTGTGCATTGCACACCTTGCACCATATAGAGTTACGCCACTGCCTCTAGTGTTTCACTTAGAAACCAACTATGCTCGATGGCTTTCTGTGTTTCTAACAGATACGCTTGCTCTTTCGGCAACTAGTTTATCAACTAGGAAAACGCTCAGTTTGACGCGTTGATAAACGAGCGCGTCAATATCTACGAACTTTCTGGCGAAAAGATTTCAAAGCTAATACAAACAACAATTAACAACAATTAAAGAATGCACATTGCAAAACATTTTCTAATTTCTATTGCTATTATACTTACCGACATTGTTGGATGCAGTGCAATGTGCGTTGCTAAGAATTTTCGCTGTCATGTTTTCGCCGCGGTCCGCCAACGTTACTAACAGTTGTTAACAGCATTTAAAATGTATTTTCTGCCTCTAATACGTATCAGATTGCGTTTGAATTAGTATATTCGTAACCGGACAAAATTTTACTATAAGATAGCCACCTCACATTTTGCTGTTACTGTGTTTCAGAAATATATTTTCGAGTAACTTTTGTGTAACTTTGCCAATACTTATCATATCGTCATTACATTAACATATTCGTGACCGGAAAAATCTGTAGAAAAATGTGGCTATCTCACATTTTGCCGCCATTTTGTTTCAGAAAAATATTTTGCAGTAACTATGGTGTAACTTTGTAACTTTTCGAACGATTTGCCTCAAAACTATACACCTTCAATCCACATCGAGGCTTGTGGATGGTCCAAATTTCAAGTTGATCGGACTTTCGGTTCGACCGCTAACGACGGACATAAAAAAAAAAAAAAACAGAATGAAGTGCCATAAGAGTCAAGTGGAAACGCTCGCTTCGCTCGCTTAATAATTTTGTATATGGTACAACCTTGTTGTTCACAAACTCAAAATCTATTCTCGGTTACAGTCATTGACTCACTGACCATGCACATGGGCAAAATAATGGCATTTTAAAGGACGACGGAGAGATTTTTTTAAGTATTACTCTAAGCCTAGGTTTATGTATCTTGTTTTTATATATAACTATGTGAATCTGCATAACTTTTTTAATGTAATTTCTTTGTTTTATTCTTTTATTTTCATATGTTCATATCACTAGGAAAACGCTCTGTTTGACGCGTTGATAAGCGAGCGCGTCAATATCTACGAACTTTCTGGCGAAAAGATTTTAATGCTATTACAAACAACAATTAACAACAATTCAAGAATGCGCATTGCAAAAATTGTTCTTATTTCCATGGCTATAATATTTTTTCCTACATTGTTGTATGCAGTGCAATGTGCGTTGCTAAGAATTTTCGTGGTCATGTTTTCAACACGGTCCGCCACCGTTACTAACACTTATTGACAGCAATATAAATGTAATTTCTACCTCTAATACGTATTTGATCGCGTTTACATTAGTATATTCGTGACCGGACAAAAATTTACTATAAGATAGCCGCCTCACATTTTGCCGTTACTGCGTTTTAGAAAAATATTTTCGAGTAACTTTCGTGTAACTTTGCCAATATTTATCAGATCGCCATTACATTAACCTATTCGTGACCGGAAAAATCTGTAAAAAAATCTGGCTATCTCACATTTTGCCGCCATTTTGTTTCAGAAAAATATATTGCAGTAACTATGGTGTAACTTTGTAACTTTTCGAACGATTTTGCCTCAAAACTATACACCTTCAATTTACATCGAGGCTTGTGGATGGTCGAAATTTCAAGTTAATCGGACTTTCCGTTCGACCGCTATCGACGGACATAAAAAAAAAAAAAAAAAAAAAAAAAACTAACAAACAAAAAAACAGAACGAAGTGCCATAAGAGTCAAGTGGAAACGCTCGCTTCGCTATCGACGGACATACTAGTAAAACGCTCTGTTTGACGCGTTGATAAGCGAGCGCGTCAATATCTACGAACTTTCTGGCGAAAAGATTTCAATGCTAATACAAACAACAATTGACAACAATTCAAGAATGCGCATTGCAAAAATTTCTCTAATTTCCATAGCTTTTATACTTCCCGACATTGTTGTATGCAGTGCAATGTGCGTTGCTAAGAATTTTCGTGGTCATGTTTTCAACACGGTCCGCCACCGTTACTAACACTTATTGACAGCAATAGAAATGTAATTTCTGCCTCTAATACGTATCGGATCGCGTTTACATTAGTAAATTCGTGACCGGACAAAAATTGTCTATAAGATAGCCACCTCACATTTTGCCGTTACTGTGTTTCAGAAATATATTTTCGAGTAACTTTTGTGTAACTTTGCCAATATTTATCAGATCGCCATAACATGAACATATTCGTGACCGGAAAAAGCTTTAAAAAAATATAACCCTTTCACATTTTGCCGCCATTTTGTTTCAGAAAAATATTTTGCAGTAACTATAGTGTAACTTTGTAACTTTTCAAACGATTTTGCCTCAAAACTATACACCTTCAATCCACATCGAGGCTTGTGGATGGTTCAAATTTTAAGTTGATCGGACTCTCCGTTCGACCGCTATCGACAGACATAAAAACAAAAAAAAAAAAAAACAAAACAAACAAACAAACAAAAAAACAGAATGAAGTGCCATAAGAGTCAAGTGGAGACGCTCGCTTCGCTCGCTTAAAAAAAAAAAAAAAAAAAAAAAAAACAAACAAAAAAACAGAACGAAGTGCCATAAGAGTCAAGTAGAAACGCTCGCTTCGCTCGCTTTACAAGTTTATTGTAGATACTTGCCATTGTAAAGAGCGAAAGCTCATTTTGGTAAACTAGGAAAACGCTCTGTTTGACGCGTTGATAAGCGAGCGCGTCAATATCTACGAACTTTCTGGCGAAAATTTTAAAATGCTAATACGAACAACAATTAACAACAATTCAAGAATGCGCATTGCAAAAATTGTTCTTATTTCCATGGCTATTATACTTTCCGACATTGTTGTATGCAGTGCAATGTGCGTTGCTAAGAATTTTCGTGGTCATGTTTTCAACACGGTCCGCCACCGTTACTAACACTTATTGACAGCAATAGAAATGTAATTTCTGCCTCTAATATGTATTGGATCGCGTTTACATTAGTATATTCGTGACCGGACAAAAGTTTACTATAAGATAGCCACCTCACATTTTGCCGTTACTGCGTTTTAGAAAAATATTTTCGAGTAACTTTCGTGTAACTTTGCTAATATTTATCAAATCGCCATTACATTAACATATTCGTGACCGGAAAAAACTGTAAAAAAATCTGGCTATCTCACATTTTGCCGCCATTTTGTTTCAGAAAAATATTTTGCAGTAACTATGGTGTAACTTTGTAACTTTTCGAACGATTTTGCCTCAAAACTATACACCTTCAATCCACATCGAGGCTTGTGGATGGTCCAAATTTCAAGTTGATCGGACTTTCCGTTCGACCGCTATCGACGGACATAAAAACAAAAAAAAAAAAAAACAAACAAACAAAAAAACAGAACGAAGTGCCATAAGAGTCAAGTGGAAACGCTCGCTTCGCTCGCTTAATAAAAAAATAAAAAATACTAAAAAAAAAAAGCACACACAAAACGCTCTTCTTCAGCACACTCTTTGTGCTGTCCTGCAAGCTGGCCACTACTGGCGATCATCGTAGTATGCGTCACCCAACTATCCGGACCCATCGTTATGGGGGTGGAAGAGAATTAAGTAAACACGTAGTGTTCATTATGGGCAGTAAAACCATTCTGGCGTGTAAAGACCTTGTCATGCAAGTGCAATAGTTGCTCATCGGAAAAGTGTACTTGCATGATAACTGGACAACAATGCTGCAAATCATGCAAGTGGAATAATAAGGAATAAGGGTAAATTAACTCCATCAATGACTGCATGAGATTGTGCATTATATTGCTTGCTCAATGTTCATAATATGTGACAATAATTCGTATTCGTAGCTCAAATCTTATCACAAAGAGTTACGTTATAAGTAAAGGTCAAAGCTAAAAGTTCAAACTGAACATTATACTTTATAATTTAATACAGAGTGCATTAGAAAAGTAAACTTATAAATAAATCAATAAATCAATATAAAAATAAATGATCATTTAATTAGTTATGTAGATTAGGTATTCTGAAACACTCGTGGTCAACGAGAGACAATCCAAGGTCAAAGGTCATAGTGATAAGTCAGAATTTGTATTTACTTGATTGTGTGTCATCGTAGCTTTCAGTCGGATGTTCACACGACTATATTTAACGAGATAATTATTAAATTTATATTGCAGGTCAAGTGTCAATAATGTGACTAGACATGAGGTCACTCACCTTATGTATACTAAACATTATTTAGTAAAAGCTTTAAGAAGCGTTTAATGTAATAAAGTAGACCAAGAACCAACTGGGTTGTAATAAAATATACCTTAACAAGTTCAACCCCAGAGTTTACTCCCCTCCCCCTCCCAAACCGTTCCAAAACCTTTTGTCCTACGTGGCCAATTTTGTTAATAGTGGAGTAAAGATGTCTAAAATTAGTGCAAAAAGTGAAACAAACGTGAAAATTTGCACACTGACTAATTTGAGTATGAAATATGAATCCAAAAATTGATGGCCTCAAACTAAACTCATTATGGTTGACAACTTATTAATTAAAATTAATTAATTAATTAAATTGAGCTATTCTCGATTTAATGAACTCAATATAGTCAAGTGAGGTATTAAATGAAAGAGACACACATGTTGTATTGTTGGTTCGATCAAAGAAAAATTCAATCAACATTTATTAAGTTAATTGCGCAATTAATAAAAAAACTTAATTTTAAACAAAACGTGATAATAAGATGCCAATGTACCTCAACTATCACTTTTATAGTTAATACACATTTATACCAACAGGAAGTCACTTTTATAGCAGTTACAATTAAATGTTAAATTAATTACATTATTAATTAATCAATCAATATAAAAATTGTCTTCAAAAACAAAGCATGTGACATATCAAACTCTATGATTTGTACGTTGCCATATGTGGATGTGAATATTAATCATTTGGAAAAATAAATATTTAATTAACAAAATATTAGCATAATTAAATTATCAATTAGAATATATAAAATACATACATAACTATCCTAAAGCATATCATTTGTGGTATCAAAGTAAAGTATTTTTCATTTCTAGGAAGATGGTAATATAGCAGTATTTCAGTTCATCAGTTTTCAGTACAGTATATCAGTTATTAATAATATTATATTGATAAATATTTATTATGTTTTTTATTACCAACCTATGCTAGTACAAATATATATATATATATGTGTGTTAATAAAATTAAAATATTGGCGGGTTAGTCCGCCACGTCCTACCTCGACCACATTATTGCCGACGTTTCAGGAACCTTGTGGTCCCTATCGTCAGGGCTTCGAACTCCAACTGTCAAACATCAGTTGGATATAAATATATGGAGTTACATATATTTTTATATATATTTGTTTATATTTATTTGTTTGTTTTATTTATTTGTATATATTGTTTATATATTTGTGTTAAGAGTTCCCCATTTACAGCAAAATAATAAGTATTCTCTAACGGCACGTGGTAATTCTTTCTTAAGGCGCGTCTCCACTGCGTCGGCTTGGCCAATCGGCCTGGCCGCGTGGCAAAAGCCGCGCGGCAAAAGCCGAATGGCTTGACCGTCTCCACTGCGTTCGGCAGTACTAGAGAAAATGTACGACGGTGATGGCGTACTGATAGCCTTAGCAGCATTTATTATTATCAGAGCTAATAAAAAACGACTTACACCACGTTCTTGGGTCAGACCGAGTCTCCGCAGTAGGGACAGATACAGTGGGAGTGATCTGATTAATGACAATTTCTGAAGATGTTGGTTTGTTGAACCTCGAGTATAGATGTAATGGGGGTTTTAGAAACTTTTTTAGAATGTAAAGTTGCGATTTTCAACATTTATTGGATTCGATTAGACCCAAAATCGGGAAACAGGACACATTTTTTTTCTTTTTCCTTGCCCTCCACAAAGAAAACGGCAATCTCCATAAACGCGTCATGTCTTTTATTTCGTAACTTGTATTTTTTGTCAGTACAATCCCACAGGACAGGACGAGCACGATACATTTCTACCAAGAGAAACACTTGTTTTTGGGTCCACTCCATGACGAGGCACAAATGAAACTGTACGTGCTACTATAGCAGAATGAACCAAAATAGAAATATTTACACCATCCATCGAGCGCATCTCAAAATTCTGCGAAAAACTTGTGTAAAGGGTGATTAACGGGACTTACAGATTTCGACCTGGACTGTAGGTGTGCATGTATCATCCCTTTCTCACCCAGTCAGCTTCACTGAGCCAGTCAATGACCCTACATGCACTGGGGGTGGCAGTTGGACCCACATATGGCAATGTTGGGTTTATATTTTAAGTTGCGCGCGTTCAAATCTACCCCTTCCACCATACCACTTTGATTGGTTCCTTGAGCTCGACGAGACATTCGGCACGTTTTCCTTTGATATTTACCGACATTAGTCGGGAAACGATTCGGCCTGCCGATCGGCTTTTTAGGCCGCTCGGCCTGGCCGACGGACACGTCTCCACTGCGTCCGAACGCAGTGGAGACGGTCATGCCATTCGGCTTTAGCCGCGCGGCTTTTGCCACGCGGCCAGGCCGATCGGCCAAGCCGACGCAGTAGAGACGCGCCTTTACATTGCGCGATGTTTTACACATTTGTCACAATAACAGCACTTCGAGCACTGTCCATCACAGATACACAGGTGAGAGCACAGTAAAGACGCTTTCACGCAAGAGCATTTAGGTCCACAGTGAATCTTGCAACCACATCTGACAAGTTCTCGACATTGCGCTGAAAGCTGCATGTAGAAAGCAGTCTATGATTATACGAACATTATACATTTGTATTTCCAACATAATTTAAACAAATACCAATATTTACTTCTGGAAGAACAGTCTACAACTGGTTGTAATCTGATTCTGTAATTCGCCAGCCCCAGTCAGTTGGTTCTGGAAGTATATGGCAGATGAACTAAGCATTAAATGAATAAATAAATTCACATTTAGAGTCTACCCACTCAGTAACTAAACTGATTTGCAGTGAAACCAACCCTGAAGGCTTCGCATACCATCGACGAGTGAGCGATAACCAATCCAGGATCGATATTTCAAATACGAAACATATGAATCAGTGATTGGACAGTGCGAACACCTGCGGACAAATGCCAGAATCAACAAGGCCGATTCAGAACAACTTTGAATTTGTTGAGTACATTACAACAAAGCGTTCAAAAACTGAAAACTGCGCATATGAAACTTCCACTGGAGCATTTGATAGTGGCATCCTCGAAATGTGACCATACATCCATCATGGTTTTCTTACCTTTCCCGGAGAATGACAACACTGTGTTTACTTCACTATCAAATTCAAACGCTCCAGTGGATGTTTCTGATGCGCAGTTATCAGTTCTTGAACGCTTTGTTGTTGTAATGTATGATCGCAGCTCATCGATACAATCAGTGAATGATTGCCGAATGAAATTATTCACTAAGAAGAATAGCAGCTTAGAGAATATTCCTCCAACTCAAGCAACTCTCAAGGAACATGTAAAGCGAGCTACTTACCAAGCAGGACACGTTTGGCGCCAATGCTTAGTTCAATCTGCCATACTTCCAGAACCAACTGACTGGGGCTGGCGAATTATAGATTTAAGCTACAAGCCGTTGTGAGCTGTCCGTCCTGGCCGTCCAGAGGTAAATATTGGTATATTATGTTTAATTTAATGATGTTGGAACTACAGACGTATAATGTCCGTATAATCATATACACTGTGTTTTCTACATGTAGGTATCAGCGAAATGTCGGGAACTTGTCAGATGTGGTTGCAAGATTCACTGTGGACCTTAATGCTCTTGCGTGAAAGCGTCTTTACTGTGCTCTCACCTGTGTACCTGTGGTGGACAGTGCTCCACAAGTGCTGTTATTGTGACATGTGTGTAAGATAACGCGCAATGTAAGAAAGAATTACCACGTTTCATTAGATAATAACTTATTATTATGGTGCAAAATGGTAAACTCCTGTCACAAAATATATATGGAGGTAGGACGTGGAGGACTAACCCCCAAATAATTTTAGTTTTATTGATACACACATGTATGTTGCATATTTAATATTGACCAATGTAATATTATTAATACTTAATATAGATATTGCCATCTACCTTGAAACGAAAAATCCCTTACTTTGATACCACACATGATATGCTTTTGGATATTTGTAAATATTGTATATATTCTAATTGACAATTAATTATATTAATGTTTTGTTAATTACACATAATATATTTGTTTAATTGTGTTACATTCACATTCAGATATTGCAGAGTACAAATGATACAGTTTGGTATGACACACGCTACGTTTTGAACAATTTTTATATTGATGGATTTATTAAATGAAATTAATCTAAGAGTTAATTAATAGTGACTTCTATAAAAGTTACTTCTTGTTGGTTGGTTGTTTTAACTATAAAAGTGATAGTTGAGGTACATTGGCACCTTATTATAACGTTTTGTTTGAGATTAAGTTTTTGTTATTAATTGCGCAATTAACCTAGCAAGTGTTGTTAAATTTTACTTTGATCGAACTTACAATGTAACATGTGTAATTATCTTTCATTTAATACCTCACTTGACTACATTGAGTTCATTAAATCGAGAATAGCTCAATTTAATTAATTAATACATTTTAATTAATAAGTCGTCAACTATAATTAGTTCCGTTTGGGGGCCTCAATTTTTGGATTCAGCATATTTAAATTAGTCAGTGTAATAATTTTCACGTTTGTTTCATCTTTTGCATTATTTTGGCAACATTTAGAAGATCCATACTGCACTATAAGTTTATTATTATCTACACGTGGTGAAAATCTTACGTTTCTATCACCAAACCCCGCATTGTGATGCTTATCTAATTAACTACCTCAACATCACCTGTTGCCCCACCGCCAAGATTTTGGCTTCGTGACTGACCTCGTCCATCACTTAGTAACAATGATATCACTGATAAAATTAAAACATTCCACAGACAACCTGTACTCCTCATAATACGCTTAAGAACACATAAAAAAGAGCATGTTTAAAAAGAAATCGCCTGCGGTGCTTTTGGGTAGGGGGTATCGCCCCCCCTCCCCCCACACCACTCAATTGGCGCCGCCGGGAAGTTCTTTGGCCGGGAATTTATTGTGCCCCCCTCCATTGATCAAGCTCTGCGCACGCCTATGACGAGTGTCTGTACTCTGTACTACGCTTGCGTCAAGCCTGAAGTAACCTTGAAAATGGGTTTTCTTTGTCCTTGTAAACGTCTTTGTATTGGCTGAGTGCTATAAATAAGAGTTTCCAGTCAGCAGTCGTTGTAGACGATTTAAACCTACAGGAAGACACTGAAGTAACTAGCGAAGGTAAGAACAAATCCGAATTTTACTATTTCTTCTGTAGGGCCTACTTGGTTCCAACCTAACTAACACCCTGGCATCACTAGCCTGAAAAGGCTACTTAGCCGTCGCCTTCTTTGCTGAAAGTTGTACACGTCAGTCATGTCTTAACCACAGTCGTTTCGGTGACACAGAGTTGGGTCGGTTTACACTAAGATTGAAGGTTTTATTTTCATAGCTGTTTTACTTAGAATCGCTACCATTGGGCGGATTTATAAAACGTCGCCTCTCGTTGGCTGGGCTAATAATTTATTTTATTTTTCATGCGAAACACAGATTTTGGGTGCACAATAAGTCAATTTTAAATGTATTTGTTATATTTTCATATTTTTTTTCAATATTTGTTGTCCAGTGTTTACTTTTTTCATTTCAATTTTCGTCTTACTTTTCTCTTTTCTATGGTCTTTTTTTTAAGTAAGATTTTGGATTTTTAATTCCACTGTTTATCTCTGACTTCTTCTTCTGCTTCTTCTTGATGGTCTTGTTTCTATTTTCTGTCATTCTTTTACAATAAATCTTTATTTTCACAATTCTGTATACACTTTTTTTTTATTAAATTTGCATCATAATCGTTGTTATACCAAAGCACATTAACTAGTTTTTTCTTACTGTCTTCTCTACTGTTTTGTTGTTTACTTTTTCATGTTATCTTCAGTGATAAGAACTTAGTTCTTGTATCTTGTATTTTTCTTGATACTCGTATTGGATAGGTGCAGTCGTGTTAGTACTTTTCATTAGGTTTATAATTAGTAAAATGACTTTACATTATATCAGTAAATAAATAAATAATGAAGTAGTATAATATTTATTAACTATATCGTCTCTACAGCCAAAGCTGTTGCCAATCGCTAAAGGATAACAGTACAAAATTTATAAAACCAAAAATTGAAACAGGTTACATTAAATAATACACAGAAAAAAACAAAGAAAGAACTAAATAGTTTTGAAGTATATTTTCATTATATTACTTTACACGATTCAAACTGTGACCAGAGTGTCACAATTAAGTTCACACTATTAACCTAATAGATTCAAATTTAACCAGAGTCGATGAAGAAGTTCAGGTGAAACTTCTTTATCGACTCTGCTTTTAACCAAATGGATTTACCAAGAAGTGGTTTTAAATAATATCAAATTCGTAGAAAACGATTTAAAAAATAAAAAACAATGTCCACTTTACATTTACATTAATATTATTGTGTGTGTGTGGGGGAAAGGGGGGTGGGGGGAGGGGGGGCTGTTCTTTGAAACATTTAATTTATAATCTTACATCCCACAGAATACAAAATGCTTTATGACCATGTTAAAGTGTCCGCTCATAGTAGAAACGAAACTTTTAGAGCTAATGGTTCATGTTTGTGTATTGAACCATTATAATCGGCTTGTAAACCAAGATTTACTAAAAAAAACACGGTTGGCAATTTTATAATAACGGAAGTCGAAATAATGTCACCATTTGAAAGAATAAAGGCTCGTGTACATCCACTTTGCGTACGTGTGAAAATTATAGAAATTATGTTAGCCGTTCCCATCGAATGTTGATAATTTTCTTAAGTAAACGTAAACCAATCAGAGCTCACGAATTTCCCACCAATAGGGAACTTGCAACTGAGTTCAGAGCCAACAAATGAATCAAACTGATAAACAAACAAGGAGCTGTCAAAATAATAAAATTGTAACATTATGAAGAAAACGAGGTATGGCGATAGTTTAACTGCGCACCAGTTAAAACTTTTAATTATGGGCAACCAAGTTGTGAGAGTTTTGAATGTTTATTTTCAAAATAGAAATGTATAGAAATGTTGTGATGTGGTTTGGTTTGACACTTCGATAAAGAAACAATGTAAACTGTTGGTATGTTTGCTCTCTATTGCGCATGCGCCAATTAACCAAATTCTAGAAATTAGAAAAAAGTTGGAGTTGAATCAACTTTTCGCGTCGTGAAACGTACGATAATTTTCCTAATTTCAATGTGCATGGTTACATGTAAATTCAATATGGCCAACTCGCTAATTTCTGGAAGTTACGTACGCTAAGTGGATGTAGACGGGCCTTAAGAATTGCAACGAAATGACAACAGCGCTACCTGTTGGCTCTTCCCATTTCACGGTCTATTAGACAAACATTGGTCATTAGCTCTAAACGTTTCGTTTCTACAATGAGCGGACAAACTTTAAGTAGTTTGTATTATTTATTCTAGCTATGTGTCGTCCTTGGCTAAGGGTGTTCCTGCTGCTAGTGGTACTGCTGGGGTTGGGGGCGTGGCCCAACGACGCTAACATCAAGAAGGGACGGAATCTTCGAGCCAGAGAACCGACCGCAGTCATGCTTGACGAGGGATCAGGATCACAGAATTTGAAAGAACACGATCTACCAGCATTATTCCGTAGAGAGCGTACAGTTGGTTTAGTTAGCATTGAAATTGGCTCGTCTACCATTGTATTTGCCGGTGGATGTTTTGCTCCTTGTGGTTCCGGTTGCTGCAGGGGCGACCAGGTCTGTCGTCGTTCCAGATGTGTTAATTTAGTCCCCAGATGGAACTAACCTCAGCAAAGTATACATCAATATTTGCTTTTACGTCCTCTAGTGTATTGGTTTAAACAAAGTTGTGTTTTATCATCTTGTGTTTTATAGAACCTATTAAATACAAGTAAAGAAGTTGCAACATTTAAATGAAGCCTGCTGTCTCCTTTAAGAATACTATCCTACAAAGAAACAAATAATTATAACTATAATTATAAGGTCGGTATTCATAGGGTGGTTCCACGGCAACCTTGTGAATGCTGACATCATAGATAAGCGAATAGAAAGAAGCTTTTTTAAACTGACATTTAGTTGGCAAATTCTTCACTCATCTACGTATGACGTTAGCATCCGTAATGTTGATGTGGGAGGGACGACTTCAGTCATCCCCAGCCCTTTTGGAAATTAATAGTTGCTTTATACACTAGTAATGTCGAGTTTCAACATATTAGGAAATTAAAATCCCTACCGATAATTGGTTTGGGTAATATTGCTCGCTGTCAATCAATGGGTCAACGGTTTAATGTCACACGAACATTTCATTGACTCTTTTTTTTTTTTACCAACCACTGGCAATGAGAACCATATCGTTGAAATTCGAATAGTATAGGCAGAGTCGATAAAGAAGTTAACCCTGGAAATAAATTTTTATCGACTCTGGAACTACCAATTACTTTGGTTGGGGGTTAAAATATTACGTATGTTTGTATAAAGATAAGATTTTATTATAATATCATTTGATCTCTAAAAAATGTATGGCGTTTACAACATCAACAGCACGTCAATATTATAATGTCTGTGAAGTGTTACAATTGAATACAGATGTTATACTTCTCGTAAACATAAACACTATCGCATTCTTCCTATCGTCAACACAAACTCGCATTATTTCTGTCACTAAACACAAACTTGCATTAAGGATCGCATTTTTCCTGTCAGTAAACACGGATTCGCATTATTCCTGTCAGTAACCACGGATACGCATTATTCATGTCAGTTAACATGGAGTCGCATTATTCCTGTCAGTAAACACGGACTCGCATTATTCCTGTCAGTAAACACAGACTCGCATTTTCCCTGTCAGTAAATACGGACTCGCATTATTTCTGTCAGTTAACATGGACTCGCATTAATCCTGTCAGTAAACAAGGACTCGCGTTGTTCCTGTCAGTAAACATGGACTCGCATTATTCCTGTCAGTAAACATGGACTCGCATTTTTTCCTGTCAGTTAACATGGACTCGCATTTTTTTGTCAGTAAACACGGACTCGCATTATTCCTGTCAGTTAACATGGACTCGCATTAATCCTGTCAGTAAACATGGACTCGCATTATTTTGTCAGTAAACATGAAGTCGCATTATTCCTGTCAGTAGGCACGGACTCGCATTATTCCTGTCAGTAAACACGGACTCGCATTATTCCTGTCAGTAAACACGGACTCGCATTATTCCTGTCAGTTAACATGGACTCGCATTATTCCTGTCAGTAAGTAAGGACTCACATTATTCCTGTGAGTAAACACGGATTCGCATTATTCCTGTCAGTAAACATGAACTCGCCTTATTCCTGTGAGTAGCTAAACACGGATTCGCATTATTCCTGTCAGTAAGCACGGATTCGCATTATTCCTGTCACTAAACACGGATTCGCATTATTCCTGTCACTTAACATGGACTTGCATTATTTCTGTCAGTAAACACGGACTCGCATTATTCCTGTCAGTAAACAAGGACTCGCGTTGTTCCTGTCAGTAAACAAGGACTCGCATTATTCCTGTCAGTAAACAAGGACTCGCGTTGTTCCTGTCAGTGAACAAGGACTCGCGTTGTTCCTGTCAGTAAACAAGGACTCGCGTTGTTCCTCTCAGTTAACATGGACTCGCATTATACCTGTCAGTAAACACAGTCTCGCATTATTCCTGTCAGTAAACATAAACTAGCATTATTCCTGTCAGTTAACATGGGCTCGCATTATTCCTGTCAGTAAACACGGACTCGCATTATGCCTGTCAGTTAACATGGACTCGCATTATTCCTGTCAGTTAATATGGACTCGCATTATTCCTGTCAGTAAACACGAAATTCGCATTATTCCTGTCAGTAAACAAGGACTCGCGTTGTTCCTCTCCGCAGCGTATTGTTCCCGTGGTCGGCGGGCCGCGCGGCTATATTGACGCTACCGCAAGCCGGACTCGCTCGGAGTAGGTCTGTCCCACCACCGTCGTCTCCTTCCCTCGTCGGCCGTGGAGGTCGTTGAGCGCGCCACCTCCGCGTTGGGTCTGGCGCGACCGCCCGCTCTCAGTGATGTGCTCGAGGCGGCCGTGCCCAACTCCCTCGCCGCCACCTCCTCCCAGGCGCCGTCTTCGCGCGGGCGCAGTATCCGCTTCAGTGTCTGCGCACGTGCGGGGGAAGAGAACAGCGGCATGAATTGCAACTGATTGATTAGTGGTAAACTCGTCCAATGTTCTGTTCAATGTTCCATGAATTCAAGGACAAAAAGCATCAAAATATACATAGATAATAAAACACAACAATACTCTACTTTATGTGATGCTTTTTTGTCCTTGAATTCAAGGAACATTGAACCATCACCTACATTACACGATTCAATACTTTTGTCAAACTTATTGAATTCGAGGACAAAAAGCACCAATTAATAGAAGCTATATTGTTGCAGTTTTTTACCAACAGTTTTTGATCAATTGAATTCAATAAGTTTGACGAAAGTATTGAGTCGTGTAATGTCGGCATAAATGGGGCATACAATCTCCTATAATAAGAAAGTTATTTGTATCAATTAAGCTATTTGGAGGATTTTAAGAGTTTTGATTGGTCGTTGCCATGGAGAAAACAAACTTTTCGATGAATAAGAAGTGATTGGGACATTGTAAGACTGGACCTAAACTTTGTCCGTAGCAAAGCTCAAGGTTGGGCAAAGCTGAGAACGCCGCAGGGCATTTTCTTTTCACTGCATAAGATGTATGTACAGAGCCCGAGTGCGACCGCAGTTTCATTGAAATTGTTGGTACCGAACTGTGAAATTATAGTTATAAAATATAATCGTTTTCTTGTTGTGTGAACGCCTAAATTATTTGACTAGATATTGGGTTTGCCAAGAAAAATGTGCGCACGGTTGAACGACTGTTCTGTGGTTTCCGGAAATGAATTAGGGGATTTCGTCTCATTTTTGTGCTAGCCGGGTAGTGGGGGTGTACATAATTTCTTAAATGCCAAGATCGACGAAAGATTGACTAATTTTCTTGTTCTCAACTAAGCCACGGACCCATGCTTGCTCATGCTTTCCTCAGTCGTAAAGGGGAATGCTGGGACCCAGCTATCCAAACACCCTAACATGCACACACAACAACAAGTAAAGCTGGTGTGCACCCTTTAACAGGGATTCCTACGAACAATTATTATTATTATTATTATTATTATTATTATTATTATTATTATTATTATTATTATTATTATTATTATTATTATTATTATTATTATTATTATTATTATTATTATTATTATTGTTATTATTATTATTATTATTATTATTATTATTATTATTATTATTATTATTATTATTATTATTATTATTATTGTAGTTATTATTATTATTATAATTATTATTATTATTATTATAATTATTATTATTATTATTATTATTATTATTATTATTATTATTATTATTATTATTATTATTATTATTATTATTATTATTATTATTATTATTATTAATTAGTGACCAAGATTGATAAGATAAGGAGCTCAAAGATAAGGAAGGAACTTGGAGTGGAGAGTCTAAACTTTAAGCTGGGAAAAGAAAGATTGCGGTGGTTTGGCCACATGAAAAGAATTCAGGAAGACAGGATCCCGAAAATTGAGTTTGAGAAAGAAGCAGGGAAAAAGAAAAGAAAGAGGGGAAGACCAAGACTGAGGTGGGAAGAAGTGATAGCAATGGACGTGGAAAGAAGAAATGCAACTTGGGAAGAGGTCAATCAGGAACGATGGTGGGAAGATAGAAAAGTATGGACAGAATTTGTAGAAAGAGCAGAGGAAGAAGAAAGTGAAGAGGAGGAGCCGGAGGAAGTTAACATGAGGGAAGCGTCACTGCGTCAGGCATGGCCAGCCGGCTTCGATATACCTAGGGGCCAGAATATGATGGGATTAAGTTCCTATCCCCTACCCGACTTCATTGTTGGACACAGGGAGCAGATATATAAAAAAAAAATTATTATCATTATCATTATTATTATTATTATTATTATTATTATTATTATTATTATTATTATTATTATTATTATTATTATTATTAGTATTATTATTATTATTATTAGTATTATTATAATTATTATTATAATTATTATTATGGTGGCATGTATTATTCTACTGCGGTATTTGGTATTACCATTTGCCGTTAGATCGCACTAGAGTTGCATAATTGGGTTTGAAATATAGGGTGGGTTTGAAATATTTCTAACCCAATGGTTGCATGTTCGGAAGATACGAGTGTGGGAGAGCTTACCCCTTGCTTGTAGAACCAATAGGTGTTCCACGCAGCCATCACTGGTATCGGAAGCCAGTTTAGCAGAAATGTCAGCCAACTAATAACTTGCCAGGAAGCGTTTTTAGGTTCGAACTTGGCATGTTGGAAAGCTGCTATGTAAACCACTAGGGAAATCTAGAGGAGAAGAAGAAGAACAAGCAAGATATGTAATATAGGCAACCCAAGACTACCTTACATATGCTTTCGTCACAGGCGAGGCACTCATAGCCAACCAGCGAACCGCCCGAGACAAGCGCGCGCAGATAACGATTGCTGATTGGCTACGAGTACCTCGCCTGTGACGAAAGCATGTGTAAGGTTGTCTTGGGTTGCGAATACTTATAAGTTTGGTCGTGTTTTAGAATGGCTTGATATAGGAAGGTCAGATAGTTTTTTTTTTTAGCTTGAGCAACAACCAACCGATTGCTTGGAAATTGTCTTGCTTTTTTGCTTCTTGTTTGTGGATTAAAAATAACAATAATAATAACAATAATAATAATAATTATAATAATAATAATAATAATAATAATAATAATAATAATAATAATAATAATAATAATAATAATAATAATAATAATAATAATAATAGTAATAATGATGATAATAATGATAATAATAACAAAAATAATAATAATAATAATAATAAAAATAATAATAATAACAAAAATAATAATAATAATAATAATAATGATAATAATAATAATAACATCATTATAGTCATGTGACTGAGGAAAACCTCGGAAAAAACTCAAGTCAGGATTGCCAGTGGCCGGTTTCGAACCGGGAACCTCTAGAATTGGAGTCTCGCGGCCTTACCGCTGAGCAACCCGTATCGGTCGTTGCTGATGAAATTGTGTTACAGGTCATTAGCGGAAATGTAACGAGTTCATCATTTATTTAGTGCGTGTGCGTGTGCGTGTGCGTGTGCGTGTGCGTGTGCGTGTGCGTGTGCGTGTGCGTGTGCGTGTGCGTGTGCGTGTGCGTGTGCGTGTGCGTGTGCGTGTGCGTGTGCGTGTGCGTGTGCGTGTGCGTGTGCGTGTGCGTGTGCGTGTGCGTGTGCGTGTCCGACTCACCAGAAAGAGGAAGGGCAAGCCGAACCATACGATACAGAAGAACTTGTTCGGTCGGAAGTGCAACATAAAGTCCATATCTTCTCGCAGGCGTTTCATTCCGTATCCGTAGACGAAGAGGCAGACGAAACAAATGAGTATCAGCCAGCTGGCGACGAGCGACAGAGCGCGTAACTGCGTGTGGTAGTACGTGGCTCCGTTCTGTAAAGATATGTTCAACTTCTTAGCTAAGTCAAGACAAACCTTAGTCACAGCCAATTGGAGAGCAGTATTCTCAATCGTAGCCAATGATTAATCACGGCTGTAAGTCAATAATCACTAGTCAGTTATGTAAACGCGCTCTAACCGGGGCAACATATTGTATTGGGAAGTGCGTGTGGCCACTATGGGGGGGTTGCCCCATTCTGCAACTTCATCGTGAAACGAAATTTAAAGTTAACGTGGAGATTTTTAAAGACATTTAAAAATAATATATTAAACACTCGTTTTATTCTGTAATTGAATGTTTAGAACAATGATTTAGAACACACAACTATTTGTTTTGATTTCATTGTATACATAAAGTTTAATCTTACTTATCCATGTATCATTAACATGATCAAAGTATGAGTACAAAACAAAAACACGGCGGAAGTATACCATCAGCCCCCCCCCGTAAAATATACGTCGCTACGCCACTGCAAGATCACCCTCCGAAAATCTGTCAAAATAACAAGTGAGTAGAGTAGGTATTAAATAAAATTGATTCATCTATTTAATTTAGTTATGAAATTGCAACACATACATAATGTACTTATTTACCTACTTACTTAATTGATTACTTACTTACTTACTTACCTACTTATCTACTTACTTCCTTACTTACTTAATTACTCACTCACTTAATACTTACTTACTTATTTACTTAATTACTTAACTTACTTACTTACTTAGTCACTTACTTAACATAGCAAAAGTAAAACTGGCTACAGTGGCCGATGACATGGTGAAAAACCACGAGAAGGCCGGAATATGAATGAGTGCTCTGAAGGGGAGTGGGGGGGGGGTCTCAGTCTAGGGCTGAACCATCCAAGACTGGGACGGATCCCGGTGCACCCGCCCCTTCATTGTATTTAAATGTCTTCTTCTTTTCCTATGCCTGCGTTTTGTATAGTGACTTACAACTTTTAGAAAGAGCCAGATTATTCCCAAGACGAAGAACACGCCCGCCATGGCCAGACTTGTCCGCGGTCGATGATCAGCGAGGATCGGTTGGAAGTCATAGAGTGGCTTTAGGAACACAAGACAGTTGGCGTACTGAAACAGTTGTGCGAAAACATCATTGTTGTGGATCGTAACTCAGTGATTTAGATGCTAAATCGGCGAAAAAGTATGTTTTGAAAACTATAGAAAATGGTAATTCGAAAATGGAAACTATAATGTTTTTCCATACCTATTAAGACTTGGTTAAGAAGTTATATTGACGCTCGGTTTTTCAATCGGTCATTAACGGGGCCGTTAGCTGACGGTCCGTTATCTGCATAGGGTTTGTTGGTTTACAGATTACGGACCGACAGCTAACGGGGGCCGTTAACGAACCGATTGAAAATCCGGGCCTGAGTTGTTTTTAAATATCCGCACCTAATTTTCCACTAATATAAATGAATTAAATAAAAAATATATATTGATAATAACAAAGTAAAGAGTTAACAAACGTACCATTGCAGTTATCGACATCATAAGCAGTACTCCGAAAAATATAAACACCCAGAACGGAGGGAAGGGCATGGAGTTGTTCAAGGCGCACGGGATGAGAAGAAATATATTGCGAAAAACTGAAAATGAACAGTTAACAGTTAAAGCTAATAGTAACAGTTGAAGGATACCTCTACGTCAAAAACCACACATAGTTTTCATTTTTAAATTATATCTCAAGAATGGACTTCGAAATCGAATATATGAATGAACAGCGCACTGTGGTTTGGTAAGCCCTACATACTGAATGCTCTAAATTGTGTCTTACGTAATAATCATTATGGTTTTTATTTTTATTTTGTTTCATTAGTAATTATCGATTTAGTAATCAAAATAACTACGCTAATGGTTATAATATTTCATTCAGTCTGTATAGGGTTTACCAAAACACAGTGCGCTGTTTTCTCATATTTTATATTTTGTGTTGCAATCTTGAGATATAGTCAAAAAATGACACTTTTCTGCGGTTTTTGACGTAAAGGTACCCGCCCAAAATTAATGTTAATTATTATATCCTGAGAACGCTTCGAAATATTGAAAAAGTGATTCTGATCCTGTCTTTGGTCAGCTAAACAATGTATTTAAAAACACTCATAGTTTGTTATCGTAACGACTGTTTGTTCACAATTTAATAATTAATACTTACCAAAGAAATAAAATAACGATCGTAAAAATATTTTTTGTTTACTTTTTAAACCCATTGTGTAGCGATACAAAACCAATGGCAGGATCAGAATCACTTTTTTAATATTTGGAAGCGTTCTTAAATTATATAATAAAAAAAAACTTTAATATTGTCCGGTTTTAATACCAGTTACTGTTAATGTGTAAGTTATCTAGACGAAATATAACAATAAATAACGCTATAGGTCAAAACAATATAATATAATATTAATTGAAACTCAGTTCAAGATAAACATGTTCCAGTGAGGGAAAAGGTACAGAAGGACGACAGCTACCTAAGAAAGTAGATGGGTCACTTAGAGAAACATATAGATGAGAAGACAAATAAATATTATACTGATACGTTTTGGCCAACTCGTGGTCTAAACCACTCAGCATGAGTAGAAAAACTAAACTTAAATCTGGGGTTTCCTGCATCATGTAAATTCTCTCTAGTTTTAAGTTTACCGTATTAGTATAACACGCATCATCAGTGATCAACCTACGATTCTGTTCTTCGTGCAGTTCTTGTACGGTGAGATTCATGTGCGTAGCCCAGACGCCGATGACACTGAGCCAGTTATCCTACCCTTAGCCTACTGACTGTACTGTCAACCGTATTAGTATAACACTCATCATCAGTGATCAACCTACGATTCTGTTCTTCGTGCAGTTCTTGTACGGTAAGATTCATGTGCGTAGCCCAGACGCCGATGAAACTGAGCCAGTTATCCTACCCTGAGCCTACTGACTGTACTGTCACCGTATAAGTATATAACATACATCATCAGTGATCAACCTACGATTCTGTTCTTCGTGCAGTTCTTGTACGGTAAGATTCATGTGCGTAGCCCAGACGCCGATGAAACTGAGCCAGTTATCCTACCCTGAGCCTACTGACTGTACTGTCACCGTATTAGTATATAACATACATCATCAGTGATCAACCTACGATTCTGTTCTTCGTGCAGTTCTTGTACGGTAAGATTCATGTGCGTAGCCCAGACGCCGATGAAACTGAGCCAGTTATCCTACCCTGAGCCTACTGACTGTACTGTCACCGTATTAGTATATAACATACATCATCAGTGATCAACCTACGATTCTGTTCTTCGTGCAGTTCTTGTACGGTAAGATTCATGTGCGTAGCCCAGACGCCGATGAAACTGAGCCAGTTATCCTACCCTTAGCCTACTGACTGTACTGTCAACCGTATAAGTATTACAAGCATCATCAGTGATCAACCTACGATTCTGTTCTTCGTGCAGTTCTTGTACGGTGAGATTCATGTGCGTAGCCCAGACGCCGATGAAACTGAGCCAGCTATCCTACCCTCAGCCTACTGACTGTACTGTCAACCGTATTAGTATTAGACGCATCATCAGTGATCAACCTACGATTCTGTTCTTCGTGCAGTTCTTGTACGGTAAGATTCATGTGCGTAGCCCAGACGCCGATGAAACTGAGCCAGTTATCCTACCCTTAGCCTACTGACTGTACTGTCAACCGTATTAGTATAACACTCATCATCAGTGATCAACCTACGATTCTGTTCTTCGTGCAGTTATTGTACGGTCAGATTCATGTGCGTAGCCCAGACGCCGATGAAACTGAGCCAGTTATCCTACCCTTAGCCTACTGACTGTACTGTCAACCGTATAAGTATTACAAGCATCATCAGTGATCAACCTACGATTCTGTTCTTCGTGCAGTTCTTGTACGGTCAGATTCATGTGCGTCACCCAGATGCCGATGAAACAGCCAGTTATCCTACCCTGAGCCTACTGACTGTACTGTCAACCGTATTAGCATTGAGTTTATTAGTGTAGGGTAGAGGCCCAGCGCCCATTGGTGACTGTCTACCCAAAAATCTCCCGCGGACGCTATAGAAGTACGGGGGAGAGCCGCTAGATGCCGCCACAGGTACCCATCGATTAGCACGTGCTATGTGGCGGCACCTAGCGGCTCTCCCCCGTACTTCTAGCGTCCGTGGGAGATTTTTGGGTAGACCATCGCCAATGGACACTGGGCCTCTACGTTACACTAATAAACTCAATAGTATTACTATAACACGCATCATCAGTGATCAACATACGATTCTGTTCTTCGTGCAGTTCTTGTACGGTAAGATTCATGTGCGTAGTCCAGATGCCGATGAAACTGAGCCAGTTATCCTACCCTTAGCCTACTGACTGTACTGTCAACCGTATTAGTATAATACTCATCATCAGTGATCAACCTACGATTCTGTTCTTCGTGCAGTTCTTGTACGGTAAGATTCATGTGCGTCACCCAGATGCCGATGAAACTGAGCCAGTTATCCTACCCTGAGCCTACTGACTGTACTGTCAACCGTATAAGTATTACACGCATCATCAGTGATCAACCTACGATTCTGTTCTTCGTGCAGTTCTTGTACAGTAAGATTCATGTGCGTAGCCCAGATGCCGATGAAACTGAGCCAGTTATCCTACCCTTAGCCTACTGACTGTACTGTCAACCGTATAAGCATTGAGTTTATTAGTGTAGGGTAGAGGCCCAGGGCCCATTGGCGACTGTCTACCCAAAAATCTCCCGCGGACCTATAGAAGTACGGGGGAGAGCCGCTAGATGCCGCCACAGGTACCCATCGATTAGCACGTGCTATGTGGCGGCACCTAGCGGCTCTCCCCCGTACTTCTAGCGTCCGTGGGAGATTTTTGGGTAGACAGGTCGCCAATGGGCGCTAGGCCTCTACCCTACACTAATAAACTCAATGGTATAGGGTACGCACAATACCAAAACACAACAATGAAACAAATGAATTGAACCGATGGGCAAACAAGCTGTCAAAAAATATATGAAGTTCTGAAGTTGGAAAAAACAAACGTTCAGAACGTTTACAAACTTTCAGATAGTTGCTTTCCATTACTGAACATAAATTTTAACTGGCGAGCAGTCACTATCGTACAACTAATTGTTTATCCTCATTATTAGCAAAAATATTACTTTGACAGCTTGTTGTTTGTCCACCAGTTCAATTCATTTATTCTATTGTTGTAGTTCGGCTGTTACGTCAGTTGTGCGTACCCTATTAGTATAACCGTTGAGTGAGAAATATAGGGAAGAGGCCCGACGGCATAGGAGATCTGTCTACACCGGCACGCCCTCGCAAGGCAGTTAGTTCGTTGGCGGAAACACAGATGGCGCTAATAACGGTGCACTGATCGGTGCGCTTTCCGTTCGCCACGGAACTAAATGGTAGTGACCTATTACCGGCTCATCGGTAGAGCGGAAGTTGATTTCGAGCGCGCGATTTCAATGGAATTTCTCGCGGGGCTGGTGCCGTCTTGCAATCCAATATGAGAGCACTTTTAGTAGATACGGGCGCGTCCGTTTTTCTACGCAATTTGAGCGTATGCCGTTGAGTGAGTAATTATATAACATCATCCTTTTAATGGTAGTAATTAATCGATATTGTACAATAATAATAATACTAATAGTAATAATAATAATAATAATAATAATAATAATAATAATAATAATAATAATAATAATAATAATAATAATAATAATAATGATAATAATGATAGTAATAATAATAATAATAATAATAATAATAATAATAATAATAATAATAATAATAATAATAACAATAATAATGATGATAATGATAATAATAATAATAATTTTTTTTTTTTTTTTTTTTTTTTTTATTACAACAGTTATCATTTAAACAAAAGCACACAACATTGTTACACCTTTATAAAATCCACAAAGCCCTTGAAAGGGCTTATCTGTGGCATAAACAAGAAAAGTACACTCAAATAATTAAACCGTAATGGCAGATAACCAAAAAGTCAAATAATATACAAAAAAACAACTGAACGACAAAACTGAAAAACAAACATATATAAAGAGAAAAAAATATGAGATGGGTACAATATAAATAAAAACACAGAATAAATTAGTTGGAACACGCAATACAAATACCCAATTACTCTAACGTTAAATTTAACAAAATCCACTCTTTTAATGCAAACTTAACTAAACTAAGGCTATTTAAATCACATAAATTTGATGGCAACTTGTTGAATTCATAAGGGATTATAAATTTTAAAGTTCTCATTCCGTACTTGTTTATATAGGAGGGCACTAAAAATCTATTTCTATGACGGAGATTCACACTACTGATATCATTTAAAACTTTATATTTATCACTGAAATAATAAGCAAGCAACAATCTAAAAGTAAGTAAAAACGAGATTGGGAGCACACCAGAAAGTTGATACCGCTGTATAATAGAAAGGCTTAGATTGGGTGTTATAGATTTAATAATTCGATTCTGCAATGCCATTAGAGATTTTAAATGGCATTTTGATGCACGCCCCCATAAAAATAGACCATACAACAAAAGCGATTCTACTATTGCACAGTAAACTGTCTTCAAAATACTAAAGGGTAGTAGATATTTTAAATTAAAAAGTTGGAATGCTGCAGAACGCAACCTCCTACAAAGGCTTTCAATATGGAACTTCCAGGTGAAAAATTTATCGATCGTCAATCCTAAATAGACATATGTTTCAACAATTTCAATTTTTTCAAGGCAACCTATACAGTTTTGACCTTTTTGTAACCCGTGGAGGCAATCATAAGAATGATACACGATATTAATAGGCATTAATTTAGATTTATTGTAGGGTGAACACAGATGCATAACTTTCGTTTTACTAGAATTAATGATCAAATTAAAATCGTGAGTCCAACAAAGGACGTTAATAAAATCTTGTTGTAATAACTGTTCTGCTACTTTAAACACCCTGTGCGCTATAACCAATACAGTGTCATCCGCGTACATGAAAATCTTACAATGAACAACACATTTGAACATATTATTAACGTATATTAAGTATAAGATTGGTCCCAAAATAGAGCCTTGCGGCACGCCCGAGATCACCCACTTCCGCTTACTGAATCTATCCCCAACTCTAACTAATACTTGCCGGTCTTCTAAATAGCTCATGAACCATTTTAAAAGTGGTCCTCTGATTCCACAGTTACGCAAGGCTGAAATTAATTTAGAATGATTTAACGTGTCGAATGCCTTAGTGAAATCAATGAACAAAACCATAACATGCATATTATCATCAAGCTTTGAATTTACAAGATCAGAAAATTCAAGTAGCAGATCAGTAGTACTTCTCGCTTTTTGAAAACCAAATTGTAAAGGGTTAATAATTCCATACTTAGATAGATATGCTATTAATTTATCAGCAATGCAACGTTCCATTATCTTTTCAATCGTAGGCAGCAAAGCAATAGGTCTATAATTACTATAGTTAAAATGGTCCCCTTTTTTATAAACAGGCCGCACCACCGAGACTTTTAACTTAGATGGAATATTACCCGTTACAATAGAAAGGTTTACTAATTTTGTTATAACTGGGCTAATTGTATCATTTATAGCTTTAAGATCTTTAATTCTTATCCCATCCAGTCCTGGTTGCTTATTTTCATCAAATTTACTAATGATATTGGAAACCTCCCTCACCGTGATCTCAGGCATGAACATTGACTGTGCCTCACATGCCGCAATATGAGGTGTAGATGTACACACGTCACAGTCATGTTGAATGGAACTTACTTCATTGACAAAAGTTTCAACGAAATTATTAACGATTATGTCAATATTTTCTTTAGTCCCAATGTATCTCTTAATCACCTCATCGACAGATTGTTTCTGCTTTTTACCAAGGATATTATTAATTGACTGCCACGTAGCCTTCATATTGCCTTTATCTCTTTCAAATACATTTCTATAATAATTGACTTTAGCTCTTTGGATCGATTTTGTTACGTAATTTCTAAAATTAACATAACTAATACGATAATGTTGTTTATAAGAAGCACGACAATTTTTCCACCTTTTAAACAATTCATCCCTTTCCTTAGTCAGCCTCTGAATCTCAGGAGTCATCCAACTTTTTAACTTCCTTTTTTTATGCCCTTTACCATTACCCGATATTGTTGCTTGCTCATAGCACACTGAGAAAAAACCAACTATTCTGTTATAAAGGATCTCACAATCGTTCACGTCAAGAAGATTTTGCCACTCACAACTTAATAATTTATCATACAAAATACGCTCATTTAAACGGGATTTACAGGTAGGTACCTCATTGCACACTATACGATCAAAAATTATGTCAACCAATACCATGAAGTGGTCTGATAATTTTGTTGTAAATATTGCGGAGTTAAGATCACGGGCATCGCTCCTGATAAAAATATGGTCAATACAGGAACGGGTTAAGACATGTAATCTATGTTCCTCTCGCGTTACTCCATCTATACACCTATAAAATCCACTAGTTGCCATCAAACTTTCGTAACTTTGTACAGACAAATCATTCTCCTGTAACAAATCTAAGTTGACGTCACCAATAAGTAACACATTTCTCTCCGATATTCTATCTAACACTAACTCTAATTCATTAACAAATTCTAATTTATTATAATTCGGAGGTCTGTATATACCTAATAAAGTCACATTCTTAGAAGTCCCAAATGATAAATATCCGTAAATACATTCAAAATTAATAGAATCTAATGTTAATTCGGTAAACAAAATAGAAGATTTTACAAACAATAACAGACCACCTCCTTCTTTATCACGCCTTGTCTTAAAAAACGAATCATATCCTTCAAAATGAAATACCTTATTCACTTCAAATACCGCAATTTCACTTAGTAATAGCACGTCAAAAACGCCAATTTGATTTTGCAGCACTACATTTAACTCATCCCAGTTTCTACGCAGTGAGCGCACATTTAAGTGAATCACAGACACACCCTGCACATGACTAAACCACTCGTCCAGGTCATTGATAACAGAGCAAGTATTTGTACTAGTATTTACATCATCAACTACATTATTAACCCATACCATTCTCAGATCAAAACAAGTTATTCGCCAATTTTATCTAGGTCACTGAATGAACTTACTATCAATACCTTACGAGCAGCTTCGTCTTTTTTGACAAATATTTTCCCCTGCTTTATCCAAACAAACTTGAAGTTAACTTGATTAGCAAGTGTCTTGGCCCTCCAAAATAACTCGCGATTTAGTGGAGTTAAGTTTTCATTAATAAAAACTCTCTGAACCCGCTCACCTCGCACCTGAACAATTTGATCACTGGTGACCTGAAGTTTCCTCTTAGCAATAAACTTGTCCCGCTTACGTCTTGTCGTCAGCTGCACGAGAATCTTGGGGGGGCGATTAGCGTTGCGCGAGGGAAGCCGATGGGCCGCATCAATCTCCTCAGCCACCAATCCAATCCCTAGCCTCTCAGCAACTTTCAACACAATGTCATCGACGTTTTCGTCCTCTGACATAGGAACGTTGTCTAGTTCAAAGTTCTTGTTACGTCCGTACTGATCTAATGTATTTAGTCTGACTTGCAGTTCTTCAATTACCTTGTCTTTTTCCTCGCACTGACCCTCCAAATCTGAAACCGCCTTCTTCAATGACTTGAACTTTGAAGAAAGCTCTTCTTTAAAAGATTTAAACTCCTCACGTAAGGAATTAATATTGTCACAGATTTCACGCTTTAACTCCGACATCATACCCAATAAACCATTATCGTCCTGGTTTTTGATTTGCCTGCATCCGACACAACGCCAATTAGCCTTAACTTCCCGTGATTTTGCTAGATGCGTAGACTTTTTTAATCCTGCACACTTATAATGCAAACTAGAGTCACAGCCAAAGCACGACACATAGTCCCCGTCCGCAGGTAACTCACCATTACAGATACCGCACAACATAACCTCTGATAACACGGAGCGCGGAGCACAAGGAAAACACGTCCTACCACTACGGCGTTCAGATGTGGAATGTGATAATAATAATAATAATAATAATAATAATAATAATAATAATAATAATAATAATAATAATAATAATAATAATAATAATAATAATAATAATAATAACAATAATAATAATAAAAATAATAATAATATTGCATTATTTTACTGGCAGTACCTATTTCTATGTAAAAACATAAGGACAAATAATGACGCCATATTATATTTCAAACTCATCTAATGATGAATGCTTTTAATTAATAAATACAGGCTGGTGAGTTTCTTCTCGAACATTGATTTATTTAACTATCACCCCAAAATATTAAATAAATACAATATAGGCCTTAATAAATAAATAAATTAATTAATAAAAAAAATAATGTTAAATCATCGATTCTCTGAAGATAAAGTGTTCTACGTACTACAGGTATATTATATTCAGTCAATCAGTAAATAAGTATTTTAATAGATCAATAAGTAAATAACCGTAAAATAAATTGGAAATTGGAAATATTAGGAATGTTTGTGTTTTTATAGTTTGTTATTTTCGACGTATTTGACAGCTCCAGTTCATACCACATCAACTTCCAACCCTGATCCGCCATCCCGTAAGGACACTGCTAAACTCGCGGGTCTAGCCCGTGAACGATGTTGGAAATTGTTGTTATGGTGTAGAGTTTAGGTCGTGCGTGTATGTTGGCCTCTATAAAAGTCGAATACGTGAAGGAATTTGCAATGCGACAACCATCGTTATATTTGGAAATAAACTTGAGAACGATGTTTTGCACCCAGAACTAGATTGAGTTATCCTAACGTTTTGTATTTGTATTCTTATTTATTATTCATTTGTTCATTTATACAACAGCTGATTTCGTCATGTAGTCATCATTGAATTTGAATTAAAACATTTTGTTGAGTATAATAAAAGCTTAAAATCAGTCAAAAAATCAGTCCCTTATTACTAGACTCAATTGATTAAATACTCATTGAAAACCCTTAAGACAATAAAGTGAGTATCTTATTGTTAATCGTTCACAGGTAATATATGTACTTCGTTTAAAAACATCTAAATTTTATCTCTGTAGGCCTACATGCACATCTAATTGCTCCTTGGGCATTATGAATGTATATATGAACCTCGTCACTGATTACAAAATTATTGGGAAGCTTTTTAACCCATAAGAATAAGACAGTATTTAAAATGTACAAGCTATAGCTACAATCATCAACTTCAATTGACTAAAAGTAGGCTTACGAGATGTTTTTTTGGCCAAATACATCATTTCCCTATTCGTTTCTGGGCTTTAAAAACTCTGATCAACTCTTTGTTAGTAGCCCCAAACCACAGCGGAGACGACTCGGACAACGGAGAAGAATAACCGGGGAAAACAGGTTCTGTGCGATGACCATATTTTGTACAACCATTTGGAATGCATCGCATTCATGTCAATATTCAAAGCTAGGAGATCGTTAAATCAGATTGCGGGCTATTGATTCTGATCAATATTAAATATCCCGTGCTAGTTTTATTATTTTTGCTTCTGGGTTTACGTGATTTTCAATCATCACAATCGTTGTTTTAATACATTTATGCATATTGTCATCTTTTAATTGTCTTTGTAGTAGGATTTTGAAGGAACGTATTATTTAATTCTCGTATACAGTATAAAAATCGTTTGATTCGCATGCATCTAATAATAACGCTACAAGAAAAAATAAAAAAGTTTCAAGCTCGTGGTGGTCTGATCTATATTAGAAAATAAGTTTCCGAAACGTTAATTCAAATAAAACATTAATTTAAATTTGGAATTTAGCTTTTACAGTTGTTTGTGTAGCCAATTATGAAATTCTAGGAAATGAGTGAATGGAATGTAGCGCGAACGAGTCAGCCCGACTTCCCCCCTAACGAGGGGTACTAACCAGGTAAATTCAAGATCGACGCGCGCTCGTCGGTCGGATCGACTGCTTCGTTGTCCGAGTGGTCTCCACTTTTTTTTTTTATGTCAATATTTACCACTCTGTGCAGTCTGATTTCGCATGACTGTCCATGACACCATGAGAAGTAATTCCCTTCCCTCAAAAAAGCCATGACACATTATTTCAGATATCTGATCACAAAAAGGGCCGAGTGTACTCACAGTATTTGCTGAGAGTGACAAGAGTGAGGACTCCATAGGAAGTATTATGGAAACTGAGAGGGAGGTGCGACTAACCATTCCTCGCCACATGTCATTCAAGAAACAGTAAACACGTCTAAACATTCCAACGCGTATCGCCGCACAGGACTTCCGTTGGACTTTCCCAATCAAGCGTCACGCGGCTAACAATTAAAGATATGTTGGTATCGGATGATTTTGTTCGAAATCACAAATATTGCTCAAATCAGGCTTCACTGAGCGTGTGTGTTAGTTCAAAAATGTTGGTTCTCGTCGCTCTGTAACGAAATGTTGTCTCCAAACGTCGGTCCACGCAGTGGCGGCACTACGGGGGGGGGGGGGGGGTAAGGGTGGGCCTTGGCCCACCCGAAAATTGCCTGGCCCACTTCCTTGCCCACTCAGTTGTTTCCGATATTTTTTCGAGCAAGAAAAATAATTCCACAATATAAATAATATTAGCAATTCAATTTACATTAGATAACGTTTCGAGTCGCACCTCCCTCTCAGTTTCCATAATACTTCCTATAGTCCTTTGCATAACGAGAATGACGGTATAAAATTTGGGTCAAAGGATGACATATATCAAAAGAAAGCTTGAGACGAGTACTTTTCAAAAAAACATGATATACCGCTGGCAAATCCAGCTTTCTATGTCAAAACCAGGGTCAAAGGTCAAATTTGTAATTTTTTAAATAATTTTTAATAAAATAATGAAAAATGTTTGCAAGTTTAATCATACACTTTTAGTAAGGTTAATGTATTATGTTTCTTAAAAAAAAAATTAAATTAACCATTTAGCCTTTTTTGACCTTAATTGAGGTCAATTTCCTCAAAATGGGTAATTTTTAAAATTTCCTTCGATTTATTGGCCAATATTCATTATATCAACGTTCTTACTCATAAATACGTTAAAATGAATAGTTCTTATTGTTATCACATTGTTTTCACGGTATTCATTCAAAATGGCGGTCAAAGGTCAATAGGTAAGTATCGTCAAACTAGGTCTAGTAACTAAAATATTACTTGTGGGTACTCTAAAGACGCAGAATTTTAACTGCAATTACAATAACGAATAACAATATCATGTTTTAATCGTAAGAGAATGTAATTATCATATAACTTATAAACTACTTAAGATTGTTACTGAATTTCTAATTAATGTCCTCAGACATCAGGGTATTCTTGAATGGGTCTGCAACTGCAACAATATACATTTTTAGAAAAGAACATGACCATGCTCAGATACGTGATATGATAGTATGATATGATATATGTCCTAGCAGTCACTGTCTAGTCGTCAAATTAATCAGAATTGAAGTCAAAATCACTCAAAATTGAAGTCGTCAGATTAATCACCTTCTGATTCACTGGAATTCTCATGCTGGGTACCGATATTTGGACAGTCCTTCAGCTTACACGCGTGGGTACACTTCAGCTGATTGGCCAAACACTCATAGGTCGGCATCTTGCAAACACCCCAACAGTTACAGGCTAGGAGATCCATAACGGTCAAAGGTACTGGAGTTCCAATCATCCACTCGTTGCTCAGATCTCCTTCTGCCGTGGTTTTCCATCCATAGCCACACAGATCGGGAACATCAGGGTTGGCTTCCAAGCAACGTATCAATAGATCGTGTTTGGTTGATAACTCACAGTCGCAGGATATGAAGCAGTAAGCAATCGTTACAAGGTGGTAGCTGATTAGACTTCATATCATCACACTTACTTCTAAAAAGCTCGTAGTGCAGCAGGTTGACGCATGACAGAGTCGTGGTCAAAGAGCAGAGTTTACAGACAAACTCTTCGACTTTTTTTGATGACATCGATAGAAACTTTCCAGTCCTGATCCATCTTGCTTAGCTTGACACAGAAATGCGAGTTCTCATGATATTCAAAGTTATCTTTTTCCCTTTACCACTGAATGAGCTCACTCAGGTTGGAACACATAGTCGTCCCCCACACCTATAAATGCGCCCGTTGTTAACAAGGTAACAGTTTCATACATGTCATTTCCCATATAGAAAACATATCCATAGCAACCTGCCTCTAGGTGCCTCTAGGTGAAGTGGCCGACTATGAATTCCAACCTTTGTTACAACCAGTGCATGGAGGTCAGGGAGGGTATTACATACCTCGAATCCCAACGAACTCGCTAGTTTTTGCACATCTTCGAAGTGTGTTTGATTTTTGGTAGTCAAGCGTCAACCAGCTGCCCTACGAGCTTTTTAAAAGTAAATGTGATGATATTAAGTCTAATCAGCTACCACCTTGAAACGATTGCCTACTGCTTCAAATCCTGCGGCTGCGAGCTAACCACCAAACAGCGGTCTGGATACGTTGTTTGGACGCCTACCCTGATGTTCCTGATCCGCGTGGCTGTGGATGGGAATTGGGAAACCACGGCAGAAGGAGATCTGAGCAACGAGTGGATGATTGGAACTCCAGTACCTTTGACCGTTATGGATCTCCTAGCCTGAAACTGTTGCCGTGTTTGCAAGATGCCGACATGCGAGTGTTTGGCCAATCAATAAAAGTGTACCCACGCTTTTAAGCTGAAGGATTGTACAAATACCAGTACCAGTACCAGTACCAGTAGCCAGCATGAGAATTCCCGTGAGTCAGAAGGTGATTAATCTGACAACTTGGACAGTGACTGCTAAGGTAGATATAACATAATACTAGTATCATATAACGTATCTCAGCATGGTCATGCTCTTTTCTAAAAATGTATTTTGTTGCAGTTGCACACCCATTCAAGAATAACCTGATGTCTGAGGACATTAATTAGAAATTCAGTAACAATCTTAAGAAGTTTATAAGTTATATGATAATTACATTCTCTTACGATTAAAACATGATATTGTTATTCGTTATTGTAATTGCAGTTAAAATTCTGCGTCTTCAGAGTACCCACAAGTAATATTTTAGTTACTAGACCTAGTTTGACGATACTACCTATTGACCTTTGACCGCCATTTTGAATGAATACCGTGAAAACAATGTGATAACAATAAGAACTATTCATTTTTTCACGTATTTATGAGTAAGTACGTTGATATAAGGAATATTGGCAAATAAATCGAAGAAAATTTTAGAAATTACCCATTTTGAGGAAATTGGCCCCAATCAAGGTCAAAAAAGGTAAGTAGGTAATTTAATTTTTTTTTTTATAAACTTTATACATTTATCTTACTAAAAGAGTATTTTTAAACTTGCAAACATTTTTTGTTATTTAATAAAAAAATATTTAAAAAATTACAAATTTGACCTTTGACCCTGGTTTTGACATAGAAAGCTGGATTTGCCAGAGGTATATCATGGTTTTTTGAAAAGTACTCGTCTCAAGCTTTCATTTGATGTATGTCATCCTTTGACCCAAATTTTATACCGACCAGGCCTTTTTCGAGCGTTATGCAAAGGACTACTATGGAGTCCTCACTCTTGTCACTCTCAGCAAATACTGTGAGTTCACTCGGCCCTTTTTGTGATCAGATATCTGAAATAATGTGGCATGACTTTTTTGAGGGAAGTGAATAATTACTCCTCGTAGACAGTCATGCGAAATTAGGCTGCACAGAGTGGTAAATATGTGATTTTATGTTAAGGCATGGTGACATAGTTTAGGGCTACTGACAAAACGTTGATTAGAGTTTTTAAAGCCCAGAAACAAATGGTGAGGGAAATGATGGTAGTTAGCCTAGAAAACATCTCGTAAGCCTACATTTAGTCAATTGAAGTTGATGATTGTACCTATAACTTGTTCATGTTAAATACAGTCAAATGGGCTAAAAAGCTTCCCAATAGTTTTGTAATCAATGACGAGGTTCATTCATACAAATTTATATTATACATTCACACATTCATAATGCCCAAGGAGCAATTAGATGTGCATGTAGGCCTATACAGAGATACAATTTAGATGTTTTTAAACGAAGTGCATATATTAGCTGTGAACGATTTTACAATAAGATAATCACTTTATTGTTTTAAAGGTTTTCAATGAGTATTTGATTAATTGAGTCTAATAATGAAGGGGCTGATTTTTTCGACTGCTTACAAGCTTTTATTATGCTCAACAAAATGTTTTAATTCAAATTCAATGTGACTACATGACGGAATCAGTTGTATATATGAATAAATGAATAATAAATAACCCCCGAGTTTAGCAGTGTTCTTACGGGATGGCGGATCAGGGTTGGAAGTTGATATGGTATGAACTGGAGCTGTCAAATACGTCGAAAATCACAAACATAAAAATTCCAATTATTTCCAATTTCCAATTTATTATAGGGTTATTTCATAGAATTTCATAGAGTTTTTCCATAGAAATAGGTACTGCCAGCAAAATAATGCAATAATAATAATAATAATTATTATTATTATTATTATTATTATTATTATAATAATAATAATAATAATAATTATTATTATTATTATTATAATTATTGTACAATATCGATTAATTACTACAATTTAAAGGATGATGTTATATAGTTACTCACTCAACGGCATACGCTCAAATTGCGTAGAAAAACGGACGCGCCCGTATCTACTAAAAGTGCTCTCATATTGGATTGCAAGACGGCACCAGCCCCGCGAGAAATTCCATTGAAATCGCGCGCTCGAAATCAACTTCCGCTCTACCGATGAGCCGGTAATAGGTCACTACCATTTAGTTCCGTGGCGAACGGTAAGCGCACCGATCAGTGCACCGTTATTAGCGCCATCTGTGTTCCCGCCAACGAACTAACTGCCTTGCGAGGGCGTGCCGGTGTAGACAGATCTCCTATGCCGTCGGGCCTCTTCCCTATATTTCTCACTCAACGGTATAACACGCATCATCAGTGATCAACTTACGATTCTGTTCTTCGTGCAGTTCTTGTACGGTGAGATTCATGTGCGAAGCCCAGACGCCGATGAAGCTGAGTATTACAATCATCGTGAAGAACGAGAAGACGACGTCGGCGACGCAGACGAAGAACGCGTCATAGTGGGCCGGACTCTGGAACCTCGCGTACGAGCCAATCACGATCATCGTTCCGCTGTCGAGACCCAGTGACAGGATGACGGTCTGCAGGGCGCCGTACCACATCTATAATAATAATAACAATAATAATAATAATAATAATAATAATAATAATAATAATAATAATAATAAAATAATAATAATAATAATAATAATAAAAATAGTAATAATAATAGTAATAATAATAATGATAATAATAATAATAATAATAATAATAATAATAATAATAATAATAATAATAATAATAATAATAATAATAATTTTTTTTTTTTTTTTTTTTTTTATTATAACAGTTATCATTTAAACAAAAGCACACAACATTTTACACCTTTATAAAATCCACAAAGCCCTTGAAAGGGCTTATCTGTGGCATAAACAAGAAAAGTACAGTCAAATAATTAAACCGTAATGGTAGATAACCAAAAAGTCAAATAATATACAGAAAAACAACTGAACGACAAAAACTGAAAAACAAACATATATAAAGAGAAAAAATATGAGACGGGTACAATATAAATAAAAACACAGAATAAATTAGTTGGAACACGCAATACAAATACCCAATTACTCTAACGTTAAATTTAACAAAATCCACTCTTTTAATGCAAACTTAACTAAACCAAGGCTATTTAAATCACATAAATTTGATGGCAACTTGTTGAATTCATAAGGGATTATAAATTTTAAAGTTCTCATTCCGTACTTGTTTATATAGGAGGGCACTAAATATCTATTTCTATGACGGAGATTCACACTACTGATATCATTTAAAACTTTATATTTATCACTGAAATAATAAGCAAGCAACAATCTAAAAGTAAGTAAAAACGAGATTGGGAGCACACCAGAAAGTTGATACCGCTGTATAATAGAAAGGCTTAGATTGGGTGTTATAGATTTAATAATTCGATTCTGTAATGCCATTAGAGATTTTAAATGGCATTTTGATGCACGCCCCCATAAAAATACACCATACAACAAAAGCGATTCAACTATTGCACAGTAAACTGTCTTCAAAATACTAAAGGGTAGTAGATATTTTAAATTAAAAAGTTGAAATGCTGCAGAACGCAACCTCCTACAAAGGCTTTCAATATGGAACTTCCAGGTGAAAAATTTATCGATCGTCAATCCTAAATAGACATATGTTTCAACAATTTCAATTTTTTCAAGGCAACCTATACAGTTTTGACCTTTTTGTAATCCGTGGAGGCAATCATATGAATGATACACGATATTAATAGGCATTAATTTAAATTTATTGTAGGGTGAACACAGATGCATAACTTTCGTTTTACTAGAATTAATGATCAAATTAAAATCGTGAGTCCAACAAAGGACGTTAATAAAATCTTGTTGTAATAACTGTTCTGCTACTTTAAAAACCCTGTGCGCTATAACCAATACAGTGTCATCCGCGTACATGAAAATCTTACAATGAACAACACATTTGAACATATTATTAACGTATATTAAGTATAAGATTGGTCCCAAAATAGAGCCTTGCGGCACGCCCGAGATCACCCACTTCCGTTTACTGAATCTATCCCCAACTCTAACTAATACTTGCCGGTCTTCTAAATAGCTCATGAACCATTTTAAAAGTGGTCCTCTGATTCCACAGTTACGCAAGGCTGAAATTAATTTAGAATGATTTAACGTGTCGAATGCCTTAGTGAAATCAATGAACAATACCATAACATGCATATTATCATCAAGCTTTGAATTTACAAGATCAGAAAATTCAAGTAGCAGATCAGTAGTACTTCTCGCTTTTTGAAAACCAAATTGTAAAGGGTTAATAATTCCATACTTAGATAGATATGCTATTAATTTATCAGCAATGCAACGTTCCATTATCTTTTCAATCGTAGGCAGCAGAGCAATAGGTCTATAATTACTATAGTTAAAGTGGTCCCCTTTTTTATAAACAGGCCGCACCACCGAGACTTTTAACTTAGATGGAATATTACCCGTTACAATAGAGAGGTTTACTAATTTTGTTATAACTGGGCTAATTGTATCATTTATAGCTTTAAGATCTTTAATTCTTATCCCATCCAGTCCTGGTTGCTTATTTTCATCAAATTTACTAATGATATTGGAAACCTCTCTCACCGTGATCTCAGGCATGAACATTGACTGTGCCTCACATGCAGCAATATGAGGTGTAGATGTACACACGTCACAGTCATGTTGAATGGAACTTACTTCATTGACAAAAGTTTCAACGAAATTATTAACGATTATGTCCATATTTTCTTTAGTCCCAATGTATCTCTTAATCACCTCATCGACAGATTGTTTCTGCTTTTTACCAAGGATATTATTAATTGACTGCCACGTAGCCTTCATATTGCCTTTATCTCTTTCAAATACATTTCTATAATAATTGACTTTAGCTCTTTGGATCGATTTTGTTACGTAATTTCTAAAATTAACATAACTAATACGATAATGTTGTTTATAAGAAGCACGACAATTTTTCCACCTTTTAAACAATTCATCCCTTTCCTTAGTCAGCCTCTGAATCTCAGGAGTCATCCAACTTTTTAACTTCCTTTTTTTATGCCCTTTACCATTGCCCGATATTGTTGCTTGCTCATAGCACTCTGAGAAAAAACTAACTATTCTGTTATAAAGGATCTCACAATCGTTCACGCCAAGAAGATTTTGCCACTCACAACTTAATAATTTATCATACAAAATACGCTCATTTAAACGGGATTTACAGGTAGGTACCTCATTGCACACGCTACGATCAAAAATTATGTCAACCAGTACCATGAAGTGGTCTGATAATTTTGTTGTAAATATTGCGGAGTTAAGATCACGGGCATCGCTCCTGATAAAAATATGGTCAATACAGGAACGGGTTAAGACATGCAATCTATGTTCCTCTCGCGTAACTCCATCTATACACCTATAAAATCCACTAGTTGCCATCAAACTTTCGTAACTTTGTACAGACAAATCATTCTCCTGTAATAAATCTAAGTTGACGTCACCAATAAGCAATACATTTCTCTCCGATATTCTATCTAACACTAACTCTAATTCTTTAACAAATTCTAATTTATTATAATTCGGAGGTCTGTATATACCTAATAAATTCACATCCTTAGAAGTCCCAAATGATAAATATCCGTAAATACATTCAAAATTAATAGAATCTAATGTTAATTCGGTAAACAAAATAGAAGATTTTACAAACAATAACAGACCACCTCCTTCTTTATCACGTCTTGTCTTAAAAAACGAATCATATCCTTCAAAATGAAATACCTTATTCACTTCAAATACCGCAATTTCACTTAGTAATAGCACGTCAAAAACGCCAATTTGATTTTGCAGCACTACATTTAGCTCATCCCAGTTTCTACGCAGTGAGCGCACATTTAAGTGAATCACAGACACACCCTGCACATGACTAAACCACTCGTCCAGGTCATTGATAACAGAGCAAGTATTTGTACTAGTATTTACATCATCAACTACATTATTAACCCATACCATTCTCAGATCAAAACAAGTTATTCTCCAATTTTATCTAGGTCACTGAAGGAACTTATTATCAATACCTTACGAGCAGCTTCGTCTTTTTTGACAAATATTTTCCCCTGCTTTATCCAAACAAACTTGAAGTTAACTTGATTAGCAAGTGTCTTGGCCCTCCAAAATAACTCGCGATTTAGTGGAGTTAAGTTTTCATTAATAAAAACTCTCTGAACCCGCTCACCTCGCACCTGAACAATTTGATCACTGGTGACCTGTAGTTTCCTCTTAGCAATAAACTTGTCCCGCTTACGTCTTGTCGTCAGCTGTACGAGAATCTTGGGGGGGCGATTAGCGTTGCGCGAGGGAAGCCGATGGGCCGCATCTATCTCCTCAGCCACCAATCCAATCCCTAGCCTCTCAGCAACTTTCAACACAATGTCATCGACGTTTTCGTCCTCTGACATAGGAACGTTGTCTAGTTCAAAGTTCTTGTTACGTCCGTACTGATCTAATGTATTTAGTCTGACTTGCAGTTATTCAATTACCTTGTCTTTTTCCTCGCACTGACCCTCCAAATCTGAAACCGCCTTCTTCAATGACTTGAACTTTGAAGAAAGCTCTTCTTTAAAAGATTTAAACTCCTCACGTAAGGAATTAATATTGTCACAGATTTCACGCTTTAACTCCGACATCATACCCAATAAACCATTATCGTCCTGGCTTTTGATTTGCCTGCATCCGACACAACGCCAATTAGCCTTAACTTCCCGTGATTTTGCAAGATGTGTAGACTTTTTTAATCCTGCACACTTATAATGCAAACTAGAGTCACAGCCAAAGCACGACACATAGTCTCCGTCCGCAGGTAACTCACCATTACAGATACCGCACAACATAACCTCTGATAACACGGAGCGCGGAGCACAAGGAAAACACGTCCTACCACTACGGCGTTCAGATGTGGAATGTGGATAATAATATGGAATATGGAATAATAATTATAATAATAATAATAATAATAATAATAATAATAATAATAATAATAATAATAATAATAATAATAATAATAATAATAATAATAATAATAATAATAATAATAATAATAATAATAATAATAATAATCATAATAATAATAATAATAATAATAATAATAAAAATAATAATAATAATAATACTGCCTTTATTTACAACAGAATACAAATGATTCCACCAGTGTAAATATAATAAAACCTGAAAATAAGAACAATATGTCATAAGCATAGTCACATAAATAAAAGCAATAATAAGACATAACAGTAAACATTACATAACAAATTGTACACAAACATTGCCAACAACGCAGCCCTATAAATAGGCCTGCCGAGTCATAGGTAAAAGTGACAGAATTACGTTGGAACGAAATCTTCTAAAACAGGTATCGATTAATCAAGTAAAATACTGGAGTTAATTTATATTTTGGAGTTAAGTTAAAAATACTGAAAGCACACACACGCACACTAATAAATTAATTAATTTTATTGTGATTTTCCTGTCCCATGAAAGGACAGGATGGCCAGTGTAGGGTTATGGGCATGCCTATACCCTCTTTAGCCTACAGATAGATACAATTACACAATAACGTACATACTATTACACAAAGTTAAAAATTACAAAGTTAAATACCTGGAGAGGAAGTTATAGAATTATATTGATCGGTAATGGATATTTGAATTTCGGTCTGAAGGATAAGGTTATAGGGCGAGTTATTATGTCTAGCATGTTTTTGTGGTTGTCGTTAATAATTTTTTCAAACTATTTCAGATGAAGGTGATGAATGCGGTTTGAGATATGAGTGTTGTCTAAACGTTCTCGTGCACAATCGTGATTGATCGATTGATTGATTAGTGAAGCTTCAGTGGCGTATCCAGGAAGGTGGGGGGCTGGGGGGGGCTGGAGCCTCCCCCAAAATACCAACTTTAATAATTATACTCTGTAAATCATCTAAAGTTACGCAAGAGATTGACGTATTAAATTAATTTCTCTATCTGCTGGAGAGGGGGGGGGGGGGCTGAGGGGGCTAGAGCCCCCCCCGAAATCACAACTTTAATAATTATACTCTGTAAATCATCTAAATTCATGCAAGAGATTCAGTACTAATTTCTATATATTTTGCTTCTAGTCAGGAATCACTCCCGTGGTGAAACTGTATGTTGTTATAATATATTCGTTTTTGTATGTAGGCTTAATGTAGGCCAATGTGTAATGTATCCCGTCCAGCAAAGCACCCCAACTTTTTCTAAAACACATTAAAACCACTTCAAAAATGCAGATTTAAAAAAAAATTGCTTTTTACCAAAAAGCAACTTAAATAAATTATCTCTTATTTCGGCCACTCTGTTTGTTGTTTACAATGGCACACACACACCGTAAACTTTATCGAGGGATATACGTGTTCATACTCGCACATTTCCCCGTAAACAGCATTACTCACCTAACACATAGATAGCGCTGCTAAGCAACACCCTTATCTGCGCCATTGATGATTTGACAATAAAGCAACAATGAACAATTGACAGATAAACTCATCCTTATAGTAGTTTATTTTCTTGCCACCAGAATGCGTCGTCTATTTTGAGGGGCCATATAGACAGCCAGCTAAATGGAACTTGAAATAGTACTATAGATGGGCTCCAATATGGCCGATGTGACGTCACGTGAATACTCCCTATAGATCGGGAACGAGAGTTCTCGTTATTTCGTGCAGATCGTAAACGTCCACGTTTGGTGGAGGTGCCGGGTAAAAAAAAAAAAATCTAATTTGTGAGCGTTGAATTTCACGATACTCAACCATGCACACAGATAGAGCACTAAATAATAAGCTTTCGATAATATCAGTATAAATTATTCGAGTATTAATTATAATTTTAAGCCTTTGAGTTAGTGAATAAGCGAAGAAGAGTGGGAAGACCTAGAGATAGATGGCAGGACCAGGTACAAGTAGATGTGGAAGAGAGAGGAGAGAAGTGGCCAGTGGTAGAGGATAGAGAAAGATGGTGGGTGGACAGAAAAAGGTGGAGAGAGTTGGTGGAACGGCAAGAGGAATTCATTCATGAAGAGAATTAAGTTAAAGAAGATGATGTTTCGAGCTTGGCATGCCGATACTGATTCCTGGGATGCCCAAGATCAATGGTGGAAACACCCTTTTACCCAACTTAATTATGTTGGAATAAAGAGTAGCGATATATATTTATTCAGGCTGTATTTTTACCTACCTTGAGGAACACCCGACTTCAGTTTTTTACTTAAATTTGTTTTAAAATGGTTTTAAATTGTACCAAAAGAAAATCAAATTGTGTCGTCAAATAGAGAATGTAATGTCTTTCTTATGAATGTTATTATTTTATTACAAATAATATTTCCGTTTTGCAGATATTCTTAGTTAGGTGTGAAAGTTGTTCAGCAACATCACATTTCAAAAGGTTTGATTAAAAACTACTGTAAAACGGAACTATTGATTGGAACAAAGAAACATTCATAAGAAATAGCATTACATTCTCTACAGGATGACATATTTTTATTTACATTGGGGACAACTAAACACATTTTAAAGAAATAATTGCTTTAAAATGTGTTTTAGTTGAACCCAATGTAATTCAAATTATGTCATCCTGTACCTTATTTCATTAAAGTCAAACCTGTGCTTAAATATGTAGGGCTTAATTACTTTCATTGACGACATCAAGAACAGCATATTCCCTAGCACTGTTTTTGTTTTTATGATTTGATGATTTGATTTGATAATTATTATTACAGACCAAAATCAAGAGTTCCGCTTGCTATAGATGAACTGATACATGTTCGTGTTTGTAAACTAGTCCCAACGAAATTATTCGCATATCAGTCTCAGGTGATTGTATACTGCCCCTTTTAACCGCGCCAATTGAAAGAAAATCAACAGATACCTGGCGTTCTTTCACACATTCGTAAACGCACGATTTGGCTAAAGCTGGATTCATGACATTGCGTTTTTCTGCGGGACGGTGTGCGACGGAGGTTTTGGGCCAATCAGGAGCGACCTTGGTGCACTTAGGTCGCTCCTGATTGGCCCAAAACCTCCGTCGCGCACCGTCCCGCAGAACAACGCAATGTCATGAATCGAGGCTCCAGCGTTAGTCTAGTGCACAGGCGGTTTGGAGTGGACACACCCAACGTTACAGGTAACCAACGGAAAGTCTTAAATTATCCCCAGCGAACCTTTTTAGATGAGATGGTAGGAATTAGCGACGTGGAGAATAAAGTTGTCACCTTGGACTCGGGTGCGTCGTAATGGGCGTCTCAGGCGCGACTTTCTGCCGCTCACAGCGCTAGCAGTACTGAAAGGTCCAACTCAATCTTTCATCTCGTTTTCTCAATTCAACTTTTCAGTCATTTATATTTAAAAATTTAAGTCGTCCATTGTAGTAATTTTTTACAAGGTTTGTGATTTACGATAGTTTTGCCATTAGATACAAAACAAACACATTGTCATTTGACAGTATACAGTTCACATGGAGAATTATTTATAAAGTTGGACCTTTTAGGACAGGTGCTGCTACCTACTTCAGCTTTGACCAGAAACGCCCATTGCATCAGAATACTTTCGTTGGAGAAACTTTACATAGGCCGCTATATATATATTAGTTTTCAAGTTTTCGCGGACATATGTGTACCTGTTGCAACTTTCTGGTGATTGTTGCCGCGAATAATGTACTAAAGAAAGAGGCACTGACTTACCCTTCCCTTCCTGACGTTTCGGGAAAGTCAAGAAGGGAAGGGTAAGTCAGTGCCTCCTTCTTTAGTACATTATTCGCGGCAACAATCCACAGAAAGTTGCAACAGGTACATATATATATATATATATATATATATATATATATATATATATATATATATATATATATATATCTACTTACACGGTAATTGTAAATGTCCTGCCATTCGAACGAGAGGTAATATTTGAACCCTTCAGCCGCGCCTTCGTACTTGGCTAGGCCGACGATGAAGAAGACGAGGAGTAGAACAGTCATGATCGGTACCAACCACACGACCGCCTGAGAGAGAAAACACCACACACAGATTCGTGCATTAATTTCATTATTGTTTTTAATATTATAAGGGCTGCCCAACGATATCGATAATTCGATACGATATCGATAATGGAAAAATAATCCGATATCGATATAGAATTATTATATCGTAGATATCGCGATATCGAACTTGCGCCTAATAAGCTAATTGTTTCGAAAGAAAACGAGTACGTCACGTCACGCCAATCACAATATTGCTGCTTTGTGTGGATTTTTTAAATTTTGAATAGTATACACACAAATTGACACACATAATAAGACATTTCAAAGTTCAAACATTTATTTACGTATTACGGTAATGTTGTTTATAATAAGTGGCCTCTGGCTGGTCTGGAAATCCTAAAAACACACAAGGAAAGTTTCGATATCGCCGACATCGATACGTTTCTTGATAAGTTCGATATCGCGACACGATATCGATAATTCTTCCCGCGATATCGATATGATCTTTTTTATCGTTGGGCAGCCCTAAAAATAAAATATATTATTATATTTATAGGGCTGGCATTATAAACAGCTGATATGAAATTTAGTATAGCTATATATTATAACTTGTTATCCACCAATCAGAAGCCTTGAAATAAATCTAGTTCTATTTCACTTGCATATATTTATTATATTATAAGTTTTTAGATAATTTGCATTTGCCTTGAAATCCATCTAATTCTGTTTCACATGCATTTATTTATTATATTATAAGTTTTTAAATAATTTCTGGGCAAAACCTAAAATGTGCATTACGAAGAATTAGCGCTGAAATGAACTAATATCAATAAAACAAATAGATTAACTAAAGATTAACTCAAACTAACATAATACTCGTCAAACGCAATTTTTCACATTAAGTACTTTTAGGGGTACAGGTACCAATAATATGAGTACCAAAAATATTACCATTACCACTAATAATACCATTACCAATAATAATTTTATTATTATTATTATTATTATTATTATTATTATTATTATTATTATTATTATTATTATTATTATTATTATTATTATTATTATTATTATTATTATTATTATTATTATTATTATTATTATTATTATTATTATTATTATTATTATTATGAAGAGGTTGGGGAGGTGGTTGTGTCAGGCCTGGCTAGCCGGCAACGAAGACATTAGCCCAAGAAATGGAGTACCTCGCTACTCCCCCCTACCCGATAATTAATGTTGTAAACGGGGTCAAGATATATATATATATTTATTATTATTATTATTATTATTGTTTTTATTATTATCAATGCTTATCTTCAATGCCGACCCAATGCAGAGCTGGACGTGGCAACAGATGATGATGATGATTATTATTATTAATATTATCAACAGTCGGGACCTCACCTTTCCTATGCTCTGTATGCCATGATATATTAAGCCGAAACTTAAGGCCCACACAATAGCCAAACATCCCACGAGTTTCCAGTTAAGTGGGCCGATTTCTAAGGTTGAATGTTTGACGTCGCACACCGAAGGCAGTTGTAGCGTCGTCTTGCTGGAACCGAAAAGAGAGTTTTTTTATCATAATAATCACCATAATGCTAACCGCTACGATATATTATGGGCTGCGTACCAACTATGACTGGGAGTGACTGCAGTGACTGAGATCCGTACCAACTTGACTCGCAGTCAAGCTGCAGTCACTGCTTTTTGCGTACCAGTTTACCTCGCAGTTACCCCTCCAGTCACTGCGATGACTGGGCCGAAAAGATCCAGCTATCGCAGTCAAGGGGGGCGTGGCTAATAATTTTACCGCGAATTATGAATTTATAGACAATATTATATGGTTTAAATAGTAAGTGACATCACAACACCATATAATCTCATCTTAGAAGTCCCATAAGCGTTAAATTATTAATTTTATGTTGTAAGGTTAATTAACAGATGGCAAATGTTGCTTTTATGAATGACGATTTCTGCTGTTTTCTGCTTTCGCTGTGACAGTGACTGCAGCCCATACCAGCTGCTGCGTTCACTGCGTTGACTGGGCTACCCCCACCACCAGTCACAGCCACAGTGAACGCAGTCAAAGTTGGTACGCAGCCCCAGTCAACGCAGTGAACGCAGCAGCTGGTACGGGCTTCAGTCACAGTCACAGCGAAAGCAGACAACAGCAGAAATTGTCATTCATGAAAGCCACATTTGCCATCTGCTAATTAACCTTACAATATTACATTCATAATTTAACCCTTATGGGACTTCTAAGTTGAGATTATATGGTGTTGTGATGTCATTTACTATTTAAACCTAAATTCATAATTCGCGGTTACATTATTAGCCACGCCCCCCTTGACTGCGATAGCTGGATCTTTTCGGCCCAGTCATCGCAGTGACTAGAGGGGTAACTGCGAGGTAAACTGGTACGCAAAAAGCAGTGACTGCAGCTTGACTGCGAGTCAATTTGGTACGGATCTCAGTCACTGCAGTCACTGCCAGTCATAGTTGGTACGCAGCCATGGAGATGTATACAAACAAACGAAGCTGGATTATAGTGAACCTGGAGCTAACTGACCCAACCAGTCTGCGAAACATCTATTGAGGAAATGCACATCCCTTGCTGACACGACAGCGCCTGCATCATGTAAATTCAACCTATCGTTTTAAGTTTATTGCCGAGTGGCATGAAGAGGGTGGAGAAAGAAGCGTGTCTCTACTGGTTGACCAGATCAAGCATGATGGCATAATAGCCAAATGTGGGCATTTGAGAAGAAGAAGAAGAAGTTTTTCTACTCACGCTGAGTGATCAATACCACAAGTTGGCCGAAACGTATCAGTATTTATTTATCTGTCTTAACTCATCTATATGTTTCTCAAAGCGACCTATCTACTTTCTCAGGTAAGCTGTCGTCCTTCTGTTTATTTTCCCCCATGTTTATCTTGTTCTGAGTTCCAATTAACTCAGCCATTTTGGACTTTCCAAGTATACACTATGTATATGTAGTAATAGGTTTTCGAGTTTTTTTCTGCAAGTAACTTGCTCTCTAGAGACTGGTTGCTGGCCCATAAATGGGCCATTGACATGATCGTTGTCTCGACGTTTCGGCAAAATCGCGTTTTCCATCTTCAGGATGATCCGTTGGTTTCAGAGGCTGAGAATCGAATGGATACGGTATGTATATAATTGTAACTCAGAACAAGAAAACCATGTTCTAGTGAGGAAAAAGGTACAGAAGGACGACAGCTTACCTGAGAAAGTAGAAAGGTCGCTTTGAGAAACATAAAGATGAATCAAGACCAATTAATAAATACTGAGACGTTTCAGCCAACTAGTACCTATTCCCTCAGTAGAAAATGTTTATCTTGTTCTGATTTCCAATGACTCAGCCATTTTGGCCTCTCCAAGTATACACTACGTATATATATGTACATATAAGTTGGACTAGGAACACAAATTAACATGTTCTAGTGAGGGGAAAGGTACAGAAGGACGACAGCTTACCTTAAAACGTTAGGTAGGTCGCACATAGACACAAGTAGATATATATACATATATATACATATATATACATATATATATATATATATATATATATATATATATATATATATATATATATATATATATATATAAATGTAGAAATAGGTTTTCGAGGTTGAGAACCGATCGGTTCTCAACCTCTGAAACGACAACGGATCATCCTGAAGATGGCAAATGCGATTTTGCCGAAACGTCGAGACAAGGACAATGTCAATGGCTCATTTCTGGGCCAGCAACCAGTCTCTAGAAAGCAAGTTACGTGGACAAAAACTCGAAAACCTATTACTACATCTTCTTCAATTCGCGAAAACCTACAGAACAACACATATATATATATATATATATATATATATATATATATATAAGTTGGACTAGGAACACAAATTAACATGTTCTAGTGAGGGGAAAGGTACAGAAGGACGACAGCTTACCTTAAAACGTTAGGTAGGTCGCACATAGACACAAGTAGATGAGAAGACAAGAATTGCTGATACGTTTCGACCAACTAGTGGTATTTATCACTCAGCGTGAGTAGAGGTACTAAAATTATCTAAAGCTAGTATGATATATGTACAATGAAGGCGCTATATATATGTGTGAGAGGGAAAGAAGGATAGGAACGTCCAGAAGTTTTTGTGTTGTGTTTTTTGTTTTGTTTTGTGTCATCTACGCTACGCAGCCTGCCAAATGGTTTCAGGTAAGCTGTTGGCTCCTATCCTTCTTTCCCTCTCACACATGTACTAGCCTTTAGGCCTGCTCTATATTTCCTATATATATATATATATATATATATAGTACAAAAACATTTTTACCGTTGTTTTCGCACTATACATTTTACAACCAACAAAATCTAAGAAATCTCACATATATATATAATAATGTGTGTATGTGTAATATATAGGCTGCCTACCGATATACTCACAGGAAGTACGTGTAGTAACAGTGAAAGTCCGACTCGATCAAGCTGGTCAAGTTATGCATACCGGAGCACTCGATATATTGGGCTATCTGCTCCTCGTTCCGTTCGCAATGGTCCCACGCGGTCGTCCACGACAGGTGCGGATTGGTCGTGATATAGAATGTGCTCAACATGTAGAACAGTGCCCACGACATGAACACGCCCTGACTCATCACCGCGTAGATGTTGCTGATGACGAACGCATAGCCCAAGCCTGGAAAAAAAGAATCATTCGACAAAAACGGACACAAAGTTATTTGTGGCCTAGTAAATTTCGACAGGAGATTACGGAAATAAAATATGTTTTTGCAACCGTTGGGCGAAGAAAGATTGAATGACAAGATCATCATGGTTGTAAATCTATAAGTGAACATAAAGAAGATTTTCACACAAACAGTCGGCAAATTGGAAATCGTGCAATTTCCCACGCTCGCAGCTCGCAGTGAAACCCATAAAAAATGGATGAAATTAAAAATGAAAACTGTGCTGCTAAAAAATGTTATTATACACCATATATTCATACATGACTTAAAAACACTGTAGCAATCCGTTATCTGTGACGGTTGTATGCTTAATAGATGCAAATATTGTATAATACTATTGGACACCTGGAATGTTCAATGTATAGGCTACCACTACAATTATTTAAAGAAGCTAAATAGGATTTACGTCTATATACCTACAATAATAACTGTTCGTATTAAATATGTCCAAGGACAATTCTAGTCATTGGGTGTTTGGAATAGTTGGTAAAAAATGAATGAATGAATGAATGAATGAATGAATGAATGAATGAATGAATGAAACTATCAGGTTGACCTATCAACATGTTCTGCCAAGTTTTGTGAAAAAATGAACACATAAACGCGGCCTGTTATATCTAAACTCTAGAATGAAATTTGACTTCTTTCTTTCACGTCCTGATTCCCACGAATTGCATTAATATGGTATTTTTTGTTCGCTGAGCACCATAACATTCAACAGTTACACATACAACCATAGAAATCAGACTTTTATGTCCACGTCACAGTCGCACTCGCATTGCCTGAAATAGCTTTAATAATTTTTGAATTATGGTTTACTTGTGTTTTTTATAAAATGTGACAGAACCTCGTGTCAAGAAATTACGATGCGTGAAGGACAATTAATATTTTTCTTTTCCTATGCATAGATGGCTTCCTCAGCCATTCCTCTTCCTTGCTAAAAATATATGAATATATTAATTAATATATTATTAATATATTAATATAGATGTGTTCAGACTGATAGGCATTGGTTTCCTATCCATTTTGAAGTAATAAGAGTTATTAATTACAAATGGTAAATCACCTTCCCCTAAAGGCACCAGCTTCGTCACCCGCAATGGCCCAAACGATGTAAACTGGCCGACAGCCAGTTGTAGAAACAGCAGTGGAAATCCAATAAGAAACTCTATGATGATACGCTGTATGACAAATGATCCTAGAAAATAAATTTGGAGTTTTTACAACCTTCACAAAACTTACAACAAGCTGTAAGTACAGGGAGTATTCAATTAGTTTCTTCTCAATGAATAAATTAATGTTTAATATTATGGCAAGCTATGTATCTACAAGAACAATCCATAGCGAAATTGAACCTCGCCATTTTTGTTGTAATAATATTTTAACAACAGAATAAAGAACTACTACTACTACTACTACTACTACGTCTACTACTACTACTACTACTACTACTACTACCACTACTACTACCACTACTACTACTGCTACTACTACTACTACTACTACTACTACTACTACTACTACTACTACTACTACTACTACTACTACTACTACTACTACTACTACTACTACTACTACTACTACTACTACTACTACTACTTATTATTAACATGATTTATTGTTACCCCGCAGACAAGCTACTGCGTAGCTTTGTGGGGTTTGATTTATTTGTACTGTATGATTTGTTTTGACAATAAATAAATTTGAAAAAAAAAAAAAAAAAAAAACTTCTACTACTACTACTACTACTACTACTACTACTACTACTACTACTACTACTACTACTACTACTACTTCTACTACTACTACTATTACTACTACTACTACTACTACTACTACTACTACTACTACTACTACTACTACTACTACTACTACTACTACTACTACTACTACTACTACTACTACTACTACTACTACTACTACTACTACTACTACTACTGCTACTACTTCTACTACTACTCAGTGGCGTAGCGGAAAGTCCCAGGGCCCCCCCGCAAGATTTATGTGTGGGCCCCCCTCCCCCAAAAATACCTCGTGACAAATTGCAAAAATTCATAAAAATGCATTAGTTTGGTTTTTTCAAATTACATTATAAGAAGCGCTTATTCCTCTGGTGTTTTTCCTGCCGAACTCGTCGATTATTGCATCAGTTGCAAGTTTTCGAGCTTGCTCGCATTCAATGCTTAAAATGGAAAGTCCCTTCAAACGTTCTTGTGACATGCTGCTTCTAAGATAATTTTTTATTAGTTTTAACTTCGAAAATGAACGTTCAGCAGTTGCGACAGTGACAGGTATTGTTAAAAATAGTAGATAGGCAGTGACGACGTCGGGGATGTTCGAAGTTATGGCATTGTTCTTAAATATCAAAAGTTCCGATAATTCTATAATCGAATTAGGGTCACTTAGCGTTGTTAATTGGTTTTTAATAACACTTCGAAAACTTAACATCTGCGACGGAAACTCGTCGGTTAGATCATCTTTGTACAATGATAGGAATGATTCGGCTGATTTGAATAATGTGTCATCAGTAGCACTCGTCAACTCTTTCACAGTTAGGAAATTAAACCTCTGAGCAACACTATCCATTCCTTGAAAGCGGTTTTTCAGTTGGCTCGTGATCACATCGATGTTTGAGTAAAAGACCGAAATCTTGAAGTTCCTCTCTGGATCTGACAATCGTTGGTCTTCTAAGAGCTCATCAGAACGATTCCTCGTTTGCCCCTGACGCTTATTTTGAAACTTTGAGAAAAATACCCCAAGAAATCCCGCAATATTCAAACCGTACGAAATTTCAGCTCATAGCAACTATTTTGTTATTTTGAGCGTCAAAAATCGAGCTATCCATGCAGGAATTTCATAATAATTGTAATTAAGCACTATTGAGTATACATGTGTCGTATATGTATACAAACAGGATAGAAAGTACAATAGTATACTACAAAAAAAAGAAAATCGACTTTTGCCCCAAAAATAGCCACGTAGGGCCTACAAGTACCTTTAATCCTTTTCCTCGGAAATTTTCGAATGAACACACTTTTTTTTTGGTGTTCTACCCATTCTCTTCAAGATTCCCATCTATTGCGCGAACAATTACGGATGGATTTACAATGGAGCTTTAAGGTAAGCATTAGTCATCCACTTTCCTTGTATCCTAATGGTAATGAATGGTCATGAATGGACTGAAGAAAATACTACATTTGATTTCCTTGAATCTGAAAACCCTAAGTGTCAGTCGTAAAATGTTTTTTTCTTTTTGAAATAATTTTTAGAAATAATTTCAAATTTTCCTCTACATGCGAGTATCGATAAACTCATATTTTAACTCATGAACTCAGATTGACCGGTGGGCCAAGCCTTGCGGGGGCGGCTTGGGTCACCGCTACGCCACTGCTACTACTACTACTACATACCCTAGATAACGGTGGAAAACCACCACTCAACCCAACACAGTTAAACTGAACTTAAATATTATTATTATTGTTATTATTATTATTATTATTATAATTATTATAATTATTATTATTATAATTATAATTATAATTATTATTATTATTATTATTATTATTATTATTATTATTATTATTATTATTATTATTATTATTATTATTATGATTATTATGATTATTATGATTATTATTATTATTATTATTATTATTATTATTATTATTATTATTATTATTATTATTATTATTATTATTATTATTATTATTATTATTATTATTATTATTATTATAATTATTATTATTAGTATTATTATTATTATTAGGCCTATTATTATTATTATTATTATTATTATTATTATTATTATTATTATTATTCTTATTTTTATTAATATTATTATTATTATAATTTGAAGTTTCCACAACACTTTATTTCAAGGACTTAAGTCAAAAGATGTTAAGAATGTGAATAATTAGAATTGTGTCTTTTGTACGGTTACTTTTACAGTCTATTCTATTTCAGGGTGGACTAGAGCTAGCATATTACCGTAATTCGTATTTCCAAACTCCAGTGAAGGAAATACCATCATGTTGTTTATACCCAGGGTCACAGCAAACATTGCCAGTAAGCATTCCCGACGGTTGCGCCAGTGCTCGCTTCTGGCGCTTCTATTAGCTTTCAATCGCCACTGGGAACAAGATAAGTTTCGTTATATTATGTTATGTAACATAATGTAATGTAATGTAATGTAATGTAATTTAATTTAATTTAATGTAATGTAATGTAACATAATGTAATGTAATGTAATGTAATGTAATGTAATGTAATGTAATGTAATGTAATGTAATGTAATGTAATGTAATGTAATGTAATGTAATGTATTGTAATGTTAGGCTATGTAATGTAATGAAATGTATGTATATTATTCAATATCTGCTAACCGTGAGCGATGACTCAGCGGTAAGACGCGAGACTACTTTTTAGTCAGCTTATCTTCTTAGTATTATCAATCTATTTTATATGCCTTCTGCGTATTAATTATATTATTATTATTGTTATTGTTTTTTATTTGTGGTTATAGTAGCCCTGTATTATTTTAACCAAATGTATTTTAATGTATCACCTTGTTATACTACGGTTAGTTAATATTAGATTAGTACTAGAATAATTAAGAAACCAAGTGAATTTCAAAATGTAACGTGTAAATTTAGGTTATAAAGAGTAAAAACTCAAACCTTAAATAAAGAAAACAAATAAAGAAAACAAATAAAGAAAACAAATAAAGACTCTATAGAGGTCACACATCCCCCTTCTGACCTAGGCCGATGTTTATTTACTTCGGTGTTCGGGTGACGATCGTTCGTGTACGGACGAACGACGACGAGTGTACGTTTTCAAATTGTTAAGGCTGTAGGTCCCGATTTCAGTCTGTTAAAATTGCATGAAAATGTTTTTAAATTGTCCCAAAAGAAAATCAAATTATGTCATCCTCTAGAGAATTTAGTGCTCTTTCTTATGAATGTTTCTTTCTTTCAATATTGATATTTACTAGGAAAACGCTCTGTTTGACGCGTTGATAAGCGAGCGCGTCCATATCTACGAACGTTCTGGCGAAAAGATCTCAAAGCTTATAAAAACAACAATTCAAGAATGTGCATTTAACCTTTATTGGGCAACTAGACAGAGAATGGCATAAGTTCCAACTCTGGGTGTTCGAAAGAAGAAGAAGAAGAAGAAGTTTTTTTCTAATTTCCATAGCTATTATACCTACTTCCCGATATTGTTCAATGCAGTGCAATTTGCGTTGCTAAGAATTTTCGTTGTCATTCCGTCTAGTGTTTTCGCGGCGGTCCGCCACCGTTACTAACAGTTTTTGAGTGTAACTTTTCGAACGATTTTGCCTCAAAACTATACGCCTTCAATCCACATCGAGGCTTGTGGATGGTCCAAATTTCAAGTTGATCGGACTTTCTGTTCGACCGCTATCGACAGACATAAAAACGAAACAAAAAACAAACAGAATGAAGTGCCATAAGAGTCTAGTACAAAAAAAAAAAAACAGAACGAAGTGCCATAAGAATCTCGTGGAGACGCTCGCTTCGCTCTCTTTAAAACACGTTTTTCCATGATGTTGTTGAAAGGGTATACCAACGTCAAAAGTTAATAATGAACATTTAAAAACGGTAATATTTATTGGAACAAAAGCAAGAGCGCGACATATTTTGACTTTTGAATGTCTCATATTCGAATTGTGTGTCAATTGCCAGCTAGTTTGGGATAGTGCACTAATTTGCAATTGTATTGAAATTCTTGACTTCCCTACAACGTAA
>OX246748.1:22371245-22444795 GCA_945910005.1 Isoperla grammatica
TGAATCGTAACGTCATGTTTCAATTGTAACTCGTCACCCTGTGGAAGGTCAGCGGGTTGGAGCCAATTGGAGCAATATTCCCTTTTATATCCAATATTTAAATATAATCAAGCATCTCTCCACATTGATGCGCTGTCAAAATAGACTTTGTTGGTGAAAAAAACAAAAGAATAATTCGTTAGAATCAAGGTCCACTAGATCGACACCCTGCCAGGGCATTTAGTGGAGTTCGACGACACCCCGCCAGGGGATTTAGTGGATCTTGGTTAGAATCAAACGCACAGCAGAAAAGCTCAAGGTCTACTCGAACTCCGCTAGGCGGGGATCAAGTAGATCTTGAGAAAAGCTTAGGTTTGCAAGGTCTACTTGGTCTCCGACTAGCGGAAATCAAGTAGAACTTGATATTGTACGTGCAGGCACCACGGAGGGCAGTGCCCGAAGTCTACGATAGAGTGCGTTAAGGTAGGATGCCCTCTTCATCCCCTACTGGAGGCTTCTCGAACTATCAAACACTGAGCAGTGTGATATTTACATTTTGAAAAAGACAAGTGACATTGAAAATTGTCAATCTAGGATTTAATTTTTAATTTAATTTTCACAATTTGTAGAAACGTCAGTGATGGAAGATGAAAATGTTATCGTCGAAGAAAAGTCTGCCAGGCAAGCGAGGAGAGAGAAAATTGAAGCTAAAGCAAGATCAAAATCAGAAGCAAGCAGCAAAACAGAAAGCGAGAAGTCAGGCGCCAGCATCCTGTCCCGTAATTCGCGAAGATCCACCCCTATACTACTGGTAAGTCAAGGTCATGTTTATCTTGCTACTACATCGGTAAAGATCCACCCCTATACAACTTGTAAGTCAAGGTCATTATCCTGCTACTAACATCACCCACCCCTATACTACTGGAAAGTCAAGGTTGTTATTATCCTGCTACAACTAACATCACAAAGATCCACCCCTATACTACTGGCAAGTCAAGGCCATTTTTAATCTGCTATTAACATCACAAAGATCCACCCCTATACTACTGGCAAGTCAAGGTTGTTATTATCCTGCTACAACTAACATCACAAAGATCCACCCGGGTATATTTTTGGTAAGTCAAGTTCGTTAGGCCCTATTATCTGTTAATGTTGGTTTTTATAAACTTCTCGTAAATTGGAAGGAATTTTTAATTTTAGTTCCCCAAAATAAGTAACTTGTTTTCAAAATGTCGCTAGAATACCAAATGGTGGTTGTCATAATTGCCTCATGAAATGAAAGGAACTTTTCGGTATTTTTTAAGAAGTTCCCCGAAATTAGGAACTTTTGTATAAAAAGTTCCTACCCAACACTACACTAAACTGACAAATCTAATGTTACGCTGTAACCATAAGGAAGCTAATAATAGAATGAGGGATATGAAGTGATGAGACTGGGTGGGGTGGGGGGGGGGGGGGGGGGGGGGGGGAGGTATGGACAGGCTGCCACCGGGCAGTTATGGCCCATTTGCAGCCTTGAAGTGTTAGCTCTTATCTGATTTAATCTAATCTAATAAAACTGAACTGAACTGAAGTTATAAAAAAAATCAGAATAATCTTTTCAAAATATAATTCAATTTGTTTTTATACATTCTTTGGTCTAGGTCAAAAAATTGATAAATATTATTTATAACAAAACTAGGTTATATAAGAAAAAATCAAAGATTTATTATGATCATGCAAAAAGAAGAAACAGATGTTTTCTAAATGGGTTAAATGCTAACTGGTAAATTATTATAATATTCATTTGTTTAATAAAAAGGGCTTCATTTTATTTTACAGAATCCATATGAGTCGTTACATTTCCCGAGAACGTACTATGAACGAATACCAGAGGTGAGTTACAACATTGCAAGGTCCTTAAATCCCCTGGCGGGGGCTCGTCGAACTCCTCTACAACATGGTAGACCGGACACGACAATGTTAGAGTGTTTCCCGCACTATATTTGAATACACGCTGGTGCTGCACTCTGTCGCCAAGCTTGGCGTAGACAGCCACAAGTGTGTCAATTAGAAGCCATCTTGAATTGGGCAATTACTACAGGTGAATGGGAGTCTCAAACGCGACTTTCTGCCACTCGCAGCGCTAGCAGTACTAAAAGGTCTAACCTAGCCTGTAAACTGATCAATTCAAAATGGCTTCAATTTGCCACGCTCGCTACTAAATGAAAGGTTGGGGGACTGGTGATCTAGCCTACTATAGCTGTTGAATATCATTGGATCCGGCCAACAGTCACTGAATATTGGATACACTAAACACAACTTTCAACAACGAGAATTTCCAAATCATTTCAACATTATTTGATTTCTTTGGTGCACTGCCTTCTAGGGGGATTTTCATTGAATTCTAGCGGGCAGTGTTTAGTGGCCGAACGCTCGAAGCGCTGCAGTGTAGTCGTTTGTTGACCATATACCATTTCAAAAACTATCTAGGTCCCTATGTATGATTACCATATAAAATCAAGGTTAGTGGATGATGATCTTGTTTGCATGAATGAACCTTGATATTGTTAGATAGCGAGAACCTACCGTGACATCCATCCAATTCCGTCGGCTCGGCCTCGAACCCACGGACTCCAAAGTCGACGGACCCGTAGAAGTACTGGGGCGTAGCTCTAGGGGTGGTTCTCACATCATAGGGATCGGGAAATACCAATTCAGGCAGTCTTAGATTGACAAGACTTTGGTTCAAACAATAGAGGAACCGCAATTTATTAGAATACACATTTATCCTACGTGGCTGAGTTATGGCGAATCTGTCTATGGGCATTCCAGGTCTGATGGACTTAACTTTCATATCTAGAGGGTAGCTGTAGTAACCCCTATACCTTGGCTTCCCGGTGACTGACTCCGACCCCGTGTTGTGGTTTGGCTTCGTCGTCCAGGTCCACGATCGGCCTCCATGTCCTTCCCTCTGGGTCTTCCGTCGTTCTTCCCACCGTTCCACCTTGGCACAGGTCTACCTCCTCTTCCGTTCCATGATTGAATGCCCCGAATTACACACGTGCTCCCTCGCACCTAGACTTTCCTACGTCATACCCCAGTCACCCCCTCTGCATTACGCTGGCTGTACTAAGTCATAAATTACCAATCAGACTACTCGGTTCGACCCCCTCCCGTAACAATCACAAAAGAATGGGGCCAGGCTCTACTGACGACATCACTCAACCAGCGCCCTCCTAAACCGAGCAGTCAGCAAAGTTGCCGTAATCATTGCCCTCAATACCGCAATAATTAATATTGAAATTACCAACGATCTGGGCTGGGCTGACGAAATAGCCAGCACAGCGCATACCTTACTTGTGAGAGAAAACGGTAAATGACAAACTAACACAATCAAGATATCCATAAATCATCAAGAAGGAGATTACACCTGTAAAAGTCATAAGTACCAACTTTTACATGACAATATAACATTTGATAACATTTTTAATTGTTGTGTATTGTTGTTCTTGAAGATTTAGGAGACCATGATGATACTCATACAAAGGGTCCTAGATAATTTTGGAATGGTCTATTGGTCAAGGCTGGTCCACACAGATTTTTTTAAAGACATAATGCATAAGGTTTTAAGACGTTGTTTTAAAAACAACAATGAAAACAACGTCTTAAAACTAAAACTTTGTGTGAACGCCAGTACGTTTGAGAAAACGACCTCCCACGAAGAAATCACATGCAATTTGGCCATTTTGTTTTCTTTTCCAGTGGCGTATCCGGGCCGGGCATAGCGCCCACGAACCACACTGGCGTGACTGGAAGGAGTTACAAGTGGTGATCTTCGCTATGACTTTCGACGTGCCCACTATTTTGTATTTTCCACTTTTTGCTGCCGCATTGGGTCGAGGTATGCCGCCCCCCCCCCCCCCCCCCCCACAAGCCCGTTGATAGGTTCGGTACCCCTTGATGGATATTATCAGGGTAACAGATAACAACAGAAAATATGTGTAAAATTCATTATGATTGAGATTTAATCCAAACGTTATTAATTTTACATCTATTTTTCCGTCTAGCAGGCATTAAGGCATAATAGGGAATGTGCATGAATTTCCTACAGCTCTAAAGCACTATTACTTTTAAACGGTATGTGACGTCACAATTCATGAAACTCACTGCTTATATGAATGACTTTGCATATAACCTCCTTGGACTTTGCCACCGTCTCCTAGACGAAACAATCAAATTTCCAAGGTCATCAAGCTAACCTTGACAAAATGTTTACTCCAGCCGTTGTCAAGTCGGCTTTATATGAATAACAACACCCATTATTTACTGATATTCTATGAAAATAGGTTTGGTATTATTGTTTTTATAGTAATTGGGCTTCAAAATTAATTACTAGGCGTACTAGACATTAATTCGATTTTATATGATTTTGGATTTGATAATTTCCAAATAGGCGTTATTTTATTTATCATTTTATGATTGGTTGATTGCTGTTACATGGAAAGTGACGTATGCCCCGTTTTTCCCGCCATAAATATGTGTGAAACTTTCAGCTCGTTTTTATAAATGAAACTTTATTCTATGTCATCGAAATAAAATATTTTTGTATTCAGGAAGTTAAGCCTAATCTAGTAAAATGATAAAAAAAAAATCATGCATATTCCCCATTTCAATTTTATAAGTTTGTTACGAACCAACAACCTTAAATTCTCATGCTTTTTGAGCTCTGTCTCCTGCAAGTGTACCTCTACGTCAAAAACCGGCCGAAAATTTATATTTTTTAATTATATCTCAAGATTGCAGCAACACAAAATCGAGAATCTGATTCAACAATGCACTGTCGTTTGGTATGCCCTACAGACTGAATGGGATGTTATAACCATAAGCGTAGTTATTTTGATTTTTAAATCGATAATTTCATACTTAAAAAAATAATAAATAAAAACCATAGGCCTACGGATTATAATGTAAGAAAGACACAATTCAGAGCGTTCGGTATGTAGGACTTACCAAACCATTTCGATTTCGAAGTCCGTTCTTGAGATTTAATTTAAAAATGAAACTTTTATGCGGGTTTTGACTTACAGGTATCCTCCAACAATACGAGGTGTGGCAATTAAATACCAGGACTGGTGCTGCTACCAGCAAACAGCGAGCGCGCCGCGGCAGGTTTGAACATGTCTGTCCCTGTTGATGCTTCCCTCACCCTGAACTCGATGGGCAAGGTTGTACGTCGCTTTGTCTCGCTGTATCAGCCGCCCGTTCAAGTCCTTGCGCTAGGGGCTCGTCGGAAAAATGCTAAGTGTTCAGATGGAGCAACGAGTTAACCTTGTGAAACTGGGGAAAACTGCTACAGAAGCTCATGCCATGTTAAAGGAAGTTTCAAGAAGTGAATGTTTATCGCGCACACCAGTGTTTGAGTGGTTTAAAAGGTTTAAGGAGGGACGTGAAACGACTGAAGACGGTCCGCGCCATGGACGACCCTCAACATCAAAAACGGACGACAACATCCAGAAAATTGGTAAATTGATTCTCGAAGATCGTCGTCTGAGTGTCCGAGCTCTTGCTGATATCTCGGGAATTAACATCGAGGTTCTGACTGCCCTTCGTGAACGAGTGAGGAGACGAAGACCCGAATTGTGGAAGAGCAAGTCCTGGATGCTTCACCAAGACAATGCACCAGCCCATTCCGCCTTGTCCGTGAAGGCGTTCTTTGCGAAACACGGCATCACAGTGTTGGACCATCCACCGTACTCGCCAGCCCTGACCCCCTGTGATTTGTTTTTATTTTCTAAAGTCAAATCGGATCTTAAGGGGACAAGATTTGACAGTGTGGAAGCGGTGGAAGCAAAAGCGACGGAGGTTCTCAACAAGCTGACAGAAGCGGACTTCCAGCACTGCTTTCAACAATGGAAAATTCGTAAAATTCGTTGTAGGGATCGGCAAGGAGAGTACATTGAAGGCGATAAACTTTCTAATGTAATTGGTGACCAATAAAAAGTTTTGTAGCACCAGTCCTGGTATTTAATTGCCACACCTCGTATACTACGTTTCATGAATCATAGAACCACATTGTGGTATACATACGGTATATTTGGGGTACATTCCGAAACCTCCTGAAAGTGATGGGGTTCCAGCATCAGCTAGCACGTCCCAGCGTCACATTTTGTCAAGTGTTTCGGAACGCCTACAAGCAAAAAGATGGAGGAAATGCGCGCTAAAAATTTGTAATGAAATTAAAAAACAATATTCTAATCGTTTCCCAATAATAACGAATACATCATGAAAGATAATAAAATCCTGCAACGCGTGGTATAAATAACGGTCAAATTATATAATTCCTGACAATTTGACGAGCTTTTAAATTATTGCATTTTGAAAATGCCGCCATGATTGGTGAATGCTGGCAGATGCCCTCGCTCGAACGGCTGGCGTTTTCATGATGCTGAATATGCTGGCGCAGGAAGTTACGGTACGCCCAGCCAATGATATTCAGGAGGTTACGGAACGGCCTCAGCACGGAAATGGCATATTCAGCTAGTTTCGGAACGTACCCTTGATATTATGTTCAATCCAACAGGGACTTTCGTTTTAGCATTTATTGTGACCGAGTTTCTGATTGGTTATCCGCTCATATTCTTCGAGTTGGCGATCGGACAATTCTCAGCTACTGATGTCGTAAGGGCCTTTTCGATCTTTCCTCTCGCGGAAGGTAAAACACACACGTTTTAAATTGTATTCTTTAATAATCAAAACAATTAAAATAACATTTATTTATAAGCATAATTCAGACCCGGTATTATGAACAGCTGGAAGTCGCCGGTTCGATTCCAGCCACCAGCAGTCCTGACTGAAGGATTTTTCCAAGGTTTTCCTCAGTCGTAAAGGGGAATGCTGGGATTGGATCCTATACTAATAACTCTAGGACATTCCTTCCCAGCTATCCAAACACTCTAATAACCTATAGTTAGTCACCTGGGGCCTCATTCCAGTACATTTGCAAACTTAACCCCGGTGTTAGCCAATAGCCAATCAGGAGACAGTTATTGAGACGCCGATCGAAGGAAGGCATTGTTGAAAAAACGAGACGAAATAAAAACAATAACAAACAAAAACAGTTCGATAACCTCAAAACGTCGACAAAACACTCAATAAAACTACTTATTTACAGATTTAGGTTCTACATAATGTACTATAAATACACAAAATTGTTTGTAAACTGCAATAAACACATACAGTAACGTAGGTATCCATGAAGTGGATATTCCCAATTAAAGAATTGAAATGTGACATTTGTGAAACTATACACATGGGCATCGGCAAAATGGCGGCATTTCCAAGTATTGTTGAGATAACTCTTCTTAACCCTACTATCAGACAGGGTCATATTTGCCTCCGAATTATGCAGGGAAGCCTTGGTAGGAGTTAACCCCGGGGTCATTTTAACATGGGGTTAGCGAGAGTTAAGAAGAGTTAAAAAAATGTACAGGAATGAGGCCCCTGGGGCCTGATTCCTGTACATTTTTTTAACTCTTCTTAACTCTCGCTAACCCCATGTTAAAATGACCCCGGGGTTAACTCCTACACAGGCTTCCCTGCATAATTCGGAGGCAAATATGACCCTGTCTGATAGTAGGGTTAAGAAGAGTTATCTCAACAATACTCTTAAATGCCGGCATTTCGTCAATGCCCGTGTGTGTAGTTTCACAAATGTCACATTTCAATTCTTTATTGAGGATATCCTTTTTCATGGATACGTTACTTTATGTGTTTATTGAAGTTTATAAACAATTGTGTGTATTTACAGTACATTATATAGCTCATATATATGTCAATATGTAGTTTTATTGAGTATTTTGTCAACATTTTGAGGTTATTGGACTATTTTTGTTTGTTATTGTTTTGATATTGTCTCGTTTTTTCAACAATGCCTTCCTTCGATCGGCGTCTCAATTGCTGACTCCTGATTGGCTATTGGCTAACACCGGGGTTAAGTTTTCAAATGTACTGGAATGAGGCCCCTGGGGGCCTGATTCCTGTACATTTTTTTAACTCTTCTTAACTCTCGCTAACCCCATGTTAAAATGACCCCGGGGTTAACTCCTACACAGGCTTCCCTGCATAATTCGGAGGCAAATATGACCCTGTCTGATAGTAGGGTTAAGAAGAGTTATCTCAACAATACTCTTAAATGCCGGCATTTCGTCAATGCCCGTGTGTGTAGTTTCACAAATGTCACATTTCAATTCTTTATTGAGGATATCCTTTTTCATGGATACGTTACTTTATGTGTTTATTGAAGTTTATAAACAATTGTGTGTATTTACAGTACATTATATAGCTCATATATATGTCAATATGTAGTTTATTGAGTATTTTGTCAACATTTTGAGGTTATTGGACTATTTTTGTTTGTTATTGTTTTGATATTGTCTCGTTTTTTCAACAATGCCTTCCTTCGATCGGCGTCTCAATTGCTGACTCCTGATTGGCTATTGGCTAACACCGGGGTTAAGTTTTCAAATGTACTGGAATGAGGCCCCTGGGGGCCTGATTCCTGTACATTTTTTTAACTCTTCTTAACTCTCGCTAACCCCATGTTAAAATGACCCCGGGGTTAACTCCTACACAGGCTTCCCTGCATAATTCGGAGGCAAATATGACCCTGTCTGATAGTAGGGTTAAGAAGAGTTATCTCAACAATACTCTGAAATGCCGCCATTTTGTCAATGCCCGTGTGTGTAGTTTCACAAAATTGTCACATTTCAATTCTTCATTGAGGATATCCCATTTCATGGATATGTTACTTTATGTGTTTATTGAAGTTTATAAACAATTTCGTGTATTTATTGTACATTATATAGGTTACATATGCAAATATGTAGTTTTATTGAGTATTTTGTGGACGTTTTGAGGTTATTGGACTGTTTTTGTTTGTTATTGTTTTTATTTTGTCTCGTTTTTTCAACAATGCCTTCCTTCGATCGGCGTCCCAGTTGCTGACTCCTGATTGGCTATTGGCTAACACCGGGGTTAAGTTTGCAAATGTACAGGAATGAGGCCCCTGAAGAGGGGCACATCAGGTTAAGCTAGTGTGTGTCCCTTCTCAAATGCCCACATTTGGCTATACTACTTATTATTATTATTATTATTATTATTATTATTATTATTATTATTATTATTATTATTATTATTATTATTATTATTATTATTATTATTATTATTGTTTTATTGTTGCAATACATACAAACTTGGTCACAACCGGCGTAAACATGTTGTACGGACATAAATGTCAAGGTATTTCGATGTGTTTACCTTATTAAAGTCTACTTAGTACCTAGAACTAATTAAATGTATCATTGTCCACATTATTTTTCCAAAACAAACTGTGGATGCTATGTACGGTCGTGGCCGATTTGTGCTCATCCCAGCATTCGCCCTTCGTATTTTGGAAACCACGAAAACCACCATCAGGATGGAGAACTTTTTGAAGTCTTCCTTCTTAGTTCAAAATTTTTCCCACTATCCTACACGTGTTTAAAATTATTTTTTTTTGCATCTCGATGTATATGTTCGGTTGGAGACCAATTAGTTTAATACTGTCATGGAGTTCATTATTATTATTATTATTATTATTATTATTATTATTATTATTATTATTATTATTATTATTATTATTATTATTATTATTATTATTATTATTATTATTATTATCTTCGTTATTTTTATGATCATCATTATTACAGGCGTGGGGATGTCGTTCATACTCATCAGTATCGTCCAAGCGATAACGTTCAACTTTCATCTGACGTGGTTCGTCTACTTTATCTACCTGCTGTGCGACAGCATGGCGATCGATCCGAACCAGATGTCCTGGGACGACTGTTCGCTCACCGACGCTAAACGTCAACGCTTCATCGAGTGCGTCAACCTCAGTCCAGCGCTGTATAACGACACGCACTTCCTGTGCACGGCATCGGTTTTCAGGTATAACGACACGCACTTCCTGTGCACGGTATCGGTTTTCAGGTATAACGACACGCACTTCCTGTGCACGGCATCGGTTTTCCGGTATAACGACACGCACTTCCTGTGCACGGCATCGGTTTTCAGGTATAACGACACGGACTTCCTGTGCACGGCATCGGTTTTCAGGTATAACGACACGCACTTCCTGTGCACGGTATCGGTTTTCAGGTATAACGACACGCACTTCCTGTGCACGGCATCGGTTTTCAGGTATAACGACACGGACTTCCTGTGCACGGCATCGGTTTTCAGGTATAACGACACGCACTTCCTGTGCACGGCATCGGTTTTCAGGTATAACGACACGCACTTCCTGTGCACGGCATCGGTTTTCAGGTATAACGACACGCACTCCCTGTGCACGGCATCGGTTTTCAGGTATAACGACACGCACTTCCTGTGCACGGCATCGGTTTTCAGGTATAACGACACGCACTTCCTGTGCACGGCATCGGTTTTCAGGTATAACGACACGGACTTCCTGTGCACGGCATCGGTTTTCAGGTATAACGACACGGACTTCTTGTGCACGGCATCGGTTTTCAGGTATAGTCGGCGCTCTCTATAACGACACGGAATTTCTGTGCACGGCATCGGTTTTCAGGTATAACGACACGCACTTCCTGTGCACGGCATCGGTTTTCAGGTATAACGACACGCACTTCCTGTGCACGGCATCGGTTTTCAGGTATAACGACTCGCACTTCCTGTGCACGGCATCGGTTTTCAGGTATAGTCGGCGCTCTCTATAACGACACGGAATTTCTGTGCACGGCATCGGTTTTCAGGTATAACGACACGGACTTCTTGTGCACGGCATCGGTTTTTAGGTATAAAAAAATAGCATCAGCCTATTGGATTGATTAAAACCTTACGATTACTGTTGCTGTTAATTTTCAATGTGGGTGGTCCAAGTTATCGTCAATTTCTTGCTAAACTGTATGTTTACTATTTTCAATGTGTGTAAATAAACATTTCTTTTAGAGATGTTTTATTATTATTTTAAACGTGTGAAGTTGTAACGGCCCCGACTCTCGTTTCAGGGACGTCTCCTTGAAATCGGGTGCAAAATGCGCGACCGCTATAGAGAGCAACCACTCTGAATTGGACCTGATAGTCTTGGTGATCAGTGGACTGGTCGTCGCGTTTTCCATTTTCTTCGCCCACATCAGAGGGATCAAGAGTCTAGGACGCGTAAGTGGACGGAGTTTTCGTATGATTTTTTTTTTGTGATTCCATCAAGTTCAATAATGGAATCATCTTTTTAGGTGGCTCGTTGGTCTAGTGGTTAGCATCCCTGCTTCCAATGCAGAAGGTCCCGGGTTCAAATCCCGGTACAAGCAGAAGTTTTTTAACTTCTAATGTTCTCAATAAATTCAGAGTTGTTCTGAATCAGCCTTGTTGATTCTGACATTTGTTCGCAGGTGTTCGCACTGTCCGATCACTGATTCATATGTTTCGTATTAGAAATAACGATCTTTGATTGGTTATCGCTCACTCGTCGATGGTGTTTGGAGCCTACAGGGTTGGTTTAGTCACTTTAAATTAAAGTCCCCCACTGCAAATCAGTTTCGTTACTGAGTGGGTAGACTCTAAATGTGAATTTATTGTTTTATTTTATTTTATAAGTGGTAGAGGATAGACAAAGATGGTGGGAGGACAGAAAAAGGTGGAGAGAGTTGGTGGAACGGCAAGAGGAATTCATTCATGAAGAGAATTAATTTAAAGAAAATTGTTTCGAGCTTGGCATGCCGATACTGATTCCTGGGATGCCCAAGATCAATGGTGAAAACACCCCTTTACTCAACTAAATGATGTTGGAATAAAGAGTAGTGATATATATATATATATATATATATTATAATTAAGGTCTCTCATAGCAAGAAGTAAGATGGTATCAGGACCGCCCACATTTAGTTTCCAATTTGACAAGCGCGAATCACTGAAGTTTTTCCCGGTTTACAATTTGGTTACGGTAAGTTTTTTTGACGGTAACGCACAAGAAAACGTTCAAGCAGGTTTCCGTCAACCAAATTGCACTATATAGATAATCGGGAAAAACGTTAGTGATTCGCACTTGTTTTAAGTTGGAAACTAATTGTGGGAGGTCCTGGCTCCCCTGACACTTGGTTACTTCTTGGTGTGAGACACCTTTATTACAGAATCACAATAATTTGTGTGTGTTATTTTTTGGATAAGATGTAATTGGCGAAACTTTCACACATCGTTATGTGGATGGAAAAAACGGTGAATGACGGCAAATACCTTCTTGTTGAATGAATTTCCCTACGATATCTAGTATATCGGAAGCGGTTATTTAGTTGAAACAATATTGGTTTCTCTCTTCTAGTTCGTGTTTTGGACGACGCCGATAGCATTTCTCATCATGCTGGTACTTCTGATAGGAATCCTTTCAAATAAGGGCGCCATGGACGGGATATTGTACCTATTTACTCCCGCCTGGGGTGAGATCAGTGTGATGCAGGTAATTATTATTATTATTATTATTATTATTATTATTTTATTGTTGCAATACATACAAACTCGGTCAAAACCGGCATAAACATGTTGTACGGACACAAATGTCAAGTATTTCCATGTGTTTACCTTATTAAAATCTACTTAGAACTACTTAATATATCTTCTTCTTCTTCTTCTTCTTCTTCTTCTTCTTCTTCTTCTTCTTCTTCTTCTTCTTCTTCTTCTTCTTCTTCTTCTTCTTCTTCTTCTTCTTCTGCTTCTCAAATGCCCACATTTGGCTATACTACTTAATATATCATTGTCCACATTATTTTTTCCAAACCGAACTGTGGATGCTATGTACGGTCGTGGCCGATTTGTACTCATCCCAGCATTCGCTCTTTATTATTATTATTATTATTATTATTATTATTATTATTATTATTATTATTATTATTATTATTATTATTATTATTATTATTATTATTATTATTATTATTATTATTATTATTATTATTATTATTTTATTGTTGCAATACATACAAACTCGGTCAAAACCGGCATAAACATGTTGTACGGACACAAATGTCAAGTATTTCCATGTGTTTACCTTATTAAAATCTACTTAGAACTACTTAATATATCTTCTTCTTCTTCTTCTTATTATTATTATTATTATTATTATTATTATTATTATTTTTATTATTATTATTATTATTATTATTATTATTATTATTATTATTATTATTATTATTATTATTATTATTATTATTATTATTATTATTTTTACTGTAATTATTATTATTATTATTATTATTATTATTATTATTATTATTATTATTATTATCGTTATTATTATTATTATTAATGATGATGTGTTACCGGTTAATCAATTATATAAGTACAGGCTCACAATACAATTCAATTTTAAATCTAACTTTAAAACACCCATCCATCGTTCCATCGCAACGCGTTCTCAAAATACAGCTTTTTATTATGTGCCGAATTTTAACAATAAGCATGGCGCCAGGACTCATAAAGTAATAATTCCTAGTATTTTTAATGATTTGCCTCAGTATATAACCGCGCTTCCCTCACTTAGTCAACTTAAAAGAGAAGTTAAAGATTTCTATATAAATAAAAATAATTAATGACACAGTTAAGTTTAGTTTCGGTTGTGTTTTCTTTGCTTTGGTAGCTTATAATGTGTATGTTAATGTTTGTAAATCTTCATTTTATTCACAATTATTTTAATAATTTTTTTTTTTTTAAATTAATTATGCTCATATGAAATTATTTGTGGTATTTGTGTATTTTGTTTCTTTTGTGGAGAACCCCACAGTCAAGTTATAGGGCTAAGTGGGATTACAATACATGTCCTATGTATACTTTTGTGTCAATATAACTCTCAATAAAAAAAAAAAAAATTATTATTATTATTGCAATGCAAATTGTTAATATACAAAGCATATTTTGTACCAGTACTCACGTATGGAGCGGTGACTTGGCCAGTTGGGGGAAAAGAAGAAAAAGCAATACAAGCAGCAGAAATGAAGTTCCTAAAGAGTGTGGCAGGAGTGACCAAGATTGATAAGATAAGGAGCTCAAAGATAAGGAAGGAACTTGGAGTGGAGAGTCTAAACTTTAAGCTGGGAAAAGAAAGATTGCGGTGGTTTGGCCACATGAAAAGAATGCAGGAAGACAGGATCCCGAAAATTGAGTTTGAGAAAGAAGCAGGGAAAAAGAAAAGAAAGAGGGGAAGACCAAGACTGAGGTGGGAAGAAGTGATAGCAATGGACGTGGAAAGAAGAAATGCAACTTGGGAAGAGGTCAATCAGGAACGATGGTGGGAAGATAGAAAAGTATGTACAGAGCTTGTAGAAAGAGCAGAGGAAGAAGAAAGTGAAGAGTAGGAGCTGGAGGAAGTTAACATGAGGGAAGCGTCAGGTATGGCCAGCCGGCTTCGATGTACCTAGGGGCCAGAATATGATGGGATTAAGTTCCTATCCCCTACCCGACTTCATTGTTGGACACAGGGAGCAGATAATATATATAAAAAAAAATATTATTATTATTATTATTATTATTATTATTATTATTATTATTATTATTATTATTATTATTATTATTATTATTATTATTATTATTATTATTATTATTATATTTATTATTATTATTTTTAATTTATTATTATTAATAATTTGTTTTTATTTACAATTATCTGTTCCGTACTGCATACTGGAACAGTAATGAAGTTTCACCAAAAGGTGAACCACACCTCTAAGGTAAAAAGACTCGTACATTTGAAATAATAAAGTTAACAAATATAAAGATATAACAGCTAAAGATGCTTTTTACTATTGCAGAATACAAACCAGTAGTTGCATCATGGTGGCGTTCACATAGAGGATCCAGCCATCCCATCTATGCGTACGATCCCTGCGATACGTATACGTTTTTTCGGTTCATCCAATCACAACCCAGCAGTGGTTAGCATCCCTGCTTCCAATGCAGAAGGTCCCGGGTTCAAATCCCGCTTCACGCAGAAGTTTTTTAACTTCTTATGTGGATTCAATTCCATTACTTCTTGACATAGGAATAAGTAAACGGTGACTTTGAAGCCGTCCTAGCAACGAAGCACTCAATAAATTAAAAGTTGTTCTGAATCAGCCTTGTTGATTCTGGCATTTGTCCGCAGGTGTTCGCACTGTCCAATCACTGATTCATATGTTTCGTATTTGAAATATAGATCTTTGATTGGTTATCGCTCACTCGTCGATGGTGTTCGAAGCCGACAGGGTTGGTAATAGTCACTTTAAATTAAAGTCCCCCACTGAAAATCAGTTAAGTTACTGAGTGGGTAGACTGTAAATGTGACTTTATTTATTTATGTTATTAATTATTTAAGTTGAATGAGTATGACCTGTGATTGGATGAACCGAAAAACGGATGTATCGCCCGGTTTCTAAGATCTATGACCTAAGGTGGATGTTGAAATCATTTGAACTTAATCGTTAACAATTATCCCTTCATTTTTAGCCCACCAACCAATGAGTGTGACGACTTTTTATAAATCCGGCCAATGGTAGCGATCCTAGTATTAGGTTAGCATTTTGAAATAGACGTGTCAGGAACAAAATATAAAATCTATTAAATCAGGGCTGTGTGGTCACCTCGCCTGCAGAACCCTGAATTTCGGTCTATTTAAAATGTGTTTTAATTGTCCCAAGATGTGTCATCCTGTAGCAATCATTTTAGTTGTCTTTTATACGAGTTTCGTTGTTTCAATCGAAATTTTAGTTTTTCGGATGTTCTTTAATTATTACCTTTTGTAATGTGATGTTGATTGACATTTCCCACCTAAATTAAGAAAATGCGAAAAACGGACATATATATTGGAATAAAAAAACATTCATAAGAAAGAGCATTGAATTGACCATAACACGACATATTATTTTGATATTTTTGGGGAGAAAAATTTAAACCACTTTAAAGTAATTTTAATATACCAAAAACGGGTGTTCCGCAATTGGTAGGTGAACATTCACACCAAGAATTAAGATAGTGTCAGGGGAGTCAGGACCTCCCACAATTAGTTTCCAACTTAACGAGTGCGAATCACTAACGCTTTTCCCGATTATCTAGTAAAATTTGGTTGCGTCAAGTTTTTTGACGGAATCTTGCTTGCAAGTTTTCTTGTGCGTTACCGTCAAAAAACTTACCGCAACGAAATTGTACTAGATAATCGGGCGGTCCTGATACTATCTTACTTCTTGCTATGAGAGACCTATAGTCCATATCACACTACAGTTGGAATCGTAGACTGGAGTCGCCAATTGCAATCGCAATCTACAATTATCCAATCACACTTGACCAGTTGAAAATCCTAAAATCGTTCAACTAGGAAATAATGGTAAATAATAACAACTAATAAGACAAGCCTTAATTTCAAATATATAATTAAAGTTATTTTTGGCTCTTTGTTTCCATTAAAGTAGTTTTTGCTTGAGGTTATGTTGTGACAGTGCTCAATACGTATTTAACCGTTCTACTTTCTGATTGGTTCACGTGACTCGGATCTACGATTCACAATATTATTTTAGAGCTCGGTCTATAAAAAGATTGCAATCGTAGACTGGCCAAACTAAGCTACTGCGCATGCGCCGCCAATCGTTAACTCGAATCTACGATTGCAATTGTCAGTTCGGAACCTAATGTGATATGGCCTTATACAACCTTTAAATCTTAGGAAAGTTATATAATCTAAACAAAATTGAAGTGTGTGTGGTTTCATTGTTGTCGTTGTCGTTAGTTTTTAACCATGGTGACGATACACGTGCTGCGCTCGTGTAATCTAAGCACGGGCACGATGATCGTGGTCGGCTCGTACGCCCAGTTTGACAGCCCCACCCACTATCACGCGCTCGCCACGTGCGTCGGTAACGTAGTCTTCACCCTCATGTCGGCGTGCATCGTCTTCGGGCTGATGGGCATCGCAGCACACAATCACCACCTGGGCATTGACGATCTGGTCTCGCTCGACACGTTTGGTAAATATAATACGGCCCGTTTTGTTAAGGGCTGGTCCACACAGATTTTTAAGACATACGATTTAAGGTTTAACGCGTATAGTCGTAAAGTTGGATCATAGGAAACACGCACTGGCGTTCACACAAAGTTTTAGTTTTAAGACGTTGTTTTCATTGTTGTTTTTAAAACAACGTCTTAAAAGCTTATGCATTATGTCTTCAAAATCTGTGTAATTTTCATTTTTTAATCATATCTCAAGATTGAAACACAAAATCGAAAGTCTGAGAAATCATAGCGCTGTGGTTTGGTCAGCCCTACACACTGAATGATAAATGTATTTAACGTGATAATCAGTATGACTGTGATAACGATTTCCTTAAATTACTAAGGAACACTTGACAACGAATGACAATTTCCGTTTCAGATTTGGACATGAGCGTGTTCACCATAATGACGTTGGCAGTGGATTGCATGTGGTGCCCCCTATTATGGGCGACGCTTTTCTTCTTCATCATCACTTGGTCGACAATCACGTCGCAGGTAACCGATGTTTTCGTCCGAGTTATATTTGTGTATTTACATCACATACCTATAAGGAATGTGAAACTATAGTGGATGGTGATCAACGTCATTCCCCCTGATTTTCCCGCCGTAAATTTGTGAAACGTTCAACTCGTTTTCAACCCTACACCTTATCGTGGTGGGCAGGTTTGTGTGTTGTTATTATTAAATAATCCCGAGAGCTGTGCCGTTGGAAGCGTGTGCTTCTGGTAGGGCGACCCTAGCCCCGGACAGGTCGAGAAGCCAGACGAACAGCAGTTCCCGTCCTCCTCACCTCTCTCTTTTCCTCCTCTTTACCCTTTTCCTATCCGCCTTCCTATTTACCCCTTTCCGTCATACGATCATAGTTGTCGAGTATACGTCGTTAAACTAAAATAATAAATCAATCAGAAATGAATAATATTAAGGTTAATAATAATAATAATAATAATAATAATAATAATAATAATAATAATAATAATAATAATAATAATAATAATAATAATAATTATAATAATAATAATAATAATAATAATAATAATAATAATAATAATAATAATAATAATAATAACAATAATAATAATAATAATAATAATAATAATAATAATAATAATAACTCACTGGGAAGCAAACCGACTTGAAAGCCTCGACGGAATGGCTCCGAACTGCGGGCCTCTTCGCTGAAACGGAGGGGTTCGTCTTTGCCATTGAGGATCAAGTGGTGCGCACCAAGAACTATGAGCGATACATCCTCAAAGCCGACGTCCAAGATCGCTGTCGTCTCTGCAAGAAAGCTGGCGAGACCATCCAGCACATCGCAGGTGGATGCCCGGTGTTAGCTCCCAGAGAGTATTTGGAGCGTCACAACGCAGTAGCGAAAGTGGCCCACCAAGCGCTGGCCAAGGAGTACAGCCTGGTAGAGGTAGAAACACCGTACTACAAGTGCAAGCCCGAGCAAGTCCTGCGTAACCAATGTGCCAAGCTGCTGTGGGACTCACCCATTGTCACGGACAGGGCGGTCGAGGCAAATCGGCCAGACTTGGTTTTGTTTGACAAGAAGGCTAAAACAGCAACCATTATCGACATCGCCGTCCCGCTAGACAACCATGTGATCAACACAGTAGCTGAGAAGAGGCGTAAATACCAACCACTCGCCGTCGAACTCAAGGACATATACAAGCTGAGGTCCGTTGAGATAGTTCCTGTCGTCGTCTCCGTCAACGGTCTGGTCACCGAAGAGTGGTCAGCTGCGAAAGAGAAGCTCCACCTGAAGGACAAGCACGTGCGTGTCATGCAGAAGGCTGCAATCCTCGGCACAACTAATATCGTGCGCAAGGTCCTCAGCCTATGAGCTACATTGTCACCACCATCTTTCGGCCGCCACCCTAGGGTGCACTCTCGCATCGTCTTGGCTCAAGAGGAGCCCGATGGTGCAAATGAGAGAAGAGAAGAAGGGAAATAACATAATAATAATAATAATAATAATAATAATAATAATAATAATAATAATAATAATAATAATAATAATAATAATAATAATAATAATAATAATAATAATAATAATAATAATAATAATAATAATAATAATAATAATAATAATAATAATAATAATAATAATAATAGTAGTAACAATAATAATAATAATAATAATAATAATAATAATAATAATAATAATAATAATAATAATAATAATAATAATAATAATAAGAATAATAATAATAATAATAATAATAATAATAATAATAATAATAATAATAATAATAATAATAATAAAGCCTTTATTTACAACAGAGTATTTAAACTCCACAAGTGTAAATGTAATATAACCTGAAAATAACACAAAAATCGTTAGGATCGCAATTGACAATGGTGGTGGGTTCGTGGATTAAATACTTTAAAGGCTGCAAATAAGCCATAACTACCCGGTGGCAACCTGTCCCAACATCCCTCCCACCCACCCTCATTACTTCATCTTTCTCATTATATTTCTAAATTCCATTACGAATTCACACTCAACAACCTCCTCGGGTAACTCATTCCATTCCCTAACCGTTCTTTCAACAAATCCAAACCAAACTTCTTTCCACGCAAGTCATTGAAATGAAATAATCTTGTAAGAAAATTGATTGTAATCTAGTTAAATAATTACAATATCTCATACAAATAGTGTCACTATTCCACAGATCTGTGGAATACTGGTGTTCCTTATGCCAGTCTATCACACGATATCGCTGACGGAAGTGAGAAGACTCTTCATCAACGGTTTGGCCCTGATCGCCATCTTTCTGCTGACACTTCCGTTGATAACGGGGGTAAGTCAGCAATGGACGAATCCAATAATACAGTGGTGGGTCTGTGGATTAGTTAAGAACAAGAACAACAGCCGATCTTTCGTCAATCTTGACATTTCACAAATGCTGTACACCCTCAATACCTACAAACATAAGACGAAATCCCCGGAAGCCATAATAGAAGCATAACCACGGGCACATTTCTTGGAAACCCAACATCTATCTAACCGTTGAGTGAGAAATCACTTAACGATCTAACTAGTCAAATGATATAGGCGTCGACACAACCAACAAACGGTTATATTTAATTACTTTTTGACAGTTCGGACTAAAACATTTCAAGGAAACTGCGGTCGCACTCGGGCTGTACAAACAACTTATTATGAATATACAGTGAAACTAATGCCTTCCGGCGTTCTCAGCTTTGCCGCGGACAAAGTTTTTATGGTTCTTGATGATATTTTAAACCTCGTACAAACCACCAACTATCCAAACCGAACCTCAGAGTTGATAAAGCGGGCCTTATTAACCTTCAAAATATTTAATAATACCGAGCGTTAGAGTCCTCTTCGTCATTCTGAACTAAGCTCTTTGCAAACAAAGTAGCTCTCGACTGTCATCTTTACGTGAACTAAGTTCTTTGCAAACAAAGTAACTCTCGACAGTCATCTTCACGTAAACTAAGTTCTTTGCAAATAAAGCGTAACTCTCGACAGTCATCTTCACGTGAACTAAGTTCTTTGCAAACAAAGCTTAACTCTCGGACAGTTATCTTCACTTGAAATAAGTTCTTTGCAAATAAAGCGTAACTCTCGACAGTCATCTTCACGTGAACTAAGTTCTTTTTAAATAAAGCGTAACTCTCGACAGTCATCCTCACGTGAACTAAGTTCTTTGCAAACAAAGTGTAACTCTCAACAGTCATCTTCACGTGAACTAAGTTCTTTGCAAACAAAGCGTAACTCTTGACAGTCATCTTCACGTAAACTCAACATTTATCTTCACGTGAACTAAGTTCTTTGCAAACAAAGCGTAACTCTCGACAGTCATCTCCACGGGAACTAAGCTCTTTGCAAACAAAGCGTAACTCTCGACAGTCATCTTCACGTGAACTAAGCTCTTTGCAAACAAAGCGTAACTCTCGACAGTCATCTTCACGTGAACTAAGTTCTTTGCAAACAAAGCGTAACCCTCGACAGTCATCTTTACGTGAACTAAGTTCTTTGCAAACAAAGCGTAACTCTCGACAGTCATCTTCACGTGAACTAAGCTCTTTGCAAACAAAGCGTAACTCTCGACAGTCATCTTCACGTGAACTCAACATTCATCTTCACGTGAACTAAGTAATTTCTAAACTAAAATCGGCGACTTCGGAATTGTAAGCTAACATTCTTGTTTTATCCATGTCATCTAGGCTCGCCATTGGTTGTTGCCATAGTGAAAACAAGTTAGTAGCCTTCTAATTAATATTTCACAATACCGAGCCTTAGACCCAGTATATATCTAGTAAGCTACTACCATGGCAACCATGCCTGCTATTGGTTGTTGCCATGTGAAAACAAGTTTTAAAAATATTTATCCGACGTCATAAAACAAGACTGTGTATAGTTAGTTAGTATAGTTCACGTGAGTTATAAATATTATAAACATTTTCTTTACATTTTTAATATATTGTAAATTTGAGCGCTTTTAAATAATTGCAACCCATGAAGAGCTGTGAATGGACGATTTTCAGAATTGACCTAATTACTTCTATCTGATGGTCCTTGATAGTTTTCAAATGTTATGGTTAGGTGCATTTTTCGTTTTTTTTTTTTTATTGAAAATCTTGAATGGGCCAGTTTCACCAAACTTTAATCCGGCGATTTTCTGTTTATCGTAAATAGCGCCCGGTAGAAGCCACCATGCATTTTGTATATTGTAACGTTTGTTGAAACCATGGTATAACCAATCCGAGATTAGTAAATCGGCCGATTAAAAAGTTTAGTGAATATACTGTATGAGTGATGACGTCAGATTAAATGGCGGACGAGCTATCTGACTCCAAACAACGTTCCTGAAACGTTGTTATTATTTAAAGTAGTAATTGTATCATTACAATACTTGACTTATCAGTTTAATCAACTTCTTTTTCACTGTTTCGTGTTAAGGAAAACGAAATATCTGAAAGGATAACCCTCGCTACAATGTTTGCAAAAACAAAACTATCTGCCAACTGTCAACTGTCATGATTGTTTGGAGTCACAAATACGGTTCGTCATTGGTTGACAGGGGAATCGTGACGTCACACTAATATACTCTATTCGGACTTGAAAGATAGAATAAAATCCACGTGTGCTAATATTATAATTATTGTTGTCGTTTGACAACAGGAAGTTTCTTTCTCGTTTCTAGAACGGTGTCGTGCTGTACCAACTGAGTTTCGCGCAGCGCCTCCCCTTGCAATACCACTCCATACTGGTGATGCTGTCTGCGGTCGGGTTCATCACATACGGCTACAGCCTGCAACGTTTGAGTCAAGACGTAGACTTTATGACCGGCCGGCGTCCCAACAAGTTTGTCTGCATCGCCTGGATGGCTGTCCCGCCTGTATTGTTTGTAAGTGTTATAGAGGTAGTGACGTCACTAAAAATGACGGGGCCCGTATGCAAGTTGGATTTTTTGCCCCCGCCCCCCCCCCCCCACCCCCCCCCCCCCACACACACTTAAAACAAAAATCTAGGTAGTGCCCTAAGGATGAAATCAATAGGCAACACGCGTACGATTTTTTTTGTTAAACCAAACACTTAGTTTAATAGTAACAGATACAAAAAGTATATTAATTCAAGTCCCAAGTAAAAAAGAAATTTTTAAATAGGTTTAATGTGGTCGCATTTATTGAAGTTTAAACTCGGGGATCTGAAACGCGTACAGGTGGCTGTGACGCAATGATTCTGTAGACGTGGCGTAACAGACCAATCGCTGAGGCGGTGAGCGTACACAGTACAAAACCATGACGTCAAATCCACTCTACATGGCGGCGGCTCGTTTTTCGCGCCCTTTTATTAATCGTTACTAAACCAATTATTTTGAGGCATAGACTGATCCGTTTTTCAAAATTCAAAGACACAAAATTATTAAATGAGAGACAAGGTATTTAAAAATCGATTAAAATTTTCATACGCGTGTTCCCTATTGTCGTCGTGCCCTACCTCTAGGGGCGCCCCTTGTTGCCAGGTAACTATTTCGTGCATGTTATTTCCCATTTACAAAACAAATCCATAACAACAACGGGCGCCCCTACAGATAAGGGACGACTATGAATACGGACGGACCTAAGTATAGTAGGACAACAATATACAATAATATAAAATAATAACAAAATAATACAATCTTAACTTACACAACTAAAAGATTACGTGACAAACGTAAGTAATGTGGTGATCAAAAATAATTATTGTTGTCCTATTTATAGAGCACTACATTCTAGTTTTCAACCCTTTAAAATGTGGGGGCCCAAAAATCCAACCTGCAGACGGGCCCCGTCATTTTGAGTTAAGCCATTGACACAGATGACTTTTATCAAGAATAACCGATAAAGGTGGTTCAGTGGTAAGACGCGAGACTCGAAGATTCGGGATATCGCCAGTTCGATTCCGGCTACCGGCAGTCCTGACTGAAGGTTTTTCCGAGGTTTCTTTCAGTCGTAAAGGTGAATGCTGGGATTGAGTCATATTATATCAGCCGTCGGACATTCCTTCCCAATTATCCAAAACACCCTAATCTAAATATACCTAGTTAGACACCTGGGGCCGGATTCACAAGAGGTCTTAACTTAGGACCGGTCCTAAGTCCTGCTGTACCGTATGTGCTATTATAAATCCATGGTAGGCCTACTACACGGCCCAATTGTTAGCTACTTTCGTAGAAATCACAGTGAACTTAAAATATTGCAAGGCGGTGTTTTAAACTTTAGTGTTTTGTTTTATAATACCTCCACAATCTAAAAACAGAGAAATGTTTATGTCAAGGTAAGTAAACGATATTTATTTATGTTAACACTTCGAAGTCATAGACGTATTGCCACCATCGTTCTTCAAAGATGGTGGCAATACGTCTATGACTTCGAAGTGTGAACATAAATAAATATCGTTTAGTTACCTTGACATAGGCCCTACACATTTCTCTGTTTTTAGATTGTGGAGGTATAGGGTACGCACAACTGACGTAACAGCCGAACTACAACAATGGAATAAATGAATTGAACTGGTGGACAAACAACAAGCTGTCAAAGTAATATTTTTGCAAATAATGAGGATAAACACTTAGTTGTAACGATAGTTACTGCTCGCCAGTTAAAATTTATGTTCAGTAATGGAAAGCAACTATCTGAAAGTTTGAAAACGTTCTGAACGTTTGTTTTGTCCAACTTCAGAACTTCATATTTTTTTGACAGCTTGTTTGTCCATCGGTTCAATTCATTTGTTTCATTGTTGTGTTTTGATATTGTGCGTACCCTATAAGAAAACAAAACACTAAACTTTAAAACACCGCCTTGCAATATTTTAAGTTCACTGTGATTTCCACGAAAGTAGCTATCAATTGGGCTGTGTAGTAGGCCTACCATGGATTTATAATAGCACATATGGTACAGCAGGACTTAGGACCGGTCCTAAGTTAAGACCTCTTGTGAATCCGGGCCCTGGAGAGGGGGGCACATCAGGTAAAGCTGGTGTGCACCCTATAACAGGGATTCCTGCAAAAAAAAAGTTATCAAGAATGTGTGTGTATACTGTATATAATTATTTCAGGTGCTGTTCATTAGTAGTCTGATACTCATGTACATTAACGGGCCCGGAGAAACGAACGCGAGGAAGTTGTGGATCGGATGGGCGCTTGGCGTTCTATCTGTCATTCCGATACCGGCCTTTGCGATATGGAACTTATTTGAATTCAGAAGGAGGGGGGTGAGTGGGGCGATTTGATTCACTCTTTAACGATATATATATATATATATATGTTGAGACGTAAATTTTCGTAGACAAACTGAGATGTTGGAGAGGGTTTTTGGGTATTAGTCCACGTTTTGTGAGGAGGTTGTTTTTTCACATACCTTTTTTCACAACGTTTCGCCGACAAATGTTGCGGCATCATCAGGTGACAGGTCCGGGTCGCGTGTGTTGTCCTCGCGAACGCCTGGGCTCGACTGACAGTCGAGCCCAGTCGTTCGCGACTGGGCTCCCAGTCGAGTCGAGCCCAGGCGTTCGCGACGACAACACACGCGACCCGGACCTGTCACCTGATGATGCCGCAACATTTGTCGGCGAAACGTTGTGAAAAAAGGTATGTGAAAAAACAACCTCCTCACAAAACGTGGACTAATACCCAAAAACCCTTTCCAACATATATATATATATATATATATATATATATATATATATATATATATATATATATATATATATATATATATATAAGGTAAAAGATTTAAGTTGAATTAAGCCAAAATCATTATGGGTTTCATCACACAACTTCCAAAGATCTATAGCAACGTTAGCTCTTATACGTAATTCTTAGCCCAGCCAATGACAGGTGACGTTTTATAAATCCGGCCAATGAAACAACTAGGCAAATACGTGTCTGCCTAGGAACCAAATATTAAACCTAAAATCTAGCATCTTAAAAAAGTGTCTAAACCGACTTTACTTTTAATTAAAAAACTATAGAGCCTTAAATCTCAAACCTTGGGAAAGTGTATAAACCTGACTTTATGTCCCCTATACTATAGAGCCTTTAACCTCAATCTCAAACCTTGGTAAAGTGTGTACTTTGCTTTAAGTCCCCTACTATAGAGTCTTAAATCTCAAAACTTGGGAAGGTGTTTAAACCTTGCTTTATGTCCCCTACTATAGACCCAAACCGTAGCAAAGTGAGTCAACCTTGCATTATGTCCCCTACTTTAGACCCAAACCGTAGCAAAGTGTGTAAACCTTGCATTATGTCCCCTACTATAGACCCAAACCTTAGCAAAGTGTGTAAACCTTGCATTATGTCCCCTACTATAGACCCAAACCTTAGCAAAGTGTGTAAACCTTGCATTATGTCCCCTACTATAGACCCAAACCGTAGCAAAGTGTGTAAACCTTGCATTATGTCCCCTACTATAGACCCAAACCGTAGCAAAGTGTGTTAACCTTGCATTATGTCCCCTACTATAGACCCAAACCTTAGCAAAGTGTGTAAACCTTGCATTATGTCCCCTACTATAGACCCAAACCTTAGCAAAGTGTGTAAACCTTGCATTATGTCCCCTACTATAGACCCAAACCTTAGCAAAGTGTGTAAACCTTGCATTATGTCCCCTACTATAGACCCAAACCGTAGCAAAGTGTGTAAACCTTGCATTATGTCCCCTACTATAGACCCAAACCGTAGCAAAGTGTGTTAACCTTGCATTATGTCCCCTACTATAGACCCAAACCTTAGCAAAGAGTGTAAACCTTGCATTATGTCCCCTACTATAGACCCAAACCTTAGCAAAGAGTGTAAACCTTGCATTATGTCCCCTACTATAGACCCAAACCGTAGCAAAGTGTGTTAACCTTGCATTATGTCCCCTACTATAGACCCAAACCTTAGCAAAGAGTGTAAACCTTGCATTATGTCCCCTACTATAGACCCAAACCTTAGCAAAGTGTGTTAACCTTGCATTATGTCCCCTACTATAGACCCAAACCTTAGCAAAGTGTGTATACCTTGCATTATGTCCCCTACTATAGACCCGAACCTTAGCAAAGTGTGTTAACCTTGCATTATGTCCCCTACTATAGACCCAAACCGTAGCAAAGTGTGTTAACCTTGCACTATGTCCCCTTCTATAGACCCAGACCGTAGAAAAGTGTGTAAACCTTGCATTATGTCCCCTACTATAGACCCAAACCGTAGCAAAGTGTGTAAACCTTGCTTTATGTCCCCTACTATAGACCCAAACCGTAGCAAAGTGTGTAAACCTTGCAGTGGCGCACACCCTATTTTGAACTACTGGAGCGACTTTCTTCGTGACCCCCCCCCCCCCCATAGTTCCGGGAACTACAATGGGGGGTCTGGGGGGGATGCCCCCCAGCTTATGCGGGTCTGGGGCGCATAGCCCCAGAAAATATTTTGGTCCTCTCATTGCATTTGGTGGCATTTTTAAGAAAAGCAGTTTGAAAATATGTAATCTAGTTGACGAGATTACAAGGTCTTTTTAAAATAAAATGTGTTACCTGTGCTGATGAATGTTGGTAATCCTGACTGCGAAAATGTATTGTTTAAAGTGAACATATTTCAAATCGGGAAATCTGGAACAAATACCCAAAGGGAAAAGGGACCGGACAAATGAAACAATGGGGGGGGGGAGTGGGGGTCGGCCCCCACCAACAGCGCCGCAGGCGATTTTTAAAAAAATACTTGTTTTTGACGTGGTTTTAAGTGTTTGTTTTTAATGCAATTATTACTTAATACTCAGGTGGTAAATGAGTACAAATGTCACCACTCTTATTGATAGAAATTAGATGATCAGATTTTATAACAGAAAAGATGAGACTCAATAATGAATGAATGAATGAGTGACTCAAACGTGGATATGGCACAAATAAGTATAAGAAGGCGATGAATCTCTCCTTATTACCAGTGCGAAAGAGACTTCTTTACAAACGCACTGTTTTCAGCAAAGATTTCTATTGCTCTGCCTTGCGGCCACATTATACCATTGGTTATACCATTAAGGGTATTTTAAACACAATGGTTATACCCATCCATTCTTTCCTTAGGACTTTCTTCTTTTCTAGTGTGTTTTTATTTTATTTTTTGTTTCACATTTCTTCTTTCACATTTTTTCTCATGCAGACCCCCCCCCCCCCCCCCCCCGTTGGCTACTGAAGCGGCCGCTACCCTGCTCCCGTGGGGTGTGCGCCACTGAAACCTTGCATTATGTCCCCTACTACTATAGAGCCTTAAATCTCAAACAATAGCAAAGTGAGTAAACCTTGCTTAATGTCTCCCACCACTGTAGAGGCGGTTCTTCGAAGTGCTCCACCCGCGCGACGAGTGGAAATGGAACCGAAGTCGCGGCCAGCGTGTGTCGCTATCCGGCCCCCCGTCTGTCACCATGATAAACATCCAGTTACCGAAGAGCGCCGCGAGGCCGGATGACGTAATAGATCCGGCCTCCGAACAGTCGACCGGATTGGTCGCCCATCCACTCAGCGCCATCTTGGAAATGAGCGAACAATCGGCCACCGGAAGCGACATCAACAATCCGACGAGGACGAGAAAAGATTCGATTGTACTAGCACGGCAAAATAATTCTATTTCTAGTAAATAAAAACCAATGTGTGTGTAGGGAAAACTAGTATAGTATAGTATAGTACCAGTATAGTACACAGTATATTAGTAGTAGTAGTAGTATACTGGCCACGCCGTAAGAAGTAAGGTGTCCCCTAAAATTCTGAGAAGAGACGGTCGCTCCACACGGTCTATTTCAACGGTATTCAACTCGAGATTGCCCGATGGCTGCATTGTTATTGTCCACTGTGTTGACTGCACCAACCGTGCGACCCCACCACGTCTGAGAACATGCGGGCGATATTATCACTATACAATACCTGAGGCAGGAGAACGGGATGCAACTAGATTTAGGTTGGTAGTTGTCACACGCGTCACTTCACTTTTACATAATCCTTGACGACAACAGCTTGCAAGGTAACGCGACGCGACTTTAGTAGTAGTGACGAAACTTGGCCGAAATGATTGGAAACTAAAGTAGTTTTAAAACCTCTATGTTTTCGCCCTCTTTGAACTTCCGGCCGCTATTGCAACCATACCAATGATATGGCTAGATCACCAGTCCCCCAACCTTTCACTCAGTAACGAGCGTGGCAAATTGAAGCCATTTTCAATTGGGCAGTTTACATGCTAATTTGGACTTTTCAGTACTGCTAGCGCTGCGAGCGGCAGAAAGTCGCGTTTGAAACTCCCATTCCCGCCTGTAGTAGTTGCCCAATACAAAATGTCTTCAAATTGACACGCTTGTAGCTGCTAGGTTGCGTATCTAGCCTAGGGCACTAGCAACACCGAAAGACAACAATGGAACAAATGAATTGAACTGATGGACAAACCATCAGCTGTAAAAATAATAAAATTGCAACCATAGAAATAAAAACAAGTGTAGCAATAGTAACTGCTCGCCATTTAAAACTTTTAATGATAGACAACGACTAAGTGAAAGTTTTGTATGTGTATTTGTTTGTTTTTGTTTTGTTTTCCAAAATCAGAAGAAATTATTTTTTGACAGCTTGTTGTTTGTCCATCGATTCAATTCATTTGTTTCATTGTTGTCTTTTGGTGTTGCTAGTGCCCTATAGCTGTTGAAAATCATTGAACCAATTGAACCATACATTAATGCACAGCCTTCTCGAATATAATTCGTAATTGCAATAATGGGCGTCTCAGGCGCGACTTTCTGCCGCTCGCAGCGCTAGCAGTACTTAAGGGTCCAACTCGATCTTTGCACCTCGTTTTCTCAATTCAAACATTTAAGCCGTTTATATTTAATACTTTTAAAAATAAATCATTCATTGAAGTAATGTTTTACAAGGTTTTTGACAGAGTTGCAAATACCTTTGTTATAGATACAAATCAAACATATTGTCGTTTGACAGTTAGACAGTTGACTAACGACAATATTTAACATGGAATGAATTACAAAGTTGGACCTTTGAGGACAGGTGCTGCAACCTAGTTCAGCTTTGACCTGAGACGCCCATTTGGGAGGGTTACATTGAGGCACAACCTGCTTGAACGTCCGTTCAATCCGAGGTTCTATCGTGGATTGACCCGTCGAAAAGGCTGTGTATTGAGGAAGTTGTATTTGGTTGTATGGCGGACGCCCAATGATGTCAGCGCCCACAAAAGGGCGACATTAAACCGTGTCTCAATCCATGGTTCAAATGGTTCAATCAAGGTCTACTTGATCTCCGCCTAGCGGAGGCTCGTCTTTGGAGTTCGACGAGCCTCCGCTAGGCGGAGATCAAGTTGACCTTGGGTTCAATGATCAACAATTAAAGGTGGCGGTGGAAACGGTTGTTTTAGTTGTCCTCATTAAAGTGCTGCTCTAGGAGATCAAGACGACCGTGGTAGGATTTTTCGCGTCATATAGTTGGCCGTGTTATTTTTACCAACAATGTTAAACAATACTGGTAACAATGGTAGACGCCTTCTCTAAAGTGTGGAATTAATTTGCATCAGCACTTCAATGGCATTAAATTTCAAGATGTCAGCGCCTATAAAATCCTCTAAAACAACCGTATTCCATTGGTGATTTGAGTTATGCCCTCCTTATGCCCGAAAGAAGGTCGATGGCCCGAACCGAATATTTCTCAAATATTTGTGATTTTTAAGATTATCAACGATAAAGTAATAGAAATGCGTTTGGTTATTGGTTCTTTCCTACAAGCAATAAGTGTTGAGAAAGATTTTAACCCATTCGAAATCTCTAGTTACCGTTGGTTAGAGCAGATTGGAGGGTTCAAAAACTTGTGTCAGCTTAGTTCTTCTCGTCAATTGCTCGGCAGTCCAGGTTAGTGGATGACTGGTCCAAGTTACACCGTAAGGCCGGGGGGGGGGGGGGGGGGGACGTAAAGCCGATGGTCCCCTTGGTACTTTTCGACAGGAGTAGGCTACGTGCCGGTACCAGGCTTCCTATCCTCTCTTCCTTACTATCATTCATCAGTCATCACTCATCAGGCTAAAGAGGATGTTGTGCCCTATACACTGGCCTTAATTACAATAAAGTAAGTAAAGTAAAGTATAAGTTCTTGGCTTAGGAATATGTAATCGTTGACTTTGGAGCCGTCCTAGCAACGAGGCGCTCAATAAATTCAAAAGTTGTTCTGAAACGGCCTTGTTGATTCTGGCATTTGTCCGCAGGTGTTCGCACTGTCCAATCACTGATTCATATGTTTCGTATTTGAAATATCGATCTTTGATTGGCTATCGCTCACTCGTCGATGGTGTTCGAAGCCTACAGGGTTGGTTTAGTCACTTTAATTAAATTAAAGTTTCCTACTGCAAATCAGTTTAGTTACTGAGTGGGTATAGACTCTAAAGCCGCGTTTTCACGAGGCCAGTCGGGAGGCAGGTAACTGGCGGCATGTTACTTAGAGCAAGCTAGTGGCCTCGTGTGGACAGCACCTGCCTGATTTTAGGGGCAGGTTGCAACTTGCCAGGCCAGGCAGGTCGACTTGCCCGAGGAGTAAACTCGAGCCAGTAGCTTGCCTCCCCCACCCCTATCTGACTTGACCTGCTTGTCAACCTGCCTCGTGTGGACGGAGCCGGCAGGCTACTGTCGCGACAGTGGTCAGTCGACGACAGTCTGTAACTACCCACAGATGAGTTTTAGTTGTGTGTACTGTGTGTGTATGTTGTGTGCTTGATCGATTCATTGTGCTTTTTACTCTCTTCGCGATATGTCACGCAGATGGAGTGATGATTTGACAGTTAAATTTATCGAATCGTACAAAGAAAGAGAACATTTATGGAACCAACATAATGAATTGTACAAAAACAAAAATGCTCGTGACACGGCCTTAGGTGAGATTGCAGCAGAAATGAACACGTTTGATTTTGACTGAAGATGCACTCTCTGAAGATGCACTCTCTGAAGATGCACTCTCTGAAGATGCACTCTCTGAAGATGCACTCTCTGAAGATGCACTCTCTGAAGATACACTCTCTGAAGATGCACTCTCTGAAGATGCACTCCCTGAAGATGCACTCCCTGAAGATGCACTCCCTGAAGATGCACTCCCTGAAGATGCACTCCCTGAAGATGCACTCTCTGAAGATGCACTCTCTGAAGATGCACTCTCTGAAGATGCACTCCCTGAAGATGCACTCTCTGAAGATGCACTCTCTGAAGATGCACTCCCTGAAGATGCACTCCCTGAAGATGCACTCCCTGAAGATGCACTCCCTGAAGATGCACTCTCTGAAGATGCACTCTCTGAAGATGCACTCTCTGAAGATGCACTCTCTGAAGATGCACTCTCTGAAGATGCACTCTCTGAAGATGCACTCTCTGAAGATGCACTCCCTGAAGATGCACTCCCTGAAGATGCACTCCCTGAAGATGCACTCTCTGAAGATGCACTCCCTGAAGATGCACTCCCTGAAGATGCACTCCCTGAAGATGCACTCTCTGAAGATGCACTCTCTGAAGATGCACTCCCTGAAGATGCACTCCCTGAAGATGCACTCTCTGAAGATGCACTCTCTGAAGATGCACTCTCTGAAGATGCACTCTCTGAAGATGCACTCCCTGAAGATGCACTCTCTGAAGATGCACTCTCTGGAGATGCACTCTCTGAAGATGCACTCCCTGAAGATGCACTCCCTGAAGATGCACTCTCTGAAGATGCACTCTCTGAAGATGCACTCCCTGAAGATGCACTCCCTGATGATGCACTCCCTGAAGATGCACTCCCTGAAGATGCACTCCCTGAAGATGCACTCTCTGGCGATGCACTCTCTGAAGATGCACTCCCTGAAGATGCACTCTCTGAAGATGCACTCTCTGAAGATGCACTCTCTGAAGATGCACTCTCTGAAGATGCACTCTCTGAAGATGCATCTCTGAAGATGCACTCTCTGAAGATGCACTCTCTGAAGATGCACTCTCTGAAGATGCACTCTCTGAAGATGCACTCTCTGAAGATGCACTCTCTTAAGATAAACTCTCTGAAGATGCACTCTCTGAAGATGCACTCTCTGAAGATGCAATCTCTGAAGATGCACTCTCTGAAGATGCAAGCTCTGAAGATGCACTCTCTGAAGATGCACTCTCTGAAGATGCACTCTCTGAAGATGCACTCTCTGAAGATGCAATCTCTGAAGATGCAATCTCTGAAGATGCACTCTCTGAAGATGCACTCTCTGAAGATGCACTCTCTGAAGATGCACTCTCTGAAGATGCACTCTCTGAAGATGCACTCTCTGAAGATGCACTCTCTGAAGATGCAATCTCTGAAGATGCACTCTCTGAAGATGCAATCTCTGAAGATGCACTCTCTGAAGATGCACTCTCTGAAGATGCACTCTCTGAAGATGTAATCTCTGAAGATGCAATCTCTGAAGATGCACTCTCTGAAGATGCACTCTCTGAAGATGCACTCTCTGAAGATGCACTCTCTGAAGATTCACTCTCCACCATTTCTAGACAAGAAATGAAACCAGCCCGTGAACCTGCATGATTGACCTGGCGGCACCCAACTGGCCTCATGTGAACAGCACCTGCCTAGCCAGTAACCTACCTTGCCAGCTACCTGACGCAGGTTACTTGCCTCCCAACTGGCCTCGTGTGGACGCTGGACGGTCAAGCGAGGCCAGTAGCTTGCTCCAAGTAACATGCCGCCAGTTACCTGCCTCCCGACTGGCCTCGTGAAAACGCGGCTTTAATGTGAATTTATTTATTTATTTAAAGTAAAGTAAAGACGTGATTAACTTATATATAACTTATCTAGCCCAAATAATCTTGGTGAATTCTGTTCGCACCAGGTATTCATACATACCAATATGCGTTCCTCGTAACTGCATTACTTTCCCTTACCCCCCACCTCAACCCCCCCCCCCCCTCTCGACTAACTTGAGTGACTCAGTCGAGGTAGACGATACGAGTCACTCTAGATTCAGCCCTCGTGGAGCGCACATCGCACTACAGTCATCGTACAACATCTTCGGTAATGCTTCCGTCACGGGTGGGTGAGCGGCAGCCAACCAGCGACCGTTGATAATTCATATACCTGCTCGGGTTGGCCGAGACCGTAAACACGTCATTGATTGATGACGAAGCATTACCGAAGTTATTGTGAGACAACTTTACCAAGTCTGTAGCGTCCGGCTCCAGTTGGCGTTTATCCACGGACTAGTCGTGAATGTGATCTTTACTCCGCATCGTGTGTTCAAATATTTTCGTGTTAGTTTCTCGTATTTGTTGATTTCCGTCGTGTGATTTAATTTAATTACTGTATGACGTGTTTCGTTATTGTTTTTTTTTACGTGTTCTTGACTCACTGATTTTTAATAACTTCAACGTCAAAGGTGTCACGACGACGTAGATAATTCGTCTCAAGATGCCCCGTCTCACATCCGCCGGCCACGCACGATACGCAGGTGACCTGCCAAGACCACGACACTGGAACATCAAGGTAAGACAGTAAAATCGGTCCTGTCCTCGCGTCCTTTCTTAATCTTCGGTCCAGTCTTACAATATCCCAATAACTACTTATTCGTCGAATATCTTGTTGTCTCCGTGGCAGCCACCAATCAAAACCCTTAAAATCCTATACAAATAGCTTAATTGCTACAAATAACTTTCTTATTAGGAGACCGGCCCTAAATCCGTAAATTTGCCACGTGGTTCCCACATTCGTGGCCTTGTCGCAACAATATTATTATCAAATAATACAAAAATAGATATTAATTATGATATTGGAAATGTTTATTAATGGTCAATATTATAAACATAATGAAACATATTTTCCAATTCAGACGAAATTCATTTTAATTATAATTAAGCGTATTCATTACATTTTCTTTTATTAAAATCAACATCTGCGAAGAGTTAAAATCTTTTCAATAATTTCTTGATTAGAAACAAACTGATATTTAAACACATTTTATCTAGAATATGACTTGTTTAAAATCACTAATAATCTTACCATTCGAAATGCATATTATACAACACATCTAGCTAAAGTGTATTGCAATGAATCTGTGGTCCTAGGATCCCGCCCACCTTCCCCTACTTCACTCCATACCTCGAATCGCCGGCTCGAGCCAGCCGCGAGGGGTACCCCGCCGAGCAGGCAAATCGAGGTATGGAGTGAAGTAGGGGAAGGTGGGCGGGATCCTAGGACCACAGATTCATTGCAGTACACTGTAGGCCAGTATGTGCCTATAAAAACCCCTCGCTAGATCTTCACTACGCATTTGAACTGTGAGGTTATTTTCATTTATTTTTAAGAAAAAAAACGATGCGTCTGAACATTTTTTTTATTGTTTTAAGTGTGACGAAAATGTTTATAATTGCTATGTCAATTTGAAGTCGTCGATTTAAACTGAACCAAGATGACCATGTATGTTGAAACTGCCGCCACCATCTGTAACACAATAACATACTATTTTAACACACTGTATTGTAACACACACACATATGGAGATTGGTCACATCACATCTAGTATTCGAGGTTATAAATTGTTGGACATAACGGGAATATTTTGAGAAAAAGAGATAGCAAAACACGGTCTCAGAATTTCGTTATTTGACTTGAAACCTATCCTGCTCAGGGATGCTACCTTATCGTGGTGGGCAGATTTGCGTGCTTTGGCTATCCTGCGAGCTATGCCGACGGAAGCGTATGCTTCTTGTAAAGGTACGGCCACTCTAGCCGGATAAGTTGAGGTAGAGAAGCAGACGAAAGGCAGTCCATTTGTTCCCCTTTCCCTTTTCTCACCCATCCCTGCTACTTGTACCTTCCCTCCAATCACCCCCAGACCATAGTTGTAGAGTAGCTAGGTCGTTAAACGCCAATAAAAAATTAAAAAATGGATTTTTGCTTGCACATTTTTAAGTGATTATTATTATCTTTGGATTTTTACGAGTCAGTCATATAAAATTAAAATATGTATTCAAAGGGGTATTTAAATTTGAGTTTTGGGATTCTACAACAGGTTTTACAAGTGCAAAGGACTCCAAAACCTTGAATACTGTCTACGAGAACAGTTTTGGGGAATAAGTGATAATATATTGTACGTACTGTGCTGAGCAGTGTCTCATCTAACGGAAATAAGCCAAGCGCGGAAAATTCCATTTTCCGATGTAGAACTTGAAGTGAAAATAATTTCAACTGCAATAGAAAAACATCTTTGATTTGTCGTCCTCATGGGAAGAAAATTTTATTAAAAAATTCTTTGATACAATAAAGATTTACCGATGAATTTACAACTGAGCTACGTATAATCCGGTAACTCAACCTGGTAAACATCGATATCAATCACAAGGTCAATATAAATTAATAAAATAAGTCAACAACGGTTGATTAACTTTGATGGCAGCTGTCTGAAAAAATATACCTACCTATACTTATTTTCATATTTTACCTGCAACTTAATTCGGGGATCGTCATTGTGGAGCAATATCGTATGTATTACAGTCCCAGTGTGATTAGCCTGAAAGAACATACATTTTTAAGGGATTTAATTTTAAATTTATTTCTTACATTTATGCGTGAACATTATAATGATGGTATTCTGAAAATGAGACGTGCTCTGATAACTCTCTTTACTGGTTTAAAGCTGTCTGGTTGGTATTTGATACTATTGAGTTTAAATCTTAAGTAAGCCTATACTTTTCTGAACTGCTCGTTTTTTTAAGCCATATATTTTGTTTTAACAAAAGCGTATTATTTCCTTTAATAGTGTCAGGTTTACGATTTTCATGTCAATAATTTATTCATTCTAAATTATTGCATTAGTTAGGTACAGAAATAAAAATCGTAACAATCACACAATTTGAATGTTTCAAATTCAATACAGAAAGAAATTCCGCGTGAGAATCAATTTTTCAATGTCTTGAAGCGTTCTCAAGATATCAAAAAAATATCGTAAATTTGGCGTGAATTAATATTGGCATTTAAAAAAAACTAATATAATAATAATATAAATTTTTTAAGCTTACCTGCGTTGCTGTCTTAGAACAAGCTGTAACCATCATTACTATAACGAACCAATGGTATGAAAGGAAAAATACTTGAATACACATATGCACATATCGATTAATATTCGATTCCAGAAACGTAAAGTATGTCATTTGAATGCGATTTTCGAAATTGACAAAAAATGAGAAACTGAGTAGAAGCATTTGAAGTGAAAATGTTGCATTGATTTCTTCTGCGAGGTCACATAACGACGTGTGAAGATGCGACAACTTGTTGATTGGTGAACATTTAGAGTGTTTTCGATGTTGAAGGTCGTTTTCAAGGTCATATGTTGATGTGTAGCTAGGCGAGAAACTGGGCATTTTCTCTGGCTCTCCGTCCTTTGTAGTTCCAAGGTTACTTGCACCGACACGCCAATGAGCAACTGAATGTTCTAAACAATGGTTTCTGATCGGCTCTTCGTCGTTTGTAGTTCCAAGGTCACTTGCGCCGACACGCCCTTGAGCAAGTGGATCTCTCAAGCATTGCTTTCTGATTGGCTCTCCGTCGTTTGTAGTTCCAAGGTCACTTGCGCCGACACGCTCATGCGCAAGTGAACGTCCCAAACTAGGCTTTCTGATTTGCCGAGAGAGATTTTCAGAAGTAAGATCATATCTTACGCCACTCATTGATGAAATAATATGAACAGACTCACTTCTTGAAAAGTGATTTCTGAATTCAACTTCGTTCACTGATTCCAAAGAACTTCTTATTAGCGTATTGTGATTATTAACAAAAATATTACCATTTTTCACATATGTTTTACAGTTGAAAACATAATGTTTATGATCAATTTTATGAGGTTTGGTACCGAAACATTTCAACAGAGTATCGTTGATAGATGCAAATCGGGTTTCAAGTAAGTAAACTAGAGACACGATGTACACCACTGCTAAATAATTAATTGACATGAATACATAACACATAAAAAACATGAGAGCATGAGAAATGTGATAAATTGGTTCAAGGGATGACGTTCTTATTGTTCCTGTTATAAAAACGCCTATGGTGATAATAAGTATTACAGATAAAAGTAACTTAACGTATGCTTTTGTCTTCTCATTGGATAATTTAATATTAATTTTTTGAAACGAAATGTCGATTTCGTGAAGTTTTTCAACGATTCGTTTCAAAATATTACCACTTACGGTCATTTTGAGAACGTTTATGACAGAGAGTAACGTATCGAATGTGATAACCAATCGTAAAATTGCGTACGGTAACCAATTGACATTGTATTTGTAAAGTTTAAACGATAAAGCAATATCTATCGAGGATAGAAAAACGATAACAAATATAACTAATCCGTTGCGTACGATTGTGGTTTTAGTTCTTTGTAGACGTTTTCGGTCGTTGGAAAACGTCATTTCAAACGGTGATATTCCAAAGAACTCGGAGAACTTCAACAGTGGAGATAAAACTGAGAATATGTCAGTTCTTTTGAAACTTGACATACTTAAGCGCAGAGAAAAGATAGCCGTTTCAGCGATCTAAGCCCCAATAATTTTGTATCTAGAGAATTTTGTGACCTAAAATTGGCGAAATTACAAAAAGAGTTTGTACAAAAATTCTTTAGCTGTTGAAAGTAATTTAATCTGAAACATTAGTTATTTATGGGCTAATATTAATAGTAACTAAAATCAATTTTTGAACGCACAAGAGTTTCTTAAGAACTGGTTTGATTTTAAAACAACAAAGCGGAAAACAAAGTTCACTTCATAAAAATAACATCAATTCCACCAATCTATAAGCACACTATTGAAATTTACGTGTCATTAAAGCATCATATTCACTCCATAAACTTTTGTGCCATGAGAATTTATGTCAAATAGAAACACACAAAGTTGGAAAATATATTTTCAAGGGATACACAACTTCGACAATATTCCCTCAATAAGCCATTAACACTTCGACGTCTCGTAACACTCGCATCTTGAGAAATAGTTATATTACCTAAAAACGAAGAGTGATAAAAGATGAATAGCGACAATAGTAAAACTCACTTTGAAAGAACAGAATCAAGTATGTACGGACCAGCTTGATGCACTAAAGTGTGTTAAATGGTAGTGTTGAGGAAAACCAGCACTTAACGTAAATTAACTTATCTTAGTTGAATACTTACACAGAATCAGATAAAACATATGAGCACACTACATAGGTACATATTTCAATGTAAACTGGCATTCTATGCCAATGTATGAGTTTGTTTTCCGATAATCTAGTTTTAATTGACGTTCTAGAAGACGGAGAGAGTTTTTAGGGGAAATTAATAAAAGTAGATACCAATCAACTATGAATATTATCATGGATTTCAATCTTGAAACTTGAATGGAAGCGTTTACTTAGAAAAATGTACTAATTTCAATGTGGTAAAACATGGGTAATGTTGACTTTAACAAACCCAAAATGAGAATTTCTATATTGCTTTCGATCGAACCCATCAACACCTGTATACAAAAACAAAAGAGGTGACTCGCTCATTTATAGAATCGTATAGAGACTAAATTCGATAGTTTGCCAACGTAATTAGACATACAGATCCTTATCTACTGAAATAGGGAACACGCGTATAAATATTTTAATCGATTTTAAATACCTTGTCTCATTTAATAATTTCGTGTCTTTGAATTTTGAAAAACGGATCAGTCTGTGCCTCAAAATAATTGGTTCAGTAACGATAAATAATAGGGCGCGAAAAAAGAGCCGCCGCCATGTTGATGGGATTTGACGTCATGGTTTGTGTCTGTGTACGCTCACCGGCTCAGCGATTGGTCTGTTACGCCTCGTCTACTGAATCATGACGTCACAGCCACCTGTACGCGTTTCAGATCCCCGAGTTGAAACTTCAATAAATGCGACTACATTAAACCTATTAAAAAAATTATTTTTTACTTAGGACTTGCATTACTATACTAATTAAGTGCTTGGTTTAACAACAAAAATCGTACGCGTGTTGCCTATTGCCCTTCAACTAAACTAACATTAAATAATTTTATATAAACGAACCAAATCCAAGAACTCATTTAATAATAATATTCAAAACACATTTCTATTGTCTATTCTAATTATTTTTATTAACAAGTTTCGTATCATTAAAAACATCGACATTTACATAGTGCAAATTATTACATTGAATAAATCGTGTCATGCTTTCACAATAAATACACAATCACACAGAAACCTGCTTTTCAATGCAATTGTTTGTGTTTTTACACATTTTTCTGTCCATACTTGATGCAGAGTTCACATGTCCGAATCGGACAATACATGTACACGATGTAAACGTTCAAGGGATCGTTTTCAAACAACATTGTAAAATACGTGTCTTCTATTTTAGTTATAACGTTTCCTATTCCGCAAGAATACATTACTTTACAGCACCCCGTGGCGTATTCGGCACGACCGTTAGGCACTTTACCAAAAAAGAACAAACCCGAGCTTTTAACTTCCAAACCTTTACCCATTTGTCTTCACCGTCCAAGCAGAAATGTTAAGACTCCGAGTGATAGAACATCATTAATTGAAAGTCATGCAACTACATGTTTGATTTGTCGTTGTCCTCGTGGGAAGAAAAGTTTATTAAAACATTGTTTGATACAATTAAGTCTTACAAGTCTTACAGATAAATGTGTACAGTCCAGACTCAACTGAGCCTCTCCTCTAAAGTTAACTATTAACCGTGATGGTTAAATCACACGATTGGATAATATCGACCATCAACTGTTGTGTCCATAAATTTGAAGAAAAAAATGTGGTTTCCACTTTTTGCTCGTATCGACTACGAGTTTCTCTTGCGGACGACGATCGAGTCCACACTCAACTGAGTCTTTCCTCTCAAGTTAACTAACTAACCGCGATGGTGGTTCAATCACAATCAACGATTGGCTAATATCGATCATCCGTTGTTGTGTCCATAAATTTTAAGAAAAAAAAAATCAACTTTTTTTCACTTTTGCTCGTATCGACTACGCGTTTCTATTGCGGACGACGAACGAGGCGGGCGTCTGTCGTCGCCCCTCGCTCGGCGTCTCGCTGGTGTTGGACGACGGTGACGACAACGACGACGACGACGACGCCGACGTCATGAGGACGAGGTTTGTCTCTGCGCGCGCAACGGACACCATTGACGGGTCGGTCGGCGGTATCACCATGCCCGACTCCCGGAGGAAGGCCACGTGACGGGAACGATCCGTCGACCGTCTCCGGGTACGGAGGGTCATGGTGGACGTCGTACGTTCCACGTGATGCGGAGACGAGCGAGTCCACGTAGGTTCGTCGCGTGGACGAACGACCTTACCCACCTCCTGTGAAAGTGACGACGACGACGATGATGAATTTTCAACGTGCAAATTGTGTGGCTCTGATGTAGAAGACAGGGCACATCTTTTTAGATGTGCTGCCCTCAAGGTTTTTATTGACTCCCTGCCCAATGATATGAGCAGACCAGAAAAGGAAGCTGTTTTATATTGGATAGTAAGACAAAAGAATCGCTGAAAAAGCCATCTTGGCACAAGAAGAAAAAAAAAATTCGTTGGAAACCTGCGCCCAGGGATAACTCCTCACACCGCTCTTCAGCAGGGCACTCATTTCAGTACTTTAGTTGCGTCCGGTTGCAACTTGCGCCCGGTTTACGGAATAGGAGGCGCAACTTACAACCGTCTAAAACTGTTCTAGAAATTAGGACCCTGGGCCCAGATTCACGAAGGTGCCTAAGTGCTAAGACGTCCTAGTTTAGGCAAATCTTAGTGATTTAAATCACGCATATGTCGTTCTGCAATGTTTTATAAAGATAAAATATAGTAGAATATGAACAATTTAACTAATAATATTTGATTTGTGAATGTATATTAATACCTAGACATGATTTATCTTGATTTATCTAGCTAGAATTTGCCTAACTTAGGACAACTTAGAGTTACGCATCTTTGTGAATCCAGGCCCAGGTGGCAAGCTGGAATAGTTGGGAAAGAATGTCCTAGGGCTTCGGAAAAACCTTCACTTAAACCTGCCTAGGGCATTATACATGCCCCTCTTCAGGGCACTCATTCCAGAACAGTTTTATAGGTGGATGTAGCCGGTTGTAAAATTGCGCCTCCTATTCCGTAACCCGGACGCAATTTGCAACCGATTGCATCTTGCTTACTGGAATAAAGGCCCCAGGGCCCGATTCACAAGAGGTCCTAATTCTTTTTTTAGTCTTATCTCTAAGACCGGTCTAGCTTTGAATCTCTTATGAATCCAGGAAAATATCTTAGAACAGATTTCAAAACAAATTATTGGAATGTTCATTGTGTAATTGTTTCTACCAGAAATTAGTAACTTCTTCATGTGACCAGGGTATGGTTTTACAAGAGGTTTAAAGTTAGGACGGTCTTAGAGTTAGGACCAGGAAAAGACTTAGGACCTCTTGTGAATCCGGGCCCTGCGGACTAACTTTTATTGCGGTATTCGAATAGTTAGGATAAGACATAGATATATATGGATGGATTGAAGGAAGCATTTAAAATTTAAAAAAACTTCTCAAACCGGGAATCGAACCCTGAATCTTCTGCATTGGAAACTTAATCAAATAGACCCTAGAAGACCAACGAGTCACACACCATAACCAAAAGGGATGGTTTTGTTAACACCAATAATAATAACAGTTATGCGTGCTTGCATGAGATCAATCCATACCCCTTTTCGGTAGAAACGCACAATATTCCACACCGCTATGAGGGGTATCGGCAGGAGCAGGACTGCAAACACCGCCCATTGAGCCCACAAAGTGTACTTGTTCGGAGCAACGGAAATGTCGGCTATCATCGCCACCTGAACCAACATAAAGAAATAAACAGCATGTATTATACATCCATGAAAAATTAAATACAACAATATGTATGTGAATTAATGGTTTATTGTTGGTTGGTTGGTTGATTGATTGATTGGATTATTCAATGAATGCCACAGGCGAGCAAAGAGGAGACGAATTAGAGTACTTGATTATAATAATTATAATCAAGGTCTACTGGATTTACTCCTGGCGGAGTAATGGCGAAGCGCAAAGTAAGGTCATTGAATGAGATCCAAAATCGCCATTTTGGATCCAACTACAAAAATCGCATTATTATTTAAATAACCCTCACAAATAGTGTGAACTTACGCGTAAAGTATTAAAATATATATATATAGAATGTGAAGACAAAATCTCATTACAGATTGTTATTTTGCCTTTTTGGCCCATAATTTGTTTTGACAGATCAATTAATTTGTTTTTCTTAATGATTCTCCCATTTGAATAACGTGATTTCTGCGCGCGCACTACAAGCGATCTAGTGGACCTTGATTATAATCATCATCATCATCTGTTGCCACGTCCAACTCTGCGTTCGGTCGGCATTGAAGATCAGCCTCTCCATCTTCTTCTATCCTACCACCACTCTTCCCCCTCAACTACATTCCAGTCCCCTCCTCGCATTAATAATAATAATAATAATAATAATAATAATAATAATAATAATAATAATAATAATAATAATAATAATAATAATACTCATAGTAAAAATAATAATAATAATAAAAATAATAATAATAATAATAATACTCATAGTAAAAATAATAATAATAATAAAAATAATAATAATAATAATAATAATAATAATAATAATAATAATAATAATAATAATAATAATAATAATAATAATAATAATAATAATAATAATAATAATAATAATAATAATTAGGGATGTCAATCGATTAAATTATTATAATCGATAATCGAATTCACTTTCACCTCCATAATCGATTATTAATCGATTTTAATCGTTTTGTTAAATGTCGGTATAGTAGCAAGTTTCTTCCAAACTTCGGTCTGGTTTCGGTTAGTTTGAATTACCCGCGCAAGCCACGAGTTCGCAATTCGACTTCTTTTCGACTATCGATATATTTTACGTCACGGAGTATTTTGTTATGTTCTGTCAAAGATTCCGACGATAATTTCTGTCCTAGCTAGGCCTGAAGGGCTATAGTTATTCACTTCCCGTTTTTTTTTAACCAATAAGTAATTAAGTATGCTGAATATGCTGCGTAATATTATTTTTTTCATGTGCAGCGTAATTAAAATTTACGTGATGTGAACTAAAAATCGTAGCGACTTTTCTAACCTTACTTCTCTTGTTATTTGTGAACAAACATAACAACTCGTATTTTTATAGATCGTAGGCGTCGAATGCTGGGTCTAGGGTAGGCGACTAGACACAGCTATTCAAAATATGACTGGAAATTCGGCTCAGATTATGACGCAAAGTTATGCTGTTGCTGTTCTTAGGCCTAGGCCTAGGCCTACCACAGTATAAAGAGGATAACTGTGGGCCTACTGTAAATGAAACTGAGCAATAGCGATGCTAGCGCTAGCGCTCGCGCTCGAATAGGCGGCAGATCTTGAGAACTAAATTTAAAAAAGCGCGAAAATTTAAAATCGATTTTTTTTTTTAATAATCGATTAATCGTTTTCGATTAATAATCGATTAATCGAATCGATTTAATCGTAATTGTTGACATCCCTAATAATAATAATAATTACAATAATAATAGTAATGTATATGTATGCTACTTCCAACATCATTTGGTTGGATGAAGAAGTGTTTCCACCATTGATAAAATAATAAATTGGAATAAATAAATAAATTAAATAATAATAATAAAGTTATAATAATAGCAAATACGCACAACGAAAAGGAGCGGCGTGATGATCCACATGGTGCATAGGAACAGGTTCGGCTCCCAGTGGATCATGAAGTGAATGTCCTGCCTGATGCGATACATCCCGTAGCCGTGGATGAAGGCCACCACTAGGACGCCGATCAGGGTGAAGAACAGCCACGCTATTGGTCCTTCCGTTTCCATCGTTATTACGTAGCTGCTCAGCCACGACTACGACAATACAAGCAAGCAATAAATAAATACATGCATAAATATATTATATTAATAAGTAGATTTTTTTATAAATTTATAAAAATATATTTTAAAATATATTTTTATAAATTTAGATATATATATATATATATATCTTGACCCCGTTTCCAACATTAATTATCGAGTAGGGGGGAATAGCAGAGTACTCCATGTCTTGGGCTAATGTCTTCGTTGCCGGCTAGCCAGGCCTGACACAACCACCCCCTCAACCTCTTCCTCGATCACTTCTTCCGTTACCAGAGGGCTGTTTAGAAGTTCCCTCCATCTCTCACGGTTTTCCCATAGTCTTTCTGCTTCAACAATTCGTTCCATGATCTTCCTCTATTCTCCACACTGTCTTAAATAAATTTAAAAATTTTTATTTGATTTTAAGTTTAATTGAAAGTTGGAAGTGAAGTCGAGGTGTTGTTATTGACAAGAATATTTTAAAAATAATAAAAGCTAGATGTCAGTAATATTATTAATCTAAGGTTCAGTACTACTTCGTCGAATAGCAATTGTTTTCTCCATGGCAACCATCAATCAACCTTTGAACCATTTGAAACCTTAGAAATCCTTCAAAATATAGGTTATTTGCTATATATGACTTTCATATGTTTTGTTGATTGTAATACCGGACCCTAAGGATAGTTTTTTAAGTAAGACTTACGCTGTGTAAGAAGGGTATAGAAACCAGAAACAGAATCCCGAGCACTACCATGGTGGAAATGGGCATTCTCTCTTTCAGTCCTGGATATCTTTCGTAGATCGGTCTCATGATAAGAAGGATACTGCTCAACTGCATCCAAGAGAACAATATATCAAATTTCACAACGATCCACAATTAATTAAATACGAAAGTGAATTATCAAAAAACCATTTCGTTTTGTTACTTAATTGGCTCAACCAAACAATTTTGAAGTTAACTAATAAAACACATTTAGGCTGGTCTACACAGATTTTGAAGACATAATGCATAAGGTTTTAAGACGTTGTTTTAAAAACAACAATGAAAACAACGTCTTAAAACTAAAACTTTGTGTGAACGCCAGTACGTGTTTCTTATGATCCAACTTTACGACTACGCGTTAAACCTTAAATCGTATGTCTTAAAAATCTGTGTGGACCAGCTTTTATAAAATAATCAGACAAAATACTTTCCACAGTAGAATACAATATTGTTTGAATTTGTATCAAATTTGGATTCTATTTCGAATCCAAAATTAGGAAAACACTATCGCAAAAAATATTAGAAAAAAATTACAAATTTGATATGATTATGCAAAAATGATTTTGAAACAAGAACCATTCCTGAATGGGTTAGTAAATAAAATGGAATATAAATATATTTCTACCCACCTGGTATGTCTCGCCCAAAAACAACAATATAAGAAACGTGAAAATAGCCCACAAAGGGGAACACCATGCTTTTCTTATGAATGTTGCTGTTAAGATAAAACTGTTCAATGATGCATCTGAAAGGAAAGCAAATTAAATATCAACTAACACAACAATTGGATCTATTGCTGAACTTAAGAAATCTTGAAATTATTTTAGCCAATAAATAAAACTGTTAAAACATTATAAGAACCTAGTAATTGGACTGTACACTGTTCCTTGTAACTCTTCAACAGCCGAAAACACACTCAACCCAGTGTGTTTTCGCCTATTGAAGAGCTCTGTTCAGGATTCGAAATATTGCGCTTTAATTTTATGTTGTTACAAGGAACAGTGTACAGTCCAATTGTAGGTTCTTATAACGTTAGTAGCTATTATACCCGTAAAGCCCGTTTTGGGATTACGTCAAATCAAAGAAATTTGGTAGAAAGTTAATGTGATATTATGAAAGAGTATTTATTTGCGCATCTGGGCCCAGATTCACAAAGGTGCCCAAGTGCTAAGACGTCCTAGTTTAGACAAATCTTAGTGATATAAATCACGCATATGTCGTTCTGCGATGTCATAAAGATAAAATATAGTAAAATATCAACGATTTAACTAATAATATTTTATTTGTGAATATGTAGTAATACCCAGGGATGATTTATCTTGAATTATCTAGCTAGGATTTGCCTAACTTAGGACAACTTAGTTAGGCATATTTGTGAATCCAGGCCCTGGTCCATAACTTTTGGTTTAAATATTTTCAATAGTTAACCTTTTAAAAAATAATTAATAAATTGAGTATAAATAAAAGCTTATAAATCAATGGTAAAGCTGTGTCTGACCACATCCGGCCGAGTGCCGTTGACCACATCGTCGTCTTATCATCGTACGTAGTTAAGTACGCGTAAGTAAATAGGTCCTTGGTTCGATTCCTTATGTAGAGGTCCTCGGTTCGACGCGAGGTTCGACTCTTCGCATTTGTATAGCTTTATTGAGAATAGCTCCTTGGTTAGAGAAATTGTATTAGTACGTACGTACTTTGATTGGAATGTTGTTCTTAAAAAATTCCCCATTTTGAGATTAATGTTATAGTGTGTATTTTACTTTGATTGTAATTTTGGTACGCACTCTATGTTATTTGTTCTAAATGTTAAATTATAAGACCTCTTAAACACTGCACACGAGGCTGTAACAGGAAGCGTTTATACGATATGAATAATCGTAAGTGATAGCGGCCATGCTCGCTGAGCCAACTTTGGCCTCATTAGTAAGCGACTGTTACAATAGAATCAGTGTAGTTCTACCATCGTCGGACCATGTCCCAAATATTACTCCGTACACATACACCCTCATAGTGATCTTCAGGGAATGGATAAAGGTAAGTCACAATTCAGATTTTGTAACTAATATTCGATATTGATTCAGTTATTCAATAACAAGGATGTTTGATTGATTAGTATTAGAATTCTTCTTCTTTTTTCTTTCGCAGGGATCAATTAATCCATCGTCGATATTGGCAGTGGCATTGGTTCTCATTTTTTTGGGACAGCGAGGAGGGCGAGGAGGGAGCGGTTTATTCTTTCTGGCTTGTATATTTATTTGAACAATTCCATTTCTAGTACTCAGATCAATAGATAGTTCACTATCTGTATTTATTTGGGTAATATTACGTAGAAATGAAGTTTTAGAGCGAACTACGGTTTCTTGCCTCACAGCTCTTTTGAAACGAGGATAAATATTAATCATAGCAAGGAGAGGTGAAGGAAATTCTTCATTCGAACTTTTGTTTTTGTCTTCAGTGTAGGTTTCGTTTACTGTAAACAAAATGATAAGAGATACTTCTTTTATTATTACTTTGATTAGTCATGTATTACATATCAAAACAATTGTATTTTCACTTACAACCAACGACTATACCTGAACCATCAGAAAAATAAGAAGTAGGTACTTCATCTTTAACGTTTGATATCACACTGAGAGACTTCTGAAAAGTTCGATGAATTTAAGGGAAGCAAAAAAATAAGGCAGTGTACAGCCACGTACAGCTATTTATTATAATTTATTCATGGTATGGTACATGTTATGTTCAATGATACTTGACAAACATCTTTCAAGCATAAAACTTTAAGACTTACAAACTAGAATTAATATTTATTAAGCTACAGAGTAAAATAATTAAATCAATATGAATTATACTTGAGAATCAACATCATTAAAGTATACTGGCAATTTATGATAGTCTACTAACATTATTTTATTGAAATTATTCCATTGCTTTTACTTCATCAAATAGAATCTCATAGTCAATGCATGCTGAAATCCCTTTAGGTGTTATGTACTCTGTACTAGTTTTAACTAATGAATGGTAATTCTGAACATCACTTCTAAACAGTTCGTATTTTAACGACTGCCTTGTCACACAAACAAAATATTTTTTTAGATTATTCACTTCTTCTTCTGAAAGTCGCACAGTCCAAAAGTCCGTTTTAATGACGAGAAATGGTTTTCCTCGACTCACGGCCCATTTTTATCGAGATCGTGTCATACTTGTCATTCGTCTTTTCTTGCAGTTCATTTACTAGAACGCCCCACATTGCGGGATTCAAGAGAACGTACGGTCCATTGACCCGTCCAATCTCCACCAACGAGTCAAAGTCTTTTTCGGGGTGGATTGCAACCGACACGTACGCTGAATGTCTTGGGTTCAAGAAGAATGCTCGTCGTAGAATCGTCAAGAGATCCTGTCTAGATCTACATACAAGACATCAATTGTAAGTATTCAGTTGTTCTTTTTTCTTTCTCTCTCTCTTAAAAACGTTCCGTTTTCTATCATGTTACGCTCTTATTTCTAGAACATGGAAAAGTTTGTAGGCGAATTGCAATCCACCTCCTCTTCCTCCCCCTCGTTTTTCACTAATCAATTCCTTTTCCCGCGAGTTTACTAGATTTAGTACGAAAGGAACCAGATATGCTGTCAAAATTAATACTACTCCTCAAGCGGAAACAGCTCCTTTAGAATATGTTAAGGAAACGATCGAGGAACTTTTAGAAAAAATTCTAACTGGTATTGACGATCAGGACATGGTTGCCATAACAATAAGAAACACTGAAAATATTATGTACAAACCCACTATCACTGCTTCTTGTCATTTATCAGGTCGATGGGTTCTTCTTCGTTTCCACTGAATGGGTCTGGTAACCCATGGAAAGACGGCTCTGAATCAGGGTCTGCCGAGCCATTTCGTTGGGCTGACGAAGCAGGACCCATACTCACTGCTATGCCCGTCTCAAGCCGCAAGCAGTTATACATCTTGGCACGAATGTTACGTCTAGAGCTGTGAGGGCCGTCTAGAGACACGTCGATAGGATTTCATAAATTCTATGACTAAGTGTGTCTTCATACTCACATTGAATAACCTCACATAGAACCGAACCAAGGACCTCGCGCACAGAATAGACTACGTACTAAGGTAAGCACGGACCTCATAAACAAAATGCATTCTAGTGGCATGAAAAGGAACTAAGCACCCTGTAATTGCAACTCACTGCAAAGGAGACCACACACTTAAACAATTTCTCGAACCAAGGCAGCTATTCTCAATAAAGCTATACAAATGCGAAGAGTCGAACCTCGCGTCGAACCGAGGACCTCTACATAAGGAATCGAACCAAGGACCTATTTACTTACGCGTACTTAACTACGTACGATGATAAGACGACGATGTGGTCAACGGAACTCGGCCGGATGTGGTCCGACACAGCTTTACCATTGATTTATAAGCTATTATTTATACTCAATTTACTAATTATTTTTTCAAAAGTAAACTATTGAAAATATTTAAACCAAAAGTTATGGACCAGATGCGCAAATAAATACTCTTTCATAATATCACATTAACTTTTTTCCAAATTTCTTTGATTCGACGTAATCCCAAAACGGGCTTTACGGGTGTAATAACTATACTATCGTTTTACCTGTTCTACTATGTTTCCGTTTTAATTGCTAAAACATTGATGCAATTGAAATAATTATTATCTTATTTATTTGTTTGTTATGTATTTTTGACTTTTCTTATTTTTGTACTATTTCCTTCTATTTTTAACCGGTTGATATTTCTACTAAAGGGTTTATTGTTTTACCGTATAATGCGACATCTCGCGAGACTAGATCCGTTATCTTGACGTTGTACTCGTTGGCCGCGATGCCCATGTAGCCGGATATGACGAGGACGGCGATAACGGAGACGGTGACGTCAGCGAGACAGACGAAGAATGCGTGGTAGTGGACGGGGGTGTGGAACGAGTTGTAGGAACTGATGGCGACCATCGCGCCGGTACCCAGGTGCAGCGATTCAACCACACTCACAAACACCATCGACCACATCTGAAACAAAATGCGGGACTGTTTACCCTTTCGTCGCGTCATTAAAAACTTTAAAAAAAAATCAAAAACACATCGAATATAAAATATTTTTTTTTTTACATAAAACATTTTTTTTAATGTTATTTGAAGACTTTCCTTTTTTTCCTATGCCGAAAGTTTGATTTTTCAATAATATTTCTTCCTAGCTATCCATTAAATATGTGCTTCCTTCTCTGGCCCGCTCAGGTTATTTGGCAGGGCGTCAATGTCAGATTTAAATGCTAGAACCCAGCATTTAATTTTTAGTTTTCTACACATTATTTTCATTGTTTTGAATTTTTAAATAAAAAAAACGTACTCGACGACAACTTAGATCATATTATGACGTCGGGGGATGTTGTTTGGAGGATAGGGACAAGTAGAACGTAACATGGAGGAAAAGGGAAAGGGGAGGACGTGGACTGTATTTCGTCTGGCTTCTCCATCTTGACTTGTCTGGATATGGTTGCCCTACTACCAGAAGCATACGCTTCCGCCTGCATAGCTCTCGGGATCAGCAAAACTCACAAACCTGCCCACCATGATAAAGTAGCAGTCCTGGGTTGGCCAGGCAATGAACTTGAAGAAAAGAATGTCATATCTTCGTCTAAACTCTTTATGCTTACGCTTCTTTGCGTGAAAAAAGAAAAATGCAAGTACCTGTATTTACTTTTAAAGCTTTTAAATTACGTGATGAATTATCCATCTAGTTTGCTCTCACACAAATTCACTCACGTTACCACTCGAAGAAAATTAAATTTTGGTCGTATTCATTATTATTTTTATTATTATTATTATTATTATTTTATTATTTATTATTATTACCTATTAACTATTATTTATTATTATTGTTATTATTAGTTATTATTTATTAGTTATAAGTTATTATTTATTATTTACTATTTATTATTTATTATTTATTATTTATTATTTATTATTTATTATTTATTATTTATTATTTATTATTTATTATTTATTATTTATTATTTATTATTTATTATTTATTATTTATTATTTATTATTTATTATTTATTATTTATTATTTATTATTTATTATTTATTATTTATTATCTATTATTTATTATTTATTATTTATTATTTATTATTATTTATTATTAACTATGTATTACTATTTATTTATATATCAGGGAAAGCTTTGGAAATATTTACATAAATAAACCATTAATTTTACTCAATACGTATCGCAATTAAAATCGTAATAACTTTAAAATTGTAATTCATTGAAAAAATAATTAAACACTTGTTCAATTAAAAGACCGATTAAATTTGTTTAAAGCAAACTATGATGACAATCGAACTAAAAGGGCGCAACACTGAATGAATACTTGCCATATTGTCAACGTACTTCGATATCTTTTAGATAGAGGAAGTCTGGCATGAGCAGAAAGGGCGCAAAACTGAATGAATACTTGCCATTGTCAACGTACTTCGATATCTTTTAGATAGAGGTAGTCTGGCATGAGCAGAAAGGGCGCAAAACTGAATGAATACTTGTCATTGTCAACGTACTTCGAGATCTTTCAGATAGAGGTAGTCTCGCATGAGCAGAAAGGGTGCAAAACTGAATGAATACTTGTTATTGTCAACGTACTTCGATATCTTTTAGATAGAGGTAGTCTGGCATGAGCAGAAAGGGCGCAAAACTTAATGAATACTTGCCATTGTCAACGTACTTCGATATCTTTTAGATAGAGGTAGTCTGGCATGAGAAGAAAGGGCGCAAAACAGAATGAATACTTGCCATTGTCAACGTACTTCGAGATCTTTTAGATAGAGGTAGTCTGGCATGAGCAGAAAGGGCGCAAAACTGAATGAATACTTGCCATTGTCAAGGTACTTCGATATCTTTTAGATAGTGGTAGTCTGGCATGAGCAGAAAGGAAGCAAAACTGAATGAATACTTGCCATTGTCAACTTACTTCGATATCTTTGAGGTAGTGGTAGTCTGGCATGAGTAGAAAGGACGCAAAACTGAATGAATACTTGCCATTGTCAACGTACTTCGATATCTTTTAGATAGTGGTAGTCTGGCATGAGCAGAAAGGAAGCAAAACTGAATGAATACTTGCGATTGTCAACGTACTTCGATATCTTTTAGATAGAGGTAGTCTGGCATGAGCAGAAAGGGCGCAAAACTGAATATATACTTGCCAGCATTGTCAACGTTGTAGTTTTTAGGATGGCTGGATAATAATGAGACATTATTATTACGGTACTTACAGTTCCCTTTATTGTCTTTCCTGTACAGACATGACAAGTGTACTCCCCTCCGAGTCTCATATCTAACTGCCTGCCAGGCAACCTTCAGCTGGTGACTCGGCTGTCCGCCGAGTCCACCGCCTTGGTTAGTCTGTATCTTACACCTCACCACTTGGTCAATGACCCTTCAGTGCAATACATTTACAGTAAATAAATTTCATGATAATATCAAATACAATATGATACAATATAATAAGACAATTATATAATAACCATTACAATACGATCCAAGGTGTGACTGACAACAAGTTGACCACAAGTAATGATAATACAATATGGTACAAATACAATATGATACAATATAATAAGACAATTATATAATAACCATTACAATACGATCCAAGGTGTGACAGTCAACAAGTAAGTTGTTAACAAGCACCAGTGCCACGTACACTTTACAATCATAAGCAATATAACATACAATGCATACAATATCATAACATACAGTAACATATACTAAACAGTACAGACACTGTACCAAGTAACTGTTACTTTAGACAAAATCTTCATATCGTTTGGGTCTTGTGACAGCTCTACCACTGCGTGTTGTATTGGGTAGCATATCCGGTGTGGCCTTAGATGAGGGTTGATTCTCGCTCTCAATTGTGTGATAGCCTCCCGATTCAGGTACACATATGGGTGGAGGTGGATTTGGTGATTCTCTAAGGTGCCTGCGATTACGTCGCATGTGCGTGTTGTTGCTATCTCTAATGATATAGGATCTTGGGCTGTGGTGGACGCTTACAACTTGAGCCGGTTCCCAACATTTTGATTTTCTTACCAGTATACTGTTACCAGGTTCTAGAGGGTTCAAGGGTTTTGCATGTTGGTCATAATAGTGTTTTTGTTTTTCCTGACGTACAGTAAGTTTGGACTTTATGTTTTCATTAAGCTGTGGATCAAGCAGGTGAGATAATGTGGGTAGCTTGGTCTTTATGTTATGGTTAAACATCATTTGAGCAGGGGATAGGTCTAACCCTTTTATCGGTGTACTTCTATACTCTAATAACGCAATGTACACATCCTTCCCTTCGCTAGCTGATTTACGAAGCATATTCTTTGCAATGGAAACTGCTTTTTCAGCAAGCCCATTGGATTGGGGGTAGGTGGGGCTTGAAGTTACAAGGTTGATGTCCCATTCTTTGGCAAAAGTATGGAAAGAAGTGCTATTAAAGGGCATGTTATCGGACACAAAGGTATCTGGTATACCAAATCTGGCAAACATAGACTTTAATTTAACAATTACTTCGTTAGCGGTTTTCCCTACTAACTGAACCAACTCAAGCCACTTACTATAGTAGTCAACCACTACTAGGTAATTTTTTGCACCAATTTCCAGTATATCAGCAGCTACCTTGGACCAAGCTCTGTTCGGGATCTCATGAGGAAGCATGGGTTCCTTTTGATTTTGACTTCTGAAACGTTCACAAATTGAACACTTCAGCACAGAATGTTCGATGTCTACTGACATGCCTGGCCAGTATAAAATACTTCTTGCCCTGGCCTTGCACTTCTCGATACCAGCATGTCCCTCATGAATCAATTCCAACATAAACTGTCGAAGCTGTGCCGGAACGATCAGTCGGTCACCCAGAAATACTAAGCCCTCAGCTACATGAATGCTATCTTTAAGATTCCAATAAAATCGAGCTTTACTTGGCACGTCTTTCTTGTAAGTGGGCCAGCCTATGTGGTATAACTGCTTTAAGCATTGGAGCACCTCATCACTATCGGTCGCAGTTCTAAACTCCAACTTGCGCTCTTCCGTCATGGGCAAGTGTTTAACTAAAGAATGGACAATGTAGTCCATTTCTGGATCCGGTGGGACAGAGTCTGTAAGGTAGGCCCTTGATAAGGTATCAGCAAGGTATAAAAACTTCCCTGGCTTATACTGCACGTTGATCTGGTATTTTAATAATCGTAACATCAATCTTTGCAACCTGGCGGACACTTTATCTAGTGGTTTTTTACACACTGATTCTAATGGTTTGTGATCCGTGTGAACCGAGACCAAGTTACCATACGTGTAATGATGAAATCGTTCAAGACCAAAGACTATGGATGCCAGTTCTTTTTCGATCTGAGCCCATCCTACTTCACCTGGGGTAAGACTACGTGAGGCATATGCTATGGGATGCTCATCCTGGATAAGGCATGCACCGAGGCCATCTTTAGAGGCATCGGTCTGTAGGGTTATGGGTTTTTTGCTATCAAATATGCCCAACACGGGTGGTTTTACAAGCAGATACTGTATTGTCGTGAAAGATTTATCATGCTTAGAATTCCAATGCCAAAGAACTTCCTTTTTTAATAAGCCACGAAGTGGGGCGCTTATTTGAGAAAGATTAGGAATAAACGGCGCCAAATACTTGGCCATGCCGAGAAATCTCGTAAGATCAGCTTTGTTATTGGGTGTGGCCATTTCCAATATGGGTCGAACATGACGGGGATCAACAGCTACCCCCTCTTTTGAAATGGTACGACCAATATAGTTTACTACAGGAACCCTGAACTGAAATTTCACCTGATTGAATCTAACCTGGTATTGTCGTGCCCTTTCAAATACCTTTGTGAGTGCCTCATCATGTTCTTCGGTAGTTTCTCCGGCCACGATAATGTCATCGATATAGATTTCTACATTCGGAATGTCACCAAAAAGACGTTCGAGAGTTTTTTGAAAAACCTCCGGAGCGGAACAAATGCCATAGGGTAGTCTTAAGAACTGATACCTCCCAAATGGAGTGTTAAAGGTACATAGGTTTGCACTATCATTGTCTAATGCTACGTGCCAAAACCCCTCTTTAAGGTCTAAAACAGAAAACATGGTTTTACCCTTTAATCTAGTTATTAAGTCTTCTGCCTTGGGAATCATGTGATGCTCTCTCTTTACAGCTGTGTTTAGATCACGGGGATCTAAACATAGCCGTAGACTGCCGTCCCCTTTCTCTACCAATACCAGACTGTTTACCCACTCGGTGGGTCGGTCTACCTTCTTGATGATTTTATCATTCTCTAGCCGCGATAATGTATCCTTGAGTTTACTGTGTAGACTCAAAGGGACCCTTTTGGGGGGGTGCACTACTGGCACAACTCCTTGCTTTAATTCTATTTTATGCATTCCTGGGAGATGACCCGTTCCAGTGAATAGATCTTTGTTGGCATGAATCACCATTTCTTTAGTCTGAGAGATTTTAATTTGGTCAATACGACGAATTAAATCTAGCTTTAGGCAGTCATTTAACCCCAACAAGGGTAAATGATCACTATTGACGACAATAAAATCTATTGCGATCGGGGACCTTTTCTTCGCTTTACAAGTCAGGGTAATCAGCCCTTCAGGCTTTAGCCGGAAACTGTTGTCACCATATGACACTAATACAGCGTTTGTACGCTTTAGCGTAAGTTTAGGATTAATTTCCTTTAATACCTTAAGGGGAAGGATGCTGGCTTCAGCACCACTATCCAGTTTAAATTTAACTAACATATTGTTAACTAAAATGCTCTCACACCATGATTTGTTACCAGGTTTTATGCCTGAAGGGTAAGGAAGATCAGGCGTTGAGTCTTTGCTTACCGGTACTTTATGTACTGCGTGCACAAATAAGTCTTCATTAGGCTCTTCCGGATCAGATGTCTGGTTGTGCGGGTCTTGATTGTGGTCGTCTGGGTCGGATGAATCCCCAGGATCCTCACTTTCGTCACGTTCCTTAATTGCGTGGATCTTCTTCACAGGCTTCTTCTGTGGACATCCCTTTGCGAAATGGTTAAGTTTTTTACATATGGCACATGTTTTCCCAAATGCCGGACACTGGTATGCTTTATGTTCGTAGCCACACTTCCTACATAGGTACAGTTCTGAAGATTGTCCCTTTGATGAACTGGATTGAAACACTTTGTCTCTGCGGCCCTGAGGTTTCCGATAAAGCCTCTTTACATTTACTGCATCCAGCGATGTTTTCTCCTGGACCGCCTTGGCTTGTCGCTGACTTTCTTCGGTTGCTCTGCAATGGTTAGCGGCCTTCTGTAGTGACAGCGACGGTTCCCGTAGTAACCTTTCTTGAATAGACTTGTCATATATGGCGAGGACAATTCGATCTCGAATGAGGCTTTCTTCCTGGGATTGGAACTCACATGACTTGGCCGCTATGCGAAGCTCTGTCAGAAACTGATCAAACAGTTGGCCTTCTTTTTGATAAATTGAGAAGAATTTAAATCTTTCATACACTACATTTTTTCGGGGAGAGCAATATAATTCAAATTTCGCTAAGACTTGTTGCAGATTACCCTTGCTCTCACTGTCTTCAAAGGTGAAAGTATTATACACGTCAAGGGCGTCATCGCCTATGAAACTCAGTAGCTTAGATACCTTGATTGAGTCATCCTTCTCTTTATCTCCACCAGTGGCCTTGAGAAATATCTCGAATTTCTGCCGGAACTTGCGCCAATTTTCAGACAAATTCCCGTTCAGGTTTAGTTCTGAAGGTGGCCTGTACAAGGATTCCATATTCCTCCCTGACAGCTAGGCCTATGCCTTAAGGTCAGGTCTAGGACGCGACGCGCTTTCTAGAAGCGTCACGCCCTGCCACGCCTCGTTATGTTGACGTGTAGGCCTAGGCCTAGGCCGTGAAATCTCTTTAATTGAGACTCTTGGAAACAAGTTGTAGTTTCACTTCTGACACCATGTAGTTTTTAGGATGGCTGGATAATAATGAGACATTATTATTACGGTACTTACAGTTCCCTTTATTGTCTTTCCTGTACAGACATGACAAGTGTACTCCCCTCCGAGTCTCATATCTAACTGCCTGCCAGGCAACCTTCAGCTGGTGACTCGGCTGTCCGCCGAGTCCACCGCCTTGGTTAGTCTGTATCTTACAAACGTACTTCGATATCTTTAAGATAGAGGTAGTCTGGCATGAGCAGAAAGGGTGCAAAACTGAATGAATACTTGCCATTGTCAACGTGCTTCGATATCTTTTAGATAGAGGTGGTCTGGCATGAGCAGAAAGGGCGCAAAACTGAATGAATACTTGCCAATGTCAACGTACTTCTATGTCTTTTAGATAGAGGTAGTCTGGCATGAGTAGAAAGGGCGCAAAACTGAATGAATACTTGCCATTGTCAACTTACTTCGATATCTTTGAGGTAGTGGTAGTCTGGCATGAGTAGAAAGGACGCAAAACTGAATGAATACTTGCCATTGTCAACGTACTTCGATGTCTTTTAGATAGAGGTAGTCTGGCATGAGTAGAAAGGGCGCAAAACTGAATGAATACTTGCCATTGTCAACGTACTTCGAGATCTTTTAGACAGAGGTAGTCTGGCGTGAGCAGAAAGGGCGCAAAACTGAATGAATACTTGCCATTGTCAACGTACTTCGATATCTTTTAGATAGAGGTAGTCTGGCATGAGCAGAAAGGGCGCAAAACTGAATGAATACTTGCCAGCATTGTCAACGTACTTCGATATCTTTTAGATAGAGGTAGTCTGGCATGAGCAGAAAGGGCGCAAAACTGAATGAATACTTGCCATTGTCAACGTACTTCGATATCTTTTAGATAGAGGTAGTCTGGCATTAGCAGAAAGGGTGCAAAACTGAATGAATACTTGCCATTGTCAACGTACTTCGATATCTTTTAGATAGAGGAAGTCTGGCATGAGCAGAAAGGCGATGCCGTCGACTGCTCCGTCTTGGAGCATGGCGGCGACCAGGCTTACCAACAGGAGGACGAACACGGCAGGGAGGACGATTATCACAGACTGAAAACAAACATTATTATTACACTAAGGTCAATTCACACACTGATTTAAAATTTTGGATGGAATGTACTGTCGAGTCAAGAATGTGACTTGTGTATGGTTTTATGGAGTTTGTTCTACTTATGGAAAATAGCATGTAATAAAACAATGCCATAGCAACGACTGTGCATACGACTCTTAAGGATTAACAAAATCAAATCGAGCCAAAGTATTATAGCGTTGACACCATTTCCTATGGGAAGTAAAGTTAGCTCTTATACCCAAAATTCTTAGCCCAGCCAATGACAGGCGACGTTTTTTAAATCTGGCCAATGGGAGCGATTCTAAATAAAACAGTTAGGAAAATAAACTCTTAAATCTTAAATAAGTGTGTAAACCGAACTTAACGACTGTTGTAGTTGGCCGCCTTTAATGTGCTGCGCTAGGAGATCAAGAAGACCTTGGCAGTGCTTTATGTCTATTTATTTTACTCCATTATTATTAATTATTATTAGAGGAGGGGAAAAGGAAAGTAGGAAGGCCAAAAGAGAAATGGGAAAGATTAATTTAAAAAGTTGTTGAAAAACGAAATAAATCGTGAAAGGAGGTGGCAAGGGTACACTGTAGGAAAACAGAAAATAGTGAAATAAATTGGTGGAGAGGCAGGAGAAAGAGGATGAGAAAGAAAGGCTGAGGAGTCTGGCAAGCTATAAGTATCTACAAGTTTCATGCCCTAGATAACAGCGAAAAGCTTCCAATCTGCCCGGCACAGTTGGAGAACTGAGTTTAAGATTATTATTATTAATAATACTGAATTTAGAGAATAACGATGAGAAATCTTCAAAATATAATTTAAAAAAACATTCCGAACCAGAACTCTAATCCTGTGCCTTCTACACTGGAAGAAAGAGTAAACCCATTATACACAGGACTAACGAGCATCACATACTTTTCACTCACTTTTCCCACGGTTTTGATCCCGTTAAATATCAGCACGTAGGTGACGACGGACACGCTCAGTAGGCAGCCGACAAGCGGCCATTGCATCCCCGACGCCTCCGAATACTCGGGAGAAACACACTTGTGGATGTCGGTGATGATGTTACTGGAACACAATTCAATACAACTTTCATACTTTCTTCTTCTTCTTCTTCTCTTATGCCCACATCGACATATTTATGTCATCATGCGTCTCGCCAACCAATAGAGACAAGCCTCCTGCTCCTTCCTGTCCAGCCCTCCTGGCATTCCTTCGTTGTGCTCTTTCAGTATCGAACAATGGACTAGTAATAATTACTAATAGTAAGTACTAACTAATTGGAGAAGAAAATGCCCACTAGTAGAGACAGTGAAAAAAATCGCCCTTTTAAGGGTGGTGGTACATTTCCTTTTTGGAACGCTGGAGGAATCTCCGAAGATAAATATGTGGAATTCAAGAAATTAGTTACTGACGAAGATGCGTACGCATTTGGCATTAACAGAACAGAGATCATCTGATGAGACGTCCAAGTCTTAAAGACGAAGTAGATGCCCTATGTTCCACCTGGCATGAGCTATGAGAAAAAGGAAGCCTGTCTCTACTGGAAAACCAGAAAATACATGATGGCCCAGATGGAATTATATCTCAAGACTGGGCTTAGAAATTAAAAATCTGAAGCAACAGCTCACTGTGGTTTAGTAAGCCCTACCCCTACATACGGAATGATCTAAGTAGTGTTTTACATTATAATAATGATGTTTTTATATATAATTAATTTAATGACTAATTATGGAATTAATATCAATGTCACTAGGCTAATGGGTATAATATTTTATTCAGTCTGTAGGGCTTACCAAAACACAGTGCGCTGTTGATTTAGATTTTCGATTTACCACCTGTTTGTATGTCCAAAACTGGCAGGCGAACATGACGCAATGCCGAGCGGCATGAAGAGGGTGGAGAAAGAAGCGTGTCTCTACTGGTTGACCAGATCCAGCATGATGGCATAATAGCCAAATGTGGGCATTTGAGAAGAAGAAGAAGAAGAAGAAGAAGATTTTCTTGTTGCAATCTTGAGATATAATTAAATAATGAAAATGTTCTGCGGTTTTTGACGTAGAGACTACCCTTCGCTCAGTGAATATGATTCTTGATATATACTTACTGATAGAAATGTGCAATGCACAGATAGTCGGTATTGTTTTCCAACGCCTGTTTCACGTGTTTACAAAACACCAAATGTTTCGCCTGTTTGCCAGTGATCTCGCAGTTACTCCAGGGCATCGGCCACGCGTACGTTGCCTTCACGTCGATGTTGTAGAACACACAGAACATTATGTAGGCCGCGTAGGCCAAGTACACGTTTATGTACACAATGCTCAACACGGCGATTACGAAGAAGGCAAAACGCATTCCTGCAACAAACAGAAAAAAAATCAGTTTTGCGAGTGGGACTCTTCTTCTTCTTCTTCTTCTTCTCAAATGTCCACATTTGGCTATTATGCCATCATGCTGGATCTGGTCAACCAGTAGAGACACGTTTCTTTCTCCACCCTCTTCATGCCGCTCGGCATTGCGTCACGTTCACCTGCCAGTTTTGGAAATATGAATGTATTTATTTATTTTATATAAAACCACGTAGAAGTAAAGGTATTGTTGGGATATCTTCAAGGTTTTTAACATAAGAACTTGTTAATTTCATTGATCTCCTGATCTCCACATAGGCGGCAAGAATGAAATAATATAGACGTTTGGCGATCCTGATCACCTCTCAAATTCAATTTTATAAAATATTATCTAAATCTGTTTATGAAATAAAATAATTTTTTAAAAGATAAGAAAGACAATAGCAACAAACGAAGATATTGAAAATGTAATTGATTACGGCCGTTTTGTTTTGTGTGAGCTATAGGATGAATTTAAACACTTTAATTGAACATAATTATTCTGATTATTACTTTGATGAAAAATGTTAACTCGTTTTAGAAGTTTTTAAATTAATCGTTTAAGTGATACAAATAACCAAATCGCCGGTATGAACACATTTTCAATACCTAGAATCATTATAAATAAAAAATACCGTAACTTAGCGAGTTATAGGTCCCATTTACACTTAAATAGTGTCATTAGACGTTATCCGTGTGCGTGTGCGTGTGCGTGTGCGTGTGCGTGTGCGTGTGCGTTTGAGTAAACCCAAAGAAATCTCGTTTTCTGTACCTTGTTGCAACAATAACAATGCAATTCGTAGCCAATCAGCGATCGGTATTTGCGCGCTATTGTCTCGGGCGGTTAGCCATGGTTGGCTATGAGTGCCTCGCCTGTGACGAAAGCATTTGTAAGGTAGTCTTGGGTTGCCTAAATATATAGTTGTCCCAAGACTACCTTACACATGCTTCCGTCACAGGCGACTGGTTCGTAGCCAATCAGCGATCGGTATTGGCCCGGATGTGTCTCGGGTGGTTCGCTGGTTGGCTACGATTGCCCCGGATGTGACGAAAGCAGGTGTAAAGTAATCTTGGGTCCACTATACAATCATATTAATGAAAGTCAAAGAGGAAAGACGTTACCTTCTGCTATTGGTACCAGCGACAGAGCGCGTACCGGATCCTTGGAGGAGAATTGCCCCAGAGCCATCTCCAAGAATAGCAACGGGAACCCGATCAGGAACTCCACCAAGATAAACGCGTATATAAATGTGCCTGGGGAATAAAATACAAAGAAATTCATCAAGTAACACACAGATACACAGAATATAATTAAAGCAAAATAGAAGTCTTTATATTATTGAAACCACGGATAAGATTCGTTTATTTAGTAAAAAGATCTCGAGAATGATGTGCAATTGAAAATTTGTTTGAACACCAAGATGTTTCGTAAGAACTTAAACAAACGAGTAAAAATATTTGAATTCGTCGCTGGATTTCTCCACACCCACGTGTTATTGTCCACTGCACCGGGCGTGCGAATGCGACCTCACCGCGCCTGACAACAGACGCGCGATATTATCACTACAACACCTGAGGCATGAATGCAACTAGATTTAGGTTGGTAGTTGCCACATGCGTCACATATCACTGTTACGTAATCCATGACGTCGTCACCTAAAGTTGAGAAACTGTAAGAATGACGGCCCCCTCCATATCCGCTCCACAGCTATACCCGACCCCCCTCAAGTCCGTGACAACCTGACAAAATGAAATACGTAACTTAAAATCAGTTTGTTTCAGTTGTTCAGCTTGTTGTTTCACGAAGTTGAGGGGGTAGGGTAGCAGTGGAGGGGATAAGGAGGGGGCCGTCATTCTTAGAGTTTCTAGACTATATTAAGTTAGTTCGACGAGACTTGACCAATTTTCACGCATTGTAAAATAGAATGCTTTCTTCGCTGACCGTCGTTAGTTTGCAGGGGCGTAGCCAGGATTTTGATTCGGGGGGGATGACTATTTCCGAAAACGAGGTGGCGTGGACCAGCTGGGGGCCTAAGCCGCTGGGGCGAAACATTTTTTGAAGGCTGTTAATTTAAGCGCCTAAAACTAGTTTTTAGGCGAATTTGATTCGTAGTTTGCTAATTTTTAGATGTTGTGTAAACGTTTTCTCAAAACCGGAATTTTTGTCGTCCAGGCAGCGTGAAGTCGGGACACGGGACATTCCCTTCAAAAACGGGACTGTCCCAGTCATTCCAGGACGGGTGGTAACCCTTAAAAAACATTGTCGAAGGGGAGTGGGGTAGCGGCTGGATGTATGTTTTGCCAAAATACAGAGTAGTTTGCAGCCGACATACTGGAATTTGTTTTGGACCCAATAAAAGCATTGGATTTATAATTATTAAAGAAATAGGTTTTTCAATGGAATAATAATTGTAATTATAATCTACAAATAAGAGTATAATTGCGTTTTGAGAATAATTTCTTTTTTTTTCTATTTCGGGGGGGGGGGGATCGAACACCTTGATCCCCCCTCCCCCGCGCTACGCCCCAGTCAGTTTGTTACCGCTAAACAGGCTGCTGTTTTTATATTGGGCCTCTATTCCGGATGTGCAGCGTTCACTCTATAAAGCAGCAACTCAACCCACCTTGACCGTACTTTGCCGCAAGTATCGGGAACTTGACTATCTTCTTTAATCCAAACGTTGTGCCGATGGCGGCCATTTGGAGTTCTTCCCAGTTCCGCCAGTGTTCTCGTAAGACGCTGCGGCCGGCACGTAGACGCCACTGGAAGCACACGTGATTAGACCATAGAGATATAGTATATACCTCTATGATTAGACGGGAGTATACATCATAGAGAGGGCTCTGCCTTTTTCTCATGGGCATAGCGGGTAAATAGCGATAATTACAAATGCAATACTGTACGAAATTCATACGTTACCATATTATTTTATATGCTTATTTGAGTGGGTACTAAAACCGCAAAAAATTAAAAATGTTTTTTATTAAACAATGAGAACGCTTCTACATGTTGAAAAAATTATTCTGATCCTGCATTTTGGTTTTGTGCTAAATTTAGCTGCACAATGGGTTTAAAAAGTAAAAACAAATTGTTTTTATGATTGTTAATTTAGTTATTTATTAATTATTAAATTGTAAATAAAATAACAATTGTAATAATAACAAGATTTAGTATTACTTTTTTAATATTTGGTAGCGTTCTCATGATACAATAAATTAAAACACATTAATTTTAGCCGTATTTAATACCTATTCATCTTAACCTCTTGCTTAAGCTTAATTGGCTTGGTTTCGCTTAATTGGTTTACTTTAAACCATTTACATCAAAGGCGAGATTGTTCCCAAAATGTTTTCAACTTACCTCTGGTAATCGCTGGAGGTACTCTGTAGGAAATATTTCTGATGGAAATGGATCCTGAAAGAAAAAACACAATCGTATAATAGGGTGTATACTTTTATTACATAATGCGCCTGGCGGCCATATTGTGGTATGTTACTTCCGAAATGTTTACGATGGCGTCTAGTTGAAATTCAACCCTCCTCTAACATTAGTTTGCTGCACAATGGGTTTAAAATGTAAAAAAAAAATGTTTTTGCAATTGTAAGTTTATTTCATTATTAAATTTTAAATTTTAAATAAAATAACAATTATAATGATAACAAACTATGAATGTTTTTAAATCCATTTTTTAGCTGATACAAAATAAAAAGGCAGAATCAGAATCACTTTTTCAATATTTGGAAGTGTTCTCATGATACAATAAAATGAAACACATTAATTTTGCCCGGTATTAATACCCATTCACCTTTACCTCTTTATAATTGGTTTAATTTAAGTTATATTCATAAAAAACGAGATTGTTTCCTACTAAAAAGAAACTTTCTTATCTCGGCCACTCGTTTTGTGTCTTACAAGGCATACATAATGATTTTCGTAAACGTTTTCTTGGTAAACATAGTAAATCTCATATTTCATGGTGAGCACATGGTAGCATAGTCTTTTTATTATTATTGTTAGGCCTATTGACAACACAAAATATGTCAACACCCATTTTTCCCTTCATTAGGACATCAAGTAAACATCTTTGCTACAAAATAGTCTAGTTTTGTTGCTGCTCAGCTCACGTACCGCTTGTAATATTAAACCATGTTATACGTTATATGACATGAATATGATTGATTGTGAATGGCGCTCGGTACGGTATAAGTTGACTTATCAAGTAAACGTATGTTTTCTTTTCTTTTACATTGCATTCTTACAATTCTATTTTAACTAGAATTGTCTTTCCTGGTCTCTTTTACTTCCTTCATTTATCTCCGTATCTTTTTTGATCTTTTTTTGCAATTGTTACTAATCTTCTTTACACATGTTTGTGTATTTGTGTTAATCCCATGTTGTGGGTTTTTTATGTTTTACCTTTGGCGAGGAAGGAGAAGGGTAACGAATGGAAAATGTGCATGAAAACAATAAGGGCAAAACTTCTCCTGGAAGAAGAGAATGTCCTAAGTATCAAGTCTGAATATTTGAAAGAAGACTTAAATTAGATAAATATTGTGAACATTGATATTTTATTCTGGGTTGTTTCGTCCTGTCGGTACAGAGTTTTCACTCGACGTTTCGCCACCCATATCGGTGGCTTTTTCAAGACTGGTCTGGGGAAAAAAGCCACCAACATGGGTGGCGAAACGTCGAGTGAAAACTCTGTACCGACACGACGAAACAACCTAGAACAAAATATCAATATGTTCCCCTCTACGGGTCGTGAAAGCCTCAAACAAGATAAATATTGTATTTGAACTCACCAATAAAAGGGGATTCGATGTATCCTTCGGGGCATCAAAAAGGATTTTAAAACCATACATTGCACTACCACTAGAGCGCTTTAAGCTTGCTCGCCTTGATTTTCTTGCTCTTGAATGTGTGGGGTCCAAATCCTCTTCCGATGACAGATCAGGGTCGTTAGCTTGGGGAGCGAATAGCACATTCAATTCTTGCGAGGCGCTATTGAGGGTTACCTCAAGGGATGACTTTTCCCTCAAAGGATTCGGACGATCATACTCCTTATCCTGATCCTCATTATGTTCCTGATCCTGATCCTGGGTTTGACTTCGGTCGGTGTTTGAGTCCATCGTTACAAAATTGGTAATAAGACTTGGAAATATTAGAGATCACTAAAGTAATGCTATTACGAACATCATATCAGTATGTACGATTTTGACACTTTCTTTACTAAATGTCTTGACATTTAGCTTTGTAAACATTTGTGTTAATGGCACTTGTTTACTTTTTTATACATTCTTGACAGACTACATGCCAAGGTCCGTAAATCCCCTGGCGCATGCTTGTCGAACCTATACCTTGGGCTCAAGGTCCGTCGATCCCCTGGCGGAGGTTTGGTAAACCTCAAAGTTGGGAGTTCGACGAGCCCCCGCCAGGGGTGGTCTTTGTGTGTGAAGGGTGATATCAAATACCTTAGTAACCAGTGATATGGACACTGAGGTCTAACATCAAGGTCTTGTAGGTTTATTCTTGCTTTCATTGCAGAAGGTTCAAGGTTCAATACCCGGTTTGCGCTATGTATAAGTGTTTTCAACTTCTGGATTTACTTCAATCTATATAACTGACCTACATAAAAACGGACTGAACTTGCCATAACAATTTATTTATTTAATTTCTATTCTATTCAGTTATAAAAACTGATTTACAAAGGAGGACCTTAAATAAAACTAATCCATGCAAACAATAATAATGAAATCATAAATAAGAACATAAATAAAGCAAATTGTTCAGTTTCGTCACGTTAACTTTGCTTTGTTAACTTAACTTAACTTTGCTTTGTGATAGATAGGTGACGCATACGGACAACCACCAACCTAAACCTAGAGTATCGCGTTCTCATGTCTCCGTTATTGTACTTATACTATCGGCACATCTGTTGGTAGGCATTGTCTAGGCACAATACCACTCCACTCGGTGGATAACAACACGCAGGTACCGGGGCTTGCACACAGAATATGTAAATAAATAAAATAAATAAATTCACATTTAGAGTCTACCCACTCAGTAACTAAACTGATTTGCAGTGGGGGACTTTCATTTAAAGCGACTAAACCAACCCTGTAGGCTTCGAACACCATCGACGAGTGAGCGATAACCAATCAAAGATCGATATTTCAAATACGAAACGTATGAATCAGTGATTGGACAGTGCGAACACATGCGGACAAATGCCAGAATCAACAAGGCCAATTCAGAACAACTCTGAATTTATTGAGTGCTTCGTTGCTAGGACGGCTCCAAAGTCACCGTTTACTTATACCTAAGCCAAGAAGTAATGGAATTGAATCCACATTAGAAGTTAAAAAACTTCTGCCTGAAGCGGGATTTGAACCCGGGACCTCCTGTATTTGAAGCAGGGATGCTTGACCATTCTTAATCTTCTTATACCACTCACTCACTCGCAATATTATAGCATGCAAAATTAATTGTATCTTACTGATGTCTTGAGAGCACTTGAAGATAGGCAAGCTCTACTCGGAATTTGGTTTTAGCCAAACAATAAAGTTTAAATCTTTCAAAATATCTAAATTGTTAAGATTGCAATTTCTGTAATTAGTTACAAAAGTTTGAATTGATATTAGTGAATTGACAATCTTAAGAATAACGGCATTCCACACTTGATAAAAAAAAAATGGTTAGTACTTATCCCCTTTTCAATATCTTGTAGCGTTCTCAAAATATCATTTAAAACACTCATTGGCAGTGTTGGGCATTATCTAGATAATATTGTCTAGATTATCATCTAGATAACAATTTGCTATCTATTATCTTTATCTATATAAAAACAAGAAGAGTTATCTTTTATCTTTATTTAGATGGTATTTATGGTATCTGTTATCTAGATAACTTCTTTCCCTAACAGATAATACACCGTTTGTAAGTAATAACATCATTCGATACTTACTTCAATTTTTTTTTTACAAGAGACGAGCGGCTGGACACGTTGGCAATTGTAATACTGAGTCGTTATTATTTCATTTTGATTACTGAAATAGCAAAACTCTTAATGGTAGACTACAAGTACAAGGTATAATTGTACAATTATGTACAATTGTAATTTTGATTTAGATAAGTATGTATTTAAAGTTCATACAATGAACTGATTTATAAAGGAGGACAGTAAAATATAACATTAAAAGATAATTAAAAAAATTTACAGAATGTTACAGCAGGGCCCAATAATTTACAAATTTTTGATTCAAAATTCAAAGTAACAAGTAAGCAATTAAGGAATAAATAAGGTTAAATGTAATACATACAAAATATCTGAAAATGTGTTATGAAATAAAAAAAGGAGCCTATATTAGCTAGAAACTTTACTATGTACTAACATTTGATCAATTGAATAATTCATTTCAAAGTTGATTTAATGAAATGTGAATCTAACAAGTAATTTTAAATTTACCTATGCATGTTGAGAACACGCTTAGCTACTCCTACTTGTAAGATTTAAGAAAAGTATGTGGGTCTTAATCCTAACTGTGACTTACATGATTACATCCTGATCCTAATTATGAAAGTAAATTATATCACTCCAGTGTCCATTGACAATGGCAATTGAAATCTTAAAACTGCCTATATTGTACAATGTTAATAATAATTAGTAAAAATACACACATTTGTATGGTAAGGTAAGGTTATTATGGGACTACGGACATATACGTACAGAACACTTAATTCGTGGGCCTTGGCATTCATTTCCCCTGTTTGTTATCTGGTTATCTATTATCAAGATAACAATGGTTATGTGTTATACTTATCTAGATGATATTCAATTTTATTAGGTACCTATTATCTGAATCTCGATAATTTTTTGTATGGTTATCTTATCTGTATCTAGATAATAGTTTTGGTTATCTGGCCCAACGAGCAATTCATTGGAGATACTTGCAAAATAGTGAGATAAAACAAGCAAATCGATCATCACCAGAAACACTCAGAATGTTTTCAATACATGAAAAATTATTTGTTTATGTTAAGTTGGTGACGGCGCCGATCAAGCCAATCTCCGATTTAAATACTTTGGTGAAACCGGGCCTCAGCAGACGCATAATTATTTCGCGTTTAAATTATTCTACTAAATTGAAAACACATTCTAACCGACCTTCAATATAAAATTATATTCAAGGCATTTATTAATTTTGTTCCATGGCACATTTCATGGCCACGCGCACAAAAATATTCTTCCTTTCGTACAAACAAAGAACTTAAACGTGGAAGAGAAACCCCCATCCCATTAACATGTTTACACATCTTTATTGATACAACCGTTCCGGTTTATTTGTTCCGCGGGCATGTTTTTTACATTAAATTACATTTAATTATTACCTGGATGCGAGTCTTGGATAGCAATATAGCTTTCACGCGCATAAGAGGAGTGGAATGGCACTTTCCCCTTCTATGCACTCTAAAGTCAAGGTGTAAGAATGCTCAAGTAGTTATTTGTCGTTTAGTATTGGTCGATCATTAGACAAGGCCGGACGATGCAGTGTAGAAGCCTTCTTATTGTGGTGGTGATGTGTTTGTTTGGGTGGAGCGAAGGGGCTGTGAAATTAGGTGAGTGAATCAATATTGTGTCGTATGGTTTATTGAGCACCTGTTCAAATTTTGTTTAATTACAGGTTTAATATAATTTATTAAGGCTTTTAGAAGCGTTGTGTATATAGCAACACGCTAGTGGTAATTCGGGGCTATAATTCGTGAGGTCGCCGGTTTGGTTCCAGGCGCCGACTGAAGTTATCTTCTGAAGGTTCACCTACCCATCAAACTATTCGAATATCCTAATATTTCCAAAATATGCATATTTATAAATTAAAATTGGTTTTGTTTGTTGTTTATTTATTTATTTGTTTTATAAAATAGAGATACTCAGCGATAATACGCAATACTCCCGGTTTGAGTCCGGCTATCGGAAATACTGACCGAAGGATTTTCCCCAAAAAAAGGTAAAAAAAGGTGCATGAAGGACATTGTGAGTTTTGTTGTTGTTACAATGTAGCAAACTGTACTTTGAATGAAGACGTTTCCTAATTTACACTTGCAAAAAATGTCAAACAAAAGATAATTTTGATACCTCCCGGAAATATTATTAATTTCCATTTTTCCATGCATTTGAGAGACAAAGATGTAAAGATATATAAAATGACAGAAAAAATATACTTTTAGTTACTTCTGGGAAGATTATTTTTAGTCTCGACTTTGGAATGATAAACATCCAAAAAAGTCCCCCCAAAAAAAAAAAAAAAAAGAACATGATTTATTGTTTTTGAGAAAATGTTGGGCTAGATTTGCGCATTTGCGCGTAACGTTATGAAGAAGTAGAAAGAGAGAGAGAGAGAGAGAGAGAGAAAGAGAGAGAGAGAGAGAGAGAGAGAGAGAGAGAGAGAGAGAGAGAGAGAGAGAGAGAGAGAGAGAGAGAGAGAGAGAGAGAGAGAGATTAATTTACTGACGTCTGCAATTCATGTATGATTAGGCCAGTGAAGACATAATAGAAGGAGATAAATGGTTAGATGACCACTCAAATTAGCATAGTATTCTTAATGAAAGAGAGTGATGATCACAATTTTTTATGATGTCTCATCCGTGCTTGCAGCGACCTATTTCCAAAAGGTTGTGAGTTCAATTCCTTTCACCGTCAAAAGTTATCGAGACTGGTTTTTATCACACTGCATTTATTATTTTTATGTAAAGTCCGATTCACACAACGTTATAAGAATGGTATAAGGTATAGGTATAGTCACAAGCCGAGTTGGGCCATAGGGATTACGTACAAGGGTTCACACAAATGTGTCATTGCAATAGCAATAGCAATTGGTATAAGACTGGTATAAGATTTCAACTTTCTTATGACGGACCAATCATACGTTGAAACGTCACTTATAACACGCCAATGGAATGCTAGCAACTTGAATCAATGTAACAGATGCTTTCATTGTAAATTATTAGTCAAAACAAAAACTCACCGTATACAACCGGTACACATCAAAAAGACCTTGCATCCGGTGACTACGTGCAAAATATCTTCTCCCATCGGCGTCATTAATGATCTAACAACACAACAATAATGAATAATAATAATTATTCTTTTTCTTATTATTATTAACTATTATTTTTAATTATTGTCAATACATTCGATGCCGGTTTAAAACGTAAATAACAGCTGCGGGAAGTCAGCTGATTGACAGCCAGCTGTAGTTACTCAAACTGCCGCCAGAGCAAGTCAAAGAAGTCTACACAAAAATGTAGTATCTTTTCAGGAAAGTCTTTGGCGTCCTCAGCTTATACCTTATACCACTTTCTTATACCCTATTCTTATTGCTATTGCAATACCTTATAACTTTGTGTGAATCGGACTTAAGTATTACTATGCAATGCCTTTAGATATTTGAGCAGTTTTAAAGGAAAGTCGTATGGGCCAATGCCAGCGTTTATCTTATGATCGATGAAACCCGAGGGCAAACCTATCATCTTTAGTTGCATTAACCGGTGACCTACCGAATTAGAGTATCATGTTTTACTGCAGCGCCCCTTTTATCAGATTGACATCTATGTTAGAAACTAAAGTTAATTAACCTTGGGCCGGTTTCATCAGCATTGACTTTTGTCAAGTTCAGCTTGAACCTGAATGTTACCAATTCGACATAAATAATTACTTTGACTGCTTAATTTCTCACATATCTCGCATTTTTGTTTTGGTTACTTAGGTATTGTCACTGCATGTTTATTATTTACAGAGAGATGGAAATAATTTCTCACGATGCCACTTATTGCCTTTTGTAATACCATGAAGTTATTAATAATCCATGTAAAGATTGGAATACAAGTTTGTTTTACATTAATTTTTATGAAAAAATGATAAAAACACTGTAAATGCATTGTTGGATTGAACCCTCGACGCACACAGTTCAGATTTGTCACTGCCTTCTGTATGTATAATGTGCAAGCAGAGTACAAGTAACTGTTATCCAGTAGGCAATGATTAAACAATTGACTGTAAATATCTTTGACATTGTGGGATTTAAATGTGTTACTTGTTTCACATCATTACTGAAACTATCTGTTAATCGACGTATAAAGCAACATTATCAATAAAACATTTCACTCTTCATGCAGTGGATTTTGCAGTTAAAAGTTGGTGTTGGTGTCGTTCAACTGAAATTGGCCAAAGTTGACCGTGGTGAAACCGGCCCTAAAATCTACTTTTCAGTTAAATTGTTTTCACCATGACAACGGCCAATAGAAATACACTAAACTTGGCTTACCTGACCGTTAAATTTTACTTAACACTTTAACTGGACATTGAAGTTAGTGGCATGACTTGGCAAGACTTATGGCAGAATGTAAAGTTGGTTTTCTACTACTGGGGCGGACGTCTTAGATTAATAGAACAGTGACATAAGACAGATACCAACCTAAATCTAGTTGCATCGCGTACTCTGCATCCGGTATTGTTGTGACACTGTCAGCTTGTCTGTTGGCAGGCTTTGTCAGGTCACATTCCAAGCAAGAGACAAACAAGCAGGTACCGTGAAAACCGCTACTACGAATTCCGTTGAAATAGACCGTGTGGACCGACCATCTCTTCTGAGAATTTTACAGCTATAACGACATCACATTGCTTGTTATGTCGAGGATACTTTAGCACAGTAGAAATGTTTGATTAGCAGTTATGCATCTTTTTCTCAAATATCAGTGTATAACTTTTAACCTCTCATCACTTGAGGAAAATACTTTATTTATGATGTCATGTCTTGCTACATCCTGACGATGTGTCATAATAAATGTATGACACTTCACCTCATAATGTGTTGTGACATCGAAGAATATACGTCCACACTGATTTAATAATGTATTACCATGTCAGTTGTTAAATATTCCCTATAGTATTTATGTTATTTACAGGGTTGTATGATGTGAGTATGTATTGTGTTTACTTTAAACCTGCTAATATATAATACGCTGCCTAATAGAATTAAAAAAGAAAGACGAAATGTTGATTTATTTATAAGGAAAAGTTGTAAGATTATGAAAAAGAGGAATTGCTGACAATTGATGATACAAATAATGTGGATTTCTGGACTAGATTATGTTGGAACGGGTCGGGTGATCATCTCAGAGAGCTTGCTTGATTCGTTAAGTTTGGACTTTGGATTAAATGCAAAAATACAATAAGACCGTTTTTTTGAATTTAATCCAAAATTAATGAATTTTGCATACATTTGTTTCCGTTATCTTTACTCCCTGATAATATCTGTTTGGTGTATCTTCTAACAATTTCGTTTAAAAACAAATATTTCAAAGATACGTAGAAAATACATGAATTTCCCGCATGCCTTTGTTTATGTATTTGTATAACTATTTGTTCTGATTTGATTGTATACATAGTTTAATTTCACTTAACCATTTATCATATAACATGATCAAAAGATGAATAAAAAATATGAATATGAATAAGTTTGTTTATGTCGTTCCATTCCAAGAAAACTGATAAGCCCAAGGTCATGACCTTGGACGGGATGTTGTTTATGAGGAACATCTACACAGCAAGTTGTTAGACCTTTACCTTGATTTGACTTGTGATATTTTAAATTATTGACGCAACAGATAACATAATACAAAATGATTATCTGTTTCTTAGGAAATCTGGTGACACCTTGCAGCGTGAATGATCCGAAGCTGAATGACTGCCTGAGAACTCAAGGTCAAGCTATTCTGCCACGCTTAATAGAAGGTAACACACAAGA
>OX246748.1:22444995-22472495 GCA_945910005.1 Isoperla grammatica
ATCCCGAGAGCTATGCCGGCGGAAGCGTATGCTTCTGGTAGGGCCACCCTAGCCGGACTGGTCGAGGAGGAGAAGTCAGACGAAGTGCAGTCCACAACCCAATCCCCTTTCCTCCCCTGTCCCCTTTCCTCACGCGCCCTCCTACTTGCCCCTTTCCTCCAAAGAGCCCTCAATTTCATCTTCATTATCACCCACTCATCGTCTTGATAAGCCAAGTTGCTAAAATATAAGACGTTAAGCCCAAATAATCAACAATCATAATTTAATAAGGTATTACCGTGTCAATTGTTAAATATTCCCTATAGTATTTATGTTATTAACGGGGTTGTATGATGTGAGTATGCATTGTGTTTACTTTAAACATGCTAATATATAATACGCTGCCTAATAGAATTAAAAAAAGAAAGACAAAATGTTGATTTATGTGTAAGGGAATGTTGTAAGAAGATTACGAAAAAGAGGAATTGCTGGAAATTGATGATACAGATAATATGGATTTCTGGACTAGAATATGTTGGAACGGTTTGGGTGATCATCTCAGATACCTTAATCCATTAAGGTTGGATTAAATGACGTAATACAATAATATAGTATTATCGTAATTAATCTAATCCTGATGAATTTTGCATATATTTGTGTTCGTCATCTTTACACCCTGATAATATCTGTCTGGTGTATCTTCTAACATATTCGTTTAAAAACAAATATTTTAAAGATACGTAGAAAAGACATGAATTCCCCGCATGTCTATGTTTATGTATTTGTATAACTATTTGTTCTGATTTGATTGTACATAGTTTAATTTCACTCATCCATTTATCATATAACATGATCAAAAGATGAACAAAAAATATTAATATGAATAAGTTAATGTCGTTACATTCTACGAAAACTGATAACCCAAGGTCTTCACCTTGGACGGGATGTTCTTTATGAGGAACATCTACACCTTTACCTTGTTTTGACTTGTGATATTCAAATTATTGACGCAACAGATGAACATAATACAACATGATTATCTGTTTCTTAGGAAATCTGGTGACACCTTGCAGCGTGAATGATCCGAAGCTGAATGACTGCCTGAGAACTCAAGGTCAAGCTATTCTGCCACGCTTAATAGAAGGTAACACACAAGAACACTCGTTACACAACCCAATCAATAGGGAGTATTCACGTGACGTCACATCGGCCATATTGGAGGCCAACCTATAGTACTATTTCAAGTTTCATTAAGCTGTAAAAAGAAAACGAATAATATTGTTTACGGGGAAATAAGGCAAGTTTGAAAACGTATTTCCCTCGATAAAGTGTACGAAAATGATTTGTGTATGCTTTTGTAAACGATTAAAAGAGTAATCGAGACGAAAAAGTATGTTTACCAAAGTTAGAGAACAGTTGAATTTGCATCAAATGCCAGCTGAAACATAGTAACAATGAACTACCAATCACATGCCATTGTGGCCTCCAATGTGGCCACCATGCGCAATACGTGTATACACCTTATAGAAACTAAAAACAAAAACAAAAAACGATTGCCAACCAATCGTACGCACTAAAATAGAAAACACACTTATCGTAGCATTGTCCGTAGGTGTGCCCACCCCAGTAACCACTTCAGTAACAAGACTGATTTTCAGTGGGGGACTTTATAATTTAAAGCGACTAAACCAACGCTGTAGGCTCCGAACACCATCGACGAGTGAGCGATAACCAATCAAAGATCTATATTATGTCAAATATGAAACACTTGAATCAGTGATTGGACAGTGCGAGCACCCACGGACAAATGCCAGAATCAACAAGGCTGATTCAGAACAACTTTGAATTTATTGAGTGCTTCGTTGCTAGGACGACTCCAAAGTCACTGTGTACTTATTCCTAAGCCAAGAAATGATGGAATGGAATTCCAGGTGTCAGACTTAAGGTCATAATTATCCATAACGGACCTTTTTCAAGTAGACGGTATAAATTGAAGTAAAGGAATAGAAAATAAAGTTGGTAGGAGATTGGATTTTGCAATTTCTTAAGTGTATGTTTAGTTACGTTGGGCAGTTTTAAGAGCGAAGGGTACCTCTATGTCAAAAACCTCAGAATATTTTTGTTTTTAATTATATCTTAAGAACGTAACAATAAATCGAAAATCTGAGCCAACAACGCACTGTGCTTTGGTAAGCCCTAAAGACTGAATGAAATATTATTACCACTAGCGTAGTTATTTTGATTATTAAATCGATATAATTAGTAATAAAATTAATTAAAAATAAAAGCCGTACTGATTATAATGTAAAACACAATTTAGAGCATTCAGTATGTAGGGCTTACCAAACCACAGTGCGCTGTTGATTCAGATTTTCGATTTCGAAGTCCATTCTTGAGATATAATTTAAAAATGGAAATTCTGTGCGGTTTTTGACGTAGAGGTATCCTTCCCTGTTAAACCCGTATATTTCCATGATCGAACACGAGGTTTCGGCTGCAGCAGTAGACAACGCGATTACGTCATGTTAATGTGTTGTAGGCGTCAAGGAGTGGGGGGTGCCCCCTATGGACCCGTTAAACTTGCCACTGATGAGTCTACAGCCTGGAGGCCGCAACACAGTCGGCCTCTCTCTCACTCATCGCACGCTGCAGTATACAACGCGATGACGTCATGTTAATGTGTTGTAGGCGTCAAGGAGTGGGGGGTCCCCCCTATGAACCCGTTAAACTTGCCACTGATGAGTCTATACAGACTGGAGGCCGCAACACAGTCGGCCTCTCTCTCACTCATCGCACGCTGCAGTAGACAACGCGATGACGTCATGTTAATGTGTTTGTGTTGTAGGCGTCAAGGAGTGGGGGGTTCCCCCTATGGACCCGTTAAACTTGCCACTGATTAGTCTACAGCCTTGAGGCCGCAACGCAGTCGGCCTCTCTCTCACTCAACGCACGCTGCAGTTAGACAACGCGATGACGTCATGTTAATGTGTTTGTGTTGTAGGCGTCAAGGAGTGGGGGGTCCCCCTTATGGACCCGTTAAACTTGCCACTGATGAGTCTACAGCCTGGAGGCCGCAACACAGTCGGCCTCTCTCTCACTCATCGCACGCTGCAGTATACAACGCGATGACGTCATGTTAATGTGTTGTAGGCGTCAAGGAGTGGGGGGTCCCCCCTATGGACCCGTTAAACTTGCCACTGATGAGTCTACAGACTGACTGGAGGTCGCAACACAGTCGGCCTCTCTCTCACTCATCGCACGCTGCAGTAGACAACGCGATGACGTCATGTTAATGTGTTTGTGTTGTAGGCGTCAAGGAGTGGGGGGTCCCCCTTATGGACCCGTTAAACTTGCCACTGATGAGTCTACAGCCTGGAGGCCGCAATGCAGTCGGCCTCTCTCTCACTCATCGCACGCTGCAGTAGACAACACGATGACGTCATGTTAATGTGTTGTAGGCGTCAAGGAGTGGGGGGTACCCCCTATGGACCCGTTAAACTTGCCACTGATGAGTCTACAGCCTTGAGGCCGCAACGCAGTCGGCCTCTCTCTCACTCATCGCACGCTGCAGTAGACAACGCGATGACGTCATGTTAATGTGTTTGTGTTGTAGGCGTCAAGGAGTGGGGGGTGCCCCCTATGGACCCGTTAAACTTGCCACTGATGAGTCTACAGCCTGGAGGCCGCAACACAGTCGGCCTCTCTCTCACTCATCGCACGCTGCAGTATACAACGCGATGACGTCATGTTAATGTGTTGTAGGCGTCAAGGAGTGGGGGGTCCCCCCTATGAACCCGTTAAACTTGCCACTGATGAGTCTATACAGACTGGAGGCCGCAACACAGTCGGCCTCTCTCTCACTCATCGCACGCTGCAGTAGACAACGCGATGACGTCATGTTAATGTGTTGTAGGTGTCAAGGAGTGGGGGGTCCCCCCTATGAACCCGTTAAACTTGCCACTGATGAGTCTATACAGACTGGAGGCCGCAACACAGTCGGCCTCTCTCTCACTCATCGCACGCTGCAGTAGACAACGCGATGACGTCATGTTAATGTGTTTGTGTTGTAGGCGTCAAGGAGTGGGGGGTCCCCCTTATGGACCCGTTAAACTTGCCACTGATGAGTCTACAGCCTGGAGGCCGCAACACAGTCGGCCTCTCTCTCACTCATCGCACGCTGCAGTAGACAACGCGATGACGTCATGTTAATGTGTTTGTGTTGTAGGCGTCAAGGAGTGGGGAGTCCCCCCTATGGACCCGTTAAACTTGCCACTGATGAGTCTACAGCCTGGAGGCCGCAACACAGTCGGCCTCTCTCTCACTCATCGCACGCTGCAGTAGACAACACGATGACGTCATGTTAATGTGTTGTAGGCGTCAAGGAGTGGGGGGTACCCCCTATGGACCCGTTAAACTTGCCACTGATGAGTCTACAGCCTGGAGGCCGCAACGCAGTCGGCCTCTCTCTCACTCATCGCACGCTGCAGTAGACAACGCGATGACGTCATGTTAATGTGTTGTAGGCGTCAAGGAGTGGGGGGTCCCCCTATGGACCCGTTAAACTTGCCACTGATGAGTCTACAGCCTGGAGGCCGCAACGCAGTCGGCCTCTCTCTCACTCATCGCACGCTGCAGTAGACAACGCGATGACGTCATGTTAATGTGTTGTAGGCGTCAAGGAGTGGGGGTCCCTCCCATGGACCCGTTAAACTTGCCACTGATGAGTCTACAGACTTGAGGCCGCAACGCAGTCGGCCTCTCTCTCACTCATCGCACGCTGCAGTATACAACGCGATGACGTCATGTTAATGTGTTGTAGGCGTCAAGGAGTGGGGGCTCCCCTCTATGGACCCGTTAAACTTGCCACTGATGAGTCTATACAGACTGGAGGCCGCAACACAGTCGGCCTCTCTCTCACTCATCGCACGCTGCAGTAGACAACGCGATGACGTCATGTTAATGTGTTTGTGTTGTAGGTGTCAAGGAGTGGGGGGTACCCCCAATGGACCCGTTAAACTTGCCACTGATGAGTCTACAGCCTGGAGGTCGCAACACAGTCGGCCTCTCTCTCACTCATCGCACGCTGCAGTAGACAACGCGATGACGTCATGTTTATGTGTTGTAGGCGTCAAGGAGTGGGGGGTACCCCCTATGGACCCGTTAAACTTGCCACTGATGAGTCTACAGCCTGGAGGTCGCAACGCAGTCGGCCTCTCTCTCACTCATCGCACGCTGCAGTAGACAACACGATGACGTCATGTTTATGTGTTGTAGGCGTCAAGGAGTGGGGGGTCCCCTCTATGGACCCGTTAAACTTGCCACTGATGAGTCTACAGCCTTGAGGCAGCAATGCAGTCGGCCTCTCTCTCACTCATCGCACGCTGCAGTAGACAACGCGATGACGTCATGTTAATGTGTTGTAGGCGTCAAGGAGTGGGGGGTCCCCCCAATGGACCCGTTAAACTTGCCACTGATGAGTCTACAGCCTGGAGGCCGCAACGCAGTCGGCCTCTCTCTCACTCATCGCACGCTGCAGTAGACAACGCGATGACGTCATGTTAATGTGTTTGTGTTGTAGGTGTCAAGGAGTGGGGGGTCCCCTCTATGGACCCGTTAAACTTGCCACTGATGAGTCTACAGACTGGAGGGCGCAACACAGTCGGCCTCTCTCTCACTCATCGCACGCTGCAGTAGACAACGCGATGACGTCATGTTAATGTGTTGTAGGTGTCAAGGAGTGGGGGGTCCCGCCTATGGACCCGTTAAACTTGCCACTGATGAGTCTACAGACTGGCTGGAGGTCGCAACACAGTCGGCCTCTCTCTCACTCATCGCACGCTGCAGTAGACAACGCGATGACGTCATGTTAATGTGTTGTAGGCGTCAAGGAGTGGGGGGTCCCCTCTATGGACCCGTTAAACTTGCCACTGATGAGTCTACAGCCGGGAGGTCGCAACGCAGTCGGCCTCTCTCTCACTCATCGCACGCTGCAGTAGACAACGCGATGACGTCATGTTAATGTGTTGTAGGCGTCAAGGAGTGGGGGGTCCCCCCTATGGACCCGTTAAATTTGCCACTGATGAGTCTTCAGCCTGGAGGCCGCAACACAGTCGGCCTCTCACTCACTCATCGCACGCTGCAGTAGACAACGCGATGACGTCATGTTAATGTGTTGTAGGCGTCAAGGAGTGGGGGGTCCCCCCTATGGACCCGTTAAACTTGCCACTGATGAGTCTACAGACTGGAGGGCGAAATGCAGTCGGCCTCTCACTCACTGTCAAGAACTCATCGCATTACGGATGGAAGGACTTGAAACTCAAATCAATCACGTGAGTGCGACGACATAAACGGCCTAATGAAGGAGGAAGGAGTAAACTTTGCCCGAGGCAAAGCTGAGAACACCACAGGGCATTTAATTGTTTAACTGCATTTACAATTAAGTTGCCTGTACACCCCTAGTGCGACCGCAGATTCCTTGAATTTGTTGGGTCCGAACTGTCAAAAAGTAATCAAGTATAATCGCAAAAAGTATAATCGTTTGTTTGTTGTGTGGACGCCTATTATTTGACTAGATGTTGTGTTTCCAAGAAATGTTCGCATGGTTGAACTTCTGTTATGGCTTCCAGTAATGAATTCGGGTATTTCGTCTCATGTTTGTGCTGGCCAGGTAGTGGGGGTGTGCATAATTTGGGAAATGCCAAGATCGACGAAAGATCGACTGATTTTCTTGTTCTCAACTAAGCAATGGACCCACTGTAGTCGTTTGTATTTTACGATCACGTATACTTGACAGTTAGATTAGATTAGATTAGATTAAACACTTAAAGGCTGCAAATGGGCCACAACTATCCGGTGGCAACCTATCCACACCTCCCCCCTCCAAGTTGACGTAGGCCGACTCAGATCCATTGCATATCGACAGGGTCGTTATAAAGGGGCGTTTGGAAAGCAAAGAGGGCAGGAAAGTATGAAAAAGAAGTGAAAGAGTATGAAGTGAAAAATGATGAATGCCACGTGAATGAATAAAGGAATTAGAAAAGAAATGGACGATAGCGCTCTTTGCTGTTTGCTACCGATTGTTAAATTTGGAGAGGTCATGATGATTATTTAAACAAACTCTCTACTGTATATTTCGTTTAATGTTACTTAAATTTTTGATTTCATAGATTGCTACATTTGATGTTAACTTGATTTTAAATTTTTGTGTCCAGCTGACTATTTACCTCTTGTTTTTGTATGATTTTCCTGTTTCTATTTTTTGCTTAAATTCACATGAAGACTGGTAAAGCTTAACAATTTCCCAAAAAGTTGTATTTAAATAGTACCCATTCCACATTCCATATAGATTCCTTATTAACTGGTGTAATCGAGTTCAATTCCCAAACCAGTTTGGATTTTGAATTTTACGGTTTGCATTCAAAAAAAGTTTCTCTAAGAACTGATCATTTTCCATGGAGCATTTTCGTTTTTGAATAATATCTAGACTTACCTCACACAAACCCAGAAATGTATAATTTAAAAACAAAAATGCATTAGGCCAACAACCCAATGTTTCAGGTTCGATCCTAAGACCCTGATTCTGGACTTCCGACCGTATTTCGATAGCTACACAATGAGCGGTACATACGATGTTAATGGGCGGATTCTGTTGCTGCCAATACGAGGCACAGGTTTCACGAACCTCACATTCGGTATGTGGAACTTCTTTGAGTATGACACTCTTTTGTATAAGAAATTTTGTACACTTATAAATCAATACTTGTCATGAATGGGAAAATATTCCTTGATTCCACATTCCATGATGATTTTGTTAGTTTTTTGTCTGAATACGTCCTCTCTGGACCAAATTGCTTAGAATTAACACTAACTTGGCCACCACGGCCAAATTCACAGTCAAGTAAAGTATGGAATTTGTTTATGGTTGCTATGGAGTTTGTTCTTCTTATGAAAAATAGCATGTAACAAAACAATTCCATAGCAACAAATCCTGTTCTTAACATGACAGTTGTCTGTGCATCACATTTGGTATGTGAAACTTCTCGAGTATGACAGTCTTTTGTATAGGACATTTTGTACACTTAAACTACAATAATTGTAATGAATGGGAACACATTCCATGATTTCACATTCCACATTCGATGATATCCACGATGCTTTAGTTAGTTTTTCGTCTGAATACGTCCTCTGTGGACCAAATTGCTTAGAATTATCACTTTAACTTGGCACTATTAAGACTCAGCAGAACTTTTAAAATTAGAAATTGTGGGAAGATAGCGTAGCTAGATACTATCTATCAGTCTCTACACTATAAAGCCAACGAAAACATATAATTAAAAATTCATTACGTTTCCACGACATTATTGTACTATCAGTTAAATCCAAACGTAGTGAATTGTGTGTATACATTTGTTGGCGTAATCTGCAGACCCTGATAATATATGTATTGTGATCTTCCCACAATTTTGATGTTAAAAATTGTTTAAGAGGTACAAACAGAAAACTGTAAAATCTCACGACCTGTATCCTGATTCTGTGTGGGCGACGATAAGTTTATCAGCGATTTTGGACGTTACTAAAGGCGAATGCAATGCGGTGATTGACTCATCACCTTCTTCTAACAACCGAAACTGGTGATAAGCTTATCGTTGCCCGTTCAGAATTGCCCTGCTGGTGTTGCTAAGGCCCGGTATTAAAATCTCAAAATAACTTCTTATCTGATGAATAACTTGTTTTTACCATGGCAACCACCAATCAAATGGTTTGAAATCCTACAAATTGCTTAAATTCTATCTAACTTCCTTATTTGGAGATTGTAAGACCAGCCCTAAGTCTTAAGGTCAGTGCACATTGATCCACCACCAAAAGCAGCGCATAGAACTCTATTTCAACTCATTCCCATACTCACTTCTGCCATGTAAACGGAGTTAAAATTATATGTTACATATGCGGTCAAAGTGTTAACTATAAAGTCTGTATAATATTAAATTCTGCTATGCCAATAATATAGTAACAAAAAACAACATGAACAATAGCAATGCTGACAGTGCTGTGCAACATAAATGCTGACAGTGCTATACTCGGAGATGTAAAGTTGTTTCGCTGACGTCTGTATCTTACGTTTCCAGAGAAAGTTGACGCAAGGGTGGTCGCGAAATGTCAGCTAGAAGAACGAGGCGGTAAAAAATATCTCAAAGTCGACGAAGCTGTCAACACATTCGAATTGAAGAATATTATCTATCGTCTGGATAACCTTTTCGGCAACAAACAACTTAGTAAGTATCAATACACATTGCTTGCATTCATATGTGAGTGTGCGTGCGATGTATTCGGTAATAATAATAATTATTATAATAGTAATAGTAATAATAATAATAATAATAAAAATAATAATAATATAAATAATCGTTCGTTTCGTTTCCGTGTCCGGAACACCGTTCTAGACAACTAATTTCCAAAAATCTGCCACTTTTATGGCTTTGTCATTTGCTAAGATTAGATCCTCTATTGTACAATAATAATAATAATAATAATAATCATAATAATAATAATAATGATAATAATAATAATGCATAAATATAGTAAAAAAAAAAAAATAATAATAATAATAATAATAAAAAAAAAAAATATAATAAATAATAATAAAAATAATAATAATAAGGGTAATACGTCAACAACCTATAACTCGCTAAATTAACGTTGAATTAGTGGTATCTTGAGAAAGATTCTAGCCATTTAGAAAGTGTGTTTGATGTGTTTGACAACTAGATCATAGGACACTGGTGACTGGTGAGTGCTTGAAGACAAGGGACAAGTAAGACGTAATGGGGGGAAAGGGGAAAGGGAAGACGTGGACTGCCTTTCGTCTGGCTGCTCCACGCAACTAGCCGCCACATCACCGCCCACCGGCGGGGAATGTCTAGTCGGCTATGTTCTCAGGAAACTTCGGAAAACCTCGGAAAACTTCGAGAGTGCATTGCGGGATGCCTATCTTCTGTGACGTCTACAGTGTCGTGGGGGAAAGAGCACAAACTCATACACTGACACCGATAGAGGTGGCTCAGCGGTAAGACGCGAGACTCTTATTCGGGAGGTCGCCGGTTCGATTCCGGTCACCGGCAGTCCTGACTGAAGGTTTTTTCCGAGGTTTTCCTCAGTCGTAAAGGCGAATGCTGGGGATTGAGTCCTACTAACAGCCCTCGGTCATTCCTACCCAGCTATGCAAACAACCTAACCTAGTTAGTCACCTGAAGAGGGGCACATCAGGTAAAGCTGGTGTGCACCCTATAACGGGTATTCCTACAAAAATTATTATACACTGATTACGTACATCACGCAAGTTTAACGCGCATAGGATGAAGGCGCCTTGGTTCCAATCGGTTGCAGAGTGTGGTATACTCGTCGAATTTACCTCAAGGCGACTCCGATCCCATACACTTTGGCAAGCGAGTTGGAGGTTAGAATTCGCTTTGATTTAAATGATATACACGTCAAAGCGTCTCCGCGATCCAGGACCTGTGAAGTGATTGGCTGAACTCGCAAACGGCTTAGATGAGGGCGCTTCAGATTGACGTGATATACGGAGCGGATTCCAGCACACTCGGTAGTTAAGCAACCTGGGGCTAGATCAGGAGGTGGATGGGTGACCACTCTCCTCTGAAACACTAGTTACCGTTGGTTAGAGCAGATTGGATGGTTCGATAGCTTGTTTAACAGCTTCGTTCTTCTCGTCAACTGCTCGGCAGTCCAGGTTAGTGGAGGAACCTATACGACTGGTCAAAGTTACACCGTCCTTTCGGATGAGACGTAAAGCCGATGGTCCCCTTGGTACTTTTCGACAGAAGTAGCCTATGTGCCGGTACCAGGCTTCCCCTCCTCCCTTCCTCATTATCATTTACCAATTATCACTCATCAGGCTAAATAGGGCATTGTGCCTACACTGGCCTTCATTACAATAAAGAAAGTAAAAAAAGCACACTTGGTAACCGATTGGAACCAAGGCGCATTCATCCCGTGCTCGTTAAACTTGCGTGATATTCGTACATTGTCATTGTGGGACACATCTCTCCATATTTCAATACACATTCATGTTTTTCAAAACATTGAGTTGGCTATAAGGAACGGCAAATGGGCTGACGTCACACAATCTTGCTTTGAGTACGTCGTTAAATGATATATGATCATAAGAGTAAATTGTTTCGTTAACGCTATCACCAATTAAAGTCTTATCAAATGTTTCTACACGCTATTTTCTATTGTCGTGTGTTTGTGTTGTATTTATATAGCTCGAGCACGTAGGGCACACAAAAAAGTCTCAATCATGCCCCAAGATTATAACTACCTTCAAGAATTACGTTCAACTTTGTTTAGGCATTAAATATTCTACACACATAAAGTGAACTTATTGGCTACTGTATGAGCATTTAACAAAAACAGTCAGTCCCCCTTTTTGGTGGTTAATGCAAAATAGAAACACTCACAGTTCGTTCTCAGATTTTTGTTTATGTTTTATACATTTTCAAAATAAATATATTATGATTATTTTAGACATTTTTCTTTATGTTTTGTATTCTTCTTTATTTCTTGCAAACTGGATTTCAATACATGTATTTCACATGAAGTGTTATGTCTCATAAACAATACAAAGATAAGACGGTTTTGTAGACCCATTATTTATTTATTTATTTATTTATTTATTTATTTATTTATTTATTATTTATTATTAATTATTTATTATTTATTATTTATTATTTATAATTTATTATTTATTATTTATTATTTATTATTTATTATTTATTATTTATTATTTATGATTTATAATTTATTATTTACTATTTATTATTTATTATTTATTATATATTATTTATTATTTATTATTTATTATTATTTATTATTTATTATTTATTATTTATTATTTATTATTTATTATTTATTATTTATTATTTATTATTTATTATTTATTATTTATTATTTATTATTTATTATTTATTATTTATTATTTATTATTTATTACTTATTATTTACTATTTATTATTTATTATTCCTATCACTTCAGGTGACGCGATGAATGGCGTCCTGAATCAGAACCCGTTAGAAGCATTCCAGGACCTGAAGCAACCTATCCAGGACATCTTCAGTGACTTATACTATTCCATCCTATCAAGAATGTTTGCCAAGATACCAGTCAACCAACTCTTCAAAGATTTCGACTAAATATACCTTAAATATATAATTCAAATTTTGCTTTCTGTTATTTATAGCCGTTACACAAAAAAATGTTTGAAAAATTAGGTTTCTGAAAAACTGTGTATTAAAATGACCAAAGATTCAACTTGTTTACTTAATATAAATCTCTTCGTGTTTTAATGTTTATTTATTTTGTTTTGCATATTTCTCAGCAAGAAACTGATTGATACAAAGGTTTGTTTTTCTACTCTTCATAGTAGTGCAACATATAATACTTCTAGGAAGACTATGAAATGATGAGGAGAAATTAAGAGGAGAAACGGACAGAGGAGAACGAAAATGTTTCAGAATTGTTGGCTCTGTCTGATAAACACTCTTACGGATGTATACATCACCGCTATTACTACCTTATTAATATTCATCAAAAGAGACAGTAAGAAAGAAGCTTAAAAACGTTGAAAACTTAACAAAAATCGAACGTGCATACCCTCAATATTATGTTTTACTTTCACAATGCTCTGCCCTAACTTTATCAATCAAGCAAGATAAATGTGTGAAAGTTAATTTATATATTATATTGCGTTTCACACCTTCGTTAATGTTACGCGGTGTTGAGAAAACGCTACCTCTGAACCTTTTTAGTGCATGATTTTTGTCTGTATCCCGATAAAAAAACACTAATTTTTAAGGTACCTACACGAAAACAAAACGTAAACTGGAGACTTTAGAGGATAATACGTTTTTCACACCATATTTATGGGTAAAATGTAAAGATATATTATAGATGTATGGAGGCAAAAATACAAGGAAAGAAATACCAAAGGTAATTAGAAATAGTAGATGCAAATTAATATTGTTCTGTATTTTATCTAAACATATATAGATATGTGAAGGTAACAAAACAAGTAAAGAAAGACAAGAGATAATTAGAAATAATCAACGCAAATTATTATTGTTCTGTAATTTTACTAGAAAAGAAAATTAAATCGAAAAATGAAAAAGGATTAGCATTTTCACTGGAAGTCACACATTTTTGAATATATACTTAAATATTTTTGGAAAAATCCAAAATCCATTTTTTTAATTTTAAAAACATAGTAATCTTTTATTCAATCTCATGTTATGTACAAATTTCAACATAATTGCTCTAGAACCACATAAGATAAGATGTTCATTGCACTCCCCCCTTAAGGGGGGAATATTATGGATAGGGGTGTTGAAGGCAGAGTTAACCTGTCTGGATAAGACTGATAAGTGAAGCCAGCGGGATGTTGGGTTGTGCAACCCCAGACGGTACAAACTGGGTCCGTGATGATGTTTATAATGCCACGAATCATTCTTGTTTCTCTGCTTTCTGAAAAATAAAACATAATTCATTCGTAGTCATCCCCTACCCTACGGGCGCCCGATATAACATGCATGAAATTGTTACCTGGCCACAACGGGCACCCCTAGGGCTAGGGCTAATACGGACCTTAGTGTACGATTATCGAGTCGTCCCCTACCCCAAAGGGCGCCTGTTGTTGCCAGATAACAGTTTCATGCACGTTATGGAACAAATCTATAGCAACAACGGGCGCCCCTATGGCTAGGAAACGACTATGAATACTGACCTAAGTGTACGATTAAGGAATCGTCCCCTACCCCCAAAGGGCCCCCGTTGTTGCGAGATAACAGTTACATGCACGTTATGGCACAAATCTATAGAAACAACGGGCGCCCCTAGGGCTATGGCTAATACGGACCTTAGTGTACGATTAACGAGTCATCCCCTACCCCAAAGGGCGCCTGTTGTTGCCAGATAACAGTTTTACGCACGTAATGGAACAAATCTATAGAAACAACGGGCGCCCCTAGGGCTAGGGCTAATACGGACCTTAGTGTACGATAAACGAGTCGTCCCCTACCCCAAAGGGCGCCTGTTGTTGCCAGATAACAGTTTCACGCACGTTATGGAACAAATCTATAGAAACAACGGGCGTCCATATGCTCCATGATTGATAATGATTAACAAGCCGGATGTGGTTTTGTCAGAAATAAAAACGTTTTCAAATAAGTTTCAGTTATTTTTATCGATACGGTTGTTATTTTTGGGAAATGTTTGAGGAATTTGAAATTCATTACTTTTCAAAATTACTGTTATACAACAACCAACAGTATAATTTAAACATTTCATTCCAATGTTTAGTTTTTTAGAGAGTTAAAATCTGTCTAGAATAATAACGTTTAACCGCATTACTTTCCCCCAATGCCTACTTGATCTCCGCCTAGTGGAGGCTCGTCGAACTCGTAACTTGGGAGTTCGATGAGCCTCCGCTAGGCGGAGATCAAGTAGACCTTGACTTTCTCCTAACCCCCTCCCCCCCCCCCCCTCGTAACTCGTCACTCGTCAACCCCTGAGTCATTGTTTACCCCGTCGAGCGAGGCGAGGTAGAGCCTCTCTCGTGACGCAGTCTTCATAGTGCTCACATCGACACGTCACGATTACTTGACCCAAGACTACCTTACAGATGCTTTCGTCACAGGCGAGGCACTTGTATAGCCAACCAGCGAACGGCCTGAGACAAACCCGCATTAATACCGATCGCTGATTGGCTACGAGCCCTTCGCCTGTGACGAAAGCATACGTAAGGTAGTGTTGGGACAACTATAGCTCTCGTCTACAGTGGCCGTTTACCAATTCACGCACACCTCGTGAGTGCGAACATTTTTCGTAGCTACAGTGTATTGTGTGGATGCTATTTCTCGTGTTCGTGTAGTTTATTTGTTATAATTTATAAATATTGTCCGTTCTTTCGGTGTCATTTTGTTCACGTGTACTTTATTAACATCATCGTCAGCCGCGTTAACATCGCGCCACGACATAGACATCACCTCAAGATTACACCTGCGGGAGGACAGCTGGAGGTCAAGATCACCTCAAGACGTCGGTACACTACACCTGCGGGAGGACAGCTGGAGGTCAAGATCACCTCAAGACGTCGCTACACTACACCTGCGGGAGGACAGCTGGAGGTCAAGATCACCTCAAGACGTCGGTACACTACACCTGCGGGAGGACAGCTGGAGGTCAAGATCACCTCAAGACGTCGCTACACTACACCTGCGGGAGGACAGCTGGAGGTCAAGATCACCTCAAGACGTCGGTACACTACACCTGCGGGAGGACAGCTGGACGTCGACATCACCTCAAGATGACGCTACACTACACCTGCGGGAGGACAGCTGGAGGTCAACATCACAGGTAAGACAGTGGTTTCTGCGCGCTCCTGTTTTAATCCGTTATTTGCTACCCAGTTATCGCCCTCCTCTTTACGTACACTTGCCGCGACCACTATAATCACTAATTGGTAGTATTCTGGAAGTTTTAGTGAAAAGAATAAATATCCGGCGTTTTTATATACCTATCGATATGAATGAATGCACTTGTTATAAACGTAGTATAGAACTTTCATGACTGGGACTCGAACCCAGGTCATGTGATCACGTGTCGATACCCCTTGTACTGTCTACGGAGACGAAACGACGAACATTTTTAATTGTTTGAATAATATTTACAATCCGAAATTTTGTTGTTAAGTTTTGGATCTGTTAAGCACACTGTGCCTTTTGATGTTGTGGTAAATGAGAAGGAGAGAGAGAGAGAGAGAGAGAGAGAGAGAGAGAGAGAGAGAGAGAGAGAGAGAGAGAGAGATTTTTGTTTGTTCTCTTACCTTCTCTCTTTTCGCGTTGGACTCCGACTAAAAACCAAACAAACAATTTGCTTGATAATTACAAGTTTTTATAGATATTGATAGATTATACTTCATCGGTAATGATAGGTTTGTTATTTATTTATTTTATTACTTTATTAATTTTTCTCCCAATCTAAACTTTTCATCCCAGAATCACTGAACCAGTGTTGTTGTTACATAAATACCTAAGAAGTAACATTGAAGTTTTTAAAATGTACACTTTAATAGACACATTAACTCTACATTCATGGCAGATTTATAGAATAACTTAAACTTTTTAGGACAAATTATGTATAACTGTTTATACTTACCGCTTGCAGACTGGCATATTAACATCAGCTGTAAGCAATAACAATCATGTATGTCAGTGACACACACCACGTAATTATTTAAACTTAGAAAGATTCGTTGAGGCTGTATGTTCATGTACTCTGCAGAAAACCCATTTTCGGTAGTTTAAAATGATTTCATTTTTTTTGTAACCGTCTCAAAAGAAAATCTATACATCATTCTCTATAAACAGAATATGGTGCACTTTCCTATGAATGATTCTTGTTCAACAGTAAATATTTCCCTTTGTAAGATGTTTTTATTAACTAGGTGTAAAAAGTGTCCAGCAACATCACATTGCAAAAGATAATTAGTAACATTTGAAAAGCGGAAGTAACAAAGAAACATTCATATAAGAAAGAGCACTATACATATTAAGTTGTTGGAGGCTTTCACGACCCGTAGATGGGAACAAATTATTTTCTTCTTCTGGGTTATTTCGTCGTGTCGGTATAGAGTTTTCACTCGATTGTCACATGGGTGGCGAAACGTCGAGTGAAAACTCTATACCGACACGACGAAATAACCCAGAAGAAGAAAGTAATTTGTTCCCACTATACATATTATTTTGATTTACTTTTGGGACAAAATAAAAACATTTTAAATCATTTTTAACAAAACAAAATATTGTGTTTGTGTGTGATTGACAGTAGATTGTGTGTGATTGAACTATTTTGTGATTGACAGTAGAAAACATTCACATTTTAGTTTGTTGAATTTCTCCAATTTGCTACTGAGTATAAAAAGTAAACTGACTTAATCCATAGCTCGATACGTACCTGGGATATTACTAGTAACACACCAAGTCTATAACGGTGGAGAATACGGAGCAACATAGCGATAACTTCCCCGACAGTCTTAACACACTCCGCTCACATACCAATAGTGTTGTTGCTAGATGAGCTGTGAGAAAGTTGATTAAATACTACAATACAAATATCTGAAATTTACCTATCGTATGAAAGCACCTATTGTTTTCATTTACTGTTCTTATGATTGCGGGGATTTTTATAGTGCTATACCTCCTAAAATGTCAATAAAATGAGAGGAATCGATATAACAAGTGGATAGGTCGGTGGGGGGGGGGGGGGGGGGGGGAGATATAACCGCACACGTGTAAAAAATCGAAATTTCTCATGTGTTGAGTATTATGTTGATATTTTATCTAATCATTTCGTATTATTATATACGCCACGGGAATAACCCGAAATGTTTTTGATTGCATTATTATTAATCCGGGCCACGAAAGCCTAAGGGCCAAATGCATAGTCGTTCCTCACGTGCTCCTCAACTCAGTCTTTTCCTAGACTCGCCCAACCACCAATCACAGAGCAGCATTGCCATGTGGTTGGTGGCTGGTTGAGTCTGAGAAAAGGTTGAGTTGAGTAGAGGCGCACGTGAGGAACGACTATGCCTGAACGACTGACCCTATAAGAGTTTTAATATATTATTATAACACTTAAGCTTTCGTGGCCCAGGTTCAAAAAATATTAAAAATATATCTAGTTGTTACGCCACGTCGTTGACATATGTAACTTGACTTGTCGACATTTCTGGGCCGCTGTGGGCTCTGTCACAACTCAGAGTTATCATTCTCTTGCTTACTAAATATAGCTGAGTCCAATCAGAAACTTCCTACTTCCCTAGTTCTTACAATTTACTTCCATCTACTACCATCTTCTACCATCTACTACCATCTACTACCCACAACTACCTTCTACTACCATCTACTACCATCTACTACCAACTTCTACTAACTACTACCATCTACTACCATCTACTACCCACAACTACCATCTACTACCATCTACTACCATCTACTACCATCTACTACCAACTTCTACTAAGTACTACCATCTACTACCATCTTCTACCATCTAATACCAACTTCTTCTAACTACTACCATCTACTACCATCTACTACCAACTTCTACTAACTACTACCATCTACTACCATCTAGTACCCACAACTACAATCTACTACCATCTACTACCATCTACTACCAACTTCTACTAACTACTACCATCTACTACCATCTTCTACCATCTACTACCAACTTCTACTAACTACTACCATCTACTACCATCTACTACCATCTACTACCATCTACTACCAACTTCTACTAACTACTACCATCTACTACCATCTACTACCATCTACTACCAACTTCTACTAACTACTACCATCTACTACCATCTACTACCAACTTCTACTAACTACTACCATCTACTACCATCTACTACCCACAACTACCATCTACTACCATCTACTACCATCTACTAAAAACATGCCCAATATGGATCATTTACGACATTCGATTAGTTAGTTGAAAATTACTAACACAACCGGCGTGACATAGCCTATGTTTCGCATTTGAAATATCGATCTTTGATTGGTTATCGCTCACTCGTCGATGGTGTTTGGAGCCTACAGGGTTGGTTTAGTCACTTTAAATTAAAGTCCACCACTGAAAATCAGTTTCAATACTGTGAGAGGGTAGACTCTAAATTAAATGTGAATTTATTTATTTTATTTTTATTTAATAAATAAGGCTTGTGCACTAATACTAAGCAAATGCCTTTATACGAATGTGTGAAAGAACGCAGGGAATATGTTGACTTCCTTTGAAACAGCGTGAATGAAAGGAGCGCAGAAGATAGGACCTGAGGTCGGTATGTATGTGACAACTTATAAAATAAAAATAAAAATATATTTACATTTAGAGTCTATCCACTCGGTAACTAAACTGATTTGCAGTGGTTGACTTTAACTAATAATTTAATTCATAATGTAATGTTGGGAGAAGTATCAATCATTACAACAGAATGTACCGAATATGAATTGTTTATTGATTGGTGATGTTTCATAATATATGTAATTTTATTACACACTATTGCCAATATATTGTTAATATATTGCCTATAGAAGAACATGCGAGGAACATACAGTATATCTGCAACAAAGTACACAGTACCTGTTGACCTTTATACAAACATTGTATTAAAATATCTTGTATATCTTACAAAATCATATTCACAACAATATCATACACCTAAGCCAACTAGGCTAAGGACACTACTTCATGGATAATAAAATAGACCTATAATAAGTTATTGAAAGCACAAGCTGTACAATGTTCCTAGATAAGCAAGTTGTTTATATTGTCAAAATGTAATAGTATTAAGAAACTGTTTTATAAGTTTTACATGATACCCACTATAGTTGTACCATTTATACCACTGTATCACTGAATCGTCACTGCCATCTTATCATGAATCACTACAAAATATTATGCGCCCACACACAAGCCTCGCTCATGTGGGCATTCACCTTCCCATATAATCAATGTTTTTATTTTCTCTATGCAATGTACTTTGTATCACATGTGAAGTTGAATAAAGCGTGCTAAAAAATCTAAATCTAAAAGGTGAACGTACATAATTATCAGGCGATGAAAAACAGAAACATAACATCCGTAAATGTATACAATATAATTAATGATAACACAAAAGTAGACAAATTCAGGAAGAAATTAAATAATTTAAAATAGTGTTTTATAGGCTACGTTCATTAAAATGTGCAATCATTTTCTGTTCAGAAACAAATAAGTTCTCCAATGACACCGGTGTTGAAGGAACCATTGACAATGTTCTGGATGTACAGAGAAGGAATTAAAGGACAGTCGTTGGTAAATTACTTTCAAAAAGTGTTGACATTATTTTACTCATTACTGCAATACAAAAATAATTACATGTATGTATTAGTTCATACTGGAAGTAATTACATTATTTTTGTTATTCATTTTGAATATTTTGGAATGTCGACAAGTTATATATGTTGTGATTGAAATAAATAATGATATGTTTATTTTCATTGTTTTTTCTAGTAATATCCTACTATGCGATATGCATAATTTTTCAAAATTGATCTTTGTTGAAACCATAAGTTTTCATTTGTGGATTTATTAATTTCAAAGTGACGTGCTAGTAACGTAAAAACACAAATGATTTATTAAATTACAACTTCAGTTACTGTAAAGCCATGTTTTGTACATGTTTTGACAAGTTCATCATGGTCTGTTATTCAAGTTTCCAAGCGGATGAAACACTTAAAACATTTTTTTCGAAAAAAAAATCTTTCCTTTACAAACATTTCCAAAACACTCTACAAACAATTCCATGGCAAACGTATAAAACAGATTTTAAAAACCATTCACGCATGCGGCCAATAAGTGATGATTTTGGAACCACGTAATGTCCCCGATACTGAAAACATTCTATCCGTAGAGTATAGTAAAGAAATTTATATTTTCAAAAGTTAATACCCGTTTATCACTTGGATTAATAACTTGTAACGACATACCATTAACGTTACTGAGAAACATGGGCGTCACGAGAAAGGGGGGGCAAGAGGCTGCCCTTGCCTCCCCCACCCTGGATTTCAGGAATGTTCACACACAAATATATGTGCTGCAATTATTCATTTCATTCGTCAGAACCTATTTTAACGTCGCAAAATCGGTTAAAAAACGGTTAAAAAGCCAACAGTTATCTGCGGCGGGGCTAGCTGGAACATTTACGCCCCTAGACGCCCCTAGTACACCCGAATGAATTGTATTGTATTGTTTTGCCTCCTCCCCCCTCCCCAGCCCCCCTTGTAAAATATCCTGACGACGCACATGCTAAAAAAGTGGTTACCGCGATTTATGGTCAATCTTTGAAGAGTTGATCTAGTGGAACTTTCGAGAACATTCTGTTCAAGATGCCTTGAATGACGTTGCCAAGTAACTCCGACAAAGATCCCTTGAAATCCTGGAACACTTCCAAGGAATGTTCAGTGAGTATAGCGTTCATTGAGTCACCTGAAAGAAACATTATTATTAAACAAATAAAAATCGATGAAAATTGAGCAACTTATGCCCCTAATTTTAATGTCCAGTTAAAGTGTTAAGTAAATTTAACTGTCAGGTAAGCCCATTTTGGTGTATTTCTATTGGCCGCTGTCATGGTGAAAACAATTTAACTAAAATGTAGATTTTAACTGGACATTGAAATACCGGCCCTTAGTTGGACGAAGTAGGGAAAGAAGAAGAAAAAGAAAAAGTGAAAGAAAAGACATAGCAGGCCTGGCAAGCCAATGTTAGTAAATTCTACGCCCAAGAAATTGGTGACTAGCCACCCCCTGACCCCGCGATTTGTTTTGGAAACAGGTGTATGAGATTTATTATATTAATAAAAGTTGCAATTCATAGTTCCCACGTGACGTCACAGCGGCCATGATTGCGACACAATTGATGAGGACCAATCCTAGATCATTGGCAAATACTATTAAAATTTAATAAATAATCCCAAGTTAAAATTTAAAATTAAACATAAGTAATACAAACATACAAAATTACCACAAATACCAATTTTACTTAAAAAAAAACAGACTTGATTTTAAAGAACAAAGAATTTCTGTGTTCTACCACAACAGCCTTCAATTGTTTCTCCATGGCAACGTCAAAGTTTGATCACAAATGTGGCCGCCACGCGCAAAGATGTGACGTACGTGCAACCTATGAATAGGGTGTATTCACGTAATGCGCATGGTAGTCACATTGTCACACAATGGCATGTGATTCGTAGTTCATTGTTACATTGTTTCAGATGGCGTTTGGTGCAAATTTAACTGTTCTCTAACTTTGGTTTGCTATTATTACTTGAAAGCAACATAAGTAAAGGTCGGTTAACACTTTACTTAGATTTAAGATTTTACTTTCCTAACTGTTTTACTTGGAATCGCTACCATGTGCAGGATTTATAAAACATCGCCTCTCATTGGCTGGGCTAAGAATTTTAGGTATATAAGCTAATGTTGCTATGGTTCTCTTATATCTTAGGATAAAGCGTAAACACCATAATGATTATGGCTTGATTTGATTTGGTTAACCCTTAACGGTAAAGGGTAGTCTCACTGTAAAAACCGCGCCAAATTGAAGTATTTAATTTATATTTTGGAAACACTACACAATATTGAAAAAGTGATGATTGAGCGGAACGTGGTTTTGTGAGAGCTACAATTTGGATTAACAAAATTTCAAATATTGTTATCATTACGGTTGTTATTTAAAAAATCAATTATTAATTAATTTCTTAATTGGTTTCTCAAATAACAACAGTAATGATAGAAATATTAGAAAATTTGTTAATCCAGTTTAAGCTCTTACGAAACCAAGGTTCGCTCGATCATCACTTTTTTAATATTGTGTAGTGTTCTCAAAATATAAATTAAAAACGGTAATTTGGCGCAGTTTTTACAGACAGACTGCCCTTTACCGTTGTGTAAACCGACCTCCATCTTTTTTCTCTCGAATTCTCTTTTTATCGTTTACAGTGGCATATTATGATAATAATTTTCGTAAACTTGGGTCCAGTCTTACAATGTCCCGATAACTACTTATTCGTCGAATAGCTTGTTGTCTCCATGGCGACGACCAATCAAAACCCTTGAAATACTACAAATAACTTTATTATTATGAGATTAAAAGACCGGCCCTTAATGTGCCAAACTATATGATTTCAATCAATTTTTAGACTACGTACCAATCAGTTAAGTCACAATCCTGGGCCCAGATTCACAAAAGTGACTAGTGCTAAGACGTCCTAGTTTAGGCAAATCTTAGTGATATAAATCACGCATATGTCGTTCTGCAATGCCATAAAGATACAATATAGTAAAATAACAACAATTTAACTAATAATATTGTATTTGTGAATGTGCAGTAATTCCCAAGGATGATTTATCTTGATTTATTTATCTAGGATTTGCCTAACTAAGGACAACATAGAGTTAGGCATCTTTGTGAATCCAGAACCTGTCTTTTAAAAACGACGAAGCTATGACGTAACGTCGTCGTTTCAACATGAACGGTATCACTTACTAAGTTGTTTGTTTCCAAAGAGGTTGTCAAAGTTGAAGGTAATATGCTTGAGTGCCGTCTCGGCCGATATTTCACTCATATTTAGGTATGTCTTTCCTTCACGAGTCTTTGTTTCAAAGATCAGCTTCATCGATAAATCAACATCATCTGAACACAAAATAACAAGTCAGAACATATTATTATAACTATTATTATTATTGTTGATTCTCATAAATAACAATGTAATATCGTAAATGCTGTGTCCTACTTTAGTGTTGTTTATATTAGTGCAATATGAGTGAGGAGGAATTCGACAGTTTGTGAATAATTATTTTATTCTATTTGTTATTTAATTTTAAACTTCTAATTTTAAATTTAATATTAACATATTGTAAGTACAATGTTATTAAATATACATATTGTCATTTACTTGATATCCAAGACTAACTGACAATTTTTATAAACTTGTACTACAATATACTACATCATAATACCACACATCGTATAATATACAGACGCACTCGCACATGCACACGCACACGCACACGCAATTCAACATACTTACGGAAAATGCAATTTGCGACACCGGCTCCTTGGATTGGTAGCAAGATAATTTTCCCAGCCATTGCGTAATTTCCTTTCAAGTTAGCTTTAGGTAATTGCAACTTCAAATTCGTTTCGTAATTTTTGGGATTCATTCTGAAACACGCGTATTATATTTTCATGATTTACGATTTACATCAAATGAGCCGTGAATTGTGAAAATATCGACTTTGACACAAATATCTCATGTACAATTTATTCATCTACATTCAATAACAAATTTTAGAGTACCTGATGCTTGTTATGTGCATGTCCTTCCAGCCGTCTATATCAATATCGGAAGCGTTGAGAGACAAACCTCCAGCTTCTACATTCAGGCTTACGAATGGAATTTCCAATGGGTCCATCGAAGGCATCCCCCACTCTTTTATACCTGCGCATTTTCAGAAAGAACCATAGTAAATAAATAAATAATTAGTACATACATACGTAAATACATAAATCTACATACTTGTACCGATATTGGGAATTAAGGACAGTTAGTTTGTATAATTAAATTTGTGTATTTACACAGGCACATCAATACATTTGTCAACGCTTTTCAGTTTTCTGTAATACACACACACATTTTTTGCTTTGAAATTGAGACAAATACCTGTAAAAGAACTAACATTATTTTTGTCAACGGCTTGTATACCTTTAGTATTGTAACATAACCTTGCTACATGCCATACGCGTTCCCCACAAAATACTACCTATTGACAAACATATTTATTGTGGTAAAAGAACATACTATGTTCTGTATGATCCGGTGCAAATACCGGTACACAGTAAAGGAATCGTAAACAAAATACCTTCAAAGATCATTTACTCAAAATTATTTATCTCCAAGACCACATTTAAAATGCTTTATCAGCAGCTTATATTTCGCTGGAAATATGTATGTTTTTTTTTTTTTTTTTTTTTTTTTTCTACCGGACGCTGACAAGTTATGAAACAAAATGTCTTGGTACTTTCCCAGTTCAAGGAATTAATTTCAAATTTGGAAATGTGTATTGCGTGCGCGTATTCTATAGAAAATGTAAATCCATGACCGTACATTGTACAACCATAACGTGGATTTTATTAAAACTGACAGTTTTAGTAATTTTATGAGTTTTATCTTACCTGCAACTATGTGTGGAAGCAAAGCCTTGCCTTGAGTAGTCATGCATTTTTCCAAGCTCGGATCCGTCAGGCTACATTTGGTAACAAAGTCAGCTAAAACAGACAAAAACGATGTTGATCAAATTTTAATTTTGGGTATGAGGACATATTTTGACATCACGTGATGCTGTGATAAGCGCAAGTGAAGATAAGGAAAGGAATGAGTTTAACAATCGCTGCAGGAATATAATTAAGTCATATGGGATACTAAAAAATGATCAATTCGTTTCTGCAGCCGTCTAGAGCAACATTGTATTGAAGCTTATTGCATTATTGCCTGAAGTCCATTCTCAGTAGGCCTACATTTCTAGCGAATTAATTATCTTTATAAATTGATTGCATATATTGTTGCAATTGAAGATAACTTAGATCCGCTACGCGGCAGCTTATAAAGGTACCTCATTTTTGCATCTATACTATTTTGTCTGTAGATCAAATATTGCTTCAAGTTTATTGGTTTTTCTATTAATTTTTTTAACTATTATTTTATTGACATTGTTTTTTGTTGCAAATATGCTATTGAATTCAATATTTTTACGCGTACGTGCGTCAGTGCTTCAGTTGGGATGGTGTGAAAGTTGAGCGCTGCTGGAACATGGACCAAGAATGCACAGTATCATTCTTATCGTGGTATCAAAGAATACAAATTGGTAATCTTTGGTGGTATTAGCCAAATCCAACAACATGCACGTCTGTCCCTTCTCTTGTTCAATTTTAGATTTAAAAATGCACAGATAGGTGGTACACATTATTCATAACTTGTAAATTTTCTGAGGGTCGACACCGCCGGAAATCGGAGATTTGACATTCACAGACTAAATTTATGTTTGTCCTTCGTGCAAAGCGTTCGGAAGAAGGAGTTTTACAGATGTAGTGGCCGTCAACTAATTACTCTTAAACTAATGGTATGATTATTATAAATATTTACCTACTTGTAGAGGGATGTCATATCTATGCATGGTATTAATAATAATAACAACCTTTATTGGTTTCTGCAGCCATAGCTGTTGCCGTAAGACACAGAATAACAAACAATTTATATCAAAACGAAAATAGAAACAAATAACACTTATACACAACACTTAATACAAAATACAATTTATATATAAACTAAACAAAATTAACCTATTTAAAAAACAATGTACCCATTTTTAAACAGATTCTCCGTATTATTTCGCCGAACATTTTCGATGAAAGTAATTTATTTGCATAATTCAAACGTGAGTACTTTATTTTTGAGCAGGCTTGTCACAAATGTACTTAAAACCACGCGTAGATATGACATCCCTCTGCAAGTAGGTAAATTTTCATAATAATCCTATAATTTGTTTAAGAGAAATTAGTTGACTAAAAACGTCAAAACTTCTTCCGAACGCTCTTAACAGTAGCCTTCAGTAGCCGCGGCAGACATGTCTAGTGCAAGGCGAGGTTACTATCCTTTGCTGCACTTATCAGCCAGTCTGCATCTGGTTGTGATAATGAGAAGCCCGTCTGTCTTCACATTACTCTTTGAAAAAACATATCACGGACGAAATATTCATATTGTATCAACAACACTATTGCAAGAACAGTGTTACTTGTGACTTACCTGTAAAACATTATCTAGATTATCTATCTAGATGATAAATGCGGGATCTTTTATTTTATCTAAATATAAGTTTTGTGTAGTTAGCTTTATCTTTCATCTAGATAGAATAAAGTTTATCTTTTTGAGATGTAAGTTTTACAAATTTTATTGATTTTTCATGTTTCGTGAATTTTGAAATAATGCGTTTATGTTTGTTGCAAAACTATGTTGTGAATAAAAATAGAACCTACTTCTTTTTAAATAACTACCAAATATTACCATTTGCGATGGTACTGTTGATTGTTAATTATCTTATCAAAACAGAATTATCTGGATCATTTTTGTTATGTTTTATCTGGATAGAATCATAAACGTTATCTTTTATTATACCTAGTTTACCTTTTCGAGAATTAGATTTATCTTCGTCTAGATACAAAATAAATAACATAAGTAAGTCACAGCACTCTTAAATTCTAAATTGAGAATAAAGGCATAAGCAAAATCTGTTTTTATGAAAAACGGCAAGTCTCAATATTAAAACCACACCAAAATCAAAGATTTTAGTAATGTCTAAAGAACGACAGAGTCATATATATACTATCAAATGTTGGTCGTCACCAACCAAAATTTAATTTCATAAGAACTAAGAACAGGATTAATAAAATTACAAATTTGCAATCATTACGGTTATCATTATTTAAAATTACAATTAAGTATTAATTCGTTGTCTTCTAAAATAACAACCGAAAGGATTAATAATATTTTTAACTTAAAAAACGCGTTAATTTTGAGCGGTTTTAACAGTGAGAGTTTAACCTTACCCGTTGAATAGTAATGTTAATACGTCGATATAAATACTGTACGTCGAACTGGTCAACATGGGCACTGATCCCAAGACCAACAAAACAGAAGAAGAAGAAGAAGAAGATGCTTACATAGTTTTACGGCAGCATGTATGATCCCCACATCACCAAGACAACACAACACAAACAATGCTATCCACGCGAACATGTTGACAATCAAAGGATCGAGCGCGGAATGAAGCAAACGCCCTTC
>OX246748.1:23083056-23134043 GCA_945910005.1 Isoperla grammatica
AAACTCAAACTTTCGACGCAAATAGACAAGTTAGAGGAATTGACATAACCGAGGATGTAGCGGCGGTCGAGAGCGATGTGGGGGATGAGACCGACGAAACAGTGGCGATGTTGGAACGGGAAGTCCTACACATCACGGCCGGGGAAAGTCGTGAGCTCCTCTCGGACGATGAGGACGACACCTACACGGCAGCGAGAACATCCCCAGAGGTCAATGCAATTGTCAATAAATTGACACAAACTCCCATACTTATCGATTCTGGCAGCGAGATCACGTGTGTCTCAGAATCGTTTTATCACGAACTTCGCGAGGGGAAGGGAGATATTCCACTACTGCCTATCCCACTAATTAAAGTCATAGGCGCCGTTGGCAAACAAAATAGGCTCGCGTCCAAACAAGTGTTGTTGGATGTCGTAATCGGAGGCTGGACAGGCGCAGTAGCCTGTATAGTAGTGCCCGGGTTATCGCGGAAGATGATTTTCGGCGCCGACTGGCTACATGACAACAATGCTGTTATAAGCTTCGAAGAAGCAAATCTTAACATTGGGACAAACGACGAAATAATTTCCATCCCTTTTGTCAACACGGTGCCAACGAACCACGGACAATGCCGAAACGCCAGGATAGCAACTGATAGAAACGCATATGAGCTGGAAGACCCAGGGGGCAAGATTTTAAAAGGCTCTTACAACATCATCCATTTGAAGCAATACAAACAACCTAAAAGCGTGGGACACCACTCGGATACGTATAGCGGATTACTTAAAACACTCATCTTGCCGTCCGCAAGACCGAGTCTTTTCAGTGGGGGGCTGTAATGGTAACCAGCGTTGCCGACCACACCTCCACAGCCACCTATATTGTTTGTATTGAGGTTTGATCGACTAACATATCTTTGTTGTAACTTCTTTGTTATTCATTGTTGAGTTTTGATTCCTGGGGAGGACTTCACTTGTTTTTCTGCTTCTTGTACGGATGATCTGTTTGTGATCTTGTGAGTTTGATAATAAAGAAAGGAAGTCAAATAGTAAGTTTGTTTTGATTTAGTGAACTGCGTTCATATATATTTATCATACCAAACCATTTCGGAACTGTGTTCCAATCACGGTTGTGATATTACCGTGTTCTATCGTGAACTGTGTTCCGATATCGTGTTGCCGTATACTGTGCCAATTCGGAACTGTGTTCCGAGTGTTCGTGCTGTACCATTTCGTGAGCTGCATCCGTTGCTCCACATAACTGTCGGGACTGTGTTCCGACGGGAGGACGATCGCCACGACAGCGCCAACTACAGTCCGGCATCTGGATTTCTCCTGGACTCCCGTCAACGGGCCAACGGAATAACCTCTTCAATGGATGAGTACACCCATTTGGGGAATACTTTGTATTTGTATGGCTCTAGCGTTTACGTTAATTGTGTGAGTGTTTAGCCTACGATATAGGCTTAAGAATATATATATTAGTGAACTCCTATTCCTCCACCAGTCAGGATTCCGACACCCCGGCTATTTTAGCCACATCACACTATGTAGTCATGCAATAAGTGAAGTAACTATGAAAACGAAAAATCTACTCTTAAGCTACGAATAACTATGAATTAAACAATGCCGGTAAGTGAAGCAACATGACAACGAAAATCTAAGCTCTGCACATTCTAATATTGAACAATGGCTGCAAATTCAAAAACTTTCGGACTGAACATTCGTAGACGAGAACATTCTCGCTTATCAACGCGTCACACAGACCGTTTCCCAGTTTTACAGAAAAAACATTAAAATCTTAAAAATCTTTATAGCCTTTAAACTATTCGTGTCGCTCACTTCAACGAGAGCTAAAAACGTATCTGAACAAGGCCATGCACGGTGCGTGAACCTAGCTAGACTACTTGTTTTTACGCTGAATGACAGAGTATAAGACTAGGTATCTAGTTATCTAGGTCAAGTCAGGAGTGTGGAAAAGTAATTATTTCTCCATTAGTTTGTGTGTCTGGCGGTCCAGCCGCCGCATAGTTTTCGCGCGGGTCGTGAAACATAACAAAACAAAACACGATCGCGCAGATGAGTTTCCTCGGTGCTGGGAAATGTTTTATGCTAATTTCGTAACGATGAGAAAGTTTGGGTGGCGGTGGTTTGGTACAGGTTGTTGACGGTTGGGGCGTCGCTAGGCAAAGAACTCGGGGTCATGAACCGGAGCAATATTCCAAAGAAGTTAAACTTCAAGGAGGAGAAGGGAAGGGGACATTTATTGGGGTTGAAGCTTAAGAACAATGATTTTTGTTATCATGTTTATTCTCTATCATTTATCTATTGTTTAATTTACACTTTGTTTAATCTATTTGTTATTCACAATAGATGTATGATTAAACAATGGCATGGCCACTAAAGCGCTTACACTGATTTGTAATGTGATATAAATAATCATAAAATATTAGTGTTTAATATTTAACACAATCTTACCTTATGAAAACACAAAAATCAAAGAAAATAAGAAGGAATTTCCATTTTCTGAAGCAAACAGAAAACAGTTCTACACAGCTTCTGGGTCTAGAAGTTATTTACAGTATTGTTAGTAATTCAATGTAGATTATGACATAGTTATTATTAAAATTAAAACAAGATTCTATTGTTTTTATTCAACAGCTATCAGATAATTACCTGTTGTTATCTAGGCAGAAAATGTTTTAGAATATCAAAGATGATTTACACACAAAGCTTTATTATTAGACAACGTTAAAATAGAACAGTTAATTAATTATCAAACACATGGCACATTATGAGGGTTTCGATTTCCACATAGTAAAGAAGAGATTGTATGATGTAAGGAAAGTTATATTGTTTATGTTAAGTTGTGGAAGCTAAAACCCAAACCAAAACCGGGAATCAAACCCATGGACCGCAACAACACACCAATTGGTTCAACAATAAACAAACATCTTATCACCATGACCTAAAACAAGATTACAACACTCATATCTCACAACACTCTTGATTACCCTCGTTACATAACTTCTATACACCATCTGCAATATTATCTAACACATTATATTGTCACACTCTCAATTGTAATTTCATTTGCGCAAACTCACATTGTCTAATAGGATGACTCTGCATGAATGGTCTTCGTTATTGTACACAAACAAGTATCCACTGTTGAGTGTTTTACAGTGAGTGACATCACAGCAATGACGTCATAGTTAGACCGCCTTGAGGCTAATGAGAAACAGAAAGCCGACTGGGCTGGGAAACGCAGAGTGAGGGCGTGAGTGGAAAGCAAAAAAGTTAAATCGTTAAACAAGGTCATTTGTATTTATCGTAGGGGTCAATGTTCTTGTTACGGAAGTATTGTTCTTTGGGATGAGATAGGTACCGGAAATGATGTGACCTTACGGTAAACTACTGTGCGCTTGAAAGGAGAGGTCTTGGTACTGGTATGGTTCGATCATGCTGTGAGTTAAAACAACGGGGAATTAAAATATGTAAGAGTCTGAATTTAGAGAGACCGAAAGGTAACTTGAGGCTCTCATCTGGGAGGTCGCCGGTTCGATTCCCGCTTAGGTTTCCGTTAATCTGGCGAATCCTGGGAGTGAGTCGTACCACAACAGCCTACAGACATTCGCGACTACAATTGTTGTCAGCATCGTGATCGTAATCGTGATCTGAAAATCGTGAACTTTCTTGGTTTTTATGGCGCTGTTCACAATAAGATCGTAATGTCGAAATGATTTAGCATGAGAAAATGTACTATTGCGATCCCGATCCCGATTACGATCCCGATCCCGATCACGATCACGATGCCGACAATGGGGAACATGCATAATTTTTTTTTAGCATTTTACTAGCTGAAGATTAACGTCCTGAATACAAAAATATTTTATTTCGGTGACATAGAATTAAGTTTCATTTATAAAAACGAGCTGAAAGTTTCACACATATTTATGGCGGGAAAAACGGGGCATACGTCACTTGCCATGTATCAGCAATCAACCAATCAAAGAAAGATAAATAACATAACGCTTATTTGGAAATTATCATATCCAAAATCATATAAAATCGAATTAATGTCTAGTAAGCGTAGTAATTAATTTTGAAGCCCAGTTACTATAAAAACAATAATACCAAACCTATTTTCATAGAATATCAGTAAATATTGGGTGTTGTTATTCATATAAAGCAGACTTGACAACGGCTTGCGTAAAAATTTTGACAAGGTTAGCTTGATGACCTTGAAAATGTGATTGTTTCGTCTAGGAGGCGGTGGCAAAGTCCAAGGAGGTTATATGCAAAGTCATTCATATAAGCAGTGATTTTCATGGCATGTGACGTCACATACCGTTTAAAAATAATAGTGCGGGAAACAGATAATCAAAATCTTTGAACATGTATAGAAGTATAATGAGTTAATTTTAAAACTTTTAAATTAGGTTTGTGATCTCTTCAGATGAATAACAATATATTCCACGTACTTTCAGAGCTGTAGAAAATTCATGCAAGTTCCCTATTGTGGTTGAAGCTTAAAGCGTCACCTCTAAAACTCATCTGTATTCTGTAACTTCACTACAACTTCAATGGTACTGGCACAGATAACTAATTAACTACGTAGGCAAGTTAATTAGTTATCTGTGGTACTGGTGTTGTGAAGACGCAAAATTATTTTGAAGCGTGTATTATCACATATTCTAGTATCTAGTATTCTAGATTCTACTGTCAAGATAAAACGAAACAAATGTCAATGTAATTTAACATAACTTGTTGAGACAATGGATTCACAAGATTTTCTTCACAAACACTGTTCTAATGATATGTCGTTGTTGCAGTAGGAAGGTAGGTTAACAACAAGATAAGAGTGCGACGATACATTGGTAATGAAATGAATCAAGGACAAAGTACAGTGAAGGTCAAAATCAGAAGACTCGTGACCATTTCTAAAACGAATCACATTAAACAGAAATGTGTTACTATTTCCAATTTCTAATTAATAATTATCTTTCGTTAGCACGTTTGCATATTTGACAAATTTCTAATGAATATAATATATGAGTGGTACGAATATTTTGTTGCGTGATTCGATTTACATTATTTGAATGCCAATTTCATGCTTCACTTTTAAATTAAATAAATATGTGAACTAATAATAACACTTCCACCAATGTTTTCACCGAAACAAGGAATATATTAATACTCTGGTAAACCCAAATTGCCCCTATATCATAGAAGACATCATGAATTGGGGCGTTCTGCAGGTCATTAGTCCAAAAAACGAACTATTTGACACAAAAATAATGTATTTTTATCTTAATTTGTACTTTATGTATACATATCCCGAAGAAAACAAACCACTGTTAAACCATCCTAATTTATGTAAGAAATTAAAATGTTAAACGTTGTTCTCAATGATTTTCCAAAAATCTATTTACAAAACTATTATTTTAAATATAACTTATCTATTAATTCACATAAACAAGGTTGGAATTCATAGTCGGCCCCTACACCTAGGGGCGCCCATTGTTACCAAGGTAACAGTTGTTTCCATGTTATTTCCCATAAACAAAACAAATCCATAGCAACAATGGGTGCCCCTAGGTGTAGGGGTCGACTATGAATTCCAACCTAATACACATACTCATGTAAAATCGACCAAAATAAGTGAATCCAGAAATAAACCGTATTCCGATAAGAAAAGATGCCCCAAATGAAAATGTCTTCTAAGTGTTACGGGTACCACTGCCCAATGGTTTTACTATGTTGTGACCCTTAAGGATATCTCGATCTCCACTATTGTTGTTGTTTGCCTTCTTAGCATTTTCATAATAGCCTCAGGTTACAACTTTTAGGTTTTATAACGCACTTCACAGTATATTGTTAAGTAGCTTTACGTAATTTACTATATCAAATTGCAGTTTTGAAATCATTTTTCTTATTGCTTTGGCAATTGAGCCCACTTGAAAGAATAAAAGAGTCTTCAATTGAAGATGAACAATATTTACACAAGTTACAATTGTGTCGTTAGAAAGGTTATGTGGTGAATGTATACACGATGATGGCCACAACTATTTTCTTTAATTTTTCTCCGATGCTTTGCCGATGCATTGAAGCATGTGTTAGAAACACATACGTGCCAATATGATCTCTAATTGAAGAAATCCTGACACTATTCGAATCAATAAAATACCAAAGTTTCATGGTTTGATAAATTGTAGCATTGAGTGAGTAATTTAAGGTAGAGTCTCAACGCAATCGGCTGTTTGTCTACCTCCTTATTACCTAAGTCGGGTAGTAGAAGTTCGCCAAGCGACGCGATGACGGAGTTTCGGCTGTCTTCGTAAATCTTCGGTAAAGGAGCCGACCAATCAGGCTCCGTCATCGCGTCGCTTGGCGAAGAAGTAGAGGTAGTAGAAGTTCGCCAAGCGACGCGATGACGGAGCCTGATTGGTCGGCTCCTTTACCAAAGATATACGAAGACAGCCGAAACTCCGTCAGCCGTACCCGACTAAAGTATTTTGGGTAGCAAAAGACGGTAGACAAACTGCCGATGACGTGGGGCCTCTACCCTATGTTACTCACTCAACGATTGTAGCGCTTATCTATTGAATTGATCATAGCCAACATCGCATATGGTAATACCGGATTGTTTTCACCCACACGAAGATATTTGCGTCTACACGATGCCCACATTGTGGGCGTAAGACATTTCGCCCAGGAGATCTAAACTAACCACGTGGGTGTATTAGAGAATCGCCCACAATCGCAAGGACGTGAGCTGAATTAGCTTTCGATCATCGATCGAGTAATCGATATTGTCACAATATATACACAATAAACCCTATTATTGTGTTCTGTGAAACACGAAAGATCGGCGCTACATTTTAAATGTATACTACAATAATTTTTTTAAAACTCATTGTCTCTCCTATTAAGTTATAACAACTGATTTACAGAGGATGGCAATAAATAAAACTAAAAGTACAATTTACAGTGATAACAGGAAAACACTACACAAAAGAAAAAAGAAAACGGTATAACACAATAAAAAAAAGTAATAAGAAAGAGAATAGAAAAACAAAAATGTATTTAATTTTTTTGGAGATACATTTGAATTTGTTTAGTATTACACTATAATAAAGAATGAAATATTAAAATTACGTGTAACAGATGAACAAAAGTGAAAAGGAAGAATTTCGTTGCGTGTAAGTGATTAGGCCCATTCACGTTGAAATTAACAGTACAATGAACAGTAGTACAATTTAAGTTAATTTCCTTGGCTTATGAAACTCACTGCTAAGCCATGCAATGGGATTCACTGAAACGTTATTCCAATATGGACTAGCCTTTTAAATTATTTTAATTTGCCAACTGTTATGATTCTTTACAACCCTATTGAAATATGTTTTGGAATTGTATGGTCTTACTGTTTATAAAAATCATGCTTGTTAGTTGTTACCTATTTTCACTTTTATCATAACTCATATCGTTTTCACTTTTCTCAATAGCACACATTTCCAATCATTGATAGATACCCGATTGAAGTGATTTTTGCATACAATGCACTTTTTTCTCGCTAACTTTCTCCGACCGCAAGACATGATATTTGATGGCACCCGGTCAACAGAGCGTAGCCGTGTAGATTCAGCTCGACACACTTGTTACCCCGCTCTGATGCTGCGGTGCACAATCTAAGTCATGCACGCAGTTTCTAATTACGCAATGTACACTCGCGTTACGCAATTGTTAACTGGGTTGTGGCAATCAAGTGGTCTGTACAGTTTACATCAAGTTTGATTCGGGTTGTATCTTGTGCTCCAGGTTCTTTTATAAATTTTTCATGCTTAAAACTTTCCAGTAGGAATATGTAAATATTGATTATTTTCTATTTTAGTGTTGAAATTTTAAAGACGTATATTTGTACCGGTATGTCTTTTCAAAAACTTACATTTTTTGCAAAAAAAGTTATTAATAAAGTATAAAGTTTTGGCGAAAATTCGAACTACATTTCGTCCATTGCCTCCCATACACGCACAAATAAGCTAATAAACTGTCTATATGACAACTTTTAACTGGCATGCATGACTGATGACTTATCTGTATGAAAAAATAATACGTACTATCGGATAGAAAAAATGTATCTCGTTTTAAAAAAACAGTCAACACTGTCAAATAGATAATGAATAATGGTGCAATATACAATACTATGACAAAATGTTTGAAAAAGCACTTTTCAAAATAGCCCTCAATTTTATTTTACCTTTGATGTCATCTCTCGTCTGTATTCTGTAGTTATTGTTGCAGAATAGAACAACGAGTAACAATGAAAAACCGCACGTATTAAGTCGGTTGCATCACATGATTTTATGTAGTAAGTAAAGTTCTGGGGCAATTATTAAATAATGTAATCGATATATAATATAATATATAATATAATTCATGTTTTAAACGTTCCAGTAGAAATGTTCTGAATCGGCCTTGTTGGTTCTGGCTTTTATCCGCAGGTGTTCGCACTGTCCAATCACTGATTCATATGTTTCGTATTTGAAATATCGATCTTTGATTGGTTATCGCTCACTCGTCGATGGTGTTCGAAGCCTACAGGGTTGGTTTAGTCACTTTAAATTAAAGTCCCCCACTGCAAATCAGTTTAGTTACTGAGTGGGTAGACTCTAAATGTGAATTTATTTATTTTATTTTTTATTTATCAAGAAATGGCGTTTTAATTTATGGTGTACTATCCTTCTTGCGTCAGGACCACTCATAATTTGTGTGCGAATTTTTAAAGTCGAGATACACAACTTTTTCAATCCAATAGTAGATTGCTGCGAAAAGTGTAACAAACGAACCTATAATATTGCGATGTGAAATAGGTTCGTAATTTCGTTTTTGCAGAACCGAATCGCTCTCAATCTCGCAAATGGATGTGAAATGTCAAGGTGACCTCCGAGATTTGACCTTTCGGATCGATTTCAAACTTTCACCTGAAATCGTTTGTTCTCTTCTGTGTTTTGTCTATATCGTGGTACGTCAATCTCCTTTCTATTTCTATAGCATTCGATCTGGACAAAGAAATTGGACATAACTTTGTGAATAACCTCTAGTGTACATTCTGACTGTTTATAAAACTGACCCCGGAATATATTTACAAGTTTTACCAAACGGTTTATTGTATCTTATCTAATATTTACTTGTTTTTTGTTGAAAGTTGGTATCGACAGCAAAGTAATACAGCGCTGGCTCATGAGCTACCTCGTACGACAGGCAGAGCTACTCGGTGACTGCAGTGATAATATGTTTGTTATACTTAATTTTCATATGATAAATGTATGTGGAGGTTTTAGGTTAATAACTAACATCAAACAATACTCATGAAGAGGGATTTTCTTTCTTGTAACTAGTATTTATATCCTTCTGTTTGACGTGGTTGCAGATAATTGTAGCTCAAACGCTTTACTTTAAAATAGAAAATAGATACATTATAAGGTGAACGATATGATTTAATGAAACCTGAAATATAGCTAAGGAAATATCGCCAGAGTATATCAATTATTACCGCTTATTCTATTATTATTATTATTAGCATTAAGTATACGAAATATTCAGTTACAAACACATACATATAAAATTATATCTCAAAATAATAAAAAGAAAAGTAATTGATGTATAAAAATCCATCATTTTAATCTATATTATTAATCTATAATCTCTGTATCTATTTTTATAATTTGGTGTGCTTATTTGACGGTTTAAAACGATCACTTGAATCAATGTACTAATCAACTAAAATAATGTCTCAATGTATAAAAGCAAGCGATGCCGATAGTCGATATAATATCAACACGCGCCACGTTGTATGTTTGAGTAAAAAGCAATACACTTAGAACTTCATCACCATAACGCGACCAAACAGATGTTCCCATTACCCCTTTCAACGTCCAATTCAAACAATAATGAAACCGTGAAACTGTCGACAAGTTTCGAAAACCCATAAATATCGATAGTTTTCACGTGAACAGTTATCAATACCTTAGCGAATCAATGAATTAAACAAATAAAAATCGATTGATCGGAAACGCGTGCGTCCCATTACATATAATTCGTCGTGCACAATTTATAACACTCCTTTTTGTTGACTTTGGCAAATTTCAAGTAAAGAACTAACCGTTAGAAGAGTTAAAAAGTGAAATATGGATCAGCTGTTCAAAAGGCGGCCATATTGAAATAAGATTCCGTGCGGTAGACATTGGAACTAATGAACTGGAACTTGTAGCTATACAAGTTGTAACTTACCCTAAAGGGTTTATTGTGTAAAGTATATTTCACCTGTCATGGGTTGCGAATAAAGGGGTTTATGAATATAGATTGGATTGTATTTTTTACATTGAAAACAAACCTTGGGGGGTCGAGGTAACTTTTTATTGTTAGCGAAAAGGGGTGAAGCTATTGTGAATTTTCTTCATGGAAAGTTTTATTTAAAAATGGACAATGGAGACAAATATTTCTATAGTAGGCCTGTAACGAGAAAGCCCAGTTTTATTTTACCCCTTTATAAAGAATGTATGTTTTTTGGACTTAAAAATGAACATGCATTTAATGTGTTAACTCTATAAGATCATTTATATTCAAGGGATGGTATTATACAAGTGATAATTTATAACTTTATTCAAATAAAGATATAATATAACTTTGAAAGCAGCTCATTGGAGATTGATATGGTGATAATAAGTAATGAGAAGATTGAGAAGAATAAATAGTTGAAAGATGAGCACATTACAAACGCTGTTGTAGTAACAAGTTGGCGCGTTTGGTTCGTTTGGAAACATATTTTTCAAAAACACAAATTCTTTGTTTTCTATTAATAGTGTACTGTTGTTCATTATTTTAATTTTAATATATGAAAAATGTAAAACATGTAAATAAAATATTGATAGTAATAATACCTATAGAATTAGAAATGCTAATCGATACAACGAAACACCCCAATTGTAACCCGAACAGATTTATTTATGTAAATATTTAATCAAACAAATAGAACAAGAAACAAAAATATGATTCTTTGTTAAGAATTACATAATAAGGTAAATGATACCAACTATTACGGAATTAAAATAATGATGTAATGTTTTTAAAAATATGCATTCTATTATGGGCTACAAAGGCATTGTGTAGAATAAGCTATAGAGGACTCAAAATAGACTAGACGCATTCTGGTGGCAAAAAAATAAACTTCTATTAGGAGTGGTCTAGCTGTCAATTTTCATTGTTGTTTCATTGTTATTATTCATCAATGGCGCTGAAAGGAGGTTGCTTAGCAGCGCTATCTATGTTAATTTTGAGTTCTCTATGGCGCTTTATTCCTTGGCATAGCGGCAAATGATACCGACAGACACCGCAATTAAATATAACTTTGACAGTTATTTAATAATACCTGGTTCCTTGTGTAGGTTAAGCGGTTTATAATTGCACTATTATGATGTCGTCGCTTACATAACCGTCATATGTCTGCTTGAGTCTAAAGAGAAGAGAACGAACATATCGATAAAAACAAAGACAAAAACAACAATAATATTACTACTATCAGCTTTTTAGGGCACATTTTCTTTTTTCCAATGATCAGAATCAAGCTAGAGTAAACATTTTGTATTCAATTATTCATAAATCGGTAAACAATAAATATGTGTTTTTGAAAATGCTACAAAATGTTAATTTTACAAACAAAATCAGTCCTATTTAGATTTTTAATCTTGAATTGATTTTAAATACCTTAGCACAATTTATCATTAGAAGTGCAACAACCCCTCTCATATTCAAGGTTTTGAGCAAAAAAAATAATACATGCTCCAAAATGCTAAATTTAAAATAATGCTAAATTAAGATAAGATTAATGCTCTAAAGACGCATCTTTATAGATATTCAAAGATAATAATTCTGTACATAGATATATAACACGCTATAGTTTCAGGCATAGACAAACACGCACCTTCCGCATTAGAATCACACGCGTTACCCCTGGACTACTTAAGTCGTTAAAACAAGGTCGACTTATCACTTATCTTCATCGTTATTAACTCATATATTTAATTTTCAAGTAAACATTCAAGCACCAGAACGATCAAGATCTGTACCTCCACAATTCGCGTATGTGCGTTTCGGATACAACTTTATTAGTTTACTTCAGTGTGTGTTTTTTTTTTTATGAATTAATAAATACATTTGTATTTATAGTCTGCCCACTTGGTTACAAGAAGTTATTTCCAGTGGGGGATGGATGTCCAGATGCACAGTCGAGTTCAGTGTAGGATTTGACTTGTTTATGGTTGCTATGAATTGTTTTCTTACCTGCTACTTTCCATATTTACAGCGTAGGACGATTTATTTATTTATGAATTGGCACCATACAGCATTTTATGCCATTTAACAGTGACCAGTATATCAACGGATGATGAACAACGATGCATGATGATGAAGAAGGGAGGAGGGGAAGCCTGGTACCGGCACGTAGCCAACTCCTGTCGAAAAGTACCAAGGGGACCATCAGCTTTACGTCCCATCCGAAAGGACGGTGTAACTTTGACCAGTCAGGTTCGTCCACTAACCTGGACTGCCGAGCAGTTGACGAGAAGAACGAAGCTGTTACACAAGCTTTCGAACCCTCCAATCTGCTCTAACCAAAGGTAACTAGTGTTTAAGAGGAGAGTGGTCACCCATCCACCTCCTTACCTAGCCCGAGGCAGCTTAACTTCGGTGTTCGTATGGGAACCGGCTAAGCGATCGCGGCTAGGTCGATTTAGGCGTTAGTCTAGTAACCGCGGTCTGTGCGTACCAGGTTTGAATCCTGGCAATCTCGATTAGCATCGTTGCCAAAATATGATATACATTAAGCCCAAATTTAGCAAGTGCACACAGAGCGTTGCGAGCGAACAGTAATTGAATATTGGAAACATGCACTTTCCACTTTAAGAATTTCTTAGTTGTTGCAAAACTATTACACTTCTTTGCAATCTACGGATGTTTAGTGCACTGTCTTCTAGAGGGGTTTTCGGTTAATTCTAGCAGGCAGTGATCAGTGGCTGGAACGCTCATAGGGCTATAGTGTAGGCATTTGCTGTAAGCCTCCCCATAATACATGAATAATAATTACTTACGTATTTTTGCAGAAATTAAACAGAAAAATCGTCGAGTCCAGTCTTAAGTCATATTATATATGTAAAAAAAAAAAACATTTTCAATTTTAGTAGACCAAAATATAACATGTCCTATTGTTACACAGTGCGCGGTTAACTCGCGCATGATGACTGCATGTTAATCAGAAGCAGAAGCAACGCCAGATGGCCTAGCAGGCACCCACAACAAGTGGCACTTAACCACCCCGCATTCACTGCACACTAGATTCAGCCTCTCAACACACTGCCAGGTGGATGTATGCGTGTATCTAGTTGCAGTGACTGCTCGCTGCGTCATTGCAACTACCCTTCACTGTTTCGAGGGGTTCTGCTTTTTGGGGGGTCGAGTCACTGACAACAATACTGAATTGTTATTTCAAATTATTGACATTGGAAATTAGGTTTATTGTCTTGGATCCTTTTGAAATTGATGGAAATGTTCATGTTTCATGATTTTAATGATCATGTTTGTACAAGAATACTAATTTTTAGTGTTGGGTAGAAGCTTTTTTTTTTTAGCTTTTTTATCTTGCATTTTGCTTTTAGTCTTGAATAAACATAGAAGCTTTCGAATAAACTTTTAAACAAAAACAAATGTCTTAGAGATTAGAAACTACTTTTTAGTTATCACGTTTCTGCTGCTTGGATGGAAATTCCACTTTCAACAGAAATCCAATTAAGTATCTTGGCAACTTTGTGGTCTTTGTGGGTACAGAAAGTACGATTACCCAAAGAAATAATTAACCGAAAAAAACTAGTTTTTGTGTCAGTACACGTGAAATTAGTAATTTATCTTCGAGTTTGTATATATTAATTTATGAAATTGGATGCAATTTTTGCCTTATGGAAGTTAGAAAGTATATTCTTGGGTAAGAAATGCAGGACCCTGAAATTGCAATACTATGAATTACACAGTAGGTACTTGATTGTGTAATGAGAAGTATTACTTCCATAAGATTTGCTTTAACCGCATATGTTTAAATATTTATTGATAATATTTATTACGGTAAAGGAGACATTTTTCACGGAGAGTCTTCAGAAAATTACCGAAAACCTTTGCATCGGAGTGCCAAAATTAAATGAAACTCCAATAAAATCGCTGATATCAAAGACTGCTTGCCAATTAAATAACAAATTGGTTTATTGATCGGTATAATAATTTTGTATTATGATTAAATAATTCAAAAAAGGAAAATAAATTTTCATAATTTTTAACTAAATAATCATTGAATATATTCTGTGGGTTTTTGGAGGTTCATACATCAACCAATTAAAATATGTAGTTGTTTAATGTGGAGTATAGTATAAGATGCCGCTGAAAAATGAAAAATTATAATATATCCTACCACAGTAACCTTATATCACAGCGACGAAGATTCAATTCTAATTGGCAGAAACAATATTATTGTTTCTTATACCAGACAATAGAAGACTCAAAACTAACACAGCGCTGCTAAGCGACCTCCTTTCAGCGCCATTGATGAATAATAACAATAAAACAACAATGAAAATTGACAGCTAGACCACTCCTAATAGAAGTTTATTTCCTTGCCACCAGAATGCGTTTAGTCTATTTTGAGTGATCTTTAAATGTGCATTCTGACTTTGCACGTAAACATTTCGACCAAGTACATTGACTGATATGTTTCTCCCGATACACTTATTTCTCTATTCCATTCTTTATGTAGATCATTAAGCCACTTAGTCTGAGAGGAATATTGCTGTTGTCATATCATTCTACGCTGTTTACAAAACGATCAATGTGTTTCACCAAAATTAATTAAATAATTATCAACTCATCACCTCACGCGTTGTGTAATAATAAAAGTGCGCCATCTGCTTTGGTCGACGGTTTAATCATAGTAAGCTGGCGGTTAAATGAACCATGTTATTCATTGTTTATCTTTGCTCGACCCGACATATGGAACGATGAATTTTTATATACAAGGAACATTTTTCTACACTTTTTAATTGAAACTCAATCTTTCTATAGGGAGTGGTACAATATTTGACTTATCGAGTTTCTAACAGCTCATATTTCATTTCCATTCCCATCTTAAATCAATATTGCCAATGGTGCGATATTACGATGTAATTTACTAAACATCCAACCCCACCCTTAAAATCCATACCTTACCATATTTCCTGATAATTAAAAAAATATACCTCCCCTTATATTTGTTTAGGTGTCTGGAAATATTAATCGGAAACATGAATACGTTAAAATGAGTTTTCTCCTTTTCAACATATGTTTTGTGACAAATACGTGTCTTCAACAACAATATAAACAACTGGAAATCGCCGGTAGCAAAATTAAATATTGACAATCTACTTGAGTGTGTGTTATCTAGCGTATATAGAGATAAGAAAATGTTCAATACATTTGGATTAATCCTATAACCGTAGTAGTAAATTGAAAAAAATATTTTCGTCGTTTTCCGAGTCGTGCTTAAACGAAAAGTTGTCATTTTTATTCATCTACCCTTTGAAATAACATCGAATCACAATTTAATCGATTGACGGCCGAGCTAATATTTGTTCTACAACCCGTTTCTTTGACTCCAGATGTGACATATAAGTTTCTGTATAATTTAAGTGGTTGATTTTAATCAATGTGCCGACCCTCAATCCCCCATGTCCCTCGTGATTTCGGTTAGGTTAGTCGGTGCATAAAGCTGTCGTGAAATCGTCCATGTAGAAAATAACCCATTGGTCTGTTAAATCGAATATTTGACTAAGTGGATAGGCCTACTTTAATAAATTCAAGAACATACTTCGTTCAATGTGGCTGCTGTGATAATTAGGCCTATATCAGTATTGATCAGTTAGTGACCGCGAACGAATTTTGATCTGCATTTTCAAATGTATCTGTATATATTCAACGTATAATGCATTCACATTATAATTATTGACTACAAGAATGTATCGCAAGTAAAAACGAACTAAACAAAATAATGAATATGAATTAAGGTATTAATTTATGATCATTAATAAAAAAACTTCCCCAGGGACGATTTCTCCGTCTTCAATTGACTATATAAACAATAGGGTGCAAATATTTTAGGAGGGACTTAATTCTTGGCGTGACAATGTAAAATACAGGTAACTTATTTAAATTTTTATCGATTTTGGGAATAAAATTTAAACCACTTATTCTCGTCTCAAAATAATGGATTTATTAGAACTTTGAAAAAGAAAGCATGATATTAACTTCCGAATTAAATTATAATAAAGCACTTTATAAATTGTCCCACACTAAAACTCAACTCAGTTCTTGTAACCTGATTGGTGGACCCAAAATACAGATGTATTTATTTATCGATCATATTTTCAATGTTTATTATATTCCAACATATATTATTATGAATAATGATTCAAAATAATTAAATTTAAACACGTTTAAATAGTTGATTGTAAGAAATTGTTCATTATCAATGTCCATGTTTGAATATTTTACTGTGGTCTTTCCTTGTTTGTTACTTTTGAGAGCACTAATGTGTATTTCTAGTATAACGTTATTTCAAAACAATCTTGTTATTAATTACAAATAAAAGCGATATATTTTAAAAATGTTGTTTGTATATTGGATTATCTGTTGCATTCATTCCTACCTTTTCCTTTCTTTCTCTTGTCAACACTCTACAACAATGCACACACAACAATGCAAATAATGTGATGATTGATTGATTGATATTTGGGCTTAACGTCTCATATTTTTGCAACGAGGCTAATCGAGACAATGAGTGGGTGATATATGAAGATGAAATATGGTGACAATGAAGATGAAGTTGGGGGCTCTTTGGAGGAAAGGGGCAAGTAGGAGGGGATTCTCTCATAAATTTTGTGATTGTTCTTGAAATCAATAAGTTTGATATAAGCACAGATAACAAATTAACTACGTGATAAAAGTATTTAACAATGTAATGTAGATATATATATATATCTAATACATATCGAGATTGATAAAACGTACCAATAATTACCAAGCGCCAACACGAGAAAACATAATTGAGTTTCATTATTTTTTATGAAAACAACAATACGCTTTTGATCTACTTCCGGGGGGGGGGGGGGGGGGGGGTTAGCAACTTCCGCTTCCCCTAATTATTTCCCGATCACAATTTCCATCCCTTCATCCCCTTTTCATTCTCCAACAGGTGTTTGTTGTTTTTACAGTGTATCATAAATGTATTAATAAAATCTATAGATGTTGGCTCTAGATTCGAATAAAGCACAAAGAGAAGCCTTGCATGGTACTTCCGGTTATGAAGACCACCGGAAATGACCTCTTGAAAGGTTATTGTCTAACAAAGCGCTTTGTGGCTTATCAATAATTTATTGGCGTTGACGTGTTCGTACTTTTTCATGGCGCCACAAATGTTTGAATTGAAGCCGCGAGTTATGGGGACGGAATATTTGAAGACGATTTAAACGATAAAAATGGGCCAAATGTTTAGTAGTTTTAAATTTATATTTGTTGTATAACGAGGTACTCGACAACTAGTACTTTTAAATAAATTCGAATGTAAAAATTATCATCTCTTCATGTATAAATATAGTACTTTCAAATACCGAAACCTCAAAGAAATGCAATCACCAATACGACACAAAAGACTGCACATATACGAAATAATCTTGAAACATTGAACACAATAATATATAAACAGTGGAGGAAAAAGGGAACAGCTCAATTTTTAAAAGTATTTGAAATTGTATAAGAACTAAGAAGAGTGATATATATTTTTTTATGGCTCGTTGGTTGGACTTATTCCTGCTTTCAATGCAAAAGATCCAGAGTTTGATTCCCATTTCGGGCTGTTTTTTTTTTAACTTTAGAACTTCAGCATCTATATATGATAGTGGTGTACATGTAAACGGTGACTTGGAACCGTCATAGTAACGAAATTCAATAACAAATTTTATAAATGTCCGCACTGAAAATCAGTTCTTTAACTGAGTGAGTAGACTATAAATACATTTTTTTTTTCAATACAGTATTTTGAATTAAGCTTCTATTTTAGACAATGTATAGTTCCTTCCACTAAACCGTCTCAAAACACAGCCGCATCTGTCACCCAGTATAATATGATGCATTATAACAATTATCAATAACAATAAGCCATGAATTCAACCCAACCGCAAATACGGTTTATGCTAATATCTAAACGAAGTTTCCCCACATAACCCTAAATATAAATCTTCGCAACTTTGTCACACACAAAAGCCGGTTTGCCACCCAATATTGCCCGAGTAGTGACGATGTTTGTTCATTTCACCCCTATGACCGGGATTAGCTATTTCCCTTACATTTTATTGAAAGGAAGGTAATTGGAAATACTACCATATTTTTGCCTATTCATCCCAAAATATTGGTACAGTCGGTAACGTATATTGTGGACCCTTACACAACTACGCAATGCACTTTATTTATTGAGAGTCATTAAAGCTCTGAGTTCGAGACCCAGCGTGGATGGGTGTTTAGAATTCGTCTTCTTATTCATAGTTTTTTAATGACGTCTCAGCGACCATTATGGTGTCATAAACCTAGATGAGCAGGTGTGATTTTTAAATGTCATAAAAGCAGAGGTAAGAATAAAGTTTGCATATGAATAATAATAATTAAACCTAAAAATCACAAAATTACCAAAAAAAATAAATGTTATTTCAAAAACTATTCGGTAATTTCTGTTTGTTCTGTCACCGAGGGGGTATAGACAATAATCAAAAATGTATTTATTTAAATGTATGTATTTATTTATTTATTAAAACAGCTGTAAAGTTAAGAGCGAAGGGTAGTCTCTACGTACAAAACCACAGAAAATTTGCATTACCTATTTAATTATATCTCAAGATTGCAACAAGAAATCGAAAATCTAAGTCAACAGCAACCTTCGTTTTGAAAAGCCCTACAGACTGAATGAAATATAACCAGTAGCGTAGTTTTGATTATTAATTCGATAATTAGTAATCAAATTAATTATATATAAAAAAAAACATACTGATTACAATGTAAGACACAACTTAGAGCATTCACTTTGTAGAGCTCACTATAAACCACTGTACGCTGTTGATTCAGATTTTCCATTTCGAGGCCCATTCTTGTAATATTCTTCTTCATCATCAAGTATCGTTGTTATTCATCCGTTGTTATACTGGTCACTGTTAAATGGCATAAAATGCTGTATGGGGCCAATTCATAAATAAATAAATATAATTTATAAATTAAAATGTTGTGTGATTTTTGATTTAGAGGTATCCTTCCCTGTTAAGAATAAAAGTGGAATAAAAACACACACGAATATCAGTGCGTCCAGTTTAAGGGTTGTAGCGACATGTATGTACACCGCGGCCACGTGCACCCTATTGTGCACATCAGAAATGTATTACACCCCCTCTAGGCAATGCGGATTACATCCCCAGTAGCCACCACAGTAACACAGCCGTGCAGATACCATCAGCTGTTAGCCTAATGGCCGGGGGATATTGCTACGCGCATGCGTCGTAAGTAGTTGCTAAATAGCTGCGAGGCACAATCCGACCTGTCACTTCGGATGAGCGCGGGATGAAAGGAGAGATCGCAATCAGTATTCATTTGGGGGGGGGGGGGGGGTGATTGAAAATAGGGGGGCGAGATGCGCAGTGGCCGGACTGTGCGTGTAATTTCAAGCATGTCTGTGTCGATTTGGATTTAGTATTCTTCTTGATCTGTTAATGAAAGTAGTATTGTTTTTGATTAATACACAATAAAATGTTATATGCGAATTAGGATGTTTATCTTTTTTTCAAAATTTGTTTTTTTATGTTCGTTTTGACCAAGAGAGAAGTGGACAAGCTTGATCGAAGGAGACGTTGAAGAGAGAAACGATTTTAGGGAGCACGTGAAAGGAGAGAAGCAGTAGGAGGACAGAAATGAGTGGAAGAAATTGGTGGAGAAGTTGAAGGAAGATGTGGAAGAAACGCTGAGCCTGGGAAGCTGATTCATTGAACGTTTCATGTCTTAGACAACGTGGGGAACCACAACCCAACCCGACATAGTTGGAATTGAATTATGCAGTATCATTATTATTATGGTCTTTGCTTGTTATTTTATCGGAAATTAACGAAACGAAGCTAAACGAACAAAATGTTTGGGAAATTAAAGATCACTGTTACCACCTTTGTCAGAACTCCTAGATAAAATAGAACCTATAACCGTAACACATATAAATGAGTATAATCGATAAAATAAAATCTATAAACATAACAAACATAAATTAATAAACGTGGGAATGTGTAAACTTAAATATCATGTGCTTACATATATTTGGAAGATCCCTCTAAAAATATACATACATTAAAACAATTATGCTCTTCCTTGAAAACATAACCCGTACAACAATTAATTTATTTGCCGAAAAGTTTTCTCATAACCGTTACTCCTAAAAAAAATTATCATTTAAATTCACTTCTCTGAAAAAAAAATAACATCTTTATAAACTCTAATTTAAATTTAGCCGGAAACAATTAAACCTAAAATGCAATTACTCACCATACTATGAAGCAATATCAAATTATCAGAGCGAAACATATGCCAGATAGAGTATTTGATTTCAAACCATGTACACGTAATGTTTGATTAATTACCGTCTATGTCTAGAGTTATACTTGTTGGTTAACAGTTAGTGTGATTTGATTGCTTAATGGGGAGGGGAAGGGAGGGGAGGTAGGAAGGGGGGGGGTGATAATTAGTACCACGTGAGTCATATCGGTGAGTCGAACAGATGTATTCGTTTGATCGTGTCGATGTTATTTGCATAGACTGGACTGACACATATAGATCAAGTGGTCTGGACACAGATGAATCTCCAGACTTGGTGACACAAGTCAAGACTGAAGGTTTGTTCGTTTGTCCTTTAGCTCAACCAGGGTATTTTACTCCAAGAGTAACTCCGGAAATGCGAATTTGTAGCGGAAGTGGTAGCAGAAATCACAGTTCCCCCTCCCTCTTGGACAAAAAAACGTAGTTGTCACAGTTGTGATCGTTTTGGTTGTTCCTGGTCTCACTTGAGAAGCAGGATCCAGATTCACAAACGTGCTTAAGTGCTAAGACGTTCTACTTTAAGGTTGGTCCACACAGATTTGTAAGACATAATGCATAAGGTTTTAAGACGTTGTTTTAAAAACAACAATGAAAACAACCTCTTAAAACTAAAACTTTGTGTGACCGCCAGTACGTGTTACCTATGATCCAACTTTACGACTACGCGTTAAACCTTAAATCGTATGTCTTAAAAATCTGTGTGGACCAGCCCTTATGCAAATCTTAGTGATATAAATCACGCATATGTCGTTCTGCAATGTCATAAAGATGTAATATATTTAAATATCAACAATTTTTAACTAAAAATATTTTTGTTGTGAATGTGTAGTAATACCCAGATATGATTTATCTAGCTAGGATTTGCCTACTTAGGACAACTTGGAGTTCGGCATCTTTGTGAATCCAGGCCCCTGGGGCCGGATTCACAAGAGGTCTTAACTTAGGACCGGTCCTAAGTCCTGCTGTACCGCGTATGTGCTATTATAAATCCATGGTAGACGTACTACACGGCCCAATTGATAGCTACTTTCGTGGAAATCACAGTGAACTTAAAATATTGCAAGACGGTGTTTTAAGGTTTTGTGTTTTGTTTTCTAAAACCTACACATTCTAAAAACAGAGAAATTTGTATGTCAAGGTAAGTAAACAATATTTATTTATGTTCACACTTCGAAGTCAAAGACGTAATGCCACCATCTTTAAAGAAAGATAAGACCAACTCAGACTGGGCCTAAATTTTGGTCTCAAGTGTTTGTTATTTACTACGGTTTCTTAGCAACGTCGAGTCGAGGCTATGTGTAGGTCCGTATCAGCCAATGGCGTAGTGGTCCTAAAGTTAGGCCAGGCCTAAGTTAAGACCTCTTGTGAATCCGGCCCCAGGTTTCTCCGCTCATAGCCTTCTATACCTCTACCCATTCACCGCCAGCTAGTTTCCCCCTCAACAGTCACAGCCCACCCAACTCTCGTTCTATTCCACCGCTCACAGCCTTCTACAGATCGATCTACTCACAGCCCCCACAACTCTCGACGTTCTGTTTCACCGCTCACAGCCAGCTACACATCGATCTACTCACAGCCCTCCAAACACTAACACGCGTATCACGATGATCCTATTGGCCGATCGCGTGCGCCTGTTTACTGCATCAAAGAGCGACGCTTTATCGGCGCCTGCCATCTAACTGACAGGTGTGTGGCTGGCGTCGGGACGCTTGCCTTGCACGTGGCGGGGGCGGGGGGGGGGGGGGGGGGGGGTACCTTCATTTCTCCCGCGGGACTGTGATTAGGTGTTTTGAGTAGTGTTAATAAAGTCGTTTAGATTTCATTGCTTCTGAATTATTTTTATGAATTTACAAGGGTACTATATAAATATTATTTTATTCGTATGAGGTCAATAAATACAATATGATATGATAATTCTCTATTTATAGCTTCAACAAGCTTACATGTATGGCTTACATGCATACACATACAAACATCTCACTTCCCAAAAAGTATTTTTCTCTTTTTTGAATGATAATTAATTAGATTATTTTATACGTTGATATGGACATACATTTTGAGAAGTTCTGCACTGCTATCTTTTCATATAATTAAGATTTTTGTGTAGCAACTTTGTTTACATTTTTCACGTTAAAATTATTAATTTGCCTTGTAACGTACATACACATTTTAATGATATAATTTTGAAGTCAGTAAACTATGTGTCTTACTCTATTACGCTACATACATTTTAGTATAACTCTGACTTTGGAGTATTTTTTACCACTAAAACACTCAATAAATGTGCAATGTATCCATCCAGTCTTAAATCTTGAAAAAAAAAAATCTAAAAAAAAAAATTCGAAACCAGAAATAGAAAACAACACTACTCGAAATCCATGTAATAACGGCGGCCCGGCAACCCCACCTACACCACCAATGACTGATTGACGAGGCTTTAATCGAGTGTTTTGTCCTCCCCTCGCTCAAGAGTCATCACGTGACCGGCCTAACAGGTGTTGGAGTCAACAGCGTGACGCGTGCTCTCTATTAGCGGGGGGGGGGGGAGGTCACGCAGGACGCCGGCCCGGAGGCTGCCGGTGCGATACCAGACACTAGTAGCAAACCACTCTCTATATGGAATCAATTTTAATAAATTAAAAATAAATATAAACTTTAAAAAAATTATATGCGTACTGCGTACAAAATATATTTATTTTTAGAACTGTCATTATTTTGTAAATGAAATAATATCAAATACGAAACCAGTTGAGATAGAAAGAACAACACAACAACAAAACACCTTTGAAATTTTTTTAATTGTCAAAAAGTAAACCAAAATATGTCGTCCAACACATCCTCGCTATAGAAAATGTGGGTTTATTCCTGTTCAAGTGTAAATGTTGATGGTTCGATTCCAGGCTCGGGCTGTTTTTTTTTTTTTTTTTTTTTTTTTTACTTCTGGATCTATCTGTGTCGTATATGTAATCGGCGACTTTGAAGCCGTCATAGCAACGATGTACGAAAATCAGTTCCTGAAACTGAGTGTCTATATAGACATTAGACATTAAATTACTTTATTTAGTTAATTTATTCAAAAAATGTATAGTATCTATAGCGAAACTAGAACCTGGACTAAAAAAAACGTTTAAAGTGGAAACCTCTTCCCGAAAAACAAGAAATATATAATAACACAATATTTTCAAAGACATTCTTACTCTCAAAGCGAGGCCTCCCTTATCAACTGGGCCATCCTTATCAACTGCGGCGAAACTAAAAGCCTATAGAATCGACCCCCAGTTGAACAAATACAGAAAAGAAAAGTTTTAGTTTTGACGGACGACAGCACTTCCAACAATACTAGAGATGTCGAATCAATCTACCCCTTGTTCTTCATGACAGGTGTTTGTTGGTATAAGGGCTGGAATAGGGTGCGCGGAAATCACAATGCCACACGCTGACTCGGAAGTTTGTCCATCGATTACCGGTAGGAGCAGTGGTAAATGTTCTCAATGGTATTATTACACGGATTATTCAGATAAACTTGACATAAAAGAAAATGGACGCATTAAAAAGTGATTTGCAATTCTTTTTGTTTAACATAACTCACAACCCAAGAGGCACTTAAAAAACTATAATGCCTTTTGATGCTGCAGTTGTCGTTAGTATGAAGAAAATAATGGTTTCTTTTTTAGAAAGAAATAATAAATTTTGTGTGTTGATTTATAAAAATATTTTAAATTGTTTAAGATTTCGGGGATTTAGGTCTACATTGAAGTAATAGATTATTTTTAACGGATAACTGTATATGTTTTATTCAATATGTCATAATATGAACGAGTAATGTTGTGCTTGACCTATGACGGACATTTGCAGAAAAAATCTCTTGTTTTACTGTATTTATGAACTTAAAAAATCTAACAACACGGTTCGTATATGATTTGTTTTACATTTTTAGAGACTTAAAATGATTCAAGAAGTAAATAACAAATCAATTGCGGAAACATGTCAAGCTTGTATATAATTAATTACTGTTTTTCACATTGCATTACCATTCACAAGTCATTCGTCAATCCGTAGATACATTTTAACTGACTTACATGAGCAAGAAACCTTCAAGACAGAGTTCATAAACTTTCTTCCCTACAAATAACCACTTGAATTAAATCAATGGGAGCTGTAACTATCTAATAATTCTTCTCAAAGATCTCTTCCCGACTTTGATGTTGACGATAAGATAAACTTGAAACGTGACTTCTCTAGAAATACATCTTTAGAATGAATCTACTTTATTCCCAGACGTTTTGTTTGAGGGCATCACGATTTGTGGGAATATCGTGATCTAGATTCTCATTTGAAGCTCAGTTTGTCAGACACTTCCATAATAGTGGGTTGAAAGCAATATTGTAGTGGTTTTTAGTATCATCGTTAGAGACATACACAGATTTAATGGTAGAAATAATATTTATACTTTAGAATTATAATTTTGCTATATTGCATAGACTATTATAGCATACCTACTATGACAGTTCGTCAGACAATGCACATGTCTATAACACTGAGTTGAAAGCAATGCTATGAACGATATTTAATATTACCTAAGTCGTTAGAACACATACACAGATTGAGTGGCAGAAGTAGTATTTATAACGTATTATTAGAACATTGCTATATTGCGAAGATTATAGCCTATAATTAATTTCGTAGGAAACCTGCGCCGAAACAATAATTCACGTCCCTCTTCAAGTGACTAACTAGGTTTGTTTTATCAAAAAACAGTTTGTGGAATTGTACAATTCTGTTGTGTATATAAAATAAATAAAAATAATAATAATAATAATAACACTTGTCAGATAGCAGATTCCTACCGTGTGTCGTACCCAATTCCGCCGTCCCGGTCTCGAACCTCGGGCTCCGAAGCCGGCGGATCCGCAGAAGTACTGGGGCGTAGCTTCTGGGGGAAATCCTGCTACCTATCGGGATCTTTGGTATACCCAGTGATTCAGGACTTGTGTGAAACAGGTTAAAGATAAGACTTGAGTTCAAACAATGAAGGAACCGTTTATTAACATAAATTTAGCAAACCTAGCTTGGCTGAGACGTGACGAGTCTAACTACGAGTTCCCCAGGGGTTATAGTGAAAGGTCGAAGTCCCTCTACCTTGGTTTCCAGGTGTACAGTCTCCCTTTCCGCCTTGGTCCCGTCCGTGGAGTTGTTCCCGCGGGCCTCCGTGTACGGTGTTCCGGTACAGGTGTCTTGCTCGGGCTTGATCTCTCTCCCGTACTCCCAAGGTGTCGGTCCTTCCCTTTCCAGCTCCGGTCGTTGATTGCCCCGAATTACCCACGTGCTTCCTCGCACCTCGACTTTCCTACGTCATACCCCCTCACCCCCTCCTCAGCCCCACGCTGGCCGAAAACCGCGGTAATTACCAAATAATCCAATCGACTGTCCCCCCCCCCTCCCGTAGAAATCACGTGGGAGAGGGTAATGGCCTGCTGTCGACAACGTCGAACTAGCGCCCTCCAGGACTGGCCAGTCAGCACAGCTGCCTCGAACAATGAACCCAACTCAATTGGTAATTACTGCAAGTCACTACAGTCAGCATTAAATGAACTAGACTGAGATGTAGAAATAGTCGAGCACAGCGCATACCTTTCAATGTTGAAAGCCGGAAACTTACACAACCAGAAAGGCATCTATAAATCACGCAAATGAATAGAACAAAGTAAAAATGAAATAATGTTTAAGACCCCATTTTTACGCCACATGCCCCCCCTTAGATAAGAGGCGACTCTGCCTCGACTCGTGATTTATAGAAAGCCAGAGAGCACAGTGATAACCAAATTTGGCACCAGATGTATGACGTAAGCCCAATTACCCACAGTAAATAATAAAAAAAAACAACCCCACCCCCCTTAAAAATGAACAAAATAAACCTAGAAAACTCATAGACAAACTCCTCACCCCTCCCCCCCTTAAGATAGGAAGAGCGCATGCAACTACAGGTATGTCCGAACAACAACATAAAAATAATACCTTAAACAAATACTTCTAAATTAAACTTAAAAATACAACAATAAACTAATCATACATCCCCCCTAAACTACCACTGCAAGGCGATAAAGGGAGTATAAAAGGTAGAAGACCATAAACCTAAAAGAACATAAACCTAAAACGCTTAAACAATAAACCAACATGGACACCCCTGTCGAAAAACCAACCCTTACGGAACCTGAGTCACCAAATACTACACGTATTCAAAACAAGAACATCCATAAAACCAAAGAAAAAACATGCACTCAAAACACACGCACATATACACATGTTTACATGTACACGCGCGACAAAAGCGTACACATAGACCTCCCACGGTCATCCTATCGCCCTCCAAAGGCGTACATATGGACTTCCAATAGTCCTTCTCATCGCCTTCCAAAGGCGAGCACATGGACCTCCAATAGTCCCCCACATCGCCCTCCAAAGGCGAGCACATACATGAACCTCCAATAGTCCCCCACATCGCCCTCCAAAGGCGAGCACATACATGAACCTCCAATAGTCCCTCACATCGCCATCCAAAGGCGAGCACATGGACCTCCAATAAAAGCGCTGACGCAGCTTACCCAACGTCTTGATGTAACCTAAATGCGCCCCACCCGCTGGACTATCATGCGCATCATACAAGATCTGCACCTTCAGGTTCTCAGGGATGACCAATAATTTACTAGGACCAGGAACAGCAAAATTCTTCCTATACAGCACCCCATTTTCCACAACATAACTTCGCGATTGACGACGAACTCTCGAAGTGGCCCCGTCAGGATCAGTCAACGCGTCCATAAGCTCCCTTAGAGTATCATCCCTCCTCTGCGCCTGGGCGATATCGTCCACAGTCACAGGTAACGTCATAATCTCCATATCGCTTTCCACATCATCAGGCTCAGACCCACCCTCCGGCAACAAGCGACTCATGCAATCGGCATCCAGATGTTTTTTGCCCGATTTATACACGATCTCAATCTGATGATCCAGAAGATAGATACTCCAACGTGCCAACCGACCACCCCTTTCACTGTTTTTCCGAAGGAAGCACAACGCGCAGTGATCGGTAACTACCTGAAATGGCCGTCCCCAGAGAAAATGACGAAAATACTTCACCGCCCAGACGATAGCCAAACACTCAAGCTCGGTCACCCCATAGTTAACTTCTGCCTTAGATAGCCTTCTCGATGCATAACCAATAGGGTGCCACTCGGAGTCAAACTCTTGAAGAATTACCGCCCCCAACCCCTCCTTCGAAGCATCAGTACGCAACTGCGTAGGCGCAGAGTCGGAAAAATGCCTCAAAATAGGGGCTGAAAGAAGCTTTTCCTGCAAAGTACGGAAAGCACCCTCCTGCTCAGGACCCCAAGTAAACTTAACCTGCTTTTTCGTCAAATCAGTCAGGGGAGCACAAATCCTACTAAAGTTCTCAATGAACTTTCGATAGAATGAGGCAAGCCCAACAAACGACCGCACCTGTTTAAGTTTCCGCGGAACTGGAAAATCCATTACCGCCCGCACCGTGTCAGGATTGGGAGCCACCCCCTCCGCACTAACGACATGTCCCAACATCTTAACCCGATCATACCCAAATGAACACTTCTCGGGATTAAGAGTGAGATGGGCAGCCCGAAAACGCTGTAAAACAAGTTCTAACCGTTCCTGATGTTCCCCGCAACCCCTTCCCATGCACAAGACGTCGTCGAGATAACAAACACAAGCCGACCACTTCAACCCCGCGAGAACCTTGTCCATTGCTGCTTGAAACAGAGCCGGGGCAGTTGATATCCCAAACGGCAATACTTCAAACTTAAATAGACCCATGCAACACGCAAAGCTGCAAATCTCCTTCGCCCTAGATGTTAAGGGTAGCTGCCAAAACCCCGAAGCCAAATCAAGGGATGAAAAGACAGTACACTCATTCAGACACGCCAGTAAATCGTCCGCATTCGCACTGGGATAACTGAACGTCTTCAGCTGAAGATTAAGACGCCTAAAATCAACCACCACCCTTATCTTTCCATTCTTTTTCTTGACCAGTACTATAGGGGATGCCCACTCGGACTGTGAAGGTGTAATGACTCCCGCCTTTAACATGTCCTCAATATGCTCCTTAATGACTTCACGCTCCCCTGGGCTGACCCGATAAGGCTGCATGTGAACAGGGGTGGGATCCTTAAGTTCGATATCACACTCCCCCACGTTACAGCGGCCTATCAGATCAGAGGACCACGCAAACACGTCATGATAACGCGCAAGCAAATCAAGCAATGCCTGACGTGCTTCCGCAGGCATATCCCTACACACGTTGAGCGATGCAATGTCCGATAGAACATCCCTAACCGTGTCTTGTTGTTCGAGACTACAGACCGAAACCTCCTGCACCTTGTCCACCCCTGGCTCGCCACGTAAAACCTCAATCTCTTCCAGTGTGCCCAATACCGATCTAGCAAACAGCAGCACAGGTTGCGTGGTGACATTAGCGACAGGCAAGACGCCCGCGCTCATACCCGATAACAAGACAGTAGGCATAATCAAACCGCGTGCCTGAAGGAGAGAACTAACCGGCTCGAAAACATTAGCCCCAGCAAGACCGGCACCTGCAATTATAAACTCAACCTCGCCAATCCGACCGGGGCCAATGGTAGCTTCCTTAGCCACCAGCACCTGCACCACCTCATCCTCGCACCCCTCAATACATGCCAAAAAACCACACAACCCCTCCTCCTCACCACGTGCAGGAGATGCACCCCCAAACGGTACCTGTACACATTCACTACCCACGTGAAGTTTCACGCGCTCCGACTGATAATCAATGATGACAGAATACTCGTGACAAAAATCGTTTCCCAACAAACAATCGACAGACAATCCGTCCACAACAATAAATGACACAGGAAGAGCCCGACCCTCAACTGAGAGTCGAACGTTATCCACCCGGCCAATAACGCGCAATGACGAATTGTCCGCCGTACGCAATACCAACCCCTCCACGGGATGTAGATCCATATGGCGCACCCAGTCCGCATTAATACATGACACCCCTGCACCTGAATCGACGAGGGAACTCAAACCAACCCCATCCACCTCCACGGGTATACGCAACGCACCGAAGGTGGGAATAACGACCACCTCACCATTGCCAGGGTGCTGAACCTCATCTAGTCCCATCCCTGCATCCCCCTCCACCCCCCTGACAGCCTCCCCTGAAGCATCAACATCACTAACAGATGAAGAGAGGCGCGCCTCTTCCTCAGACCCCTGAAGAATAGACGCGTATAGCTGAGGAAAGAGCTCCAAATACTGACGCCTATGAGCCAGCCGCAACCGCGCACCCCTAACAGAACAACGACTCTTCAAATGCGTGACACTGCCACACACCCAACACCGTCTACGACCCCTATACCGCCGCCGCCTCCTCCTAGGAACAGAAGCACTCCATCCAGACCCCACCGAAGAATGCACCCCCTCCGGTGGGGTTACACGTTTCCCGCCCCTTGCGCCGAACTCTCATCAGCTTTATCTGCCTGGTCCAAAAGAGCCTGAGCCTTCTTACGGCGACGACAATCCCGCATAAAATGACCAGACCGATTGCAAAAGAAGCAAACCAGACCCCCACCTACCCCTCGCGAATTAAAACGCGGAAAATTACCCTCTGGTACCTGCGGCTGCTGTGTCGCCGCCGAAGTCCCAGGAGCCACCCCCCCAGATGAAGAGTCCACTTTCATCGTCAGGGCCCGCAGCATGTTGGCAATACCCTCAATCTGACCACTGTCGGGGGATGATGACGACCCCCCTCTGTCCACTCGGTCCTGTAACGTCTGGATCTGTTGGCCCATATCGCGAATCATATCCATGACGGTGTGTAGGCCCGCTGTCGGAGGCAACGTAACAGGAGCCATGGGCCGACCCCCACCACGCACCCCCGACCCCTCAGGGGGACCCGAGGAATCACTCATGTCCACACGATCCTGCAAAGCCTGCACCCGCTTGTCCATCACCCGCATCCTATCCACAAATGGCCGAAGACCCGGGTTATGAACCGGAGCCACGAGCTGGCAACCCCCGTCCACCCCCGACGCCGCTTGCTGACTAGAAGAACCCCTACCGCTCCGACAGACCTCAATCTCCACCAAATGAGTGAGCAAGCTGGCCAAGTCAGGAAAATCGCGCCCAATCACACACTCCCTCATATCGTGACGCAAACCACCCCTTACCCACTTAACACGACTCTCCTTGCTCATCCCAACATCCACCTTATCGCACAAGTCCGCCTTAGCGAAAATGTACGACCGTACACTCTCCCCTTCCTGTTGTCTGCGGGTAGCGAGCCTCTCAGCCCAGTAGCACGAATCCCCTAAACCAACCCCAAACGTCGTAATAAAGAGATTCTTGAGGGAAGCCCAGACAAGAGGCACCGGTGCGGGCGGAGTCCCTGTTAAGTCTGCGCGCCGCCGCCGATCAAAAGTACGGAACCACTTCAGTTCCGCACCCTCCAAAAAACAGGGAAAACCTGCTACCAACCATAATAATAATACCAATATAATAATAATAATAATAATAATAATAATAATAATAATAATAATAATAATAAAAATAATAATAATAATAATAATAATAATAATAATAATAATAATAATAATAAAAGGTGTTGCGGTATTAGGAATAGTGGGGAGTGAATGTCCGAGTGATTCAATCCCAGCATTCGTCTTGTGGCTGAGGAAAACCTCGAAAAAACCTTCAGTCAGGACTGCTGGTAGCCGGTATCGAACCGGCGATCTCCAGAATTAGAGTCCTGCGTCTTACCCCGCAGCCACCTCTATCGGTTTTAAAGAGATTTAATTAATTATTGGCTCCCTTTCCAACTAACACTTTTTTAGCTCAGAAGCTAAAAGCGTCAATAAACAAATCCTGAACATCCGGGTTCAATTCCCGGTCATGTATAACGTTTCGTCGATTTTTATTCCTTAGCAATGGAAAACAATGCTAAAATGCACTTAAAATTCATTTCCTTTTCTTTCTAATTGAAATATTAATCCTCGCAAATATTACCGTTCAGAAACACCCTATAGTAGCTCGGGGGTTGCTCGCCGAACAATGGGGCACGTGGGCCCCCCCAAAAAGGGGTGTGGGGGATGTAAAATCTTTTCTGAGCCTCACTGGAGCAAAACAATGGGAGCATTTATCATGAATCTCTTTTTGGGAGTGGGGGGGGGGGGGGGGGGGGTAAGCGCTGCACTAACGGGCGGAACCCTCCCCCTAGACATAAACCTATTCACGGATTTACAACGGGTATACAAAATATGTGTTAAGGGATGAATAGTTAATCAATATCGAACATTAAGTGAGCTGGTATAGACTTGGCTCCGTTTACTGAGCGTTATACAAAGTAGAATCGGAGCATTATTACAATATTCTAGAGGTTTCAATAAATTTACATCTATTTCCAATGTAACATTATTGAAGTTATAAATAAATATAATATACCTTGACCAACGGTCAGTTTTAAAACTGTCATGAATTGTTGTCTATGAATATAGAACTATTGAAATTGTATCGGTTCACAATCAAAATGTACGTTGGATTTAGAGTTAGATTTATAAATACATCAATTTGTGGACGAATTGTGCTTGTGCCTTCCTGTGCCTTCCTGTGCCTTCCTATAATTTTCTGAACTTCGTGTTTGAATACAAGGTAGTTAGTTTTGGAGTATTGAATATTTGGACTATAATAAAAGTAATGTAATATAATGTAAGTAATGTTGTAGAGACTTCCATATCCACATTATATTTGCGGGTAAAATGTGCTTTAAGTTCGATTACGGTTACGGGTGTTGGTTTTATAAAAATCAGATGGTAAAAGTTTTCAAAAAATACTCAATATTTATTATTAACTGGTTTAGTGAAAATAAAAGTAGTGGGTTGCGGATTACATATATTTCCGACTCGCGCAGGTCTCTAGTTATAATCTCGACTCAAAATTCTGTGGATTATGTCACCGTTTCGCCAAGGTGGCTCGTTGGTCCAGTGGTTAGCATCCCTGCTTCCAATGCAGATGGTCCCGGGTTCAAATCCCGCTTCAGGCAAAAGTTTTTTAACTTCTAATGTGGATTCAATTCCATTACTTCTTGACTTAGGAATAAAGTAAACGGTGACTTTGAAGCCGTCTAGCAACGAAGCACTCAATAAATTCAAAGTTGTTCTGAATCGGCCTTGTTGATTCTGGCATTAGTCCGCAGGTGTTCGCACTGTCCAATCACTGATTCATATGTTTCGTATTTGAAATATCGATCTTTGATTGGTTATCGCTCACTCGTCGATGGTGTTCGAAGCCTACAAGGTTGGTTTAGTCACTTTAAATTAAAGTCCCCCACTGCAAATCAGTTTAGTTACTGAGTGGGTAGACTCTAAATGTGAATTTATTTATTTATTTTATAATGCCGACGGTTCTATCTCGACGTGAGGGGCCAATCAGGTAAAGCTGGTGTACATCTTACGGCAGGAATTCCTACCGAGAGTAATTACTATACTCTTGAAGGGATAAAATCATGTAATGCAGTAATCATAATTAATAGCATACGTTTTATATCGTGCATAAATAAATCAACTTTAAAAAGACGCAATTTGAAATGCATCAATGATGATGAATGCTATGGGTGATTGCATTCCAGGTCATTAACCTAAAACCTTGTATTGTCTATGCTAAGACTATGTGTAGTGTTAAGTTCTATCAAACGCACATTAGTTTATTTTTTAAGTATAGAGAAAGAAGGTTGACATGTAGAGGACATTAAAGTACATATATACGCCAGGACGGTACCTTGTATAAACTCACGCTTTAATACAATCCTGTTGCCAATGTTTACTAGGACAACAGGAAATCGTGACAAGGTTTTTTTACACACAGACTAATTTCTCTGGTTTATTTCAGTTGATTATTTCGTGGTTAGTCAGTTAAAGTCAGTCTGAATCATTGCGTACACATAAAAAGTTACAGCGTAGTCATAGTGGGGATGTAGAAGATAGGTTGGATCTAAGAGAAGGCCTAACTGGCCTTAATCATGTCTAAAAATTAAGAAAATTATCTATACATCCATCTATCTGTCTCTCTGTCTTTCTCATTGTTACTAACATTAATTATTATGTGTGGCTTATTATATTATTATATTATGGCCTGATGTAAGAAAAAGAAAACACTTAAGGGATGATGTAAGAAAATATATTTCAGGGCTTAATCCTACCTCAATAATAAATTAAAAAATAATCGGTCTCTTCCTCCATCAACTTCGTAGGCCTGTTGTCTGCAGGTTGACATTCGTCATATAACATATCACCAATATCGAGACTACAAAATAATATAAAGAATTGTGAAATTGTTTTCATATCTTATGGAAAATTAGTCTATACGAGAGTTTGCAACATTATAGAGTCTATAAAACTATATTTATTTTTTGCTTATTTATTTAATCAGGATTTAAATACAGCTATACAGCCATTTTACATTAAACCTTCAAATGTAACATGATAACATTATTTTTTTTTTTTTTTATAACAAAACAATCAATACATGCATACAGGAGAGAATCTCATCGGCCGGCGCATCCTCTGCTGGTAAATACTGGTTTCCATAAAGGCGAATTGAGGTAAGGAATGATTTTAAGATGTTGGTAAATATGTCATACAATGAAGATTGGGGAAGAGAATTAAAAGTAGTATATATGATGATACTAATGATTTTGAGACAGATTCGTGTGGAAGTTGCATCCATAATGTCTTAGCCGCAGTCGCTTAGCGGTTCTCACCGAAAACCGAAGTTAAGCAACAACAGATTAAGTCAGGTGGAGTGTGGGTTACCGCTCTCTTCCGAACACTAGTTATACGGCGGTTAGAGTAGAAATTGTGGTTCTAAAACTTGTATAATAGCTTTTCTTGCTATTATTAGGTTATATATTATATACCACAGCCGCTATAAAGCCTTATAACCACAATTATCGGAATCGCGGTCACAATAATAGAAATATTAACGACATTTTCCCATCACCTTACGACATTACGATTTAGGCCTAGTTGTGAGCAACGCCATAAAAACTAAGTCAGTTTACTCTTTCCCTATATTTCCGGATTGCGATCCCTATCCCAACAATTCAAGGTATGGCGCTTTATTAGCGTAAGCACAGTGTCGTAAGCTTATCTAAGAAAGAATCAAATTTAAATTAAAAAAAAAAAATTCACAATTCCTTTTAAAACTGATATAACCTACACCGTCTTGTGTTAGCACGTCTTGTGTCTACACGCTGATTTGATTGGTCGTAGTAATTGACCAACACAGTATCCGACCAATGGCGTGGCTTGTGGGCGTGGCTTATGGGGGTTGCTAGGGCGACGCGGGGTTGCTAGGCTCCAGTGAAGATAAGGGTGATATAACGGAGCGAGCACCAGAGCGCTAGACATAACACGTGCGTCAGCGGCTGCGTGTGGTGCGTAACTGCGTGTGTATGATTGTCGGTAACTGCGCGGTCGGTACATTTGTGCGAGTATTAATAACTCATTATATTTATACGGTTTTATCTAACAGTAAAAATATACGTATATATTTTTGTGAGTACTCGTGTAAAAATCGGGTTAATTATTTCGTGTTTTAATAAATTGAACTAAAAATTTGGGGTATTGTGATCGAACTTGGAAGAAGATCAAGAAAAAAACGTCGATTTCGTACTTTGATGGTTTCGTCTGGATTTATGTGACGGGAAGACAACTTATATAATATTTACAAAGCTGTTGGTAAGTCGTTAATTTATTTTATATTTATTTATTTATAACGTAGGCTGAATCTCAATAAATAGTCGGTGTAATTTGTTTGCAACTGGCCATGTCCTTAATTAAAATAAAGATTTAGTTTATTTGATGGTATCCATTGTTATGTTTTAAATAGTAATGGTAGTGCTAGTAGTAATTTTAAAATAATTTGGCTTCTTGTTTAGTTTTAAGCGCAACAAACGTTGATAGGAAATTTTAAATGGCCAATGCAATTTAGGCCTATCTTTCATGTAAGATACCTGATTGAAGGTAAATTGTATTCCCATTTTGGGTAACTAAGCGCAAAACACTGTAAGGACATTTTTATATAGGCCTATATGAACAGAGTGTATTCGTCAAAGTCGTCAGAAAGTCATAAGAAACAACGATGGGAAAACATAAGTGATTGACACTGATAATGGAGTCATATCCAAAAAAATTAGGATTCCATATTTTTTGAGAAAAATAAACTGCCGGTTTAAATGAATGGGCAAATCGTTTCTGTGGAAATTTGTTAAGGTAGATGACCATTATATGTAAACGTCTTGTATATTTGTTTCTTCTTGGTGTTTATCCTTGATTGCCACATCATAGATATAAATGTTTATATCTATGATTGTCATAAACTGAAACGTTAGCATGCAGGTTGTAGAAAGTTAAAGCTGCGTCACTAAATGGAGCAATCTACATGTATGTTATTGTGAAGTTTTAAATATTTAATTCAATATGTTTACTGATAGTTAAATTTTGTGGTAAAAAGTGCAATTTCACATTTTAAATAGGCCTATCTAAAGTTTGACCACACTAACAATTTAAAATATAAGAACATGTACAATTGTACAGTATGTACGACACACCGCATGAGAGATATTTGAACATCTTAAAAATAGCTATCCTTTTCAATTTTAAAACTGATTTCCAAATTAGATTGATGCATTTTATTTAGACAAATAGACAGTTCTCGTGGCTTAATGTTCTATCTAACACCGTATCTCTAAAATAGGTTATAAAATTAATAAATTATAACAACTTTGTTCAAACCGAATGAAAATACTAGGATCTAAAAAGGGTATACAATCAAATAGTTCAAACACAAACATTAACTATTGGGACAACTTTTTATCCTCTCAAAAATTATAGTTACATACTCAAAAATGTGTTGCGTAACGTGATATAAGTATAATAAATACGACGAACATCGTATTTGTTGGTACATTTAATAAACCATCAATATGACATTCTACACGGATACATTTAGTGAAATACAATACAGTGTATCTATGTTTGAAAATCATGTTTCATCACTAAAATCTTTTCGTCATATTTGTGAACATTTTGACATAAAAAGATGTATTAATGATAGATTCAGTCAAACAGCGTGACATTTTTATTATTACATACCAAGAAAAATGTGATAATGTGAAAAACAAGAATTGGGTTGATAAAAACATTATTTTTTATTTTTTCAGATATGACGGCAAAGAAGTTCACATCTCCAAAGAAGTTCATCTGCGGCAGTCCCGATTCCGGCTACGAGATGGAGTTGTCGTCAGTGACCTTGAAGAGCGAGCACCACGACCTTGAGCAGGACACAGACTCTGAAGGTCATGACGCGCAGGTCGAGGAAGAGAGTCGAACCGCGGACCTCGGGAGAGAGGGGAGGAAGGGGGTGAAGAGAAGGAAGGAGGAGGAGAAGGGGGAGAATAAGGCGGGGAAGAGGAGGAGATACGGGAAGACGAAGTCAACGAGGAGTAGAAGCCCAACACAGGTAGGACGAAAAATTTGTGACAGTAATAGAAAATAATTGTGACACAACGCTTTGATTGGGATAAGTTCTCCATTAGAACAACTAGGAACGTCAAACTTACAATATTCTACAAAAGTAATTTATTTTCGAACCCTTCATGTTCGTGTGGCGAACTGTTTCTATTATTTTCGAAATGTCGATCTATTCTTCTCAAAAAGCTAAATAACATACATTAGTTTAAATTGAATTATCCTGTCAAAAATATAGTATGCATTCTGAGGCAAGAACATCGCAAGGATATGAGTGTAAACGACAATGTCGCTGAATTTCGTCATCCATAGCGCAGATAAGAAGATTGCTTAGCAACGCTATCTATATGTTATCTTTACTCTCTAATCCTTATTTGTTCGAGCTATTAGAAGAATTAATTAATTTCAAACAATCTTCAAAACCAATTATGGCTGATATTAGATATTAGTTTTCAAAGTAACAAATTCTAAGTTCCTTCTTTGATGAAGTAATCCATTTGTTTATAAAACTAAGTGGATACACTTAACACACATGCACACTATTATAGAATAACATTACTACCAGATTCGTTTCAAGATGAGTTTCGATGAGTATGGTAGCTAATGCTAATAATAAAGTGGGTAACTGATGAGAGAAGTAGGAGAAGACGTTTGAATTCGGTTCGAACCCACTCAAACTAAGGTTTGCCCTTGGCTATCGAGTATTAGTTTAGCACAGATAAAACATTAACGCTTCACATGGTTCAGCTATAAGTATTTGTCTTTTAAATGTGTTTCCCAAGGTGTAAAAACCCGCTATTTATGAAAAAAACACAATAAATACTAGTTTTATGGATACTCATTTTGTTTAAAAGAAAACAACACATTTCAAAGTTGTTAAACACGACTAAACATTATTTATAATATATTTAAAATATGTATATTGATTTGTCACTGTTGTTATTTTTATTGCAAGAAGAAATAATTTTAGAATGTAACGATCGAGTTTTCTCTAATGCCAACGTGGTTGCTTCTGTCCTCAGGTTATCAAGATCAAAAAACACCGGCGAATGAAAGCGAACGACCGCGAACGTAACCGAATGCACATGTTGAACGAAGCCCTCGACCGTCTTCGTTGTGTCCTGCCGACCTTTCCCGAAGACACAAAACTGACAAAGATCGAGACACTTCGGTTCGCCCACAACTACATCTGGGCGCTGAGTCAGACGGCAGGCGAGCTCCAATCAGAGAACAACCCCCAGAACCTAACCGTCAACGTCGGCAACGTCACCGTCAGCATCACGGAAACCGGAAACATGATCACGTCATCGACCGGAAGTTGCGCCCTCGCTCAACAACGACTCTCCGGTACCGGAAACGATTTTGCACGAAGTTTCCATTCGGGAGATCAATTCTTTGATGATAGTCGATCGAATTCCGCTGATGATAGTTTTAGTTTTACGTCGTCGGGGAAAAACGAAGAGTTTCTTGATTTTCCGAAAGGGGAGAATCGATTTTCTTTTGGCGAGACTTCGAATAAATCTGTTTTACCGATAAGTCCTATCAGTAATCGTTCCAGCTTTTCTCCGGGAAGTCTGATCACGTCCCAGGTTAAAAACGAAACATCTCCCATGAACTCCTCAGGAGATTCTTGTAACTTTTCAAAAAGTCATTTAATGTCCCCCGTAAAAAATTACACCCCCTTAAATTCTCCCAAAACACCATATTTTGACGAAAACCACATACGTTCACCACAACACCAAATCATCTCGCCACAAAAGTGTAACTCAAAATCACCCGTTTCACCAAATACTCCTTACGAAAATCATCCAAATTATCACCATCAACCACGTTTATTATCACCAGTATCGTCACCACGAAGACACAACGATCAATCTCCAATCAACAATGAAGTAACAGACGAAAATCGGGGGTCTCAAAACCGGTTTTTCCGGGCAAACTTGGCGAGTTTTTACGAAAGCAAGCAGAGCAAAATTCAAAATTTCGAGGGGTTTTCGTCGAAGGGTGGGCTGGAGTTTCATAATAATTTCCTTGCATCCGATTGGCCAGCGAACTCGAGTTCTAGATCCTATTTTGGTGCCACGGACGATTATAACTTAAACACTCAAGTGATGAACAATTACAATTCTAGTTACCATTCTAATACTCTGCCACCCATGTACCAGTGCTTATAAGCTACATGTGGATCCGAAGAAATACTTCAAATACATTAATTTCAAAAGGCCTTCCTTTTGGAACCGAATCTACTACCTGGACTCACCAAAGTGCGTGTATTATGTGTAATATGTATGAAAAGTAACCATAACACCCCTTGCCAAAAATAATAATAATTATACTGTTACATAGATAATCATGTTTGTAACATTGACAATATTTTTCTGAAGGTCTGTTTTTATCAAAACAGAAAGGACACTAAAATAAGGAAAAATAAAATGTAAGGTGTTGTGAGCAGGTACATCATATTCCTAAAATGTATAATTATTTTCTGAATTAGACTGGTGAATGATGATTTGTTATTTTTTAAATGTGGTATGATATACACAATCTAGTCATATTTTCAGGAACAGTTGTGAAAATGTAATTTATGCCAGTATCTTTAATTGCACATAATTATTGTAATATCATGTGCCTAATGCCAATAAGTGCTTTCGAAATTAAATTTTGATGTACATACAATTCACACAAAAATAAACGTGTAATTTATTTTTAAAACGTTGTCTGTCTGAAGTGTATTTCATAATTCCCATCCTAAATATTTGTTGTGTCGTCTCATTGTCTCGTCTCAATAACAGAGAAGTATTTAAACTAACAAGAATTCGGTAAGACTGTGTTTCGACCTAGTCTGTGGAATCCCCGATTTCGGCTGGTTTAAATTGCTTTAAAGTTTAAAATGCTTTCAAAATTGTCAAAACGTAAACCAAAATTTGACATTCCCTAGAGAATACAATCCTCTTTCTCCTGATTATTTCATTGTTCCAATTTATATTTCCGTTTTACAAATCAACTCATTTAACTGTTCTAATGTGTGGTTGCAACACAGCTTTCAATTTGAACACGACAGAAACCTTGAATTGCACAGGGTAGGTTTATACACAGCCCTAAAAGAAATATTCGCATGTCATCATTAATTTCTTTGATGTGTTTACATATAAAAAAAACACACACACACATTCATATAAAGCATCCCAAAAATGAAACGGCGACATGGGCTACCCTCTTTTGTAAAACATAACAACCATATAATTGAAACCGGCACACACCTATTTAGGATAATATTTCCTTAAATCCCTTGCCGTGCGTTCGGTTTAATATTTCCGCGTGTAATAATCTCCCCCCCCCCCCCTCCCCCCCCCCAAGTAGTGCACTGGTACGGAATCACGGCAGGGTGCCCCAGTCTCCCATTCCGCCACCTGCCCGTTATACTTGGACCCCGAGGGTGGGGGGGGGGGGGGGGGGTTATGCTCTGCTGGCAGCCAGCTGGAAGCCGAAAACGAGAGAGGGGCGCGCCGATATAAATCAGAACGTACCCCCCCCCCCTCCCCCCCCCAGCCCCGAGGCAGTCGGTGCGGTCGAGAGGACGCCGTCAATGAAAGAGGAGGACGGCGTCGATCTATGATGTATATAAACGTAAAGTACTGTTGTGATTGATGTTTGTAAAAGATGGTCTTGATAGAGTGATGTTTTGAACGATGGTGGTCGATTTGGCGTTTGTGTAGGTATAGTGGCTATCATGATTCTTGCGTTCCGGGATCGAGTCCCGGTTTTTCTTTTCTTTTTCAGATTCTTTATCGTCTCGATTTGCATCGTTTTCAAAATGTGGGGAGTACTCCTCCAGAATCAAAGAAGATTAAAACTTATTTTTCCAGTTTTCAGTGTCAAACCATCTAATTATTGGGATGATTTCGGCAAACCTGTACACATATATAAAACAAGCTATGTCTATCATTTCATAAAAAATAAGAAGGCAGATTTAAAGTAATTGTTGCTTTACGATTCTATTATTTCAATCATGCTGCGAAACCCTTGCCTTATACGGGATTCGAACCCAAGAGCTAAGTACGCTCAGGACCTGCGCCGCCGCCCCATATAACTACATGAGCCACCGTGACAAATATTATTGTGAGTTTTAGATTATTATTATTATTATTATTATGATCTAACGTGACTTATTGTTATGATTGGATGTTTGTACAGGTGCCGTCATGAAAACAAGAACATACGACGACATGAATCAGTGGTAGAACAGAAGCCTCCATTATCCTAACATACTGTAAACTTCCCTTGCTATTTTCTAATCTCACTGTAATTTTACTATTTATCAATATTTTTGTTATTTATTTTCATATTCATAATCATCTTTATTCATGTGACCCATACGTAGTAAAGGTATAACCGGCTCCTCTGGAGAGAGAGAGAGAGAGAGAGACGGCAATGAACAATTATACTAAAACTAAAACTAATACAGTACAGTACAGTTTATTACTAATTACAAATAAGAAATTACATTTCTCTCGCTAAGTTTTCAAAATAGTAACTTAAATAATTGCGTAACAGTAAAAGCAAAAGTAAATACGTAGCTGGAAATACATGATGTGAAGATCAAGAAATAGAAAACGTCAAGCGTGATAATTCTCATAATCTACTTTAGCAGTTTAGCTTAACCAACCGAGAACTCTATTTAAAACTAAGCGCGGGTAACCATTCAACCCCACACTGATCTAAGCAGGCTTACGTCATTGTCGAAGAGTGTTCACTATTGACAATGAATCAATGTTAAAAGGTGTCACTTTCAAAATTCGACAAAGGAGTTGAAAAAAGAGCCCCGGCCAGTCTACTCTTTGTTAATGGGCATCAAACCTGGTGTTAATTTGCACAGCGGGTATTTTCACGAAGAAAGAAAAGATTAATTTATACAGAAAGGATTTTACACTTGACTTAAACTTGGGTTACGTAAGGGATATCCTAGTCAATACGACGTGAAATTTTTACGTTGTAATAAAATACCGGTAAAAAGTTTTTTAATGGAAAAACGTGAGATAAGACTGTCCATTGAAATTTGTTTTTTTGTTAAAAAATATTTGACGGTATCGTTTTTGTGTGGAAAGTACAAAAAATGGGGTTTCATTTAAATAGGGCAATGGCTTAGTTAGGGTGATCAATGACAATGCGGTAAAAAAGAAAAAGAGGGATGAGGTAAATAGGTTCTCATGTTCAAGTGTTGTGAGTAGACTTATGACGCATACTTCTCATGAAATTAACGCACAACCGGCCGGTAAAAACAGCTTGGATCGGACGGTGGGAAAACGTTATGCTGTGAAAGGTAAGTGAGGAAATAGTTACGGATAAATAAAGGTAGTTTGTGATGAGTTGGTAGGGAATTTTCACATTGGCTAACGACGTTGTTTTTATAAAACGTACCTTTATAATTTGTATGATTAAAATTTAAAAAATGTAAAAAATAAAAATTATTCCGAAATATATAATTATTTTGTCGAATATTTATTATGTGGTGCATGCATTAATATTAAAATACGTGTCCAATTCTAAAAAATGCAATGATAAAACAGGTACTAGTATCAATATAACCAATTTATCTATAAATCCATAACACGTAACTCAGATTCATAGGAAAAACTTGGATATCCCAGTATTCTCATTTTCACTGACAAAAACTCCCGAAAAACCTATAGTCGCGATTGCCGTTGACAGCAGTCGAACCAGCAACCTCCTTTACCATCCATCATCTCACGTATTACCAGTGAGCCACTTCTTTTAGTATATATTTATTATTTTTAAACAAATAATACTTTATAAATAACTTTTCTACATAAATGTACAGGGTCGGAAAAGAATTACATGGGACAAAAAAAAAACCTTAAACCTTCAACACTAAAATAGATGAGTCAAAATAATGTTCATGCTGAATTGTTTCTAACAAAAACAATGTATTACAAAACCTGCTGCACAAAATCTTTCAGTATATAATTAATGTGCACTGGCTACTGAGTTGTTGTCCATTGCTAAATGGTTGGTGGGGGTGATTGGCGGCGCGGGAGGGGGGGGGGGGGGTTGAATGACTGTGTATACCATTAATGACACCATGCAAGATTCTTGGTGTAAACAAAGCGAATCTTCCCATTCAAACATTTTGATAACCATTAATCACTGAACTTGAACGCAAACTTGTCCCATTGTGTGTTTAAACTATTGTCATCACACAAGGGTGCACCAAACTATAAAGCAAAATTTTAAATGAACTTTTCGAGAATGGATATGTTTAAAAATGACTTCGACATTTTTTATCGGACATTTGTACTGGATCCATTGGCAGTTTTAACCTATCAACCCTTGTAGTATGTCAATAGCGACCCCTAAGCTTGTGAATGGAGGAATAAATCATAGCTTAGGGGTGTTACTAGACTAGTTTGCAGCTGCGCATGGAACAAATAGCCAAATAGTCCGTAGCCGCAAGTTAATAGGCGCGGAGGGGTTGGAGGGGGGGGGGGGGGGTGGCAAGCTCTAGTACGGGTAACACAGGTGGTAATAATAATTATATTCAGTTGGGTAAAAGGAAATATTATCCGAAATTTCACTTTTAATTATGGACTTAATTAGTTTTGCGAAGATAATATGGTTATATTATATTGAATGTCTAGGTTCGATAAAGTAGTAGGGTAGTCTCAGTATTGAAACCGATCGAAATTTGAATCATAACATAACATGTGACCTTATAATCTTGAGGTTTTGTAAGAACTGCAGATTTCATGCTAAATATTTGTAATGTTATAATGAACAGGGTAGTGTTTTGTTAAATATGTCTATGTCCACCCCCTACCCAACTTCGTAGTTGGAAACAGGGGCAGATGTTGATTTACGTGTATAATAAATGATACAAATTTTACTTCAATCGAAATGTTATATTTTTTGTAAATGTGGACATTAATTTGTATTAACTTCTTGTTATTGCAAATCATTTTTTAAGTGAACCTAAACCATAATAAACACCAGTAAGACCGTAAGAACCATGCATCATTACAGTGTTGTCTTTCAAAATAATTGAAAATGTTGTAGTTCCGTTCTAAAAACGGGGACTTGACAATTCATACAATAGACGTTACAAACAAATTAGTGTTTCACGGCCTTGACAAAATACAACACGAAACGGATGTTACGTTTTCGAACCAGTAAACTGCCCAATCACTTCATAATTATGTCAATTTGATATCAACAGATCCGGTATGATTTTGTCAATTGAAATGTGACCCAACGCTTTTAAGACTCAGTTATAAAACTGAGCAAACCACAATCTTTTTTATTAAAGAAGGTCAATAAATACAACTATTTACGAAATTCCATATGCAAAGAAACAAGAATAGGAACAACAGAACACATATACACATAAAAACAGATACAAAAAGAATTGTGGAAAATATAATTTTTACAAAAAGAAGAACAGAATGTGTAGAGAAATAGAAATAAAAAGTAACCACAAATGAGAAGCTTTAAATTAAGTTATCTGGCACCGAAATATTCAGTTGCAATTCATAAGAGCAGGCTTAAAAATGTTTTATGTATGAGTTCACACACAATCATAGTCATTATTATGAAAAGTGACATGTAAATACTGTCAACAACCCGATTCAAAAAAATATCTTACAAAGAAAATGTATACCCACTATCATATATTGTTTTGTGTGCAATAATACACCATATTCTTGCTGTATTAAAGGGCATTTCGTCATACTATACAAAAAACTGCACGTGAAAGTGAATTGTATTGTATGAGCTAGAACGTGTACTCAATGATTCCAGCGCCCACCCACAACTTGTAGGAATTAATTGAACCGCCTAATCGGTATCATAATCCCGACAGCAGTTAGATATGTTAAATATCGTGAATTCAGTTTTCCCTTTTACTTCACTCTTAACACGTCATAATCTCTTAATTACAAACCTTATTAAAAATTAAAAAAACGATTAATCAAACCTCAATAATTTTCACTTCCTTCTAACAAAGGTTCACTAAGTATCAAGCTACCCGTTCTAACATTATACAACAGTGAATCATTTCACACTCTTCACATCAATAGCCTACTTACAATATCTTCTTCAGTATACCATTGTTCAAAGAACTTAAAAAGATATGGCTCTTTTGATCTTCGGGCTTGTGCTTTACGCTTGTTGTTTTTTGTCACCAAGCTCTTACTGGCTCTTACTGTAAGCATAGAAGCACAATCTGTGATAATACTATAGCCTTCCCGTTTCACTAAGAGCTTAATAAAAAGATTCATTCGTGTATTCTATTTTCATTAATTTTTCCCACGTGAATTCCATTCAATTTGTCAAGATCACATTACAAAACTAAGTGACGATATAATACGTGGTATCATTCAAATCCCGTCTCTGAAGTGTGAAATAATAAAATATCTAAAAAGGTCTCCATCACCGCTTCTTTACGCGTCTTTTTATATGGGGTGTGCGTCTGTTACTAATACTGTCGCGTGGCGCATTGATATTATTAGGGTGGCGACAGAGGAGAGGCGCGAAGGCGCACGCGCAGTCACGTGTCGGGCGGGTGTCATGGCCGCCGTGCGATCAGCTGACAATAGTGAGGTTAAATACGACAATTAGGCGTGAAGGAAACCACTCCACGCACGTGTCGGTAATAGTTAAACCATTACACTGATAATAATACGTGTAATGGTTGGATTAGAGTGCGTGTGTCGGGTGTAATATATGGATGGGGGATGAGATTCGATATGGTATTGTTTTTGAATGGGGGATTGTGTAGACTGTGTTTGGTTTGTAAATTTTGGCAACCTGCCGTGAATGCGTACGTAGTGTGCTATGGTGGATGCTATAAAAGATGCAAACTTAAAAAGTATTGCCTAAAACACAAATCGTAACACAATCTTAATTGAAACGAAATTTGTATTTTTGATTGCTTGTGATGCACCTTATATTGTTTTAAAAATTAAAATGTGATAGAAGTTCTTCAATTTTATAATTTTAAAATCAATGTGAAATGTATTCACTATATATGTAGCCGCATTGGGTTTTGTGACTTGTACGTATTCGAGGCGTATTTACTCTTTTTCCTGAAAGTAAAAATAAAAAAATAAAAAAAACGCCAGTTGTGGATGGTGTCCTTTTACAGAGTAAAATTGAACGATCTGATGTTCTTGTCGTGCATTCAAACTTTATCTTATTTGCTAAAGTGAAGGCACAACAAAAATACTACATCTCTAAAAAGATAATGGGTAATTGTTTGATAGTTAAGTGGAATTTGTTCACCAAAAATAAGCAAGGAAATGTTCATATTTATTATCAAAAACGAATAAAAAAAAATACACGAAAGGTAAGAAAAAGAATCGCAAAACCTTTGATCGTAATGAAAAGTAACATTGTGAATATCAAATTTTGCTAACAATTTCTCTGACCTAAATATAGAAGACCGTCCTTACATATTCAATCTTTCAAAAGCCAAACCACTAAATTTTTTTCAATAAAAACCACAATATTTTCTAACAAATTGCCCCATGAAATTGAACGTTTCTAAATTATCTAACGTACCATAAATAATTCTCATATATGGTTATTAAATGAATTGTAAATAACAAGCATAACGTAAATAATTTATTAAAAATAAAATTCAATAAAAGCATCCTATTCATAGCGATTTAATAAACCGTAAAAATTATTATATTTTTTTTCATTTGCTTGAAACTATCGTCTTCCTATCGTGTTTGTTAAACCAAGGGTAAAAATAACAAAATGGAAACACTTAACGAGGGAAAAGAGGCAGCCAGCGGAAGTAACCAAACGCTCAACGAGGTTCAAGATGAACCAACCATTGGCGGTCTAGCTAGAAAATATCGGTCAGTATAACAGACAAGAAACACGAGAATACAGATAATAAAGAACCTGAGAAGTAGACTCAGTTCCCTCTTGGGGTAACTAGAAACTGTCTTGGGGTGCAGTGGTGTAGATATGATCTTGGAGTAATAACTTGGAGCAGTCATTGGATGGCCTCCCCTGACAATCAAACTGGGTTACCTGGGGGAGGGGTTACTTAATGCATTTTCAATTTAGTAACATTTTAATTAGGAACCATACAATGATTTACGTAGTTTATATACAGATGTTCTTTTGTTTCTTGTGGGCATTGGGAATGTTAGAAGTTTTTGGTACTTTATTTTTCACGTATTGCTTCAAGCTATTTTAGCTGCATCTTGTATATATGTGATAGTACTGTACTTTACATTAAAAAATAGAAACTATTTACATAAATGTTTTCGAAATTAAAATTCAAGATTTGAAAAATGTAATCGTATTTTTAATGCGTTTTATATAAATTCGATCACAAAGTTTTTTACATTTTACAAATGTGTATGTCAAATGAAATGTGTTTTCATTATTATTGAATGAATTATGTATTAGAAAATAAAAATTATTTTTGCTAAAATCACTTTCACAAATTGTTCGTGAAAGATTATTGTAACAATTCTCAACCATATGGTTCCTACAGAATTCTGAAGAAGTACATAACGAGTATATTCGCTCTGCAGCGGGTTGTAGCGGGTGGGTTCTAGCGGGTTGAAGCGGGTTGAAGCGGGTTGTAGCGGGTGGCAGCGGGTTGCAGCGGATTGCAGCGGGTTGCAGCGGGCTGTAGTGGGTTGTAGCGGGTTGTAGCGGGCTGTAGCGGGTTGTAGCGGGTGGCAGCGGGTTGTAGCGAGTTGTAGCGGGTTGTAGCGGGTTGTAGCGGGTTGTAGCGGGTTGTAGCGGGTTGTAGCGGGTTGTAGTGGGTTGTAGCGGGTTGCAATGAGTTGTAGTGGGTTGTAGCGGGTTGTAGCGGGTTGCAGTGGGTTGTAACGGGTTCTAGCGGGTTCTAGCGGGTTGTAGCGGGTTGTAGCGGGTTGTAGCGGGTTGTAGCGTGTTGTAGTGGGTTGTAGCGGGTGTAGACAGTTGTAGCGTGTTCTAGCGGGTTGTAGCGGGTTGTAGCGAGTAGCAGCGGATTGCAGCGGGTTGTAGCGGGTTGCAGTGGGTTGTAGCGGGTTGTAGCGGGTGGCAGCGAGTTGTAGCGGGTGTAGACAGTTGTAGCGTGTTCTAGCGGGTTGTAGCGGGTTGTAGCGAGTAGCAGCGGATTGCAGCGGGTTGTAGCGGGTTGTAGCGGGTTGTAGTGGCTTGCAGCGGGTTGTAGCGGGTTGTAGCGGGTTGAAGCGGGTGGCAGCGGGTGCCCGCGTCGTTGCCTCATGATTTGCTCGTTAGCTTCGAAGCTGTGATAGACGTGACGACGCGCGCGGCAGAAGGGCATTGTGTAAATAAACATTTCACGTCAGAATAATCGAAACCGTGAAGAGATTAGTGGGAGGGTATAGTTCGTTCGACCGAAACGCCTTCTTTTCACTCTAATAGGGACTCTGCCATACTTTAGAAATATATTACATATGAACTTCAGCCAGTTTTATCAATTATTTAAAATATCTACTAAGACGGTTTGCACCTACATTTTAAATTTGAAACTGTATCATATGATTATACGAATAATGCAAATTTTAAAATACGAATAGTTTTTAATCACTTTTTATCCCCCTATGTAAAATCTTCGTTTCTTTTATATGTGCAACATCAAAATCAAAACTTCAAAACAGTACATTAGGTGTTGTGGCTAATAAAATATAGCAACTATTTCAACATATTTCTACAAATGCTGAAACATATTAAATTCCCAGAAATAACTAAAAAATTAGATCTTTTTACTCAATTTTGTTTAAAATATTTTAAGTTCTATTCGAGAGCACTCAACCCAGGTTTTGACTATGCCCATCGAAATTCAGTCATTATGTAGCGTTGGATTGTGTAATATGTATATATTTTGAGATTTTATATGATAATTTGAGAAACTTCCCGGAATTCGATGTTTAAAAAAAAACAATAGGTGTATAATACTGCCGGTTCAGGGAGAAGTTATTTAACTTCTATTAAGGATTCACTTCCATTACTTCTTGTCTTAGGAATAAGTAAACGGTGACTTTGGAGCCGTCCTAGCAATACGAAGCACTCAATACATTCAAAATTGTTCTGAATCGGCCTTGTTGATTCTGATATTTGTCCGCAGGTGTTGTTCGCACTGTCCAATCACTGATTCATATGTTTCGTATTTAAAATATCGATCATTGATTGGTTATCGCTCACTCGTCGATGGTGTTCGAAGCCTACAGGATTGGTTTAGTCGCTTTAAATTAAAGTCCCCCACTGAAAATCAGTTGCGTTATTAAGTGGGTAGACTCTAAATAAGAATTAATTTTATTTTTATTTTATTTATTTAATGCAACTTGAAAATGCTTTAACTTATTAACACATCTCTCTACCCAAAGTGGCATCGGCTCTGAAAGTATCCTAACTTTACCCAACAGCCCGATTAGCTTATTTGAGTAGCGAATGCGGCATGACCAAACGCGTTCCCATGGGCGAATAATTTTGCCGCTTAGGGTGTTTTCGGCGTGACCAATTCGCTACGTCATTGTTGCGCGTGTCCAATCGCGCTGTGTGACTTACGTCATTCTTGCATAAATTGCTCGATTGACTGGAACAATTCTTGACGTTTTGTTTGCCCCTAACGGATGTCTGTAATTTGTTGTATTGCGCAGGGCTTGACCCTTGTGCATACCTGGAGTAGAACAAGGTTTGTCAGTACCCTAGCGGGGGTTCGGTAAACATCAAAGTCTTGGAAGTTCGACGAGCCACCGCTAGGGGATTTGTAGACCTTGAACTAGACAACCCCTGATATTACGATCTAGGTAAATAACTATTTATCATTTGGATAACTTGTTTTCACCATGGCAACCACCAATCAGAAGCTTTGAAATGTTGCTTATCTCGAGGATAACTTTAGGCCTATCTAGAACCTTATCCCTGGTCCTTAGGGTGGACCTTATTGAGGAGTGAGGACTAAAACTAACCGAATAGATAGCGCTGCTAAGCAACCTCCTTATAATGCCATTGATGATTTAACAATAAAACAATAATGAACAATTAACAGATAAACCCCCCCTCATAATGACAGTTTATTTTCTTGCCACCAGAATACATCTAGGCTATAATTTCGGAAAGGACCCTCTCTTCTGCTGATCTAGCCCGATGTGGGTAACTCGTAATATTAAAACACGAAAAAATTAACGGTTTTTATTGATATCTTTAGAACGCTTCAAGATAATATTGAACACGGGATTCGTACACGGACTTTGGTTTTGTTTCACCTAAGCAGTGAATTTATAATCCTTCAAATATGATAATTGTTAAGTTTTTTATTTTTGTAATTAATTACAGTATTTGATAGTTTTAAAATTCATTGTATAGCTCTGCTTATACAAAACCAGATTCCGCGTATGAAGCACTTTTTCAATATCATGAAGTGTTCTGAAGACATGAATGAAAAGAAAACGTTAAATTAGGCCTTTAGGTTAGGCCTACTCATAGCCAAATAATACTATTTAAGTATCGAATGCCCACCCTTAGGCTCTAGACCACTTGAACCCGTAAATATAATTCATTTTTCTTTTGTAACTTGACATCACACCTATCTAATAATTTAAGCACAATCTATAAACATCTAACAAACATCCATTTATTTCCAAAGTCAGCTCAGCAGACACTTCCAGAAATTTGCACC